>CM069909.1:109333046-110558133 GCA_036172215.1 Camellia granthamiana | reverse complement strand
TTCCCTACGCCCGCGACCGGGAATCGAGGTGGACGTGACGCCGCGGCCATTGAATTTTGCGGTTTTTGTGAAGAATAAACCAATGACAGAGGCGGATTCCATCATTAAAGACCCAGATGTGGCAGTCGAGTTTGCTCGACAGATTTTTCCACCGGAAGTCCGACAATCGATGGTTGGTCGTCGTGATTTCGAAGTGTTTCGGGACGGCATACATGGGGCTGTAAAGGGGTTGTATAATGCTTATGAGATTGGCATGCGTCTGCGTGCGATGAGACGTGACATTGAGAAAAAGGACGAAAGGAGTCGCAGCCTGGAAGCTGGCGCGAAAAAGGCCGAGAATGAGCTTCGGGAGCTTCAGAAGGTTCGAATGGCTGAGCCGGCGACGGCCTGTCAACTTAAAGTGGGCGGAAATCAGGACGGTTTCAAGGACCCGGGTTACGAGAAAGGATATCAGGACGGTTTCAAGGCCGGGGTCGATAAAACCCAGACCGACCTTGCTGAGGAAGTCTGCCGATGCGAAAATCGCGGTTTTAAGCATGGCTGGATCAAGGCCCTTCAAACCGTGGAGGTTCTTGGGTCCCTAGGCATAGATTCAGCTTCACCCCTATATCACCGACGTTACCTTCCCTATTCCAAACTTGAAATTGAGAAGAGCGACGATGAGGAGGCCGATTAACTAGAGTGTAATGCAACAACAGACTTCACTACGAATAAATAGGCTTTCATTTTTAATGTCCGTCTTTGGTTGTAAAATATTTTGATTGTAAAACGTTTCTAGTTCAAACGTGTCGATTCATTTTATGGGAATATTTGGATTTTGATTAGAATATTTTGCACTGCATGGTATAAACGTTGAGAAATGCATTAGTGGGCCCCAAGGCGTCATGCCCTAAAGGGCGCTCCGAATCCGAAAACTTATTCTGGTCAATCGTGACATCCACGAAGGGCGCTCCGAATTCGGAGACTTATTCGGCCCTAAGGCGTCATGCACCAAAGGGCGCTCCGAATCCGGAGACTTGTTCTGGCCAATCGTGACATCCACGAAGGGCGCTCCGAATCCGGAGACTTAATCGGCCCTAAGGCGTCACGCACCAAAGGGCACTCCGAATCCGGAGACTTAATCGGCCCTAAGGCGTTATGCACCAAAGGGCGCTCCGAATCCGGAGACTTGTTCTGGCCAATCGTGACATCCACGAAGGGCACTCCGAATCCGGAGACTTATTCGGCCCTAAGGCGTCATGCACCAATGGGCGCTCCGAATCCGGAGACTTGTTCTGGCCAATCGTGACATCCATGAAGGGCGCTCCGAATCCGGAGACTTAATCGGCCCTAAGGCGTCACGCACCAAAGGGCGCTCCGAATCTGGAGACTTAATCGGCCCTAAGGCGTCATGCACCAAAGGGCGCTCCGAATCCGGAGACTTGTTCTGGCCAATCGTGACATCCACGAAGGGCGCTCCGAATCCGGAGACTTATTCGGCCCTAAGGCGTCATGCACCAAAGGGCGCTCCGAATCCGGAGACTTGTTCTGGCCAATCGTGACATCCACAAAGGGCGCTCCGAATCCGGAGACTTAATCAGCCCTAAGGCATCATGCACCAAAGGGCGCTCCGAATCCGGAGACTTGTTCTGGCCAATCGTGACATCCACGAAGGGCGCTCCGAATCCGGAGACTTAATCGGCCCTAAGGTGTCATGCACCAAAGGGCGCTCCGAATCCGGAGACTTATTCGGCCCTAAGGCGTCATGCACCAAAGGGCGCTCCGAATCCGGAGACTTATTCGGCCCTAAGGCGTCATGCACCAAAGGGCGCTCCGAATCCGGAGACTTGTTCTGGCCAATCGTGACATCCACGAAGGGCGCTCCGAATCCGGAGACTTAATCGGCCCTAAGGCGTCATGCACCAAAGGGCGCTCCGAATCCGGAGACTTATTCGGCCCTAAGGCGTCATGCACCAAAGGGCGCTCCGAATCCGGAGACTTGTTCTGGCCAATCGTGACATCCACGAAGGGCGCTCCGAATCCGGAGACTTATTCGGCCCTAAGGCGTCATGCACCAAAGGGCGCTCCGAATCCGGAGACTTGTTCTGGCCAATCGTGACATCCACGAAGGGCACTCCGAATCCGAAGACTTAATCGGCCCTAAGGCGTCATGCACCAAAGGGCGCTCCGAATCCGGAGACTTATTCAGCCCTAAAGCGTCATGCACCAAAGGGGCGCTCCGAATCCGGAGACTTGTTCTGGCCAATCGTGACATCCACGAAGGGCGCTCCGAATCTAGAGACTTATTCGGCCCTAAGGCATTGAGCTCAAACATGTAAAAACACGAAATCTTGCATTACAATGACATGGGTACAAGTATCAAGCCCACAGGTCGGGTCATTGATAAAATTTACGTAGATGTGTTGAATTCCACGGCCGTGGCAGGCTTCTTCCAGACATGTCTGAGAGCCGATATGCCCCTGTGCCTGCAACGGAATCTATCTGATAGGGGCCGTCCCAGTTCGGACCAAGCTTTCCATCGGCCGGCCTCCGGTCGGCTGGTAGTACCTTCTTTAGGACCAGTTCTCCTGGATTGTAGCGACGCAACTGAACTCGCCGATTGTATGACTTAGCGAGCTGCTGCTGATAACGTGCCATGGATGCTAAGGCGCGGTCTCTTCGTTCTTCAATCAGAACCAGGTCCAGGGCGAGCATCATGTCATTTCGGCCCGTGTCAAAGGCTTGCGATCTGAGAGTTGGTAAGCCGAACTCTAGGGGTAAGATTGCCTGGGTTCCGAAGCATAGGGCAAACGGCGTTTCTCCGGTAGATCGTCTTGGCGTTGTACGATGGGCCCATAGTACACTCGGCAACTCTTCAACCCATCTGCCTTTGGCACTCTCCAGCCTCTTTTTGATGCCGTCCAAGATGGATTTGTTTGAAGCTTCCGCTTGACCGTTACTTTGGGGGTAGGCTGGCGTAGAGAAGTAAGGCTCAATACCATACTTGCTGCACAATTCTCGGTATACGCCACAATCGAACTGAGTACCATTATCCGAGATCAACGCTCTTGGAATGCCGAATCGCGTAATGATGTTCCTCCACACAAAGCGCTTAATGTCGGAATCTCATATATGGGTTAGAGCCTCCGCTTCGACCCACTTTGTGAAGTAATCTGTTGCTACGATTAGAAATCGCTTGTTCCCTGGGGCCCTCGGCAATGGTCCTACGATATCAAGTCCCCACTGAGCAAACGGCCAGGGGCTTGTGATAGAATTCAAAGCTTCTGCCGGCTGATGAGTTAGTGGGGAGAACTTTTGGCATTGTTCGCATTTCTTGACATAATTTTGTGCGTCGGCTCTCATCGTCGGCCAATAATATCCCTGTGTTATCGCCCGATGGGCCAGGGAGCGTCCCCCCGAATGGGCACCACAGCTGCCCTCGTGTATCTCAGTGAGCAGCTCCTCCACTCTGTTCGGGTGCACGCATTCCAAATATGGACCAGAGAGGGACTTTTTGTAAAGCCCTCCTTGTGGATCTAAGTAGTACCGCAGGGCCATGTTTCGCAGCTTGTGTGCTTCTTTTTTGTCCTCTGGGAGTTGCTCAGAAGAAATGAATGCAGCGATGGGGTCCTTCCAACTTGGAGTGGATTCTATAATGTTGATGTGGGTTTCCTCCGGAGGGCCGATCCTTAGTTCCGGGACGAAACCTACTTCGATGGTACGCTTGAGCTCGGAGTTGATGGCGGAGGCTAAGCAAGCCAGGGCATCCGCGTGTGTATTTTGATCGCGTGTTATTTGGTTTAATTCATGATGGTCGAATTTCGCCAGCAAGGAGTTAGCCGTTTTCATATAGGCCGCCATACGCTCGTCTCTTGCCGCGTACTCCCCCTTCAGCTGGTTGATTACCAATTTTGAGTCACAAAACACCAACAGCCGCCGCGCGCCGAGCAGATGTGCGTTCCGCAGCCCGGCTAAAAGGGCTTCATATTCGGCTTCGTTATTTGATGCTTCGAAGTCGAGCTTGACGGCCTGCTCAATTACTGCGCCGTCTGGAGACATAATTACGACGCCGGCGCCGCTGCCCCGTTGATTAGACGATCCATCACAGTATAACTGCCAAATGTCCCCAACATAAATTCTCCAATCTGGCTTTGACCGAACTTCGGCCTTTGGCTGGACGTCATCAGGCTTGAGGTCGGCAAGCCCTCCTGTGAATTCGGCAACAAAGTCGGCAAGCACCTGCCCCTTGATTGCAGTTTTGGGTAGAAACTGAATGTCGTACTGGCCGAGTTCGAGAGCCCACTTCGAAACACGTCCTGATGCTTCTGCATTCCGTAGTACTGATCGAATGGGATATTCTGTTAGCACCCTAATGCTGTGTCCTTGGAAGTAATGCATAAGTTTTCTTGCTGCCATGACCAAGGCTAGGACGAGTTTTTCCAGTGGTAGGTAGCGTGTTTCGGCGTCCACCATTGCCTTGCTCACATAATACACTGGCTGTTGCTGCCCTTCCTCCTCTTTTAATAATACGGCACTGACGGCCCTGTCGGAGACTGCCAGGTATAGAATGAGGGGGGTCACCGGCGGCGGGTGTTGTTAGAAGAGGTACTGTCCGGAGGTAGGTCTTGAGCCCGTTAAAAGCTGCTTCGCATTCGGCAGACCATTGGAAAGCTCTGCCCTGACGTAGTGTCTGAAAGAATTGTCTGCAGCGATCTGTAGATCGGCTGATGAACCTGTTGAGTGCAGCAGCCATTCCCATCAACTTTTGGACTTCTTTCACTGAACGGGGGGAACTCAGTTCCAAAATTGCTATGACTTGCCTCGGGTTGGCTTCGATTCCTCGGTGGTTGACGATATAACCCAGGAATTTACCGGAGCCGATCCCGAATGCGCATTTGGAGGCGTTTAGCTTCATTCTGTATTTGCGTAGGGTGTTGAATGTCTTTTCCAGATCGGCTATATGGTTTTGTTCTTCTTTGGATTTGACCACCATGTCATCGATGTATACTTCCATAATGTGTCCGAGCTGTTCTTTGAACATCGTGGTGACCAGTATTTGGTAAGTTGCCCCTGTATTCTTCAGTCCAAAAGGCATAACCCTGTAGCAGTAGGTTCCTCTTGGAGTGAGGAATGCAGTTTTGTCCTGATCATCCGGATTCATGGCGATCTGATGGTAGCCTCTGTAGGCATCGAGGAAACTCATGCGCCGGTGGCGTGCCGTCGCATCGACGAGTTGGTCAATTCTAGGTAAGGGGAAGCAGTCTTTGGGGCAAGCTTTGTTCAGATCCGTGAAATCGACGCACACTCGCCAAGTTCCATTTTTCTTTTTCACGACCACTGTGTTGGAGAGCCACGTGGGGTAGGTGACTTCTCTAATTGCCCCGGCGTCAAGCAATTTGTCAACTTCTTCTACAACGGCGGCGGTGTGTTCTGCGGAGGATCGCCGGCCTTTCTGAATGATCGGCTTACTCCGGGGGTCGACATTGAGGTGGTGCTGTGAGACTGACGAGTCTACTCCCGGCATCTCGTATGGAGTCCACGCAAAGACGTCGAGGTTGCCGAGTAAGAAAGTGATCAGCTGCTGTCTGTCGACCTGGCTCAAAGAGGCGCCGATCATAAAAAACTTTTCCGGGCTTCCATCGATGTCGACCCGGTCTAAACCTTCCGTGGCCTTTTCGTTTGGTTGACGCCCGACGTCATCCAGGATCGCTCGACTAGGCACTTCAATGGAGTTTACTTGCAGTTCCTTCGGCGTCTTGGCGGCGAGAAGGTAACATGCTTGCGCCGACTATTGAGAGCCACGGATCTGCTCAACGCCGTGTTCCGTTGGGAAACGTAGCAGCTGGTGGTAGGTGCTTGGAATGGCCTGCAGGGTATGCAACCATGATCACCCCATGATGAGTTGTACGGCGACGGTAGCCTAACGACCAAGAATTCCACATCCACCGTTCTGGAGCCAGCTCGAACGGGTAGACTAATCTTTCCCAATGGGTACTCCGGGTTGGCGTTGAAGCCGAATAGTGGATAAGGAGCTGGAGTCAGATCCGAATCGTTGAACCCGAGTTTGATGAAGGTTTTATAGTACATAACCTCTAAAGTGCTTCCCTGGTCGATAAGGACGCGTTCCACGGTGAACCTGTTTACGCGTAGCGCAACAACCAGAGGATCTACGTGAGGGAGTGTTACGCCGCTCAAATCAGAGTCGTCGAAGGTGATGGTTGGCGCTTCTTGGAGCCGGGGTCGCTTTGTTGGTGTGAGCTGATGCTGGGGGCTTGGAAGTGACTGGATTGCATGTACAGTCGGGGCTATCGGCAAGCTGTATATCATATGCACGGTGTCAAGCGGGACGCCTCTTGGGCGACGTGCGTCCTCTGTTACCTCCTCAAGGTAATCGGTTAAGGCGCGGGGACTGTCGGCATTATGCTGTTGGCCTCGAGGTCGTTGAGGACCTGCCCGTGGGAATCGCTCAGGAACCTTGAGACCTGCCCCTTTGGACTTTGCTTTTTCTAAGGCCAGATCGCGGCGAAGGCGTTCGTTCTCAGCGATGATATTATCCAAACTCTGTTTGGTTTGTTTGGCTTGTTCTATGGTCGCTTGCATTGTCTCCGTCGTTGAAGTCGTTGGTGAGTTGGAGTTCGAGGCGCGTCGCTGCTCGACGGTTTCCTTTCTGAGCGTATTTGCCGGAGTGAAGTCGTCTCTCTGTGCGATCTCGCCGGTGGCTATCGGAGGATCTTCAGTCACGTCTTTCATGGATATATTCGAGTATTCCCACAGACGGCGCCAATTGTGGGGAGATGGTTTGGAAATACTCCTCAAATCCTGGAAGACGCCAATGATCCTCAGCTAGTCACCTGCAAAGATACAAATACTCCGGACGGGGGTGCCGGAATTAGCACTCCGACGGACAAGTTAGTTCCTGTACTCAAGAAAGCTTGTTCACTAAGTTTTTAGAAGTGATTCTTACATACCTTTACCAATCTGAAGCTCTTGTATTTATATCCACTCTCTGGACCTCGGGGGGCCAGAGTCTACTTTTTTATTTATTATTCTTTCATTCATCCTGATATGCCTTCTCAAGTCTATTCGGCCTTAAGAACGTATTCGACGTCCTAGTTGAGCAGAATGGAGCCGTTCAGTTCCCGGTTCCTCGGGTGTACCAGATTTCGTTCCTCTATTTATTCGGCTCCCACAGTTTATAGTGGGGATATGTTTATAGTTGAGATATGTTAAAATGGTGGATATCCTTTCTTAAAATTGATTTTGTAAGTAAATGGGGTTTTGTTCTAAGGTTTGGAATATTTGGAATTGTGAAAAGAAATGGAAAATGATGTTGGGTTTCATAAGATTAGAACAATGCTTATGTTGATGATGATGGTGGAGTCGGATATGTAATATCACTCCCATTGTAAAAGGATGGAATTATATAATTTGATTGGAAATTATCTGTTGTATAGAAATAGCTATTTTGGGCTATCGGTGGAGAATAGTTTTGATTGTTGTAAACATTGATGAAGATTAGGTTAAATTGAAACTAATTTCTCATACATTGTGTATTGAGAATCATTTAATATTAAACATTGTAAATGTATTGATTTTGAGAAAAAATGGATGAATACCTTGGTGAATCTGGTTAGGGGGTATGGTTGTGGTTATGATGTTGGCTTGTGTGTCCTTAGTGAAAGCCCAAAAACAGACGCGGTTAGGTGCTAATCCTTTCGGTTAGTACTGGTAAAATGGCTTTGGCAGTGCTTGTATAGCCTATTGGCAGGCACGTACCTAGAGATTTCCAATGTTTGTATCCACTGCCCTGTTTTCTATTGCATTGTTTTGAGATAGAAAACGAGGAATGTTTGATACATGGCATGCATGTGCATTCACCTTATAATTTGGCTAAGATTCATATACTGTGTTAGAGTATCTCTACTGGGCTTTGGCTCACCCTATGTGGAAAACAATTTTCAGGTGCTGATGATATGCCTCTTCCAAGGACGTAGCTTAGGAGGACTTGGAGCTAAGGGCTTCATTTTTGTTTATTGATGTAATTATTTTTGTTTAAACCTCGGGCTTTACCTGTATTGAGTTAAACTCATTTTGTTGTACCCAAACATCAACTTAGAAAGTTGTAGCCATTAGGACATGTAATTAATTTTTTTTACTTTTACTTTAATTCATGTATCCATGCCATATAATATAGATTTAAAATTTAGGATTTATGAATGTATATTACATATGTCATCTTTTATATTGATCAAAGTTGTGAACGAAATAGAAGATATGATGTGGTTGATCTTTTGTAAGTAATGTTATGAGTTGGGTTATTGTTATTATTTTGGGGCGTTACACATTAATTCTAGGTTATGCTTATACGTGGAGTTTTTGATATATTTTGCATCGGACAAATATGGCATGCACTTGAATATTAATGGTTTTTGAAATCTTTGATGGTTTTGTTAAATATGTTTTTGATGTGGTGAATTCGTTGTAAACTAAATGAATGGATGGTTATTTTGGACTTGTAATGTGTTCATGTTGACAGGTGGTAGTAATTAGATAGATTAACTACTATTTTGACTTTATAGTCGATGGTTTTTTGTTTTTAGATTGGATTGTTGATGGATTGGTATGTTGAAATTGATTGGATGAACATGAATTATGCATTATGCATTATTTGCAAATGTATTATAGGTATTAAAAAAAAATTAGCATTACATTTAAAAAATTAATTTTTGAAATTGAAAGTTTTTTTGCGGCCAATAAAATTTTAGTTGCAGTAGGTCTTTGACAAGGTTCCAGGAATAACTATTGGTGATGATGATGTGGTCGTTGAAACATAAACTTTCAGCGACTAAATAAATGGTCGCGAATTCGGACTTCCTGTGACCACATATTTTCATTGCTAAATATGACTATTCCACAACCAAGTTTATTTTAGTCAAGCAACAATATCTTTCCGCGACCAATTTTTTTCTCGCAAATGATCAACTTTCAAAAATTTAAATCCTTTCCACGACCAAATATGTGGTCCCAAATGATAACTTTCAGCTACCAGTTTTTTTGTCACAAAATGATCAACTTTCAACAAATTTAAATCATTTTCACGACCAAAATATGTGGTCGCAAATGATGACTTTCGGCGACCAACTTTAGTTCTGATTGCCAAAAACCGTCTCTAACGGGCTTTTGGCTACTAAATGGCGACCATATTTTTTTGGTCGCTAAATACTATTAATGACTAGATAAGATCTTTCTGCGATTAAAAAGTTGGTCGCTAAAAGTGTTATTTCTTATAGTGACATAATTTGCCAAAACAAAAAAACAAAGAGGTTGTCTCAGATTTGATTTGAACCTATAACTTTAATGTTCATATATTGAGTTTTTTATGAACCAAATATATCCCTAAAATGAAAATAATTTTCATACTTTCATACTTCAATCAAAATAATATTTCTTTCCACCTATATAATAATGGGTGAATATTATTCCCATCTCCAAAACAGAACATGAACTACACATAAAATACTAAATTTCAATTAAAAAATAAAAATCGAATGGAAGATAATGTTCATTCATTTGTCAAGTAGATGATGAAAATCAAAAGTCCACTCTCTTTACTTGTTCCAACTTGAACAATCCAAACTTTTCTTCTCATCTTTCTCTGACTAAAGGTTGGTTGATGTCCTATCTTGCTGACCAGAAAAAAGAAAGCAAATGTGCTATTCTCTTTTCAAATCATCATAGTACAATGTTAAATAATGATTGAGCTTCTTTCAAATTTTGAATGCTATAAGTTCTGTTTTGATAATTATAATGGTTCATTTTATAGAACTATTAATATATATTATTCATAAAAAAAATTAAATTGATTCAATAATCAAAATATTTTTATGTTATTGTGTTTGTCTTTGAAAATTTGACAACAAATATAATTTTGAAAATAAACCATCTATTTTTTTGGAGACGCACATGATAAAATGAAAAAAATTATGATTATCAAATCGACTTAATTATTTTATAAACGATATATACGAAGGATCTAACAAAATACATTGTTCATATTATTGAAACGGGATCTATAATGCACGTCACGAATCCTTTGAATTTTCTGAAGTTTAAATTTCAACTTAAAAAAATTCTGCCCTCGAATAAAGTTGGAATTTTGGTTCAATGCTTTATCCTGATTTCCAACTAAAGAAGTTGTGGAGTCCTAATGTCCCCAACCCTTTTTTTTTTTTTTGGTACCTATATAGATATAAAAAGTAAAATAAAATAAATCACTCTCACCTAAAACAAAAGTGCTAAGGAAGAGTCCATGTGTTTTAAACTTATTTCCTTAAGTTCTTGTTAAAAACATGTTTTAAAAATATAATTTTAAATTTGAAGTCATGTTTTAAATACACAATTATTTTTTTAAGTAATAAAAAATTGTGAGACTTCACCTAATCTTTTTTTATATTTTACTCCCCTTGCATGTTTCTCTCAACCCACTATGAAGGTCCCATGACTGTGTGCTGTCACCCACTATGAAGGTCTCATGGTTGGTTTTGAATCAGAGATGGATGGAACCATCTCATTGTCCAACTAATAAAAAAGTGTGCATTCTTTACCTAGTGTAAATAAATTTGTTATCTGTTTGGTGCTGGCTTTTACAAATTCAAATTTGACAATCAAAAAAATAAACTAAAAACATTTATTTTTCTACTTCTTAATAATCACTAGTTGTTTTTTAAACTAATAGAAACTATTTTTATCTCATAAATTGTAAACAAAAATAGTATCAAACACTATATATATATTTAAAAACAAACACTATAAGCATCTCCATAAGTTGCACTATAAATAAAGATTTTGTATTTAATTTTTTTTTTTTTTTGAAATCTTGTGTTGAACACATAACTTTAATTTAAAATTGTATTTTAGAAACACTTCGCAAACAAGTTTGAAAAATAAATTGAAATTAACTTGAGTTTAGGAAATTTAATAAAAAATTACTTGGGTTTGACCAGAAAATTTAATCAAATGAGTGTATACCATAGGCAAATAATGATATTTGTGGTGTTGATCATCATAAATTTAATATCTTTTTGGTTATAACTAAAAATAATAATTCATAACTAGACATCACATAAGATATAACTAATGATTTTTTTTATTATAATTAAAATTGAAAATCCTAAGTGATTCGTGATTAGATCAAGATTAAAAATATTCCAAATCCCAATAATCCAAAACACACAATCTAAATCAACAAGCACTTACGAAAGTGATTTAGATTGTTTGTTTTTCGGAATAAACAATAAATCGACACAAACGATTTTTACGTGGAAAAACCACAATTGAAGAGCCTTCAATTGTAATCAAAAACCACGGGCGAAACGCCACTAATCAATCCACTACTGAAGAAAGAAAGATTACAAAGATAATACACAAATTTCCCAACTCAGTCAATTTGCCTTCGAATTTTTGTAACTCTTTCACCAAGCCTTCGTCTCGGAACTGATCCACCTGAAGTTGAATCCACAACTTCACTTGTCGAATTAACGACTACGTACAGAATCAAACGCCTTTTGAAACTCTACATTTGAATCTTCGGAATCCACCGAAGAGAACTCTCTTAAATTATGAAGTAACAAACTCCTTGATGTATGTATTTTAGATCATGAGTGAAGAACTCTCTCAAAACATCAAGAAAAACTCACAAAAATCTCTCCACAAGAATATCTTAGAAAACCTCAAAGTAGATTTGGAAAAGTAATCCTAAAGTTTGGAGAAAACCAACTACTTATAGAAATCCGAATTCTGAAGCTCGCTCGAGCGAAGCTTCTCTCGCTCGAGCGAGAAGCTTATCTCACGTGATTTCCATAAGTGCCTTCGCTCGAGCCACGAAGTCTTTGCTCGAGCGAGGAATGAATTCTTTCAGGTTTTTCTGTAGACGCAGTTCTTCGCTCGAGCCAAAAATGCTTTGCTCGAGCGCACAATGACCTCTTTCAGGTTTTAAGCTGGACGCAGTCCTTCGCTCGAGCGAGGATTTCGTCGCTCGAGCGAGCAACACAAAACAACACAGAAATTACAACTCGATTACACAAGTTTGTTCGCGGGATTTGACAATACTTAGGGATCTAACAAAAATAATAATCACAATAAATCATAATTAATACCATAATGAGTCATAACAAAGTCATAATTAATATCATAATAGGTCATAACAAAAAATCACAAGCATTATAAGTGGAAATATGATACAGATCCTAAAATATGGTATGTATTATAAAATTTCCAATGAGCTTAGTTTACGTTTGGTAATGTTATTAGTTTTCTATATTATAATAGATAATAGAAATTTTTATTTTTTCACAAAAACAAAAACCTATTAGGAGTTTATGGCCGGAGGGCTGGAGATGCTGAAATGAAAACTTATTTTAAAAATAATTGAAAATACATTTTTTTTTTATCTCTCAAATTTTAAAATTATTGCTATTTTTTGAAAACAAAAACATCTGGATTTTTGTTTTTAGATTTGAATTATTTTTGTTCTTGAGTAACTTACACTGTTAGTCTTTATAATTTAAGTGAAGTGTCACTTTTAGTCCCTATAGTTTCAATTTGAATAATTTAATTCTAACTTTTTCAATTTTATTGTAATGTAATCTCTCTATTACTTATCATTAGAATTTAGAAAAAAAATAAAACATATATAAAGTTAGAGTGACCAAATTAGAATTCAAACCACATTGGTCCCTATAATTTTGCACTTGATTCATCAACTTTTTAACATTAGAAGATAAATTCATAAACTTTTACATCAAATTGAGATTATTTTCAAAATTTTCCATTGAAATGTTATTTTTCCCAAGTAAATTACATTTATTTAAGAATGTGAGATCTCTTAGGAATAGAGTTCTCACTAGAGTTTTTGGTTACAGCTTATAAAGTTTATTTTTTAATTTTTAAATTTTTTTTTTTTTGAGTCTTTTATAGACTTTTTTTTTTTTTTTTTTTAACTTTGAATAAAAAAAAAAATGTCTTTCTTTCAGAAAGTATGGTTACAACGAATAGTTGTAAAAAAAATTACGAGTGTTTTTTTTTTTTGGTGACAAATTTCTTGGTCAATTTATTGGTGACAAATTTCTTACGAGTTTAAAAAAATTACGAGTGAGGTGGATAAATTTCTTGGTGACAAATTTCTTGGTCAATTTGTTATTGTTAGAATAAACTTATTAAAAATACAAGATTAAATAAATTTTAGAAAAGACAGCCAACTTGCTTTTTAATGGCGTATATTCCTTTTTAGTGAACTGTAAAAACAAAATTGAAAATTTTAATATTTTCAAGGTTAGATTTAAGATCTAAAGATAAAAAGAAAATTTACCTATAAATCCCATATAGGAGAATATTGATCCATTTAGTTTTAAACTCTCATTTGTTTAGCTCCATAGAATGGAGGGGATTAAGAATACGGTGTGATTGAGTGATGAGATTAGTAGTATGGTGGTATTAAATTAGAGATATAGGATACTATAGATAATATTAATATATAAAATTAATATTTTTTAAGTTTTAGTATTTTTTTTAATATTATAATTATTATTTTTTTCAAATAATATAATTTTTGCTTACAAGTTATTTAAAATTTCACTAATCCCCTCACTCAATTTCTAATCCCAACCCTCCCATGATTTTGTTAATCCTACCATATGGAGGGATTACTAGTCTAAGGGAATAGTTAATTCTCTCACTCATGTCCCCAACCAAACACTCTTTAGGTGGGTCCCACAGACTATTAGACCAATCCTCCTTCCTAACGAGCCAAACAAATATGGCGTAAAAATTTTCTTATGAACCAATTAGTCTTTTATGTTTTGAAAAATTGTATTTATTTGATTTAGTGCCATTTGAGTTTAAGTAAATGCCCTTTTGTGATTTATTTTTTTAATTTTATGATTCATTTTTGGGATGAGAATAGAAATGTTAGTTGTGGAAGATTCTTTTTGGAGAGATTGGTGGCTGAAGTTTTGGTTGTCAAGCGTGGAAATATACATTTCTGTTACTGTGGTTTTCTAGTGTTATATTGGAATACTATATTAGAGAGTTGCATTTGGAAAAAAAACATGTTGAGGACTTTTTGTGCGTTACATTAATTGGACAGTTTCGTTTGGAAAAATATACTAGGGAGTTTTTTTGAAATGTTATATTGTTACATTTGAAAAAAGTATACTAAAGAGTTTTTTAGTGTGTTCCATTAGAATGTTACGTTTTTGGAGCGTTATATTTAGGAAAAATGCACTAAAAAGTTTTTGTTTGTTACATGCATTGGAATGTTACATTTGGAACAAATATACTAGTGAGTTTTTTTAGAATGTTATGCTGTTAAGTTTGAGAAAAATACAATGAGGAGTTTTTTAATGTGTTGCATTAAAGTGTTATATTTTTGGAGTGTTACATTTGAAAAAAATATATTAAATTTTTTTTTAAAGTGTTACATTTAATAATTTCAACATTATGAGAAAACTCTTATTTATCTCTTAATGCATAACACGATCATGTTTATGCTTGGCCCTTTGTATAATTCATATTATCATCAGACATTTGGGTTCAAAAGAAAAAAAGAAGAAGAATCAAACTATTCATAAGATCACTATTTAGAATTTATTAGTGCTTCACCCAAGATAAAAATAAGCTCAATAAAAAAAATAAAACTAATAGGCTGGTGTCAAAGGGAGGCAAGTGTGAAATCTCATTCCATCTTAAGAACCAAACTAGAAAATCATATTTTCATAGTTAGGCCTTATTTGAAAATTGACTATTAGTTTAGGTATGACTTATAAGTTAATTATTTTGTTTAGGGTAAATTACACTGACATCCCTTGAGATTTATGTTTATTATAGTTCTTCCTCTCACTTTTTGGAAATTGCATCTCTCTCCCTGAGGTTTAAAGTTTTATTACAGATTCCCCCCTCAGCAATTTAATTTTTTTAAATACAAAATTTTCCTTCACTGGGCAAATTACATTGACACCTCTCACATTTTAGAAATTACAATTCCCTCCCTAAGGTTTAAGGTAGCATTAGCAATTACCCCTCGGTTAGTATTAGTTGGAAAAAAAATTCATTGAAAAAAAAAATTAATTGAAAAAAAAAAATTCTTTGAAAAGAATTTTGTTAGTAAAATTTTTAAATTTCTGTTTAAAAACCAACATAAACTCATTTTTTTAAAATTTATGTTTTTTCCTCAAATTTACAAACTGAGGCAACAATTTTAAAACCAAAAAAATTATCAAACAAGTTTTTATGACAGTTTTTAAATTTTTTGTAAATATAAGTTGAAAACTGAAAACGAAATAGTTACCAAACAGGTTTTAGATGGTAAAAATGTAGTAAAATTAACAAATAATTAAATATGTTACGAACGTAAGAAATGATTTATCAAAAGATTCTTAAGTTATATATGGTTTGAATTTTAGAATTTTTTTTAAAAAATTAAAAATTAATTCGGTTAAGAAATAAAAAATAAAAAATAATTATCTTTTAAGGGTAAAAAATAATTATCATTTTAACTTTTGGACATGTTATATACATACTTATAGCTGTTTCAATTTGATTTGTAAAAAAGTATTTCTGACCACTCGAAAGATAAAACTTATATAAAAATGATACTTATTTTTTATTTTTTTATTTCTTAACCAAATTAATTTTTAAATTTTAAAAAAAAATTCTAAAAATCAAACCATACGTAGCCTAAGAATCTTTTAATAAGTTATTTCTTACGTTGGTAACTTATTTAATTATTTGTTAATTTTACGACATTTTTACTAGTTGAAACCTATTTGGTAACCATTTCATTTTCAGTTTTCAATTTATATTTACAAAAATTTTAAAAACTGTCATAAAAACTTGTTTGATAATTTTTTTGGTCTGTAAATGGTTGTCTCAATTTGTAAATTTGAGGAAAAAACGTAAATTCAAAAAATGAGTTTATGTTGGTTTTTAAACAGAAATTTAAAAACTTTACCAACAAAATTTTTTTCAAATAATTTTTTTTCCAATTAATTTTTTTTTTCAATGAATTTTTTTTTTTCCAACTAATACTAACCGAGGGGGCAATTGGTAATGCTACCTGAAACCTTAGGGACAGGATTGTAATTTCTAAAATGTGAGGGGTGTCAATGTAATTTAACCAGTGAGGGCAAAATTGGTATTTAAAAAAATTAAATTGCTGAGGAGGGAAATCTGTAATGAAACTTTAAACCTCAGAGAGGGAGATGTAATTTCCAAAAGGTAAGGAAGGAACTGTAATAAACATAAACATCATAGGGTGTCAGTGTCATTTACCCTTTTGTTTATTACGAAAAGTCATACAAAAAAATAAAAAATTGATGTGGTTCAAATAAGTCAATAAATTGACTTTTTTAGATGTTATTAAAGGATACCTCACTTTTTAACTTTTTACAAAATAATTTATAAAAAAATAAAAAGAATAATATGACAACTTATATTATTTTTTTTTGGAATTCATTACTAATGTTCACACCATTACCATGTGCCTGAACATGATTTCTATATTAAGAGAGAGTAGTGCGTTAAGAATTTTTTGGGTTAATTGCACATTTAAGTTTTATATTTTGATTTAAACTTTACTTTAATCTTTATAGTTTCAAATTATACAACTTGGTCTTCAGTTTAATCAATTTTCAATTTGATTCTTCTATCTAAATTTTTGTTTTTAGATGTACTTCTTTTTTTTTTATCTGTCAAAATTGCACAAGGTTTAATAGTAAAAAGGTGTCAATTCATACTTTAATTATATTATTAATTCATATTTTAATTATATTATTAAAACACTCATTCACTTCCTAAATTAATAAATACTTGACAGATAAAATTAAAATTTTCTTTTTATTACTTTTATCAATTAAGACACTTTTACCCACAAATTTAGCTAATGATCTAAATAACTGTCCATCATAGCTTGTTTGCTCCATCACTAGTTTATTTACAAGCCATCCAAACACAATATTAAAATAATAGAATTTTGGTTTGATGTTTATCCTTATTTCTCACGAAAGAAATTGTGGATTCCTATTTCAAAAATTTAAAATAGGAGTTTTTTAGTGTGTTACATTAAAGTGTTATATTTTTGGAATGCTACATTTGAAAAAGTACATGAAGAAATTTTTTTAAAGTATTACATCTAATAATTTCAACATTATGAGCAAATTCTTATTTATTTCTTAACACATAACACGCTTGTGTTTATACTTGGCCCTTTGTGTAATTAACATTATAATTAGACATTTGGGTTCATCAGGAAAAAAAAAAAAAAAAAAGGAAAACCAAACTATTCATAAGATCATTATTTAGAATTTACAGGTGCTTCACCCAAGACAAAAATAAGCCCAATAAAAAAAATAAAATTAGTAGGCCGGTGTCAAAAGAAGGCCAGTGTGAAATCTCATTCCATTTTGAGTACCAAACTAGAAAATCATATTTTCATAGTTAGGCCTTATTGGAAAATTGACTATTAGTTTAGGTACAACTACTAGTTTAGGTATGACTTATAAGTTAATTATTTTGTTTATTACAAAAAGCTATAAAAAAAATAGAAAAGTGATGTGACTCAAATAAGTTAGTAAATTGACTTTTTTAAATGTTGTTAAAGGACACCTGACGTTTTAACTTTTTACAAAATAATTTATAAAAAAATAAAATAAAAAGAGTAATGGGACAACTTGAATTAATTTTTTTTGAACTCATTTCTAATGTTTACACCATTACCATGTGCTTGAACATGATTTCTATCTCAAGAGAGAGTAGTACGTTAAGAATTTTTTTGGGTTAATTGCACATTTAAGTTTTATATTTTGATTTAAATTTTACCTTAATCTTTATATTTTCAAATTATGCAATTTGGTCTTCACTTTAATCAATTTTCAATTTGATTCTTCTATCTAAATTTTTGTTTTTAGATGTACTTTTTTTTTATTTGTCAAAATTGCATAAGGTTTATTAGCAAAAAGGTGCTAATTCATATTTTAATTATATTATTAAAACACTCATTCACTTTCTAAATTAATAAATACTTGACAGATAAATTTAAAATTTTCTTTTTATCACTTTTATCAATTAAGACACTTTTACCCACAAATTTAGCTAATGATCTAAATAACTGTCCATCGTAGCTTGTTTGCTCCATCACTAGTTTATTTCCAAGCCATCCTAACACAATATTAAAATAATAGAATTTTGGTTTAATGTTTATCCTTATTTCTCACGAAAGAAATTGTGGATTCCTATGATTAAAATTTAAAAAAAAAAAAAAAAAAAAAGGCCAAGCACCACCTAAAGTATAATTAAATAATTTTTAAATTATAACTAAAATAATGCCATAATTAACGTTACAATGAGTTATAACTAACATTCCAATAGGTCATAACCAAAAATCACAAATGTCGTAATTAGGAATGCATATGAATTTCCAAGGGAAAAAAAAAAAAAATACTCTCCTCATTTGAACATCAGGTAGTGTGTAACTGTGTAACCCTTAAGTATGCAACCTTATTTATAGTCATTGGATTAAAATAAATTGATTTTGACCATTGAATTTTTTACTGTTAAAATAAGGCTACCTGTTCAACTGGTTACTTATCCATTTTTGTGAAAATTTATGTATTTTTGTATTGTTTACGCGAATTTTGTGTTAACTTACGTATTTTTGTGAGACAACTTATGTGAATTTTTGAAAACTTGCGCATTTTTGTGAAATCAAAATTTTATCGAAGGACTTACTCGTATTTGTGTTCACTTACGTATTTTTGTGAAATCACTTATGTAAGTTGTGAAAACTTACGTATTTTTATATTGTTTTAAATTTTTTAGAACAAACTTACGTTAATTTTGTGTTAACTTATATATTTTTGTAAAATCACTTACGTGAGTTGAAAAAATTTATACATTTTTGTGAAATCAAAGTTTTCTCTAATGACTTACTCGTATTTGTATTTATTTACGTATTTTTGTTAAATTACTTACTTGATTTGTGAAACTTTACGCATTTTTATGTTGTTTTAAATTTTTTGGAACAAACATACGCGAATTTTGTGTTAATTAACATATTTTTGTGAAATCACTTACGTAAGTAGTGGAAACTTACTCATTTTTGTGAAATCACTTATGTGAGTTGTGAAAACTTACGCATTTTTGTGTTGTTCTAAATTTTTAGGAATAAACTTATGCGAATTTTGTGTTAACTTATGCATTTTTGTGAAATCACTTACGTTAATTGTGAAAACTTAGGTATTTTTGTGAAATCAAAATTTTCTCTAATGATTTACTCGTATTTGTTCTCACTTAAGTATTTTTGTGAAATCACTTACATGAGTTGTGAAAACTTACACATTTTTGTCAAATCAAAGTTTTATCCAATGACTTACTCGTATTTGGGTTCACTTACGCATTTTTGCGAAATCACTTACGTGACATGTGAAAACTTATGTATTTTTGTAAAATTACTTACGTGAATTGTTAAAACTTATACATTTTTGGGAAATTAAAGTTTTCTCCAACGACTTACTTGTATTTGTGTTCACTTATACATTTTTGGCCCAATAAATAACGGCCAAATAAAAGTGTTCTCCAAACACTTACTGGTATTTGTTCTTACATACATATTGTTTGGAAAATCACTTAGGTAAGCCGTGAAGGTTTACTCAATTTTGTGAAATAAAAGTGTTCTCAAAACAGTTACTCTTATTTGTGCTGACATACGTATTTTTCAAAAAATCACTTAGGTAAGTCGTGAAGATTTACACAATTTTGTGAAGTACAAGTATTTTTTAAAGATTTACTCGTATTTGTAATCACTTACATATTTTTTTTGGTAAATTAGTTACGTCAGTTGTGAAAACTTGCATATTTTTGTGAAATAGAAGTGTTCTCCAAGGACGTACTCATATTTGTGATCACTTACACATTTTTTGAGAAAACATTTACGTCAGTTATGAAAACTTACGCAATTTTGTGTTGTTGAAAATTTTTAGGGAACAAATTTACGCGTCATGTTGTGTCAACTACCATAAGTTTTGTGACACAACTTACGTGATTTTGTAAAAACTTACTCAATTTTGTGAAATAAAGGTGTCTCCAATAACTTACTCATATTTGTGATCAATTATGCATTTTTTAAAAATTACTTCAATAAATTGTAAAAATTTATGTAATTTTCTGAAATAAAAGTGTTCTCCAAGGACTTATTCGTATTTATGATTACTTACACATTGTTTGGTAAATCACTTACGTAACTTCATCAATTACGCAATTTTTTGAAATAAAGTGTTCTATAAGGACTTATGTATTTTTTGGGAAATCACTTACCTCAGTTATGAAATTTTATACAATTTTGTGAAATAAAAGTGTTTTTTTATAAAGATTTACTCATTTTTGTGATTATTTATGTATGTGTTAGTAAATCACTTACATAAGTTGTGAACAGCTATGCAATTTTTAAAAATAAAAATATTCTCCAAGGATTTACTCGTATTTGTGATCACTTAAAATTTTTTTGGAAATCACTTACGTCAGTTGTGAAAATTTATGCAATTTTGTGAAATAAAAGAGTTCTCCATGAACTTACTCGTATTTGTGATTGCTTATGAATTTTTGGAGAAATTCATGACGCCTAAAAAATCGAGAACATTAGAGAATATATATTAACAAATAAATACAGGGATTTGTGAAACTAACTTATGTAGATTTGTGTTTACTTACGCATTTTTGTAAAATCCCTTACCTGGTTTATGAAAACTTATGCATTTTGTATTGGTCTAAATTTTTGAAAACTAACTTACGCGTGTTTGTGTTTACTTATGCATTTTTGTGAAATCTCTTACGTGGTTTATGAAAATTTACGTATTTTGTGTTAGTCTAAATTTTTAGTAACTAACTTACTCGTATTTGTGCTTACTTTTTCATTTATTTATGAAAACTTACGTATTTTGTATTGATCTAAATTTTTGAGAACTAACTTACGCAGATTTGTGTTCACTTATGCATTTTTGTGAAATTCCTTATGTGATTTGTGAAAACTTATACATTTTGTGTTGGTCTAAAATTTTAAAAACTAGCGTGTATTTGTGTTCAGTTACACATTTTTGTGAAATCACTTACGTGGTTTATGAAAACTTACTCATTTTGTGTTACTCTAAATTTTTGAAAAGTAACTCAACTTACGTGGATTTGTATTCAGTTATGCATTTTTTGTAAAATTATTTATGTGACTTGTGAAAACTTACAGATTTTGTATTATTCTAAAATTTTGAAAACTTATGCAGATTTGTTTTCACTTACGTATTTTTGTGAAATTACTTATTTGATTTGTGAAAACGTACGCATTTTTGTGAAATCTCTTACATGATTTGTGAAAACTTATGCGTTTTGTGTTGCACTAAATTTTTGGAAATTAACTTACGTGGACATGTGCTCATTTATGTATTTTTGTGAAATCACTTATGTAATTTATTAAAATTTACGCATTTTGTGTTGCTTTAAACTTTTAAAAACTAACTTATGTTGAGTTGTGTTGCTCTAAATTTTTGAAAACTAACTTACACGGATTTGTATTCGCTTACGCATTTTTGTGAAATCACTTACGTGATTTGTGAAAATTTATATATTTTGTGTTGGCCTAAATTTTTGGAAACTCACTTACGTGATTTGTGAAAATTTATATATTTTGTGTTGGCCTAAATTTTTGGAAACTAACTTACACGTATTTGTGTTTATTTACGTATTTTTGTGAAATCACTTACGTGATTTGTGAAAACTTACGCATTTTGTCTTGTTCTAAATTTTTAGAAACTAACTTACGCGGATTTGTATTCACTTACGTATTTTTTGTGAAATCACTTACATGGTTTATGAAAACTTATACATTTTTGTATTGTTCTACATTTTTATAAATAAATTTACGCATATTTGTGTTAACTTACGCAGTTTTGTGAAAATACTTACATGTATATAGTATAATCTATTAGTTTAGTAGTATTTACCTGTAAGTTAACCTACTTAGCAGGTTAACAATGTATAACTTCTAACACAAATTTGTATAACTACTAACACAAACTTGTATAACCTAAACAAATAAAATATATAAGGAGCCATGTATGCCTTGCATATATGCAAGGCATACTTGAGAATCCTCCAAGGTGTTCAAATAGGGACCAATGCCAAGTTTTTACTCTTAACTAATAATAAATAATAATTAAAATTGTAATGAACATGTGATCAAACCATAAGAATAAAAAGAAAGATAAAAAGAAGAGAAAAAGTTGCTATTTCAAAAATAAATAAATAAATAAATAAAAATCTCACTAACTGGAATAATTTAAAGTAATTATATTCTTATGAAAGGAAAACATTAATTTATGTTAATGACTTAATTAAGAAGCTTTCTAAAGGCACAAACAACAACAACAACAACATGGAGCGAAAGTATGGAGTGGGAGAAGGGGGTTGGAAGCTTGTTCTATGCAGATATGGAAGAATAGGAAGAGGTTTCTCAGAGCAAAAAGTAGGCATGTACACACTTTTTGTGGATGAAATACTAGAATCAATGGATCCAAAAGGGCTATACTCACTATTCAACAACTTTGGGGTGGTGAAGGATGTTTACATAGTGCATAAGAGGAGGAAACAGTCACGATCAAGATTTGGATTTGTAAGGTACGATTTCCCAGTTGCGGCACAAATGGCAGTACAGAAAGCAAACGGCCTGTGGTGTGAAAACAGAGCACTGAAGGTAAAACAAACAGATTTTGTGAAGGATCAGGGGGCAAAACCAAGATTACCATATGTCAAAGAGGTGAGAAAGGATGAAAAGTTAACTTATGCAACTGTTAATCTGGAAAATAGAAAGAAATCATATGCTCAGGTGGTAGGTGAAGGAAGGAGGAGAGATTACACAAGCTTAACCATAAGAGCTTATGAAGAAGGTAATGGATGGTTGTATGGAAGTGCAATTGTTCGACTGAAGTTGAAATGCTCGGGGGAGAATTTCATGAAGGAATTAACAAAAAGGGAGGTGGGAACCGTTAAAGTCACAAAAGTAGGCGGAAGGGATATAGTTGTATCTTTTCAATCAATTCAAGAGAAGAAAGAAAAACTCAGCATGATGAGTGGCTGGATTAAGGAGTGGTGTGAATCAGTCAAGGAATGGAAAAAAGGAATGGTCATTGAATAAGAAAGATGTGTTTGGTTGTGTTGCTATGGAGTGCCTTTAAATCTCTGGAAGAACAAAACCTTCAGCAGTATAGGAAGATTATGGGGAGAAATTATTGAGGTTGATAATGAAACTCTTAATATGAACAGTTTACAATGTGGAAGGATAAGAATTGTAACCACATATATGGAATCTATCAATAAAACAGTGAATCTCGACTGCTAAGGAACTCTATATCCAGTGAAAGTGTATGAGGAACAAATTATTACCAAGGTTGCGATAAGTAAGGTATGAAAATGTCATAAGAAGCATGATGATGGAGATGTTTATAGTTCATATGAGCCTGAAGATGAACAGAAACCAGAACAGAGGAATAACTAGGGTGAGGATGAAGATGATGAGGTGGATATCCAGCAAGATGATGAGTTGGATACCATGAATGACATGGTTGTCAGAGAAAGGACAAGAGAGCATGAAGAGAGAACTGACTTGGAAGGCAGAGACAAATAATTAAATGTTTCACTGGTAGAGGAGACTGTCAGCAACTTGGGAAAATCAAACAGTGGGGGTGCACGTGTAACGCCCCAATTTTTATAACACCATAAAGGTATATCAACCAACATTCATTATAAGAAAAGAAACAATTCTCCAGCCTTTACATTACTTGATCATGAGGGTCATACAAATAATTCCACATGCGAATATACATTCAATGATTCCTAGTATATGAATCTATAGCATGTAGAACCCTTAATCCAAAAATAAATAAATACCCTCCTGGGCTTACAAATTCCAAGGCTTAAGCCCGATTACACAAAAATGGTCTCTTGAACCCATACATTTTTAGCCCTTGGCTAGTAAAATATACCATAACAAAAATAAGAGCCTAGTGCTCTCAACATATACGTCCACGCCCTAACTCGGCGGGATTACCATATCTTTTCCTGCACCAAAATCCCATAGGGTGAGCATAAAGCCCAGTAGGAAATTCTTAACAAAGTATATACATTTTATACAAGTTCCATGAAATGAAGGATAGATGCCACGCTATAGATTAATGTACTAGGAATCATTGAATGTATATTCGCATGTGGAATTATTTGTATGACCCTCATGATCAAGTAATGTAAAGGCTGGAGAATTGTTTCTTTTCTTATAATGAATGTTGGTTGATGTACATTTATGTGTTATAAAAATTGGGGTGTTACAACTTGGTATCGGAGATATCGGGTTTGAATACTTGGAGATCGTGGGAGGTGGTTGTTTTACCACAAGGGGTTCATTTCACATGATTAGGAGATATTGCACATTTTGTGGTTATGTGATAACATGCTTAAATGACTAAATGGGTATGGGATTGGACTTTTGGGATATTGTTTGCGCATATTAAATTCCTAGACGTCTTATTATAAGGGTACTTGATCAATACTCGTTCTACTAAGAATTCTTGGTTGCGAGCACATGTGGATTCGTGTGCTAAATTGTTTCTCTTGTCCCTTAATTAGGATGTCAGGAAGGCATCAAACCCATGGTGGTAGAGGTAGGAGGCGCGGTAGGCTTCGCCGAGGTGTACATGAAGTACCGGTCTATAAGGTTCCGGTGCAAGAGGAAGGGTTCGGCCAAGCTAATGCGGCTGGGCAAGCGGGCCAAGCTAACGTGGCCGAGCAAGTAGGGCGAGCAAAAATTCTGGGGCAAGCAGGCCAAGCCGTAATGGGGGCCGTAGCCTGAGAAATGGCGGGGGCTTTGAAGAAATTGATGAATATGTTGAGGGCGGAGAACCTAGCCCGAGAGAACCCCATAGAAACAAGGGCGAGTTTTCTCACTAGGGAATTTTTGCGGGCCAAACCAGATGAATTCCATGGTGGCTCTGAGCCCAAGAAAACGGATGAGTTGTTGGAGCAAACGGTGAAGACATTCGAAATGCTTCACATTGAGGATAGCGAGCTAAGGATGACTTTAGCGAGTTACTATCTTAAGGGGGATGCGGGCCAATGGTGGAACCAACGTGGGAAGCCTTTGTGGTTGCTTTCCAAGACAAGTATCTACCTCCTACTGCTAGGGAGAGGTTGAGGCAAGAATTTCACGACCTCAAGCAACTTAATATGTCCGTGGCCGAGTTTGAGGCGACCTTCTCTAGTTTGTCCCAGTTTGCACCGGAGTTGGTGGCAACGAAACAGCGCTGTTGCATTGAGTTCGAGAAGAAGTTGAGAACTACGATCTTGTTCAAGGTTGCAGGGAATATGATTCCGAACTATGATCGTCTTGTGGAGGTGGCGGCACATGCGGAGATTATAGTACAAGCCAAGGAGGAAAGGATTCAGGGTTCAAGGTCTAGAGGCCAAGAGTCACAGAGAGGTTTTAGACCCAGTAAAAAGAACAACGGAACTTTTCCATCCCAATGCCAGTCACAACAGTCTAGATCTACCTTTCCCTTGTCTAGTGCAGGCCCGAAGAAGAGCATACCGGGTAATTTCTTGTGTTTCAAGTGTGGCCAACTGGGTCACAAGGCTTTTTCTTGCCCATAGAAAGGGGGAGGATAGCAGATGTTGCCACCTCCACCACCTAACCGATCTCAGAGTCAATCTCAGAACAGAGGGCAAGGACTTACCTGTTTTCAGTGTGGTCAGTCGGGGCATGTGAGAAAAGCTTGCCCGCAGTTAGGAGGCGCATCTGGCGTATCAGGATCGAGGTAGACATAGAGCCACTTGTAGGCTCACCCAGTTCAGACTTCACAAGCTAATCAAGGAGCTGCTTCGGCTTAATCAGTGCAGCAGGCCTATGCTCCGAGAGAGGAGCAGGTTGATCAGAGACCACAGGGACGTTTGTATGCTGTTACCGTGCCAAAGCAGTTACCGGGATCCTCAGTTGTGAGGGGTATTTTTGTTGTGTGTAATTCTTTGGCTAATGTGTTGATAGATACGGGTACGTCTCATTCATTTATATCTACTACACTTGCTTCTGCATTGGGGTTAGAGGTGGCACGGTTAACGTCTCCGCTCACAGTAGAGTCACCAGTTGGGGGTACGGTTGAATTAGACCGGAGATGTCGTGGTTGTGAGATAGAGGTTGCCGGGCGTCGACTTCCGTTCGCTTTTATGTTACTAGACATGTCGAGTTTTGATATCATTTTAGGCATGGACTAGTTATCTTCGTATCGAGCTGTGATTGATTGTTACCGTCAGAAAGTTACGGTATGCACCTCGAGTGGTGATTGTTTTTATTTTCTAGGGGACTGGGCTGATAGGGTCTTGTCACCAGTTTTTGACCCTCGTAGTCGGAGTAAGCTTAGTGGCCTTCTAGCAACTCTCTTGGAGAGTAAGAGTGACAGGGCCTGCTTGAATTTCTAAGGGTAGTTTGTGAATACCCGGATGTCTTTCCTGAGGATCTTACTAGTCTGCCACCCCATCGGGAGATTGAGTTCTCCATTGACTTAGTGCCTGACACGACACCGATTTCCATGGCGTCGTATATATTTGCACTCACCGAATTGCATGAGTTGAAGATTCAACTCCAAGAGCTTTTAGACAAGGGCTTTATTCGCCTTAGTATATCACCTTGGGGAGCACCAGTTCTCTTTGTGAAGAAGAAGGATAGGTCATTGCAGTTATGTATTGATTACCGCAAGTTGAACCCACTTAATTTTTCGAGAATTCTTGGATTGCTTCGTAGTCGTCTTTGTGGACAACATCTTAATCTATTCAACCTCCGAGAAGGAACACGAGGCTCACTTGCGAGTAGTACTTGACTTGCTTAGGGAGCACCGATTGTATGCCAAATTTGAGAAATGCGAGATTTGGTTAACTGAGGTGAAGTTTTTGAGGCATGTGGTGTCGAGGGAGGGGGTAACTGTAGACTCCTCAAAGATAGATGCCATGCAAGATTGGGGGCAGCCCAAAAATGTTTTTGAGCTCCAGAGTTTCTTGGGATTAGCGGGGTATTATCGACGCTTTGTAATGGACTTCTCTAGACTTGCCTCGCCTTTGACTAAATTGACTAGAAAGGGTGTCAAATTTGTATAGAGTGAGGCTTGTGAAAGGTCATTCCAAGAACTTAAGACTAGATTGACCACCGCACCGGTCTTGATAATCCTGGAAAGAGGTTTGGGCTACACCGCTTATTATGATGTGTCTTGGGATGGGCTTTGTTGTGTCTTGATGCAAGTGGGAAAGGTTATGGCCTACGGTTCGCATCAATTGAAAACTCATGAGAAAAACTTTCCCACTTATGATTTGGAATTGGCGATGGTAATTTTTGCCTTGAAAATTTAGAGGCATTATTTGTATGGTGAAAAGTTTGAGGTTTTCTCTAATTATAAGAGTCTAAAGTATTTGTTTTCTCAAAAAGACTTGAATTTACACCAACGGAGGTGGATAGAATTTATGGAGGATTATGACTTTGAGTTACACTACCATCCGGGAAAAGCCAATGTGGTGGCCAATGCTTTGAGTCGGAAATTTGTGAGTAGTTTGGCAAGTGTGGCCATTCGGGAATGGGTTATGCTAGGTGATATCAACAAGTTTGATCTACACTTGGGTGAGTTCGGTGAGAGTGCAACCTTGTTTACCTTGAGTGTTCAACCTACCTTGATTAGTAAAGTCATAGAGGCACAACAAGGGGACCGTGAAGTAGAGTCAATCCGAGATAGAATTTCCAACGGGAACAAAGAGAAGGGTTTGAACATTCACTTGGATCTGAGTGTACGTTATCTAGATCGTTTGTTTGTACCAGAATCTTGTAGAGGACATACTTCGAGAGTTCTATCACTCGTGCCTTGCAGTATATCCAGGAGGCACCAAAATGTATCATGATCTTAGTCATCAGTTTTAGTGGAGGGGTATGAAGCGGGATGTCGCTTTATTTGTATCAAAGTGCCTTACTTGTTAACAAGTGAAGGCTGAACACCAAAGACTAGCGGGCTTACTACAACCCTTACCGGTAGCCGAGTGGAAGTGGAAGCATGTTACCATGGATTTTGTAGTTGGGCTTCCTAGAACACAGCGAGGCAATGATGCCATTTGGGTGATTGTTGATAAGTTGACTAAGTCTACACATTTCATGCCGATGAGCACATGTGACTTAGTTGAGCATTTGGCAGAGTTGTACATTAGAGAGATAGTTCAACTTCATGGGGTTCCTGTAACCATTGTATCAGATAGAGATCTTCGTTTTACTGCCCGACTGTGGCAAAGCCTTCAAGAGGCTTTGGAAACTAAGTTGACTTTTAGCACCGCTTACCACCCTCAAATCGATGGGCAGTCGGAGCGTACCATTCACATTTTGGAGGACATACTTAGAGCTTGTGTCCTTGATTTCAAGGGGTCTTGGGAGAGGCACTTACCATTGATTGAGTTTGCCTATAATAATAGTTATCAAGCTAGCATTGAGATGGCGCCATTTGAGGCCTTGTATGGCTGACCTTGTAGATCACCGGTTTGTTGGGCCGAGGTAGGTGATGCACCATTGTTGGGTGCAAAAATTGTTAGAGAGACAACCGAGAAAATTGCTCTCATTCGGAAGAGGTTAGCTACGGCTCAAAGCCGACAGAAGAGTTATGCCGATAAGAGAAGGTGACCCCTAGCTTTCGAGGTTGGGGATCACGTGTTCCTTAAGATCTCACCAAGACGGGGTTTGATGAGATTTGGTAAGAGTGGTAAATTGTCTCAGAGATATTGGAGAGAATTAGGGAAGTGGCATACTGGTTGGCTTTACCGCCGCAACTTTTTGAGGTTCACAACGTGTTTCATGTATCTATGCTTAGGAAGTATGAGGCCGACCCTTCTCATGTGCTTGATTGAGTTGATTTGGAGGCAGATGAGGATGTCTCTTACAAAGAGCGACTGGTTTAAATACTAGACACTTGGGAGTAAGTGCTACGAGGCAAAACTATACTGTTGATTAAGGTGTTGTGGAGACACCATGGGGTTGAGGAAGCAACGTGGGAACGGGAGGTGGAAGTCTGCTCCAAGTGTCCAGATTTATTTGAAAATGCTTAAGTTGTTTTCTTTTGTAATAATTCCCTAGTGTTTGAGGGAAATGAGTTAAAATTGTTAGCCACGTGTTGTTGTGTATATTGTTGTTTCAAGCATGAGGTTGTTGTGGGTCGCTACTACTTTTATTGAAAAACTTCATGCTTATGCTTATGCTTATTTTGGATGGTTATTGCTAATGAGGTAACCATGATGATAATGGTGAATTTTGGTGAAGATAGGTATTGTGATTTGAGAATTTAATAGCGTGGTTTTGATCGCTTGAAACCCCTTTGTTTGGGTAGTTTGACTTAATTTCGGGGACAAAATTTCCTATGGTGGGGAGGTTGTGATGACCGGGTACGTTATTCGTCTCGTTTCTCTTTGTTTAACCTTGGGTTGCCTTGTTGGAGTATCAGGTTTAGCCGGGAGTCTTGTTAACGATTTGGGTTGTTGTGTTTGGGAGCTTATTTCAAAGTCCTTGCTTTTACTCATTTTTGTGTCTAGTTTCTCGTGTTTCGGAAGGTGTGAGGTTGGGTCCAGAGTGTTTGGGGTTGAGTTGAACAAATTTCTTCGCTGGAGGGCAGAGCCGCACGTATGAGGCCTTGGGCCGCACGTGCGGGAATGGGGCCGCACGTGCAGGAGACAGGGGAGGACCTAGGTTGGCTTCTGCATAAAAGGTAGGTGCGGAAGGAGGTGCGGAGGAGACGCCGCACGTGCGGGGATGAGTGCCGCACGTGCGAGAGACGCTGAGTCCAAAAATTTTGCTTTTCTCTCTTCTTGGGCTGTGTGTATCACTTTTCGTATACCTCTCTCTCTTTAAAAACCCCTTTTCTCCTCCTTCTCTCTACATTTCCTACACCAAACAAGATCAACACCTTGATTTCCTTAGATCCATTGGAGTTTTGACCCAACATCCTTTATCAAAGTTGGAGAGCTAACCGAGAGCTTCATCTTGTGCGGTAGAGATTGGACTTCAACACCATCAAACTTTGAGGTTTCTCATCTCTTCTTCTCTAAAGCTTGAGGTATGTGTTTTCTTAGAGTTATATATATATATACAAGTCTATGTTGATTTCGAGATTTCTTTTGGTGGCATTGAAAATTTGGTTTTTGGCTCGAGAATGTTGGTGGTTTTGAAAGTGGGTTCATCTCTTGTTCTCTTTAAATGATTTTTTTTGAGGATTTGAATCACATTGATTGAAGAAAGATATATTTTTTTGGCGAGATTCTTTCAAGAGATGGGGGAATGTCTAGTTTTGATGAAAAACCTACAAATTTGGAGGTTTTTGGAAGATGTTAGGAATCTATGGATTTTCTTTGTGCCAAATGAATGAATGAGTGGAAAACTCATATTATCGTATACAAAATGACAATTTTCTTGGTGTATGAAAATTTATGGATATTTTTTGAAATTATTGTTAAAGTGTATATATAGATATATTCATGAAATGACAAATTATTGAGAACCCATGAGATGTGGAAATGTTGCTACACTTGGATAGGTGTAAATTCATATGTGATATATGTTGAAATGGCATTGGAAAGAGGAAATGGCAATTACGATTGCGAATGGAACAAATTGATGGAAATTTTGTAAATGGGAGAATGTTGCATTGCATGGATAATTGTTATATTGGCATTTCAATACTTTTGCTCGTTACAAATATTGAATTGGGATTTGAAACCTTGCATTTATAAGAGAATGTTGTGAAATAAGTGTAACAAGCCCGCAGGGGTCCTCGCTACAGTTCAGGACTCGATTCGTGTCGGCTCGTAATCTGAACCAAAGAGTCCAAATCCGGCAAATCGTTTTGAGAAAACAGATTTTTAGAAAGAAGTGCCAAACATGGACTGCTTTGCCAGATACAGAGTCGCCACCTAAATATTTTATTTTGGGAAATTTAGGAAACCCTGACTCGTTGCCTAAGGCCACGTGTCCGTCATCACCAAAGTTGCCTCGGCTCGGGAACTTGGGTACGATTGGGGAAGGTCACTTCGTGAGCACCCCCGCTCGCCCGATCAAAGATCGGCCTCTACTAACCATGATATCTAGTTTTGAAAACATTATGTGTTCTTATTCCGGTTATTAGCCTAGAATTACTATGTGATGCGCGTAGCAAACAAGTATAGACTGGATCGCCTGAATTGGAACAAAACATTTCATGTTTGTTTTTGAAAGTGGTTTGCTACTCGCAAGTAGGCTTAAAATGTAGATTTTGCCACCCTCGGGTGGGCTTAGAAAAGATGCTTTTGCCACTATCTAGTGGGCTTAAAACTCCCAGTTGATGATTTGTTCCAATCCAAGTAACCCAACCTTCACCCACAGGCATTCAAGCAGTTATATCACATAAGCAGTTAGCCTCATGGTAAGCATGTTATTCATGGCAGTCACTCACACGCATGCAAGGATGCTAAAGCATAAAACTCACCGAGTACTCCAAGCCAAAACAGAAACTGATTAGAAATCCATGCATGATCCTAAGTATACAGAAATACCAAATGCAACACATGCGATAATGCAACTATAGCAGGCTCGGCTATCCTAAACATGGCATATGGGATGCTACAGCTAATAAGTATTCAACTTGGAATTGAAATACAGATGCAGTTAGTAATGATACGCCGAGCCCGGTGCATGCAAAACAGATGAATGAATGCAAACATGCGGTCATACTGTATGCTAATTGAAACATGCCCTAATCTAACCATCATAAGCAGGTAAATAAAAGGGAAGAAAGACGTGGGGTTGGAAGATATACATCACACACACGCACACTTATTACAATTTTGCCCACACGCAGAGGGTCCGAATAAATAATATACAGTCCCAAATGAATAAATAATACAGTCTCGAATAAATACAAAAATCCTAATTAATTAACAAATTAACTAAGAAAGCTATAAATTGGCATGCAAGCCAAGGACTGCCTCAACTCTGATGAATGATGTATGTTTAGGCTGCCTTGCGCGGAAATCCACTGGGATGCCCCGATTAGCCTCTGTTTTGCAATTATTCTTGGAAAGCGCGCCAAGTTCCGAAAGGCTGCTAATTTTTGATTTGCTGTAACAGAGAGCGAAAAAGGGGCATAGCAATGTATTTTCACATATGTATGCATGCCTCGATCCTCGTGTCACCAATCACGCATCTCGATGCATGATGGCCGAGGAGTCGAATTGCACAACTCAATATGGAATGAATGCACAAGAAAACACAACAAGACCAAGACTCCATCATGGATAATCCGGAGTGTTGGCGACTGGGGAATTGAGACACGTTCCGTCACTCGGAGTACGAAACGTACCTCGTTTCCCGTGCTCGGGCTAACCCCTATCCCAAACACAATGCAATATGCATGACATGCATGAATGCAACTAAGATACAACCTAACATGCACAATGCTATGAAATGGCATACACGATGCAAGAGGTAACATGGCATACACAATGCGCTAACATACGACCTAGCATACACAATGCTATGAAATGAAATGGCATACACAATGCATAATGGACTTACACCAACACAAGTGGACCTCAGCCACACTCACATAGGAGGCCATTAGATGAAAATGAGACACTCGAAATGAGTGCACACATGCACGCAAACCGAGGACCAAACCTAAGGCACAAAGGCCACTCTACCAAAGCATGGCAAGGCATGGAACATGGCATCTAAACACATGAATTTCAGTACTGAAATGAGATGCAAAACAGCCCCGAAACATGGAATCATGGCACCCGATGCATGAAATGAGACCCGAAATTCGAAACTAGGCACATGGAATGGCCCATGGCTATACAAAGTATGCATTATTTGAACATGAAGTATGAAGACAGAATCAAGAAAATCCCAAAACAAGCATATTTCCAGTTTTAAGAAAGGCCAAAAGGTGAACACAAGTAGGGCTAAGCTAGCATGCAAAAATGGCCCCGAAAGAGAGATAAAGAAGCAAGTAACAGCTTCTGGCCCTAAATGGCCAAGAGCCCTTCAACAAAGTTGAAGAGGGGCTCAAAATGAATCACTTTACAGTTTATAACAAGCCACGAAAACAAACACAAGTATGGCTAAACTATTATGCAAGAAAAAGGCCAAAAGAGGGACAAAGAAGCAAGTGATGGCTGCTGGGATCTAAAAGGGGTGGGCCCTTCAACAATGTTGAAGAGGGGCCCAAAACATGATATTTTACAGTTAGTGACCAAACCCAAAACAGTGCACATGCAAGCCTAAAATACTATGCAAAAAAAGGCCTAAAAGGAGGTTTAAATACAAAGAGCAAAAAGGAAACCTCAAAGAACAAAAGATCCTTGATCAAACATGAAGAGGGGGTCAAAATAAATCCATTTACAGTTCGGACCAGAGCCCAAAAATATAAGCACAAGGGGCTAACAAAACATGCAAAAATAGGGCCAAAAGAGAGATAAAGAGGCAAGTGATAGATGGAAGCCTCAAAAAGTGAAGAGCCCTTCAACAATATTGAAGAAGGGCTCAAAACAAGCCTCTTTTCAGTTTATGACCAAACTCAAAACAGTTTAAAAATGAGCCTAAAATACTATGCAAGAAAGAGGCATACAAAAGAGGTAAAGAAGCAAGTGTAAAAAGGAAGCCTCAAACAGGGAGAGGCCCTTAAACAAACATGAAAATGAGCTCAAAATAATGCTATTTTTAGTTAGGGTCGGAGCCCAAATATGCAAGCAAGTATGGCTAATATATTGAGCAAAATAATGCATGAAAGAGGGAGGAGAGGACTTACCCTTGTAGATCAAGCCTTCAACAACTTTTTGTCCAAGAAATGTTGCTCCTAAGCTCTGGAAATGGCCTCTAAGCTGCTGGAATGGAGTGAGGTGGAGTGGTGCTAGGGCTTGTAGAGTAAAGGGGGTAGGACCAAGGGTGTTTTGATGGTTGAATGAGAGATGGAAGATGTATGTATGCAAGGCTCTTAGGCAATTTTTCCAACCTCTAAGACAAGGACTGGAGGCTGTTTACATAGGCAAAAGAGGGGGAAAAAATGGGGGAAAAATGGGGGGGAAAACAATTCAAGTTTCCTCCCAAAAAGTTGGCCCCCTGGATACAAAATCTGGGGGGAAACAAAATACATATTTGGAATGTACTCACAGAGAGGAGGAAGGCCGGCCCATTATCCAGGTTGCAGGTGGCCGGCCGGCCCTCCCCATGGTCAGCCGGCCAAGGGTCAAAAAGGTCAAGTTAGATTAGTGGCCGGCCACCACATATTGGTGGCCTCCCATGTGTGCTCAACACAGCCATGTGGTCAAAATCCTAGAAATGTGAACCAGGAGAGAGAACAACCCACTTTTCAAAGGGGTTCAAAAGGTTCAAGTACAATTACTGGCCGGCCATATGATATTGGTGGCCTCCCAGGTGTCTACAACACAAATATGTGGTTTAGGGCAAGAAAAAGTGGCCTTAGGGTGGTCAACATTGGCTCTAAAGTGAGAAAAAGGGGCAACGGAGGGCGATGAAGGAATAAAACTGGTTATCAGAACAATTACTAGCCTCACACCCCTCTACGGCCTCTCTAACAATGAAACAGAGGTCCCCGCCAAAAATGAACCAAAACCGATGCAAAATGAAGGTTCGGGGGCCAAAACGCGCAGCCCGGGGCCCCGAAAACGAACTGTTATGCACCGGAAGTGGTGTTCGATCACGAAGTTGGTCTCTCAGACCACAGTGTCCCTCAAAAGGGAGTAAATAAGATGCACGCCAAAAACCGGAGCAAACGGAGGTGGTTAAGCGGTCCTGGACCGAGGCACACGGCCAACGGTTCCGAAAAATCGGAAAAGGGACTCCAAACGGGCAAAATGGCCTATGACCACGAAACGTACCCTACGGCCACTAAGAGATGGTCTACGAGACCTCTCCCTCCCTTGTGGAAGAAAAACAAAGAAAACCGAGCCGGGTTCGCAAACCGTGGCAAAGCATGAAAGAGTCCGGAAGTCCGGAGGCAAGGCTCGCAGCCGAGACTCTGAAACCTCTGAACGAGCACGATATGCAACATCACCAAGCGCTCAATCGGTGACGTCTGAGTCTTAAGGTCGGTCAAAAATGGGGTGTCTACAGTTGCCCCTCTTTGACAGAACTCGGAAGTCATAAGTGACGGGAGTGAATGTCAAAGCCCAGAGACGACCCATTTTTGACAAGGCCGAAGACTTAGACAAACAGGTGAGATAAACAGAGATGTGCCCGCATGCATGCCTGCAGGCAGGGGGCAAAAATGCAAAATGGTATGCACAAGGCCAGACGTGACTTGATGATCATGCAAATGCAGCGAGCTGTAATGAAGCAAGTATTCGCAAATAGATGCAACAGTTTTAAGCAAGAATGCAAAGAAACAACTACATTTCATGCAGTTAGGAATGCAGAGAATTATTCAATTCTCGTCGCGTCTCACACGGAGAAGATACGATACCTGCGCGATTCGTCTGGTCGCACCAGCTTCAAATGAACCATATATACAATATCGTGCCTGCAAAGGAAAGAAACTCAGAAAGCACAACATATCTAACGACATATGCTCAATGTGATATCGAATGCAGACAATCGCGGTGTCGATGGAAAGGTGCACCGCAATGCGGGAAGAAACGCGCGTGACAACGCGAGTTTAAGCATGGAGGCTTGGTGATATCAAAGAGACGTGCACAACAATGCAAGTATGTGCATGAGAATGCAAGTTATGTGCATGATAATGCAAAACAAGCGTGAACCAGGATGTATGTTTGTCACAAAACAACGAGCAAAGAAATGCGCGTTTCGGCGAGGGAGACTCGATCGCGGCCTCCGGTTCACCTCCCGGAGAGGTTACAACATGTTCAAGGAGGATGTATCTCACTTTCGATGAGTAATGATGAGGCACGCATGGGAAGTTGAAGCTGAGGTTCCGGCGGAGCGATTTCGCGACAGAAAGTGCACTTCTCTTGTACTTTTTCAGGTCCCGGGGACTCCAATCCTTCTCAAAATTTGTAGAGAGCTTGGTGGGCACCTTGGGAACACCACCGGCCAGTTTCCTTTCCAGGAGGAGGCCACCGGCCAGTTTTTGAAAAGTAAATGGCCGGCCTGCCAGAAAAGGGGGCCGGCCGGCCACTTTGCCAATTTCGGGGCAATTTTGTCTTTTCAACCTCTTTTCTTTAAAACCATTCGGCCAAACACTTTGTGCTCACAACATCAGCTCCGAAAACATCTTCTCTACCTTCCCAAACCATTTTCCTCTTCAGATCAAAGCTCTATACGCGTTTTCCAACGTCCCACGCAAGTTGTTTTCGCGAAATCTTTCAGTTTTAAGCACTTTGAACCGATTAAATTTTGATTTCGGTGCTTCTTTTCTCACTTTCACCACTTGAGGTGAGTTTGTCTCAACATTTGGAAGATTTTCTCGGGAGTTGATTTTTGTTGACTTTTTCATTTCCCGAGAGTTGACTTTTGTTGACTTTTTTCAATTTTGGCTCATTTTTGCTCATTTTTGCTCCTTTTCGCAGATTTTCTAAAATGGCTGGTCATTTCCCTCACGGTGGAGGTCCTTCGGGCGTCGGAGATGATCCCGATATTATGGCTCTGCCTCCGAGGGTTCGACCCTTCATACCCGAGAGGTACGACCCACCGGCACATATACTTCCGCGGGCTGTTTTCTATCACTTCACCGATTTCGACGAGCGAGCAACCGGGGATCTCCTTCTGCGGGAGCCAGAGTATCACCTCTCCCATGAGGCACGAGAGGTATTTACTTCGTTTTTACCCTTTTCTGCAACGTATTCTGCTTTTTACATGCATTCCGTGCCTTTGCCATGTTTGTCTGCTTATCTTGAGTACACAGCTTATTCAGAATGTTTAGTTCATGACATAGCATTCTGTTTACATTCTGAACACACAGTTCAATTGCTTGAATTTCTGGACACTCAACCCATAAATCGATTGTGCACACACGGCACACATTGGTTGAGAATAGAACACGCAGTCCAAACTCTAATTTCTTGAACACACGGTTCGAATTAAAGGTGAACACACAGCACACACTGATCGAGAGTAGAACACGCAGCCCAAACTCTGATTTTCTGAACACACAGCCCAAATTGAAGGTGAACACACAGCACACACTGATTGAAACTTGAACACACAGCCCAAACACTTGAGATGAACACACAGCCCACATTTTGATGTCGAACACACAGCTCGTTGTTGAGGTGAACACACGGCACACACTGATTGAAACTTGAACCCGCAGCCCAAACTCTGAGATGAACACACAGCCCACACTTTGATGTCGAACACACAGCTCGTTGTTGAGGTGAACACACGACACACACTGATTGAAACTTGAACACGCAGCCCAAACTCTGAGATGAACACATAGCCCACACTTTGATGTCGAACACACAGCTCGTTGTTGAGGTGAACACACGGCACACACTGATTAAAACTTGAACACGCAGCCCAAACTCTGAGATGAACACACAGCTCATACTTTGATGTCGAACACACAGCTCGTTGTTGAGGTGAACACACGGCACACACTGATTGAAACTTGAACATGCAGCCCAAACTCTGAGATGAACACACAGCTCATACTTTGATGTCGAACACACAGCTCGTTGTTGAGGTGAACACACGGCACACACTGATTGAATCTTGAACACGCAGCCTAAGCTCTGAGATGAACACACAGCTCATACTTTGATGTCGAACACACAGCTCGTTGTTGAGGTGAACACACAGCACACACTGATTGAATTTTGAACACGCAGCCCAAACACTGATTTCTGAACACATAGCCCAGATTGAAGGTGAACACGCAGCGCACACTGATTGAGAGTTGAACACGCAGCCCAAACACTGATTTCCTGAACACACAGCCCACTCATTTCATTTGCACGCAGCTCATTCATTTCATTTGCACGTAGCTTTGTTCATGTCATTCTAAAATGCTGAAACACGTATTCATTCTGAATGCAGGTGACTTCTCGCACTGTGCGGGGATATGGCTCTACCGCTGCGAGAGATTGGTATGTCGAGCTCCCGGAGGCTGTCCGGGATTTGGTTGACTTGGCAGGGTTTGGGCCCTTCTGTACTGGACTATCTCGTTGTCCTGCCAGGAGGACGCTGATGGCTGCCTTGGTGGAGAGATGGTGGGACACCACCAACTCCTTCCATTTTTCTGCGACGGGGGACTTGACTATGACCCCACTTGACTTTGCCGTATTGACTGGCCTTGACGTGGGAGGTTGGCCCATCCCTTACGACGAAGACATGGGCCAGTGGGAGGCCGCTTGGATGTATTTACTGGGGGCTCGCCCGCCTGTTGATAGATCTTCGGGCAGAGTCCGATACACCTGGTTCTCTTCCCATTTTCGGAGGGTGGAGATGGAGCCCAGGACTCCTGAGGAGGCAGCACAGTATGCCCGTGGTTTTCTGATGTTCCTTTTCGGGACTACTTTGTTTGCCGATAGGGGGAACACTGTTGGGCTATATCTGTTGAGTGCTTTGGTGGACCTATCACAGGTCAGACGGTATGATTGGGGTGGTGCCGGCTTGGCTACTCTTTACTGCTACATGAGTGCGACCTCCCGCGGACGGGGGGCCTTTACTTGGCGGCTATTGGAGAGCCTGGGAGGTACTTTCTGCCCTCTTGATTTACATTTCTGCTTCTCGTTACTTGTACATTGCACACATAGCGCACTCTACACTCTGTATTTTGCCCTCAGCACTTTGCATTTACATTCTGCACTGTTTTCCACAGTTATGGGTCTATGTGTACTTCCCGACATTAGCCCCGGAGTTGGTGGTAGAGGGGCCCCTCGTGACCCCGTACTCACTTGTATTTGAAGGCCAGCATCGGCCAAGACCTCAGGAGTCTCTCCTTTATCTACGGCAGTACTTCGACACGGTGCGGTCGACGGAGGTATTTCAGAACTCTCAGTCCTTTCTGTTTTCATCTTTGATTTGTCTTGTACTTTCCCGATTTCTGATTGGTTTATGCATCGGTTATTCGCAGATCACATGGCAGCCCTGGGCGCCCTTAGGTGAAGGTCTCCAATTCCAGTTTGCCAGAGGGCGGGGTGCCTCCCAGTACAGGATCCTATTCGAAAGGCCAGTTGGTAGGGCCTGGTTTCTGGGGGAGCGCTTCTTGCGTCAGGTATGGGGCTATACTTCTTAGGACCCTCCCTCAGCACCCCCAGTTGGTATGCGGATTGCTGACAGGCTCTCCTCCCAGGATGTTACTAGTGCTATGCTGGGTACTGACGCCTTACTGCATCTTGAGGAGGGAGATTATGCCACTTACCGTCACATATACTTGATGCCTCCATTGACGGGAGTTTACACTCCGACGATGAGGCCTGCTGGCATGCCTTCTTCGAGCCAGGCCCAGGCTCGGGCTACGGATGCCCCTTCCACCAGCAGGGCTGGTACATCTAGAGGTGGGGGTGGATTTGTTCCCCCGGTTCCTCCGACTCTCCATCATCCTGGATGGCCGGACATGCCGACCGAGTTGATGGGGTCGCAGTATGGGACTACTTCTCCTATTCCGATCCCGATAGAGCCTCCGATGCCTGGCCACCGATATGTCAGAGACCCCGACTCGCCACCGGTATGCTTTACAGCTTTGATTCATTACTCAGATACTTGGACGTTCATTCCTTCATTGATACCCTTGCCTTTGCATCTGCAGCCCCCCGTTGAGTACATGGATCAAGTGCTCGAGATGGTAGCCTCACTTGAGGGGATGGTCCTGCGGAGAGAGGCGCAGTTGTCTATCATGGGCTTCCAGGTACCCTTTAGTTTTCTGGCATTTATCATACTTCTGATGATATGCTGATTTTGAACATTCTACTGCATTGATGGGTTACTTGTGTAGAGCACATCTGACACACATCTCACTTGCACACTGTATTCACATGTATCTACTTTATGTAGTTTTCTTGTATCTGCATCTGATGTACATGTTTGAGCTGATGTATTCAAATTGAACTCTCTATTTTCAGATGCCTCCGGTATATGCTCAGCCGTAGGCCGGGCCACCTGGGCCTTCTTGGGGAGGTGGACCATCTGGGCCTTTTCGAGGAGTCAGGCCATCCAGGCCTTCTCGAGGAACTGGGCCATCCAGGCCTTTTCGAGGAGCTCGGGGAGGGGGGTCGTCTCGCAGACGCAGGGCACACATTGTAGAGGAGGAGCCCGGTGAGGATGAGGAGGACGAGGCTGCAGATCGTCAGTCGGAGACATCTGCTGATAGAGAGGGTAGCTCCGATCCTGGTTCGGGGAGTGGAGGCGAGGCTGAGGGGGATCCCGAGGATAGTAGCTCCGACTTGGATGATAGTGGCGGTGCAGAGGTTGCTTCGCAGAAGAGGATGAAGAGAGCCTCTTATTCCTGCTCCTGAGAGCATTGATGCTGCAGTTCCCTGTTTTATTTACCTTTTTGCTAGTAGTTGTAGCACATTGTACATTTTTAGGCAGTTTCATTTTCTGTAAAACTTGTACCTTTGTTTGTAAAATGTGTTGTAACAAAGGAAGCATGATGGAATGAAACAGCTTTTGAAAAAGTATTGTATTTTATGCTTTCAGCATCGCATCGTATCATTTTGAATGAAAATGTGCATTGTGTATTTACCAAGTCAGGTAGTGAACCGACACAACAAACCAAACAACTTTAACCTACTAAGAAGCAACAAAACCTTAGCAAGTTTACAACTCGATAAGCAAAACAGAACAAAATAAGAGTAACAACTTAAGTACACAAAACTTGACAACTCGATAAACAAAACTCGATAAACAACACAGCTCGACTAACAAAGCAATAACTCGATAAGCAAAACAACAACTCGATAAGCAAGACTAAACAACAACTCAATATACAAAGTGTATTTCGGACGATCTGGGCGACGGAACGCATCCGAAACTGAGGGAAATTGAGGCCTTCGACACTCCCGATGCATAGAAATGCTTGGAACTTCCTTCTGGAGGGTAAAACAAGGCTAATGGCACACATTGGAGCATGGCCGGCCACCTTTGGGAGTTGGCCGGCCAGTTTTTTGCATCTGAGGGGAGAAAGGTGGCCGGCCTGCTAGAAAAGTGGCCGGCTGGCCACTTAGCTCTGCAACCACCAATTTTTTGACACGTGTCCCCCGAATAGTGTCTTATCCTCTTTAAAAGCCTCAAACCCATGGTTGATTCATTTCAACTTAGTTTTTCACCAAAATGGAGGCCTTCCTTGCCCAAAATCTCACAGTTTGGATGTCTTCTTTAGATGGCTCGGAAAAATTGAATTTCCGGGGTTTCGGCTTGAATGCACTATTCACGCTGAGCCGCACTCCACTGCACTTCCCCTTCCTCCATGCCGCGGCGAGGTTTTGGAACCCGGTAACGCATGTTTTCAGCTTCGGCGGGCAACAGGTATGTCCAACTTTCGAAGATTTTCAAGTTCTGATGGAATCTGAACGCTACGAAGAGATTTTGCCCCAGTTTCGCTTCGGCCACGCCCAAGCTTTAGGGGGGATGTGTGGGCTCACCATGCATGATGCTCGGTCTCTGATCTGCAACGGGGAACTGGACATTCTCGGCTTGATCCATCGCTTTTCTGACGCTGGTGACCGCGGCAACCATTATTGGCAAGGTTTTCGGCAACACGCCCTTTGCTTGTGTATGCTATCTCACTTTTTACTCACTCCAGGCTTTGGCGGATCTAGCATTCGTCTGATTGAAGTTGCTCAAGGCTTGAAAGAAGGAAAGAGCTGTATCGCCATGACATTGGCCGAGACGCTGATGGGCTTGGATGCTTTCTATCGCCGGGAGACGACCAGATTTGCAGGGAGTCCACTACTACTGCAGGTAATGTTTCCCACCCAATTTCACATATATATATATGCTCGCATCACTCGGCCCTCGGGCTCGTTTTTTTCTCACAAAAACCTTTTCTCGCTTTTCTCTCATCGTACATCTCTCTATTCTTTATTCTCTCATTTTTCATCCCTCCCCAGGTATGGTTGATGGATAAATTGCAGGTTGTGGACTCTTGCCCAGCCTATTCAGCTCGCGGCTACTTCTTTCGCCAACGTTTAGTCGATGCCCCTGACGAAGGGTGGTGGTTTGATTGGATGTGCAATTTGTCTGCAGATCGCATTGCTTGGCACTGTCCTTGGCTCAATCTCCCGGCGATGAGCTATAGCATGTCCCGGCTGGTCGGGATCCAGTTGATTGGCCAGACCCACTGCGTGTTTTACTTCCCGTTCCGGTTCCAGCGCCAGTTTGTCCATGATCAGACTTGCCCACCGGAGGGGATAGAATATCCGGCTGCATTGCCGGTCCAAGGCGCTCAGCTTGCCTGTTATGCCACGGCATGGAGGACTCGAGAGCTCCTGGCCCCCGCTTCCACTTTCAGTTGTGCTTTGTCTGACGAGTGCTGGGACTGGCTCAATGAGGAGGCACAGACTGGGCCCATCTTGTCATCAGAGGCTTCGACTAGCTTTGGGAGGGGGCGCAGGGACACCTGACTTATCCGAGCCCCGGATTTATTGCTTTCACTAGTGCTTTCAAGTTTTCTTCATGAATGTAATAAAAAGCAACTTCAATTTGTATGCAGGAGCAGGAGAACTCCGTTTTGAAATCAATGAAATTGAAGGTTGTGGGTACTGAAAATTTTCCGCTTTGGTCCAAAAATGGTCTTAGTTGTAAAAAGATTAGTTTGAACAAAGTCAACTTTTATTAAAATTTTTCAAAACTATTTTCGATATGGATCAGCACTGGACACGCCTGAGATCTGTCACTGAGGTGCACAACCCCGGACCCCTGCAACTGGAAAGTTGCCCCTAGTCTGAAAAGCACTGCACCGGAGATCACGATGAATGCTGATGGACAAGGATGACTGAGATGATCAAATGGACAAAGTTGATCGGGGAAAATGTTTATGGCTGAACTTCGAGATGAAGTTGCCTACGTATCCCAAAGATGGGAATCAAGCCTTACGTAGTTCAGGCTTAGGTTCGCTCGGGTATTTTCACTCTCCTTTTGCGCTCTAACTTTTGCCAAGGCCGCCCTTTGCGGGTTTTCAACCTTGCGAGCTCAATTTTTATAATTTCAAATTTTTTGTGCTCTGAGTTCTGCCTAGGTCGCCCTTTCGGGTTTTCGGCCTAGCGAGCCTCTCAAGGGTAATATTTCTTCAACTTGTCCATGTTGATCGGCTGTGAAAACTCTAAGCCATCCAGATCCATCAGAACCACAGCTCCACCTAACCAGATAGACTTAATGATGTAGGGACCAGTCCAATTAGGTCTGAACTTGCCCCTAGGGTCGTGGATGGGAGCCCGGTTGTCTTTGAGCACCAAATCTCCTTCCTTTAGATTCCTGGACTTAACTTTCTTGTTGAAAGCCCGGACAATTCTGCGCTGGTAACCCTGAATATGGTACAGTGCTTTCAGTCTTCTTTCATCAAAGAGCATGAGTTCCTCAAATCTGCTCTGCTGCTAATCTGCCTCGGCTATTTGACACTCAGCCAATACTCGCAATAACGGAACCTCAATCTCAATAGGTAGAACGGCCTCCACCCCGTAAACCAACGAATACAGAGTTGCCCCAATAGAAGTTCTGATTGAAGTCCGGTAGCCCCACAGAGCAAACGGCAGCTTATCTAGCCAGTCCCGATAGGTTTCCACCATCTTCTGCAATATGTGCTCGATATTCTTGTTGGCAGCCTCAACCGTTCCATTGGTCTGTGGCCGGTATGTGGATGACTTATGAAAAGCCACGTTGTATTTTTCCAACAAGTCTATCACTTCCTTTTTGAAGTGGGAACCGTTATCTGAAATTATCTCGTTTGGGACCCCGTAGCGACAGATGATGTTGTTTCTGATAAACTTCGCAACATATGAAGCCTTCAACACCGCATAAGATTGGGCCTCGACCCACTTCGTGAAATAATCTATCGCAACCAGGATGAACTCATGCCCATTTGACCCCTTCGGAGTGACAGCCCCGATCACATCAATTCCCCAGACTGAAAATGGCCATGGTGAAGTCATGTTGTACAGCTTCGACGGCGGGATGTTCATGCGATTTGCATGAATTTGACACTTGTGGCATCGCCGGACAAAACCGATACAATCTTCCTCCATGGTGGACTAGTAGTAACCCTGCCTGAGGATCTTCCGTGCTAGCATTACCCCGTTCATATGTGCTCCACATTCCCCTCCATGGATGGCTTCTATCAGACGCTTTGACTCTTCGGCATCAACACACAGCCTATGCATTCCCAGATGACCTCTCTTATACAGCTTACCCCCACAGATGATGAACTGAACGGCCATTCTTCTGATTGCCCTTTTGTCTTTGGCATTTACCCCTGACGGGTATGTTTCCTTCTCCAAGAAATTCCAAATGTCGTAATACCAGGGGTTTTCGTCCTGAACTTCATCTATAGCAGCAATCGACTCGTAGGCAGGTGCAAATTTCTGGTCAATGATGACTGGACGCATCCGAACTCCACACGGGATGTCTATCATAGAAGATAGAGTTGCTAAAGAATCTGCGAACCTGTTGTTCTCTCTTAGTAGATGAGCAAAGTTTAGCTTCTCAAACCGAGGAATTAGCAAGTCCAAGGTCTGGTGATACATCATCATCTTTTCCTCTTTTACTTTCCAGTCTCCTTTTGCTTGAGACACAACAAGGTTCGAGTCCCCAATGACGTCCAACCGTCTTGCCCCTAGTTCTAGGGCCGCTTCCAGACCAGCAATGCATGCCTCGTATTCTGCTTCATTGTTCAAGACTTTGAACCGGAGTTTGAAGGCTAGAGGGATACGGGAATTGTCGGGTGCTATCAGCAACACTCCTATCCCATACCCATGTTGATTTGACGCTCCGTCAAAGTACATCGTCCAAGTTTCATCGTCGATATGCAGAATTGTTTCATCTGGGAATAGGTACTCAACTGCTTCATCCCCTTTAACCGGGTGGTCGGCAAGGAACTCTGCCACCGCTCTCCCCTTTACTGACTTGCGTGTTACATACTTCAGATCGAATTCGGAGAGTAACAGCAACCAACGAGCTAGCCTACCCGTAAGTGCTGGTTTCTCGAAAAGATATTTGATGGGATTGAGTCGCGAAACCAACATTACGGAGTGAGCTAACAGGTAGTGCCGCAGCTTCCTGGTAGCCCATACCAAAGCCAAGCAAGCCTTTTCCAATGGTGTGTAGCGAGTCTCATACTCTAGCATCTTCTTGCTCAGATAGTAGATGGCTCTCTCCACTTTGTCTTCAGATTCTTGTGCGAGCATACAGCCCATTGTGGTTTCAGTCACTGACAGGTACAATATCAACGGTTTCCCCGGTTCTGGTGGTGATAAAACGGGCAGGTTCTGTAGATATTCTTTAATCTGTTCAAACGCAGCTTGACATCGGCCGTCCCATTGGAACTTCTTGCCTTTCTTCAGGAGACCAAAAAGTGGTTCACAAGTCAAGGTTAATTTTGAGATAAACCGTCTTATGAATTGCACTTTACCCAGAAAGCCTCGCACCTCCTTTTCAGTCCTTGGTGGTGGCATTTCTAAGATGGCCTTGATTTTGGAAGGGTCGACTTCGATGCCTCTTTGTGTAATCAAAAACCCCAGCATTTTTCCCACTGTAACACCGAATGTACATTTCTGAGGATTCAGCCGCAACCGAAATTCTCTGATCCTTTGAAAAACTTGTGCAAGGCGGTGTAGTGGCCCTTTCTATCTTTGGACTTGACAATCATGTCATCCACGTACACCTCAACCTCCTTGTGGATCATATCATGTAATATTGTGGTCGCGACCCGTTGATAAGTAGCTCCAGCATTCTTTAACCCAAACGGCATGACTCTATAGCAGCATATTCCCCACGGGGTGGTGAATGCAGTCTTTTCCCGGTCTTCTGCTGCCATTACTATCTGATTGTAGCCGGAGAAGCCATCCATGAATGAAAGCAACGCGTGCCCTGCTGTGAAATCCACCAACTCATCAATATGCGGTAAGGGAAAATCGTTCTTCGGACTAGCTCTGTTCAAATCCCTAAAATCCACGCACACTCGGATCCTGCCATCTTTCTTTGGTACCGAGACGATGTTGGCCAACCAAGTCGGATATTCAGATACCAGCAGGAAGCCTGCGTCGATTTGCTTGGTGACCTCTTCCTTAATCTTGAGAGCCCAATCCGGGCAGATCCTCCTGGGTTTCTGTTTGACTGGTCGGGCCTCGGGGTCAAGAGGGATCCGATGCTGTACAATCTCAGGATCGATTCCAGGCATGTCTTCGTAGGACCACGCGAAAACATCTTTGAAATCTTTTAATAAAGCGACTAAGCGCTCGCGTTCCTCCGAAGACAACGTGGACCCGATCTGGACCAGCTGCGGGTCCTCCTCAGTATCGACATTCACGGTAGTGATTTCATCCATTAGGGGTTTGACAAATCTCTCCTGCTCTTGTTCAATTAAGCGTTGCAAAACCGGAGGAATTTCTTCCTCGTCGTTTTCATCAAAATTTTGAAAGTCTGAGTTCATGCAATAAATCAAGGGCACAGAAAAGTACTCAGAAACCACAGCTACTTGATTCTCATTAAGTTCATCCAAATCGTCCGAATTCTCGGTTACAACAGACTCAAATGAGAAAGAAAAAGACGACCTGGACAAGACTGTGGTATCCGGGTTATCATCCCCAGGATTACCAGACTCAGACTCAGTCGAGCTGGAACCTGATTCCGACTCACAAGATTCGGTGGAATCAAATTCCGGCTCACTACCTGACCCGGTGCTGCTGGACAAAAATCCCTCTTCGTATTGCCAAGTAAGAGAGGGTGCGATAGATGCATCCAAGATAGCTGCTGGTAGGCTCGCAGTCATTTCATCCCCAATCATGGAAACCGAGAAGTTATCCCCCAAGCACTTTTGGTCGATCGGAGAATCTGAAAGTAGACATGCCAGTGCTACCCCCATTTCAATTTCAGCGCCCTCGGAGTCCACTGCCTTACACTGCTCAACCTCAGCTGATGGGTCCGTCTGCTCTTTGGCAACATCCTTCCCGGGTAATTGCAGGTCGAAGAAGATCTCGAAACCTGGCACGCGCTTCTTCTCCGCGTTCAACCATTGTTCTGGGAAGCCACAAGAGGGAAAGTCCTCCCCCTCCCGGACGAAGCGTCCGTTTAGGGTACCCTGAATGGGCCTATGTATCAGCTCAAAAGGCTTCCCAGCCTGCTTTGCTCTGGTTCTTCCAGCCATTTCCTTTCCTTTCCTCACCCAGTCCTCTTTGGTGGGCAGATAACCCAATCCAAAGGTATGAGGGTTGTGTGGCACTTCGGCCAACGCTGCGACGCCCTTCCGGCCGCTTCTTCCTAATCCCATCCCGGGGATGTGTTGTAGCTTGTTCATGAGGTAGACAGATTGAGCACTGACGTACACTCCTTCATTCACAGCCATGATATTCTGCACCACCCAAGCCTCAGCCAGAGTGAACCCTGATAAGAACACATCCTCCGTGCCATGCTCGATTTCTAAGACTGGTGTGGACACTTCTGGTGGCGGATGGATAGACGAATTCCCGAAGACAATAGCCACCCCCTTCCTGTGAGGGTACTTCAATATCTGATGTAAAGTGGAAGAGACTGCCTTCACTTGGTGCAACCACGGCCGCCCCAAGAGTAAATTGAAGGTTGCGGGAATGTCCAAGACATGGAATTCAATGTTGTGTTGTCCTGGACCAACCTGGGTCTGAATTTTGACAGTCTCCATCACCTCTCTGCTAGTATTATCATAGGCTCTGATCACTTGAGTAGTCGGCACGAAGTCCACGGGCTTCAACCCAATTGCATACGCCGTTCTGGCTGGGCAAACGTTGATGGCGGACCCGGTATCAACAAGTACCATTGGTATCCACTTGTCTCTACATTCCCCAGAAATGTACAGGGGTTTGTTGTGATTTGCGCCCTCAGGCGGTAGTTCTTTGTCTGAAAAGGATAATGCCGGGGAACCTCCTCCCGGAAAGACCAGCCCAACCAGCTACTCTGGTGTGGTATCTATAGAGAGTTTGGCTTTGTCCATAGCAGATAGAACAGCCTGTCTGTGCACTCGTGAAGCCATAAGTAGCCCCCAGATGGAGATATCTGCTTGTATTTTCTTTAATTGCTTCAGCACAGCTTCTTCTTCAAGTTGTTTCTCTTTCTGCTTCTCAGCTTCCTTGTCCTTCCCAGATGCCTCTGGCTGGTCTAGGTGCGGGGGCTTGAAATACCGCCCACTTTTTGTCATGTGATCAACTTCATCGAGATACCAGGTGTCATCTGGTTGATTGCTTCCCCAATCCTCGTCTGTGTGGGCAAGACATAAATCATCGTCTTCCAACCACATCCCATGAGTGGCCAACAAACATCTGTCTGGCTCCGGCGTGATTGTACCCGCAGTACTTTCAGCCCACATGCTCGCAGCATCTTCTGTCTTTGTGCCCACAACACTTTCAATCCCTTCATGGGCTTTGGCTTTTCGGATCCTCTCAGAATCCCAAAACTTTTCTTGTTCTGCCGGCGTTAGCGCAGTTTGTTATTCAGCTTTCCCTGTACTCACACTATCCCAATTTCGAGCGAAATTCTTCGTACCGGCGCTCTCCGGCAATATATTCTGACTCTCGGCCCTTCCGGCCACAGCTAATACCTTCGCCCCTGCCGGGCCCTGTTCTGGTTGGAACTCTTCCACAACATCCGGTTGATCATCCAGCCACCCAGTGGCCTCTGCCGATTCCTCATAATCAAACCAGTTGACTGCCACGCCCCCTGATTCCTGGTCATCTAAAAATTGGAGGTTGGCAAAGTCCTCCTCCACAGTTGTCAAATCATTTGCCCCTTGCTCAAATCCATCCCCCCGGATCACACACAGTTCTACCTTTTCTGATAATTTTACACCCGAACCAATCTGGCCTGCTGACAGAATGCACTCACTCGGATCATAGGCTTCCCCAGCGAAATTCCCAGACTGTTCAATCCAGACTTAACAATTCCTTTCTCTTCTAAAGTCTGCCCTGTTCCATTTTCGATGGTCACCACCGTCGGCTCTGGTTGGGTTGTGGAGATGTCCAACATGCAGAAAGAGTCGGTGCAGTCGGGAAGGAGCACCTCCGGCTTAGATAGGTGGGATGGGGTGATATAGATACTAGGATCGTAAGACATGACCCCAGTTTTGGATGAAGTTGATTCTGTTGGGAGGGGAGCTTGGTTATGTGGTGGGAAAGGATTTGTTGTGACGTTGGGTTTGTCGGGAGGCGCGATCACCTGTTTGTCAATAAGATCTTGGATCTCGTGGCACAATCTAAAGCAACGGTCGGTGTCGTGACCGTGCTGTTGGTGATACGCGCAGTATTCTAGCTGGGTCATGAGAGGGAGGTAGTGGATTTGGTAGTGGCCTCGGCTGCAGGGGCGTCAAATGCTTCTTCCTGATTAATACCCCTAAAGCTTTGGACAGGGGCATATACAGGGGTGTAAAGGTTCTTTGGCCTCTGGGTTGGTATTTAGTGGTTTTGGGTATTGCTTTCGGATGCACCGGAGAAAGGTGTGGCTGCCATGGGTTTCGGAAGGGGAGGGGGAATGGTGGTGACCCTGCTCACCTCTGAAGTTCTTGCAGTTGCAGTGCCACTCGGGCCTGCATTGTTGTTACGGTTGAAAGTTCTCCTAGGCTGCTCCCGATCTTGGTCAATCAGACCCTGTTTCATTGCATCTTCGATCTGCACCCCCATCTCGTGTAGATCTGAAAAGGTGGGGAAGGGGAGCACGATCATCTTTTTACATCAGTTTTGGCTGGAGATTGCGCACAATCATCTTGATCTGGTCCTTATCGGTGGGCCTTAAAGTCATCATCGAGGCCTTCGCCCTCCACCGGGGTCACGAAATTTGAGAAGCTTTCTTTGGGCTCCTGCCTTATTGTTTCGAGATCACGGGTTGTAATCTCGATCTGGGTGTTGTAAGAGTATTGTGCAACAAAGGCTTCAGCCATCTCATCCCAACTCCGTTTGACATCGTCCTCCAACTTCGCATACCAGATAGCGGCGACACCCGAGAGGGTCCGGCCAAATAGCGAAAGCTTCTGGGGTCTGGTGAGGCCCATTGGCCGTAATATATCTGAGAACAGTCGGAGGTGGACCATGGGATCACCAGATCTGTCGAAGCGATCAATCTGCGGCATTTTGAATCTATCTGGTAAGGTCACAGCCACATCGGTATATCCGTCCTCGATATCCGGAATAGCCTTCACTCCCTGGGATTTTTTGAATAGCTTCTCGAGCTTGCTCAGTTTCAGCGCTGTATGGTCTATTTCGAACTCGAAGGGAGAGTCCGGGTGGTTGGCGGGTGTATGGGTCTTGGACAGTTGAGGCGGAAGTGGGGGGCGGAGCTGGCCCCGTTGGAAGGTCTGTGTCCCCTTGGATGTTCTTGGACATTTGGTAAGGTATTCTGGGTGTTTGGCAGGGCATTCTGAACAGTAGGTGCCTGCTCGGGTAACGGGACCCCTGGTGGAGGAGGTGCTGGGTTGTGAGGTTGATGTTTCGGTTTGCTGTTGGAGCCGGGTGATGAGTTCAGCTGCTGGGCCATGATTGTGGCCTGCTGTTTAGAGAACTCCGCTTGGCGGACAGCGTGCTCCTGCATTTGTCTCATGCTCTCCTGCATTTGGCGCATCATTTCCACGATTCCGGCTACGCTCTGTTGATCCTGCTGACTGACTGGTATATGTATTTCTATGGCAGATATTGAAACCTCAACCTGACTGTTCACTACTAGGGTAGACCACTGTTCTGGTAACCTCTGCTCAGACACACTGCGCTTTCTCGGCCTCCGTCTAACAACTGGGGGTAGAGAATGAAACACTGGCTGTCCGTTAACCAGATCCTCAGATCGATTGAGCCGACGACCTCTTGTCCAAAGTGCTTGGGGAATATCTACTAGGTCGGAAGTAATTGTGCTAAAACTGTCCTAGCAAAAAGATAAATAAAGTAATAAGGAAATAAACAACCAGATAAACGGACAGCATAACAACTTAAAATAAATACACAACACACGGCTGGGCATAATAACACACGGTCGATAAGCTGAATACACACTGTCCTCAAACACTGATCATTATCCCTGAATCACTGCCCCCGAAAACTGAATCTGATACCCGCAGATAACTGATTCTCAAACACTGATTGATGCCCGCAGGCCTGATGCCCAAAATCATAAACTGATACATGCATTCCCTGTAGAGACACACTCTAAAAGCATATAGCAGATAAGTGAGAGCCAAAACACCCCTATGTTGGGGTAGGGTTTCCTTGTCCTATTTTGTCAGGAACTAGGGTTTCACTACGCACGCAGCGGTTTCAAACAACCTATATCGGGTAAGACACCTATCCTAGTTTGGAATGGTCACTATAGATCCGAATATGCACTAGGTTGAATGGTCGAAAAGGGTGCCCCCGGTAAAACCGGGGTTTGTGTTCCCATACTGGCAGAGCCCACAACCGGTCAGCCTTATGGTCATGTCTTGACAAGACAAGCCTCTGGCAAACCGTTCAGGAATAGCAGATGGCAAACACGGTGTCCTAGGCACACCAATGCAAATGCAATGCAAAGAAACACATAAGTGCAGTCAAATCAAGATATCATGAGTTCGATTCAAGTTCTCTAAATCCCCAGCAGAGTCGCCAGAAACTGTAACAAGCCCGCGGGGGTCCTCGCTACAGTTCAGGACTCGATTCGTGTCGGTTCGTAATCTGAACCAAAAAGTCCAAATCCGGCAAATCGTTTTGAGAAAACAGATTTTTAGAAAGAAGTGCCAAACATGGACTGCTTTGCCAGATACAGAGTCGCCACTTAAATATTTTATTTTGAGAAATTTAGGAAACCCTGACTCGTTGCCTAAGGCCACGTGTCCGTCATCACCAAAGTTGCCTCGGCTCGGGAACTTGGGTACGATTGGGGAAGGTCACTTCGTGAGCACCCCCGCTCACCCGATCAAAGATCGGCCTCTACTAACCATGATATCTAGTTTTGAAAACATTATGTGTTCTTATTCCGGTTATTAGCCTAGAATTACTATGTGATGCGCGCAGCAAACAAGTATAGACTGGATCGCCTGAATTGGAACAAAACATTTCATGTTTGTTTTTGAAAGTGGTTTGCTACTCGCAAGTAGGCTTAAAATGTAGATTTTGCCACCCTCGGGTGGGCTTAGAAAAGATGCTTTTGCCACTATCTAGTGGGCTTAAAACTCCCAGTTGATGATTTGTTCCAATCCAAGTAACCCAACCTTCACCCACAGGCATTCAAGCAGTTATATCACATAAGCAGTTAGCCTCATGGTAAGCATGTTATTCATGGCAGTCACTCACACGCATGCAAGGATGCTAAAGCATAAAACTCACCGAGTACTCCAAGCCAAAACAGAAACTGATTAGAAATCCATGCATGATCCTAAGTATACAGAAATGCCTACTGCAACACATGCGATAATGTAACTATAGCAGGCTCGGCTATCCTAAACATGGCATATGGGATGCTACAGCTAACAAGTATTCAACTTGGAATTGAAATACAGATGCAGTTAGTAATGATGCGCCGAGCCCGGTGCATGCAAAACAGATGAATGAATGCAAACATGCGGTCATACTGTATGCTAATTGAAACATGCCCTAATCTAACCATCATAAGCAGGTAAATAAAAGGGAAGAAAGACGTGGGGTTGGAAGACATACATCACACACACGCACACTTATTACAATTTTGCCCACACACAGAGGGTCCAAATAAATAATATACAGTCCCAAATAAATAAATAATACAGTCTCGAATAAATACAAAAATCCTAATTAATTAACAAATTAACTAAGAAAGTTATAAATTGGCATGTAAGCCAAGGACTGCCTCAACTCTGATGAATGATGTATGTTTAGGCTGCCTTGCGCGGAAATCCACTGGGATGCCCCGATTAGCCTCTGTTTTGCAATTATTCTTGGAAAGCACGCCAAGTTCCGGAAGGCTGCTAATTCTTGATTTGCTGCAACAGAGAGCGAAAAAGGGGCATAGCAATGTATTTTCACATATGTATGCATGCCTCGATCCTCGTGCCACCAATCATGCATCTCGATGCATGATGGCCAAGGAGTCGAATTGCACAACTCAATATGGAATGAATGCACAGGAAAACACAACAAGACCAAGACTCCATCATGGATAATCCGGAGTGTCGGCGACTGGGGAATTGAGACACGTTCCGTCACTCGGAGTACGAAACGTACCTCGTTTCCCGTGCTCGGGCTAACCCCTATCCCAAACACAATGCAATATGCATGACATGCATGAATGCAACTAAGATACAACCTAACATGCACAATGCTATGAAATGGCATACACGATGCAAGAGGTAACATGGCATACACAATGCGCTAACATACAACCTAGCATACACAATGCTATGAAATGAAATGGCATACACAATGCATAATGGACTTACACCAACACAAGTGGACCTCAGCCACACTCACATAGGAGGCCATTAGATGAAAATGAGATACTCGAAATGCGTGCACACATACACGCAAACCGAGGACCAAACCTAAGGCACAAAGGCCACTCTACCAAAGCATGGCAAGGCATGGAACATGGCATCTAAACACATGAATTTCAGCACTGAAATGAGATGCAAAACAGCCCCGAAACATGGAATCATGGCACCCGATGCATGAAATGAGACCCGAAATTCGAAACTAGGCACATGGAATGGCCCATAGCTATACAAAGAATGCATTATTTGAACATGAAGTATGAATACAGAATCAAGAAAGTCCCAAAACAAGCATATTTCCAGTTTTAAGAAAGGCCAAAAGGTGAACACAAGTAGGGCTAAGCTAGCATGCAAAAATGGCCCCGAAAGAGAGATAAAGAAGCAAGTAACATCTGCTGGCCCTAAATGGCCAAGAGCCCTTCAACAAAGTTGAAGAGGGCTCAAAATGAAGCACTTTACAGTTTATAACAAGCCACGAAAACAAACACAAGTATGGCTAAACTATTATGCAAGAAAAAGGCCAAAAGAGGGACAAAGAAGCAAGTGATGGCTTCTGGGCTCTAACAGGGGAGGGCCATTCAACAATGTTGAAGAGGGGCCCAAAACATGATATTTTACAGTTAGTGACCAAACCCAAAACAGTGCACATGCAAGCCTAAAATACTATGCAAAAAAACGCCTAAAAGGAGGTTTAAATACAAAGAGCAAAAAGGAAACCTCAAAAAACAAAAGACCCTTGATAAAACATGAAGAGGGGGTCAAAATAAGGCCATTTATAGTTCGGACCAGAGCCCAAAAATATAAGCACAAGGGGCTAACAAAACATGCAAAAATAGGGCCAAAAGAGAGATAAAGAGGCAAGTGATAGATGGAAGCCTCAAACAGTGAAGAGCCCTTCAACAATGTTGAAGAAGGGCTCAAAAAAAGCCTCTTTTCAGTTTATGACCAAACTCAAAACAGTTTAAAAATGAGCCTAAAATACTATGCAAGAAAGAGGCATACAAAAGAGGTAAAGAAGTAAGTGTAAAAAGGAAGCCTCAAACAGGGAGAGGCCCTTAAACAAACATGAAAATGAGCTCAAAATAATTCTATTTTCAGTTAGGGTCGGAGCCCAAATATGCAAGCAAGTATGGCTAATATATTGAGCAAAATAATGCAAGAAAGAGGGATGAGAGGATTTACCCTTGTAGATCAAGCCTTCAACAACTTTTGGTCCAAGAAATGTTGCTCTTAAGCTCTGGAAATGGCCTCCAAGCTGCTGGAATGGAGTGAGGTGCAGTGGTGCTAGGGCTTGTAGAGTAAAGGGGGTAGGACCAAGGGTGTTTTGATGGTTGAATGAGAGATGGAAGATGTATGCATGCAAGGCTCTTAGGCAATTTTTCCAACCTCTAAGACAAGGGCTGGAGGCTGTTTATATAGGCAAAAGAGGGGGAGAAAAGGGGGGAAAAATGGGGGGGAAAACAATTCAAGTTTCCCTCCAAAAAGTTGGCCCCCCGGATACAAAATCTGGGGGGAAACAAAATACATATTTGGAATGTACTCACAGAGAGGAGGAAGGCTGGCCCATTATCCAGGTGGCCGGCCGGCCCTCCCCATGGCCGGCCGGCCAAGGGTGAAAAAGGTCAAGTTAGATTAGTGGCCGGCCACCACATATTGGTGGCCTCCCATGTGTGCTCAACACAGCCATGTGGTCAAAATCCTGGAAATGTGAACCAGGAGAGAGAACAACCCCCTTTTCAAAGGGGTTCAAAAGGTTCAAGTACAATTACTGGCCGGCCATATGATATTGGTGGCCTCCCAGGTGTCTACAACACAAATATGTGGTTTAGGGCAAGAAAAAGTGGCCTTAGGGTGGTCAACATTGGCTCTGAAGTGAGAAAAAGGGGCAACGGAGGGCGATGAAGGAATAAAACTGGTTATCAGAACAATTACTGGCCTCACACCCCTCTACAGCCTCTCTAACAATGAAACAGAGGTCCCCGCCAAAAATGAACCAAAACCGATGCAAAATGAAGGTTCGGGGGCCAAAACGCGCAGCCCGGGCCCCCGAAAACGGACTGTTAGGCACCAGAAGTGGTGTTCGATCATGAAGTTGGTCTCTTGGACCACAGTGTCCCTCAAAAGGGAGTAAATAAGATGCACGCCAAAAACTGGAGCAAACGAAGGTGGTTAAGCGGTCCCGAACCGAGGCACACGGCCAACAGTTCCGAAAAACCGGAAACCGGACTCCAAACGGGCAAAATGGCCTATGACCACGAAACATAGCCTACGGCCACTGAGAGATGGTCTACGAGACCTCTCCCTTCCTTGTGGAAGAGAAACAGAGAAAACCGAGCCTGGTTCACAAACCGAGGCAAAGCATGAAAGAGTCTGGAAGTCCGGAGGCAAGGCTTGCAGCCGAGACTCTGAAACCTCTGAACGAGCACGATATGCAACATCACCAAGCGCTCTATCGGTGACGTCTGAGTCTTAAGGTCGGTCAAAAATGGGGTGTCTACAATAAGATAGATTGAAATATTTTTGGGGGTAAATATGTTGGTAAGTCCGGATGGGAGGTGTAGATGAAATTGATTAAGTTAGCCTGAGTGTACAGGGTGAAAGACCAAAAACACACGCAGAGGAGGTACCACGTGCCTTCCGGTTAGCTACCGGTAAAGTGTGGATTGGTAGTGCTAATCATGCTTATTTGCAGACACCGACCTAGGGATTACTTGAGTTGTATACCGCCCTGAAATTTTGGTTTAAAGTCTATGAATTTATTGAAATTTTAAGTTTTCATTGTGCATGTTGGTTTTCAAATGATAAAAAGGAATGATACCTTACATAGCATGGCATGTACCCTTCATTTCATGGAACTTGTATAAAATGTATATACTTTGTTAAGAATTTCCTACTGGGCTTTATGCTCACCTTATGGGATTTTGGTGTAAGAAAAGATGTGGCAATCCGGCCGAGTTAGGGCGTGGATGTATATGTTGAGAGCACAAGGCTCTTAATTTTGTTATGGTATATTTTACTAGCCAAGGGCTAAAAATGTATGGATTTGAGAGACCATTTTTGTGTAATTGGGCTTAAGCCTTGGAATTTGTAAGCCCAGGAGGATATTTATTTATTTTTGGATTGAGGGTTTTACATGCTATAGATTCATGGACTAGGAATCATTGAATGTATATTCGCACGTGGAATTATTTGTATGACCCTCATGATCAAGTAATGTAATGGCTAGAGAATTGTTTCTTTTCTTATAATGAATGTTTGTTGATTTACCTTTATGGTGTTATAAAAATTGGGGCATTACAGCACGAGCAAGCGTGATGATGAGGGTTGCGCATGAAGAGAAGCGGGAAGAGCAAGGGGTTAATCGAATAGTCAATGGAGAGGTGATGACATCAGGTTTATGAAAAGTTTGAGTGAGTCTATTCAATCCATACCTGGGTTGAATCTTGAAGTGGTTTTAAACAAGACCCACGAACAGAATTGTGATATGGGCCATGGTAGTGGTGTTGCTGGCCAGCCCAATTGTTCTGATCCAAATTAGGTTATCAGTAACATTTTGAACCAAGGCCAAACTTTAGAGAAGCAACAGCCAAGCAAAAAGGAAACACGGGGAAAAGCATCAAAACCTTATCAAGTAAGAAAAGCTAGTAGTAAGGAAAAAGCAAAAGGGGTTTCAGGTCATCATTTTAACCAAAAGAGCAACCTCCAAATTGGGAAAAATAGGAAAGAATTGCTGATGAATTTGAAGAAAGGGGCTGTTTTCAGGGCAACAGTAGCAGCAATTTCACTCTCCATGTCAAGTCAGTCAAGAAGAAGGATCCTTAATGAAGCTGAAACAAATTTGCAGCTCAGTAGGGTCCTAGGGAAGAACAGAAATGGAAAGGATGAGGAGATGATAAGCAAACTTAATGAAGCTGAAACAACCCTGTAGCTCAGTAGGGTCCTCAGGTTGGACTGCAATGGAAAGGAAGAGGAGATTATAAGCAAATTAATGGAGCTGGAAGAGAGAGATATTGAAAAGCTAAAGGAGAAGAAGGGCAATGCTAACTGAATAGCATCTCTAGGAGATATAAGGAGTTATGGTAAGTTTGTAATGAAGCTATTATCTTGGAATGTAAGGGGCTTGGGGAAGTCAATTAAAAGGAGAAGGATAAAAAAGGTGCTATTTGACAATAAAGTTGATATGGTGCTACTGCAAGAGACTAAGAAAGCTGTCAGTAATGAAAAATTAGCTGGGTCAATTTGGCAAGGAGACAGGATGGATTTTGTGGCAGTGGATTCAGAAGGAGCTGCTATCCAGAAGTGCTTCAACTTAAAGATTGTTGTTGCAATAAAAATTTCGTTCTCTTATCAGTTACTCTTTACCATAGTTTTGAGTGTGTGGTGGTGAATGTCTATGGTCCTAATGATGGAAGAAAAATGAAGGAGGTGTGGGATATCCTATTAAATATTAAAGCATTATTTCCTAATCCTTGGTGTGTGTATGCCCGGGGGGGGGGGGGGATTTCAATGAGATTAGGAGAATATCAGAAAGAAAAGGGTGCTCTAGAATAGATAGAGGGATGAGAGAATTCAATAAAATGATTGACCAATTAGAGCTAACTGAATTACCAATGTTTGGAAGGAATTTCACCTGGGGTAATTCTCAAGAAGGGGAAAGGTGGAGTAGATTAGATAGATTTCTCCTAAACCCAAGCTGGATGTGTAATTTTAACTTCAAATTGTGGGGCCTTCCTAGAAGGTTTTTAGATCATAGTCCTATCCTACTGATGGAAGATGGGAGAGATTGGGGCCCTAGACCCTTCAAATTCGTTAATGCATGGTTTCTTCATCCAAGTTTCATGAAGGTGGTACAACAATGTTGGTCAGAAATAGTGATAGATGGTTGGGCTAGGTTTAAGTGTTTGAAAAAATTGAAAGCTTTGAAAGCTACATTAAAGCAGTGGAACAATGAAGTCTTTGGTGATGTTGAACTGAAGAAGGGTCATTATTTGGTAATGTTGAATTCAAACTGAAACAAGTTGAAGAGGAAGTTCATGCTTTAGATTTACTGGCTGAAGAAGGGTCATTATTTGGTAATGTTGAATTCAAACTGAAACAAGTTGAAGAGGAAGTTCATGCTTTAGATTTACTGGCTGAAGAAGGGTCACTATCATCATCACAAGCTGCTAGAAAAAGGGAGGCAAAAGGGGAAGCATGAAACTAAGCAAAATGGTGGAGTGGGTTTGGCTTCAGAAATCAAGGCTGAATTGGGCAATTAAAGGTGATAGAAATACGAAGTTTTTCCACATTATGGCATGTAGTAGAAAGAACATGAATGCCTTATGCTTTATTTTGATCAACGGTTCGATTGTAGAGGATCCTCAAGATGTTAGGGCTGCTGTACAAAATCATTTCTTCACTCTCGTTTCAGGCTCTTGGTGTAGTAGGCCAGGGTTGTTAGGTCCTTTTAAAACCATTGGAGAAGATCAAAGTGTAGAATTGTTGGAATCAACTCTTTTAGAATCTGAAGTGAAGGTAGCAATTCGGAATTGTGAGGGTAATAAGGCTCCTGGCCAAGATGGATTTAATCTTAACATATTTTAGAAATGTTGGAATATTATCGAGGGGGATGTTCTTCAATTTATGAATGAATTTCACCAGAATGGAAAGTTGGTTCGAGGTATTAACAGCTCTTTCATAGCTTTGATCCCAAAAAATGAAAATCCATCTAGCCTTGTAGAATATAGGCCCATTAGCCTTATTGGTTCCTTGTATAAGATCCTTGCTAAGGTACTTTCCAATAGAATGAAGAAAGTCATGCCTAGAATAATCAGTGATACACAGTCTGCTTTTATAAGGGGAATAAATATTCTGAATGGGATATTGATCGCAAATGAGGTTGTTGATGGGTAGAAAAAGGACAGAAAAAAAGGGGATAATACTGAAGCTTGATTTTGAAAAAACATACAACTCAATAAATTGGGAGTTTTTATTCTTAATGCTATCCAATTTTGGATTTGGTGCTAAGTGGGTGAGCTGGATAAAAGAATGTGTAACTTCAGCAAATATTTCTATGTTGATGAATGGTTCTCCAACTTCTAAGTTTAAACCATAGAGAGGGCTCAGATAAAGAGACCCGTTAACACCTTTTTTATTTAATATAGTGGTGGAAGGTTTGAACATTTTATTGAGTAGTGCAAAACAACTGGGTTTGATTAAGGGCGCATTAGTGGGTTTTGACCTGAGGATCACGCACTTACAATTTGCAGATGATACTATACTGTTCTGTGAAGCTGAATGGGAGGAGGTTTTAAACATTAAAAGAATATTGAGATGCTTTGAAATTATGTCGGGCCTGCAAATCAACTATCATAAGAGTGTGGTGTGTGGAGTGGGTATTCATTCAGATCTCTGTCAAGAGTTTGCTTCCAAATTACATTGCGTTTATCAAACACTACCTCTGAAATACTTGGGATTGCCTTTGGGGGCCAATCCTAGTAGAAAGAAAACTTGGTAGCCTGTGATAGAAAAGCTTAAATTAAAGCTTGACTCATGGAAAAGAAGGTTCCTCTCATTTGTAGGTAGACTAACACTTATAAAAGCTGTGTTGTCTAGTTTGCCTATATATTATCTTTCTTTGTTTAGGATGCCATCAGGAGTAGCAAAGGAGATTGTTAAAATTCAAGCAGCTTTTCTTTGGGGCGGTTCGGATCTTAGAAGAAAAATTCATTTGGTTAAATGGGGTGATGTTACCTTTAGTAAAAGTCAAGGAGGGTTGGGTGTGAAAAGAATAGATTTGATGAATGTATGTTTACTATTAAAATGGTGGTGGAGGTTTGGGGTAGAAGAGAAATCCCTTTGGAAGGATGTGATTTGTAAAAAGTACTATGGGTCTATTGATATGTGGTCACCTAAATTTGTTAGAGGTGGAAAGATGTCCAAAATATGGAAAGATATTGTGGGAATTGTGTTATCTAAACATGAAGTGATGGATTTTTTTCATTCAAACTCTACAATTGTTTTTGGGGATGGTTTGAGGTCAAGGTTTTGGCTTGATAGCTAGGCAGACTCTAGATGCTTGAAGGATGTGCCCTAGACTTTTCTTATTGGCTGTGTACAAAACTGAATCTGTGTTTTTGGTGATAAATAGAGTTAATCAAGATGATTGGAACTCATTGTTTAGAAGGAGTTTGTTTGATTGGGAAATGGAGGAGTTAGATAGATTGAAGAGATTGTTGCATACTGTATCGGAATTAAGGGTTAATGTAATTGATAAACTGAAATGGAATGCGGATTCCTCATGAGTGTTCACTGTCTCATCAGCATACCATTGGTGCGAATCCTCATTTGGTCCAACTTACATGATGACATAGTGTATCTGGAAGAATGTGGCACCCCCAAAAGTTCAATTCTTTGGCTGGCTTGCTTGGAAGAGAAGGATTAAGACATCTAATTATCTTCAAAGGATGGGGATTCTGGATAATCATACTAACTTTCATTGTGTATTCTGCAATGAGGAGGAGGAAACAGACAATCATGTGCTCTTGCATTGCCAATTTGTTTGGTTAGTTTGGTCCAAAATTATGAAATGGTGGGGTATTCAATGGGTGATATAAAAATCTGTGGATGAGCTGCTACATTGGTGGTCAGGAACAAAGTTGAAGAAATTAGAGAAGAAGATTTGGAGAATCATTCCGTTTGCGGTGTTCTGGTCAATATGGAAATTAAGGAATGATTGTATATTTAACAATGCCCAACTTAGCTTGGAGGAGCTCTGTGATTTGGTCAAAGTGAGAATTGCATAATGGATGAAAGCATCATGCACATGAGTGTTCTTCTCAGTGAATGATATTATCTTTAATATACATCAGGTCAGAATATGCTCCAGGTGAGAGGCTATCTGTTGTGATGCAGATTGCTGTATGCTGCTGATTGTTCCAGGTGAAAGGTTGTCTGATATATTGCTATATGTTGCTAATTGCTGCTGTGTGGTGCATGTTTTTGGGGATGCTGTAGTGGTGAATCTTTTGTGTAGTTCCTAGGAGCTGCTGAGTTCTGTTGATGGTTTGCTGTTTCACAGTGCTGTGGCCTGCTATGTTGCTTTGATTTAGCTGGTTGTGTTGATCTGTTTTTTGCTTTTATCCTCTGTGTTTTTTGTTTCTCTTGATTGGTTGGACTTGTACTAGCAAATGATAGTGTCTCCTTAGTGGTGCCAACTTAGTTGGGATTGTTAAGGTCAGCGTTGATACTTTTTATACTTCTCTCTTTGTTGATGTAAGTTTTTGCATTTTTTGCTTTCTTCATTAATAAAGTTTCTTTTTACTGATAAATATATATATATATATTGTTATGAAAGTGTATATTGGAGCAGGTGAATATTATGTCTCATGTCATAACTTTCACACACACGAGTTACAAACTTATTTGCATATTATAAAAGAACAATTATTTTAAATTGTTCTCATTTAAATAATCTTTTCCCGAAGAATGAACATCTAAATCTTATTCTAGCTTACCTTATCTTTATAATTGATGAGAAATGGACGATGGACCACTTATTTCTTTGAGTGGAATAAGTTCGCTATTTTATTTATTTATTTATGCTGTGTGAAAAAGTCTATAGTGTCTGACCAAACGTTATTAAAAATTAGAAGGTTCAATAATCTTAAGCACTTGTTTGGCTAAGATTTTGGGTTAAAAAAGTATAAAAAGATAAAATAAGTTATATAAGTCAATAAGATAAAATACTATTTTTTACTTATAATCATTATACTTTTTCTCTCACAAAAGTTTAAATAGTCAAAAAAGTCAAACCAAAAGAGGCTAAACAAGCCAAGTTAAAAAAGTCCCAACACAAAAAAGTTGATTATGTTAGCCAATGCCAAACGACTTCAAAAATTTTATGAAAATTTTCTTAGGTGAAAGATACTAAATTTCTATAAAAAAAAAAAAAAAAATCTCAAAAGGTGATCCGGTATAATGTAAAATATTCAAAGCTAATAATTTTTTATAAAATATCTTAGATGGAGGATGTTAAATCTCTTAGGAGGTGAACTGACATAATTTAAAAGGGAGACTTCTTCCCAATTTACAGTGCATTAGAGCATATTGTTAGGCCTGTTGGGCCTACTAAGGGTCTCATTTTGATGATCCAAACCATTTAATGTATAGAGCACATTAAGTACTTTATGCCTGTAAAAAATCACATTGATCGGATATCGGTAGCGACTTGAATGGACCACATTTTTGTTAATAATTTATTTTTAAAATCATATTTGCCATTAACAAAAATTTATTCTGATCAAGGGACTATTGATATCCGATCAACGTAATTTTTTTTGCAAGCATAAAGTACTCGACGAGCTCTACACATTGAATGATTCAGATTATCGAAACGGAACCTGTGATGGGCTCCACAGACCCAACAATATGCTCTAGTCTATATAGTGAACCGGAGAGAAACCCTTCTCAATTTAAAAATATTCAGAAAATAATATTACTGTGCTTAAATGATTTTAGCATTTTTCTTTTCTCTTTAAACTCTAGGGTAGAGGTCACCCCTACCAGTCTAGTTCAGTCCATCTTTAAATCAATTAGAGCATCTTCAATGATTATTGCTATAATACCATTACTATTGCTATACTTTGGCAATAAATAGTGTTATTTTGCCAAATTATAGTAATGGTGCTCCAATGGTTACTTGCTATTTTGGTAATTCTCAACTAATTTTCCTTCCAAATTTGTAGGTGTTGTTTGGATATAGATTTTTTTTAAAAATCATATTTTTTTTTTAAGGACAAAAGAGCACAACAGCTCTTTTGTATTTCCAAGGCACCATCACCACCATCCACGTACCCATTCACCAACAATTGAGATGCAATATCTAGAATCATCCCTTGCATTCCATTCCAAGATAACACATCTGTCTCCCTCTCTTCCAAACCAGACGGAAGTCGACTCTCTTCACTCTCCCTCTCATTCTTCAAAGACCAACCTTCTGACCTCTGATTCTACTCCTCCGACCCTCTCCAAGATGCTTATTCCGACTCCAGCTTCTTCTCCAGTGCCAGATCGTGCTCTGCCAAGTACACGATGGATCCAGTTCTCAGCCCGACCTCGTTTCTCGAATCCCCTGGTCTCCTCTCCAACATGAAGGTTAGGTCTTCTTCAAATCTTTCACTAGTACCTTCAATTTCAATACCTGTTCTTCTCTTCAATATATAAATGTTGCTGTTGAATAGCTATTGTATATTTATATTGTCTATTTTTAATAAATTTTAAGCAAGACAGAAAGAAAAAAAAATATGTTGATATTTGAAATTTTGTATTGGTGAAATTTGTTTGGGAAGTTGGTGAATTTGGTGATTATTTTTTTTTTAATTGGTGAATTCTGTTTTAAATAAAATGGTGAATTTCATTTTTTTTTAAATAAAAAAATTTAAACATTCTAGAAAAGTCCCAACTGAAATGGAAGGAGGGAAAGAAGAAAACAGTTGGTTTTTGAGTGACTTGGTAGATTTGGCAACTGCCAAAGTAGCTGCCAAATTTGGCAGCTACTATAGCATGCCATTGGAGAAGCCATTTTTGCCGAAGCTGCTATATTATGGCTTTGACAACTGTTTTAGCAATCCGTTGGAGATGCTCTTAGGCATGCAATTTCGAGGGGAAATGAGACTGTTACGTTATTTAACATAAGTATTTTTGTATTTTTTGACAGATAACAAGAAATATTTCTTTTTATGAAAATACACTTTCTTTTTGTGACAAAAAAAAGGGGCATGTGGTGGTGGAGATGAGAAAAAGAAAATTTACTTTGGAAAAAATTAAAACATAATTTTTAGAGAAAATGTTATTTTGCCCTCCAAATTTTTACGCATTTTTTAGTTTGACTTTCAGGTTTCGATTAATATCAATTTTACATTCAAACTTTTAAAATTTTGATCAATTTAGCCCTTGCCGTCACATTCCGTCTACAATTAGATGGAATGTGCTGACATGGGGGGCGAATTGATTTTTAAGGTCAGTTTGGCGAGCAAATTGATTTTTAATGTATAGTTTGGGAGTAAAATGAAATTTCAAATGAACTTTGGTGCCGCGTCAACACATTCCGTTCAATTGTAAACGGAATGTGACGGCAGAGGTCAAATTGATCAAAATTTTGAAAGTTTGGGTGTAAAATTAACATTAATCGAAGTCTAGGGGTCAAATTGAAAAAAGTGTGAAAGGTTGGTAGTAAAATGATATTTCCTCTAATTTTTAACATACATATAAAAAAATATTAAAATGTATAGGAAAACATATAAAAATGTTAAAGTACATGGAAAACATATAAAAATACATTTAAATTTTAATTATTTTACTTTAATGACAACTCCATAAACTAATTTTAGCAAGATCTTTATTTAAAAAGCATGATTTTTTTTTTTTTTTTTTTTTTTTTTTTTTTTTTTCATCAAAACCTTATAATTGAACGAAAAAATTTAACTACTAAAATTATCACATTGAACGAAAGCTGTGTATCTCACATAAGTCAGTGTATCTGAAAAATTTTAGATAAATAATTTTTTTTTTAAGTTAGCTAAAAACCTAATTTATTAATTAAAAATAGGCCTACAAAAAGTATTGCTATAAAAATTAATTTATTTGGTGCATTTCTAGTCTTTGGCCTTTTCTAAAGATATTTTAGCATACCAAAATTTTGCTGATTTGGACTTTTTGGTAAAAAAAAGAAAGCAAATGAGTAAAGTTTTTTTTAGCTAATAAACTATTTTTTCAAAGATTGTTTGATGTAACATATAGAGGACGTTTATAATTTTGCTTATTTATTTTGGAAGCCAATGTTAGAGTATTGGTATAACTACTGTTTACAGTTTAGAAGCATAAATAAATTAAATAATTTGCAAAAAGTAATTATCTTAAAGTTGTTTGTTTTATAATTAACAGCATTCAACTTTAGAAAAATTATACTAAATAGGTCATTTTTAATTTTTTTTTATCAATCAATAAGAAAATTACATTCCGACAATTATAATCAAACAACTAAAGAAGCCCAATAACCAATCTAACAAAAACTGTCACAATGGAGAAGAAACAACAAGGCAAACAACCAACTCAAGAAATAGCTTCATAAAAGGAAAGAATAAACTAAGGCTGTAACACGAATCAAGTTACTCGAGCTTAACTCGTGTTTGATTTTTTTAATAACTTATTTAAGATCAATTTAATATTCAGGTTGACTCCGCTCATTTACAGTCTTAGAATAAACAATATAACAAAAAGTCAGACATTATCAATTTTTGTATTCAACTAAAATTACTCATTACTCATTGGCCCTGTTTGGTGGAGCTGTGGGAAAATGATTATAACTTATACCTTAACAGTTTATAACTTATAACTATGAACATAAGCTGATTTTTGAATTATAAATTCAGTTTTTCCTCCCCTACTCAAAGAATAAGTTGATTTTTAACTTATAAAAAGTTATAAGCTGTATTGTTAAGCTGAACCAAACACATCAAAATAACTTAAATTAAACTAAAAACTGAAATAAGTTGGAAATAAGCCCTACCAAACAATGCCATTAAAGTGTTCAAAGTGGAGGACTGAGTCAAATTCAAATGAAGCTTTTTAAGAGGTTGTTTGGTATTAACTTTTTTTATGGGGCTAACTTCCCTCCGGTTGATCGGATTGGAGTGTACTGTTAGGCCCGTGGAGATTTATCACGGGTCTCGTTTTGATAATCTAAACCATTCAATGTATAGAACTTGTTAAGTACTATGTGTCTGTAAAAAATTACGTTGATAGGATGTTGATAGTTACGTGATCAAATCAGTTTTGTATAATAAAAAAAAAATGACAGTGAAAAAATAACGGTTGAAAGAAATTTGATCCAATGAGATAGCTATAGTACTCGATGAGTTCTATACATTGAACAGTTCAGATTATTGAAACAGAACCTATGATGGGCCCCCACGAGCCCAACAATACCCTCCAGTCTGATCACGGACTGAAAGAAAGCCCAGTCCTTGTTTTAATTGATTTTTTACTTTTCAATTTTTTTAAAAGTTAAAAAAATTAATATGTTTAGAAAGTTTCTTAAAAGTTTTTTTTTTTTAAATTTATTTTGTATGAGGAGAAAAGCTGAGTTGTTTTTTTTGACTTTTTTAATTGATAATAAACAAAAATTTCAACTTTTGAACTTTTTAATAAAAAAAAAAACAATGTTTTGTAGCTGCATCCCAAACAAGTTTTAAGCTCTCATTTGAAAATTTCAGTGACTTTTTAAATTTTTTAATTTTATGAAGTGAAAAACATTAATATATTTGTTACTGATTTTTTAGTTAAATAAATAGTTAGTGAGGAAAAAAAAAAAAGAATTAATTGATATATACAATATAATCTTTTACTGTTCGTATTAAATTTTCAACTTCTTAATTTATTTTAATCAAAATAATTACTTCCCAAACTACCCTTTTAAGTGCAAGTCCAAGATTGGATCAACCGCCCATGAATGTGGAGCCCAATGAATTGAAAAGAAAAATGCTTTGGACTCTCACTGGGGTCGACCCCCAGTGAGGTGGCGTGCTGAGAGTGGGTAAAAAAAAAAAACTGTTTTATTTATTTATTTTTTTTTGAATTTCAGCCAGTGGGCCCACTGGGGTCTGGAGCAAGATTGGAATTGAAAATCAATGACAAGTGATATTTCAAGACTTCTCTCTCTCTCTTTCAAAGGAGTTGAGTGATTGAAATGATCATAGGATTTGAATGCCAATGAATTGAAAATCAATGACAAGTGATATTTCAAGACTTATCTCTCTCTCTCTCTCTCAAAGGAGTTGAGTGATTGAAATGATCATAGGATTTGAATTGTCACCAGTGGTAGTTGAATTCCAAGTAATATGATTGGCTATCATTGTCATGTTTGTTCCATCACTTAGCACTTCAACTATGTTGAAAACTAGAGGTTGTATATTGATTTGTGCATCCCACACTGTGCCCGTGTACTATGTACCACTCGTTCTGTTTGTCCTATTTACCAGCATTTCCTTAACAGGTTGAAAATGACAAAAGCAAAAAAAATATCACTTTTTAAATGAAAAATAAAATATATATATATATATTAAATTAATAAAAAATTTGCAACATTAAAAAAAAAAAGTTCATAAACTTTATTACTAAATTAATATTTATTTTCATAGTTTCTATTAAAATGATATTTTTTCAAAAAACTCAATACAACACTAATGTCAGTATCACATCGTCATCAACAAGTGGTTTCATCATTCAACATTAATTTAATATATATATATATATAGAATATCATCTCTTTATTTTTTTTCATATCTTTTCATAAAAAGTTAAAAAATATATTTATTTAGATCATCACAAATAATTCCCTATATATATGTATTTGTGTGGTAGTTACATAATCATCTTGAAATATATAATTAAAGGAAATATTTGAGACCTGCATAAATCTTTCATAATTTAACTCACAATGATGTAATTTGACAAGTGTTAGTTTTTGATTAATTAAACTCTCAATAATATGAGATCAACCACCCTTACTACATCATTGTGGATGTATTTGTGAGTGTAAAATGCAAATCTCTAATATTATTGGTAGTTAAACATGAGTAGTGAGGTCCACCTAGTAATTTTATTATTAGTCAATTATATAAAAATAGTATTTTTTTTCTTTCTTAGGTAGCACATTTTAAGGACTTATTTTTTTATTTTTTTTTCTAAAAAAGTCACATCATCATGCACAATATATATACACACACACATAGAGTTTTGTACAAATCCAAACCCAAACCCAAACCCAAACCCAATTTAGATAATCCACAAACTCAATATCAATTTTATATAGACTATTTAAAAATACTTCTTTCACAAGCCTAATTTGAGTTTTACATGAAATTTAATTACAAATTCTATATGGTTTATACTTTGATTGTACAAAATATTTCCTACATTATTTGATATAATTAAAATCTATACACACAAATGATATTCTCGAAGAACCTCTAAAATTCACAATGATACTCTCAAAGAACTTCTGAAGTTTATTACAGATGATTAATCATTTCACACACTAAGATGTATCTATCATTTGTATATTTTCGTTTATTTTTTCTTTTTGAGTTTGGATTTTATTATGAGATTTTTTTTTTTTTGATTAGTTGTTGCCGAATTTCTTTTATATAGTTGATATTATAATTTAATGAAGAGTGTTTATTTTATAATCTTATAATTTAATATATTATATAAAATTATTAGATGATAATCTACTTACAACATATTTATATTTAATTTTTTCAATAAATTTTATATAGTTTCCATTTCTACTTTTGTTTTTTATTTTCCGAATGAATATATAAAAGAAAACTAAATAGTTAGAATTACTTTTAATTTTATAATACTAATTTTTCTTCTAATTTAATTATTATTTTTAATATCAGAATGAGTATTTATTTTACTGTCTTATAATTTAATATATATCATACAAAATTATTATACAATAATTACACTTTTATAATACGATAGAACTAAAATTATGAAATAGATAAATAATTTAACTAAAATTAATATATATATATATATATATATAAGTATAGGTATTCAAGTAACACTTTTATAGAATGATAGCGCCAATATTATCAAAATATATAATTAAAATCATACTTTAATTTTATTTAAATTAAAATTAAAATTATTATTTTATAATACACATATCATACCATAAAATATTTATAAAAAAAAACAAACAAATAGTACGTGCATTGCATAGATCAGTTGTTAATGTGTTAATAATGATATAATATCATTATTTTTTTAATCTATACTATATATTAAGCAAAAGGGGGTTTCTAACCCCCAAAGCCTGTGGGAGCTCCAATATGCCAATCCTAATTTTCTAATTTTTAAAAAAATAAAATAAAATAACTTCAGCATTTATTAACTTCTCTCAACTCGCAAGACTTTTTGACTTCTCTCATAATTATTGTACTTTTTCCAAAACAAATAATTTGTATATTAAAAAAAATTTAAAACAAATATAAATATCTATATCTATATCTATCTATTTATTTATATCTATCTCTAACCCACAAGCTTTGTGAGAGTTCCGATATCTCAATTTAAATTTCTTGATTTTTTGATTTAAAAAAAAAACACCTTAGCATTTATTAATTTCTCACAACCCCCAAACTTTACCATTATAATAACACTTTAATGCATTAAGAATAAGTATAAAAAAAATTCCTTAAACCTTAGATTGTTAAATTATTTTTATAAAAAATCTTAAAAAACATAATTTATATATTAAAAAAATCTAAAACAAATATAAATATTTATAATTATCCTGTGCATAGCACGGGTGATAGGCTAGTATACTATATATTAAGCAAAAGGGGGTTTTTAACCCCAAGCCTTGTGGGAGCTCCAATCTCCCAATCTAAATTTCTTGATTTTTTGATTTAAAAAATAAATAAAAATCTTAGCATTTATTAACTTTTCCCAACTCCCAAGTCTTACCATCATAATAACACTTTAATGCATTAACAACAAGTATAAAAAAAATTCTTTGAAATCCAATATATATGAATTCCTTGAAAAGTCCCAATACATATGATTATTATCCCTCATAATAACACTTTAATGCATTAAGAGCAAGTATAAAAAATTTCTTGAAAAGTCCAACGCATTTGATTATTATCAAAATATTAAACTTTAATATAATATAATAAAAAAAAGGCATTTAACTTCTTGAAAAGTCCAACACATATGATTATTATCAAAATATTAAACTTTAATATAATATAAAAAGGAAAAAAAAGAAGACATTTAGAAAAAAAACATTTAAAAATCACAATTTACATATATAGATAATTGTAAACACAATCCGTGTATAGCACGGATGATATGATAGTAGATATTAAGCAAAAAGGGGTTTTTAACTCCAAAACCTGTGGGAGCTTCAATATCCCAATCTGAATTTTCTAAATTTTTTATTAAAAAAAAAAACTCAACATTTATTGATTTGGTCAAAATCCCCTGATCAACATTTATTAACTTTTTTCAATCCACATGTCTTTCCACGTGCCAGCATTTTTTAATTTGATCAAAATCCCCTGATCAGGATTTAAAATCCCCTCATACAAATAATTATAGATACAATCTGTGTATAGTTACTGCAGTATCTTTTTCAATTTCTCTCATACACTATGGTTATGATAAGATTGTTAAATTATTTTTTTTTTAAAATTTTAAAAACATAATTTATATATTAAAAAAAATTTAAAATAAATATAAATATCTATAATTATCCTGTGCATAGCACGGGTGATAAGCTAGTACTATATATTAAGTAAAAGGGGATTTTTAACCCCAAGGCCTGTAGGAGCTCTAATCTCCTAATCCTAATTTTCTAATTTTTTGATTTAACAAAAAAAAAAAAACTCAGCATTTATTGACTTCTCCCAATCCAACCTCAACATTTATTGACTTTTCCCAACACACAATCCCTTTTGATTTCTCTCATAATTATTACAACACCTTTTTCAATTTCTCCCATAAACTATGGTTACACACAAAAATAAAAAATAAAAAAGATAAGAATTTAGCTATAGATCTCAAAAAGATATAACATCTAAATTTGAATTATGATTTAATAATATAGTTATGTATTTTTTTTTTATGTATATTGTGGGAGCCGAATATGTGGCTAAATCAGAAGGGGTATATTATAGTATTAACATTAACCGGCTGTATCCTGCATGATTAGGATGGGCCGAATACAATACGTAGGCCGATTAAGAAAGGATCCTCGAAGCCGAATAGAAGAACGGGTAATGATTGAAAAGTAGGCCCTGGCCCCGAGGTCCCAAAAAGAACAGCTATAAATATAGAAGCAGCGTTCTTGGAAAGGTATGTAAGAATAACTCCATTTAACTTAGTGAACAAGCTTTCTTGACCATTGAGACTGACTTGCCCGTCGGAGTGCTAACCCCAGCACCCCCGACCGGAGTGTTGGTGCTTTTACAGGTGACTAGCTGAGGATCAAGAGTGTCTCCCAGGATCTGAAGAGTATTTCCAAATCACTTCCCCACAATTGGCGCCGTCTGTGGGAATACTCAAAGTACATCCATGGAAGGCGTGACGCAAGATCCTCTGATAGCCACCGACGAGACTACACAGAGAGACGAAATCACTCCGGCAAATATGCTCGGGAAGGAAACCATCGCTGCGAGACGCGCCTTGAATTTTGACTCGCCAACGACTTCAGCGCAGGAGACGATGCAAGCCATCATAGAACAAGCTAAACAGAATGAACAAAGGCTGGAAAATATGATCGCAGAAAACGAACGCCTCCGTCAAGATTTGGCCCTGGAAGTAGCAAAATCCAAAGAAGCCGCGCGCCAAGACCCCGAACGACCCCTGAGGGTAGGTAGACAACGACCTCGAGCCCGACCAAGGGAAACCGATAGTGACTCCAACTCATTACCCATGGAGCATAACAAGGGACGCTCAGACACTTCCAGCTTCTCTGAAAAAAGTCCACACACAAGGAACAAGCGCAGAAGAAGCAATTCAGACGAAGAGGACCGGCACGATCCTTTTATCCGACGAATTGCGAGGGCAGCCCTGCCCAAGAAGTTCAAAGCTCCATCATTTACTCTCTACGACGGAAAATCAGACCCCACTGATCATATACGTCACTACAAGCAGGCCATGACGTTACATGCAGACAATGAAGCCCTCATGTGCCGAATATTCCCCAGCAGCTTGGGGCCATTAGCTGTCAGATGGTATTACAAGCTGGAGCCGGCTTCGATCAGAAGTTTCCATCAATTACAAAAATCCTTCAGGGCCAGGTTCATCACCAACGAGGTATAGCCGAAACAGGCCGACTCTCTCTGGGCTATGCAAATCCAACCAGGAGAAACGCTGAGAGCATATTCGGCGCGATATTGGGAGTGCTTCAATCTCGTTAACGACGCTTGCAATGACTCCATGGCCGTCACCGCCTTCAAAATGGGACTACATCCCGACAGTGCTCTTCGCAACTCCCTGACCAGAAGACCCCCCAAAACAGTCTGGGCATTGATGAAGAAAGTCGAAGAGTATTACAAAGTGGAAGACGATGCCTTGAGGATTAAAGCCAGACAAGTGTCCTCCAAACCGGCACCTCCTGAAATTGCTCAACCAATAAGTTCCGTGCCACCTCCGAGCCCTGAGCCGCGACAACGTGCTAAACGAGACAAAAGGCGGGACTCTCGCCGATCGAGTAATCAATGCTCCTACCTGACGAATGAACAATTGCAAGTCGACAGTAGACGCTCGAGGCGCGCCGACAAAAAGTACACGGAACTGTTAGAGCCAATCACCGCGGTAATGACCAAAATCCAACACCTTCCATTCTTCAGATGGCCGTCAAAGATGGTGGGGCCACCCGATACACGACGAAGGGACCGGAGGTGCGAATATCACAAAGATCACGGCCACAAAACAGAGAGTTGCTACACATTAAAAGATCACCTGGAAGAACTGGTGCAAGACGGCCGACTGCAGCAGTATGTGAAACAGGGAAAGCCAACCAAGGCATTAGCATTGAGGCAGGACTCTCCCCCACTTGGCAAGATCCATGTAATTTACAGCCTGCCTACACCCCCAGCCGTGCAAACAATTCGATCGCATCCAACTCTGCAGGGGCGTCGTATTTCGACTGACCGGTCCGAACAAGCTCCGACAATTGCCTTCAACGACTCCGACCTCAATGACGCAACGGCTTCCCATATCGATCCGTTGGTCATTGGATTACGCATAAACCGGTTCGTCATTGAACGAATTCTCATAGGCTCAGGGAGTAGTTCAGAGGTCATGTACTACCAAGCTTTCACCAAGCTCGGCCTCAACGAGTCGGATCTATCTCCGGCGCCTCACCCACTGTTCGGCTTTAATACGAATCCCAAATATCCATTGGGCAAGGTCACATTACCTGTTCGAGCGGGTTCTAGAACGGTCGAAGCGGAATTCCTGGTCTTGAAGCTCCCCTCGCCGTATAATGCCATCATGGGAAGAAGCTGGCTACATCTCATGAAGGCCGTCCCAAGTACCTACCATCAGATCCTGCATTTCCCAACAACCCACGGCATTGAAGAAATACGTGGTTCCCCCCAATCGGCACAAGCTGAGTTCTGATGAAAACGCTCTCACTGACCCGATCTGTGGGCTCTGATACCTGTAAATATATTTCGCCTCTGCAATACGAACTATTTTTCCTCGTCCCTCAAAATCATATGTCAATTCCCAGTGGGGCGCTCGCCAGGATTGGCCAAATCAAGTCTCCGGATTCGGAGCGCCCTTCGTGGATATCACGATTGGCCAAATCAAGTCTCCGAATTCGGAGCCCCCTTTGGCGCATGACGCCTTAGGGCCGATTAAGTCTCCGAATTCGGAGCCCCTTTCGGCGCATGACGCCTTAGGGCCGATTAAGTCTCCGGATTCGGAGCGCCCTTCGTGGATATCACGATTGGCCAAATCAAGTCTCCGAATTCAAAGCCCCCTTTGGCGCATGAAGCCTTAGAGCTGATTAAGTCTCCGGATCCGGAGCGCCCTTCGTGGATATCACGATTAGCCAAATCAAGTCTCTGAATTCGGAGCCCCCTTTGGCGCACGACGTCTTAGGGCCGATTAAGTCTCCGGATCCGGAGCGCCCTTCGTGGATATCACGATCGGCCAAATCAAGTCTCCGAATTCGGAGCCCCCTTTGGCGCATGACGCCTTAGGGCCGATTAAGTCTCCGGATTCGGAGCGCCCATCGTGGATATCACGATCGGCCAAATCAAGTCTCCGAATTCGGAGCCCCCTTTGGCGCATGACGCCTTAGTGCCGATTAAGTCTCCGAATTCGGAGCCCCCTTCGGCGCATGACGCCTTAGGGCCGATTAAGTCTCCGGATTCGGAGCGCCCTTCGTGGATATCACGATCGGCCAAATCAAGTCTCTGAATTCGGAGCCCCCTTTGGCGCATGACGCCTTAGTGCCGATTAAGTCTCCGAATTCGGAGCCCCATTCGGTGCATGACGCCTTAGGGCCGATTAAGTCTCCGGATTCGGAGCGTCCTTCGTGGATATCATGATCGGCCAAATCAAGTCTCCGAATTCGGAGCCCCCTTTTGCGCATGGCGCCTTAGGGCCGATTAAGTCTCCGGATTCGGAGCGCCCTTCAGCGCATGACGCCTTAGCGCCGATTCAGTCTCCTTAAGGCCGAATGGGCCCCGGGTTCAAGCCTCCAAATATGGAGCCCGCTTTAGTGCTTCAAAGGATTATTGCATTAATCCGTTCGGCCATACTAATCGGTCTACAGTGCTAAGCGCTAATTACGTCTCCGAATCCGGAGCAAACGTTGGCACGAACAAAAGATATTGATAATTGATCCTATGCAACACGCTAGAACATATCATACATTCGAAGTAATGTGCTTTAGTACACAAGCAAAACTCAGAATAACACGCAAATATATTTAAAATAAAACCATTTATTTGATTAAACAGTTATTACATAAACACAACCCCCATTCGAGCATTACAATATCGAAAGCAAAAAAGGAACACAACGCGCCGGTAAAGCAGCTTCGCCGGATCGACGACCGTCGCCCTAAACCCCTCCACGGCGTGCAATACCTTGAACCAGTTATGCTTAAGCCCACGACTTGCATAGCGCCAAACTTCCCCTGACACCATTGACAATGTCAAGGCAAAGATCCAGGACAAGAAAGAATGAACTTGACAGTTGTTGACTCTACATTCGGGGTGATTTGCTTTGACGACTTGGAGACTCACAGATCTCAAGCTCTTTGGATGACCTAACTCCCTCACGGGTAGGTTTTCTGCTGCAAACCATCTCAACACCAAACTTGACCGAAGTTTGAGCCTCTGTAACCAAAATCACCATCCCACACAAGGAATGATGAGTCAAGTGGGATTATTGGTGCGAAGCGCCTACTCCTTTTATTCTCAGCAACGACCGCGATCTCGAGGTCCCAATCCCAAGAAAATTTTATTAACGCCAAAAAACACATTGGCTGAATAAGACGGGCGTCGATTGACATTCGCCACGACCGCCATCCCGACGGCTGGCCGAAACGCGCACTGGTTAGGCCAAAGCGAAATAGATTAATTAAACCGGTCGGCCAAGTCTTCACATGCCGATCGCCCTCGACCAGCCCACTAATCCAACTGGCCAAGCATCAATGCGCTGACCCAAGTCAAAGATAAATGGCCGTTGAAATAGGCTGAATAAAACCTTAACGATCGTCACGAATGTGTCGATCCTGCCCATATGCAGATCCTGCCGATAAGCCCACGTACCACCGAACAGTTAACAGCTACCTGGGTCGGACAATATTTAGACATTCATTCAAACATTTAAGCAACACGAAATACACATATGCCGAATATGAATGACAATGAAACATTTATAATGAAACGTTCTTTATTCAATAAAACAACAAGTTACATAGTTTCAAACGCACCCTGCGTTCCAATCTTACAACTATTAAACTCATACGGCGTCACCCTCATCCTCACTCTTCTCAACTTCGAAAGTAGAAAACGGAAAATCTTTATTCCTGTAGCGTGGTGATGCCGAATCAATTCCCGACGCTCGTAGAGCTTCTGCAGCTTGAGATGCCTTGATCCAACCGTGCCAAAACCCATGGTTTTCACATCGGCACACTTCTTCGGCCAATTTTTCCCTGGTTTTCTTGATTCCCACTTTTCGGCCCTCATGGAAATCTTTCTCATAGGCCCTCCCCTTCGCGCTCTCTATTGCGAACATACTTGTCGTCTCTCGATCGGCAAGTGCGGAGCTGATAAGCCGACTAGTAACCCTCTCTTCCACAATTGGGTTCGCGTGCGTGGTGGATTGTGCCTGAGCCGCCTTGGTCTTCGTTAGTTCCCGCTCGGCCGCCTCCACGCAGGCTTCCAAACTTCGAATACGTTCTTCCTTCTTCTCCATCTCTTGACGGGCAGCGCGTAGTCGCATGCCGACTTCGTAAGTAGTGTAAAGCCCCTTCACCGCGCCGTGAATGCCCTCGCGAAACACCTTGTAGTCCTGTCGACCCAGCATTGATTGCTGAACCTCAGGAGGAAATATTTGTCGGGCAAAGTCGACCGCTACGTCTGGATCTCGAACGATCGAGTCCACCTCCGTCATGGGTCTATTCTTCACAAATACCGCAAAGCTTAATGGGCACGGATTTGCGTTAGACCTCCTCTCGACTCGGGACTGTGGAGATTTACCCTGCGACTGCTTGTCTCGCCTGGGCGATCTGCTGCGACGTCGAGGAGACTGACGCCTCTTGCGACCCCTAGAACTCCTACTTCCTGAGCGCGAGGGTTCACCACCTCGATTCATATCTCCGCCCAGCTCAGCTAGGGTCTTCGCTTCCCCTTTACTGTTAAAGAAGAGTCGGTTCGACATTCGCGCAATCAGTCTTCTTGCAAGAGCTCAAGTCAGTTGTTTGCCAAGATCATAAAGGATGTACCTTTGTTCACTTACCCTTCATAGAGGCAGCACGATCGAGGCACTCTTATTAATTGAAGAGCCTGAATCGCTCGTCGCCGACTGAGTCGACGGCAGGGGCACGATTTTACCATCAAGTACCCCAACCGGCTCACAAATCGATTCTTGAAACCTCTTCAGGAACCGCCTGGGGCAAGGGCAGATTCATCAATATATACGGCTCAAGTACCCCAGCTGGCTCACGAATCGAATCGATTCTTCAGACCTCTTCAGGAACCGCCTGGGGCAAGGGCAGATTCATCAATATATACGGCTCAAGTACCCCAGCCGGCTCGTATATTCCTCAATATATACGGCTCAAGTACCCCAGCCGGCTCACGAATCGATTCGATTCCTCAAACCTCTTCAGGAACCGCCTGGGGCACGGGCAGATTCATTAATATACTCGGCTCAAGTACCCTAGCCGGCTCATGAATCGACTCTTCATAATTCTAATCCAGTCGGCATGTGAAGGACGAATCAATATTGCCACTGGATATTCAACCTCTAAAAGCTGAAACTTAGCAACAATTTTACGCAAAATAGCGAAAGACATCACAATGTTTCATTAACATAACCACACAAATTGTGTACGAGTAGAAGTGAAATTACAAGGAAATTTTCATTAATAAATTGCGTACAAGATAGCAACCAATTTATACATGAAAACTACCCTGAACCAACAAAACTCTACCAAACAAATATCAAAAACTTACACAAAAATCAAAAAACTTAATAAATTTGGAAACGCCTCCCAAATCACTCATCGGTGTCGGATTCAAGTGGCTCAACATCTAGTTGCTCGTAAGGAATTGGCACAACCAACGTAACCCCAGTGGCAGCAAGGGCTTTGAGCCACCCGTGTTTAAACCCCCGATTCTCAAATTTGGGAACTTCATCAACATATTCCGTAAAGGCGGCTCTTTTTCCTGCCTCAAAAGCCTCCGATTCGGCTTTCTCCTGGGCCGCCTTGAGCTCCTCTAACTGAGTCTTCGCCTCGGCAAGTTCGTCTTTAGAGAGCTTGAGCGACTCCTCACTCGCACTCGCTCTAGCCTCAGCATCAGAACGAAGCTGTTCAGCAGTACGAGCCCTTTCCTTCTCCGCTTCGGCTCGTGCGCTCTCCATTGCGGCTCTCATTTTCTCAAACTCGACCCTATTCTTCTGACCGTCCACTTCTGTTTGCAAACGGTCAATTCTGCCAATAGCATCGTGCAGGCGGCGGCCTAAGTCGGCGATCCTGCCGACGGTCTGCAAAAACAAGTGATCGTCAGATACCCTTGTAAAAATGGATTCAAGCGAATTTAATACCTACCAGAAGTGCCGACTGCGCAGACAGGGCTACGGCCAAAATATCCGGCGCGGCGCAAAAGGCCGCATTGTCCGCCGGCAAGGAAATTGAGGCCACCAGGCTCAATGCAACGGCCGGATCCTCAATGGCCGAAGCGTTGGAAAAAATCGGCGTATCTCTGATCTTTGGCTGAATTACGAAAGGAGCAACCACGTCCGATTCTTTGAGGCGAGGCCGTTTGTCAGTAGGGCTAATTTCTGAACTAGCCTCCTCTTCGGCGCCACGTTTTTTGGCCGCGCTCCTCCGGAATCAGCCGTTCTTCACCGGCCTGCTGTTCAACTTTTTCCGTGCCGACCGGTGTAACCTGAGCCGTTCCCTCAATAATGGGTATAGAGGCCTTAGCCAAGCTGGCATCAGATTTGGTGGCCTCGGCCTTTTTTTGAGCCGCCATTCGCTCGGCATTTCTCTTACGCGCCATTTGCGTAAGGCTTTCCTTTGCCATACCTTCGAAGAAGTCGCCGGGAAGATCTCCCAAATTCGCGAAAATATCTCATGAAGAGAACTCTACCCGACCCGAAGCGGATGGAGAGAAAGGCTGGTTGAGTCCGGCAGCCTCAAACGCTGAACGCACGGCCTCGTCGACCTCTTCGGCCTCCTCAGTGAGTTCTCCGGCCGGATCGGCAACTACTATCACCGGCTCTGCGTCTTGCCCCGAATCAGAAGCTTCAAGACCAATTTGCTTAAGTTCTTGTAGCTGGGAAAGATAAGAGCCGAGAGGTTCTGATCGCTGGATGGAATCGGAATGTTGTTCGCAGCCGAGAACGTGGTATAAGTCGGTTCGTACCGAAGTAAAATGTGGGCGGCTCTCCCTTGTTTTTGCACGTTTTGGCAGCCGAAGTAGTTGAGTGCAGTCTTAATGTCCCCGAGGAACGCATCGTCAACAGAAGTCAGAATCTTCTTCAATTTATTACCTGCAAAAGATGAGTGACTAAGGAAAGAGAGCCGATTAAAAGACAGATCAACAAACATAAGATACTACTTGGCAACCTGGATCACCCTTATGTCTGGGAATGGGGTCTAGGCGATCTTCGCCCTCAGCGAACTCCCAATTACCTCGGACATTGACCATTACATCGTCAACCCTCTTAGCAGAACTGGCAAGCATAGTCACCAAATGATGGTCAGTATCCTTGGCCCTAAGTACCGCCCCAGCCGACCGGAGGATTTGGCTAAAGCATAGCAGTGCCGAATGGCCGGAATTCCGAGATTGATCCTAAGGCGTCGATTCAATTCTATAATCCCCATAATGATTCGAAAGAAATTTACATTGGGTTGAGAAGGAATCAGACTCCAATAGCGAAAGACGGCCCTAAGCAATGGATGTAGGGGGAAACGAACTCCGCCCTCCGCAATGGACAGGAGGGGGAATACGATCGTATTCTGATCCTCTCTCTCCATATCTAGAGAACTGTCCGTTACAAGAGACAAATGAACGTCATCGGGGATGGAAAAATGTCGCCGGAATCCGGAAATGTGACTCTCAGAAAGGAGGTCTTTCAAATGTTTAGCCATTTCAACGGGGACCCAAGGATTCGCCGAAAGTAAGAACAATAAACAGAGAATAGGACTATAAAGAAAGGAGAAGAAGACTTACGAAGAGCTGATGAGACGAAGATAGACGGACGAAAGTTGCAGAAAATATGAGTGCGAGGGGAGATGCGCGCTGGCGGTCCAAACGTATCAGATGATCGACGAAATGTGTATCCAAAAGGACTGAAGTTTCAAATCGCAATAAATGCGAAAGACGCATGAATAGGGCGGGAAAGTATAATGATAAACGAAAAGGCGTGCGCCTCCTGACATCTTCTGACATCTGTCTTGGGGAACGCGAGGCCGCCTGATCAATGATAAGCTTTTCGAATTCTAGACCAAACACGCCGATTAACTACCGTCAATGGGGAGTTCGGGGGGCAATTGTGGGAGCCGAATATGTGGCTAAATCGGAAGGGGTATATTATAGTATTAACATTAACCGGCTGTATCCTGCATGATTAGGATGGGCCGAATACAATACGTGGGCTGAATACAATACGTAGGCCGATTAAGAAAGGATCCTCGAAGCCGAATAGAAGAACGGGTAATGATTGAAAAGTAGGCCCAGGCCCCGAGGTCCCAAAAAGAACAGATATAAATATAGAAGCAGCGTTCTTGGAAAGGTATGTAAGAATAACTCCATTTAACTTAGTGAACAAACTTTCTTGACCATTAAGACTGACTTGCCCGTCGGAGTGCTAACCCCGGCACCCCCGACCGGAGTGTTGGTGCTTTTACAGGTGACTAGCTGAGGATCAAGAGCGTCTCCTAGGATCTGAAGAATATTTCCAAACCACTTCCCCACATATATTTATCAAAATTTTAAATCACTTAATGGGACAAATTAATCAATTTTCCAAAATTATTGATTTTTAATTTACAAAATAGATTAAAAAAAACTATTGACTGATTTATTTATTTAATAACCAAAATATTTCATAATCTCTCTCTCCTAATCTCTCTCACAAATTTTCAAAAAAACATATTAAAACTTGCATTCATTTTCTCTTCCCAAAAAAATTAGATAGGAGCTCCAATCTCCTAATCCTAATTTTCTAATTTTTTGATTTAAAAAAAAAAAAAAACCTCAGCATTTATTGACTTTTCCCAACCCACAATCTCTTTTGACTTCTCTCATAATTATTGCAACACCCTTTTCAATTTCTCCCATACACTATGGTTACACACAAAAATTAAAAAAAAAAAAAGAATTTAGTTATAAATCTCAAAAAGATATAACATCTAAATTTGAATTGTGATTTAATAATATAATTATGTATTTTTTTTTATGTATATCTATCAAAATTTTAAATCACTTAATGAGACAAATTAATCAATTTTTCAAAATTATTGATTTTTAATTTACAAAATAGATTAAAAAAACTATTGACTGATTTATTTATTTAATAACAAAAATATTTCATAATCTCTCTCTCCTAATCTCTCTCACAAATTTTCAAAAAAAAATATTAAAACTTGCATTTATTTTCTCTTCCCCAAAAAATCAGATAATATTTTCTATTAAAGTTATAGATATCTACCTATATTTTATATATTATATTATAACATAACAAAAAAAAACTAAAAAATTAAAAAAAAAATCTTTAAAGTTTATCTAAATAAACTTTAAATCAATAAAACTCGCATGTCTATCACATATGTAACTCACATCATAACTTACCTAAATAATAATAATTAAAAACAAATGGAAACCACAAATAAATTAAATTTAAAAAAAAAAAGATACTCACAACTCCATCTTAAATAAATTGAAAAAAAAAAAAATACCCGAATAGAAACCACACAAAAATAAAAATAAAAATAAAAATAAAAAGATATATCTATCTATCTATCTATATCTATACTATATATTAAGCAAAATGGGGTTTTTAACCTCCAAGGCCTATGGAAGCTTTAATATCTTAATCTGAATTTTCTAAATTTTTTATTTAAAAAAAAAAAAAAAACTCAGCATTTTTTGATTTGGTCAAAATCCCATGATCAGCATTTATTAACTTTTTTCAATCCACATATCTTTCCACATGCCTGCAATTATTGATTTGGTCAAAATCCACTGATCAGCATTTAAAATCCCCTTATACAAATAATTATAGATACAATTCGTGTATAGTTACTGCAGTACCCTTTTAACTTCCCCCATACACTATGGTTAGTGATAAGAAAAAAATTAAAAAAAACATAATTTATATATTAAAAAAAAATCTAAAACAAATATAAATATCTATAATTATCCCGTGCATAGCACGGATGATAGGCTAGTTTATTATTATTTAAAAGTGAACAAATATTCATCATCATTAACAATAGCAATGTAACAATGCAACAAATAAGGTGTAAAAATAGCCCGTGGGCTGCCTGAAGTTTGCCTATAGCTTAGGTGGGCCTGATCTGATTAAGCCTGGCTAGGCCTAGGACCCTGTGCCTAGGGGCTTTCTGTTTGGAAGCCTGGCCCGACTCAGCTCAAAAAAATTTCGACCTACGAACAGCTCGGCCCCAGCCCACACCCCCTAATGGCCCCCCCCCCTTTTTTTTTTGTTTTTTTTGGTCAATGGTCAGAAAATTCAAAAATAAATAAATAAATAAATAATTCAAATGATCGTTTGACCGTTTAACACCCAACGGCTAATTTTGTTGTTGTTGTTGTTGTTTTTCTTTTTTTCTTTTTCTTTTTTTTAAAAAAAAAAAAAAAATTAACCCCCTCCTCCAAAACTCCTATAAATACCACCCCTCTCACATTTTATTTCTCACAAACAATTCTCTCTCTCAAACTCTTAATCTCTCTCAACTCTCTCAATTAATTTTGAAGTCTCATACCTAAGTGTCAATTACAATTATGCAAGAAGAAGTTTTTATCAGAAGAAGCTAATTTTTCTATTGCATTCACCAGTTAATAACATTAATTATTTGAATTAAATTTATGATTTACTCATTTTGTTACATTAATTATTTCTTAACATATATTAGGTGTTATTGTTTACTCATTATTTAAATTAATTATTAGTTTTTATATATTATTTTACTTATATTATTATGGATCATAATATTCTTAATATTTATGTCGATGTTGATGCATATATTACATAATATGAATCTGCTGATTTTCTTTCTAATGTACCTAATATTCCTCTTCCAATAGTTGGATCATTATCTAGGGGCACGACTAGTAGTGGTTGGGATTATTTCAAAAAAATATCTGTAAATAATCTTGATGGTATAATTACATTTAAATCAAAATATAAATATTGTACACATTTACTTAGTGCTGCATCTGCAGATGATACTTGTCACCTAAAAAGTTATACTAACAAACATTTATAAAGTCAACAACCTAATATTAAAAGTCAAATGTAATTAGGGGCTTCAACAACTGGTCATTTGCAAATATTTTAATACGATCTTATACGTGCACAAAAGAATAACCTTTTATTACTAGTTGATTATATTATTAAGAAAAAAACAACTTTTTACTACTAGTAAATGTCCTGATTTTTTTATCAATGGTTCATTAAAGTTTTGCATTGTAATATCAAAATTTTTCAAGAAATACTACTAGAAGCAGGATTTGAAAGAAATTTGAAGATGTTAAAAGTGAATTATTTGACATCTTCGAAAAATTGAGAGAGTTTTTTTTAACATCTAATCTATGGTCAAATAATGGTTTAGAATATCAATGTATCACTACACATTTTATTAATAATGATTGAAAATTAAATAAAAGAATTATTTCATTTAGATTAGTTGAACTTCCATACACTAGTCATTCGCTTGGCATAAAAATAAGAAATATATTATATGAGTGGGCTTTGCAAAATAAAATATTTACCATTAGTTTAGATAATACAACATATTACAATCATTACTTGTTGATAGTGATTTATTTCATATTCGTTGTTGTCCTCATATTTTAAACTTAATTGTTAAATAAGCTATGCATGTATACGATACTTCTGTACTGGTAATAAAAAATGTGATTGTTACTATTATGTCTTCTATTAATCAAATTTCGAAATACAAAAAAAATTGTCAACGAGAATGTGTGCCACTTAAAAAATTAATTTTAAATTTAGATAATGGGTGGAATTCAACATATAATATGTTAAAGAGAGCTTATAAACAAAGAAAAATAATGGATTTATTTTTTACAACAACATCAATAGGAGGAGTATTGACTCCCACAAAACTGAATTAGCAAATAAAGATTTTCGAAAAGCTTTTTATACTACAACAAAATTATTTATATATATATATATATATTCCTAGTTCCCTATTTGTTTTATATATGTTAGCAAAAGTAATGAAATTTTTTACAAAATATATGGGTAATGAATATTATGCAACCATTATTACTACAATGAAAAAAATTTGATAAATATTTTGATGCATTGTCTCATCTTTTAGGTTTAGCCATAATAATTGATCTTAGGTGTAAATAAATTAATTTATAAGAATTTTTAGAATGTATTTTTGCTAATCAAGAACAATTTTCCCCTATTATAAAAACATGCAAAAAAATTATTTGAAAAATACATGCCAGTTACAGCTGTAAATACACCTACACATACTATACCAGTCTCATCTAGAATCAGAAGATTAAGTGTTTTTTCAACAATAAAAAGTAGAAGAATATCTCAACATACGAACTAAATGGTTCTGAATTTCAATGTTATTTGGATACCCCAATAGTGGATGATACCGAAGATTTTGATATTTTAGATTGGTGGAAACAAAATGAACTTATTGTTATTAGGGAAAATATGTGATTCCCCATAAGTAAATCAATCAATGAGAATAAAAACTAATGCGGAAAAATTAAATCAAAAGAAACACAAGAATTTTACGTGGTTCCCTTAATGTGAGGTACGTCCACGGGATCGAAATCCGATTCCACTATCAACAAAAGAGTTTCCAAACGATTACAAACGAGACATGAATGGTCTCACAAACCACCCTTAGGTGAATTCCAAATAATCACAAATAAACAAAGAGGAAAGACCTCACCAAATAAATGAACAAAAATCTTCAGAACTAGAGTTGAAGAAGATCCAAAATAACGAACCAAATCAATTTCACCCACTAACCAATGATGCACAGCAACAATGGAACCATCAATTGAACTTATGCACCCAAGAACCAATGTTGGCTCCCGAATCTATGTTGGCTGCCGCAGTGTATCACCCCAAAGAACATAAACAATACCAATATATATATATGGTAAACTTGTGGGCTTTGTTATCAAACCCTAATTGTAACCAAATTGAATTGGGTCTCTAAAAATTAGATGTAATATATTAAAATATATTATACCTAAACCAAACCAAATTAAAATTCTTTAACAAACCAATTGGGTCTCAAACTCCAATAAGGAGATATATCCTAACAATTCTCCCCCTATCGACTTAGGTGGAGACATCAACCATACCCGCCAAAGTTCGACACTTCAAATGTTTGTCCCTCGACAAAGTCTTTGTCAACATATCCGAAATATTATCATCTGTGTGAACCTTTTCGAGTTGCAACAATTTCGAATCTAACACATCACGAATCGAATGGTATCTCACATCAATGTGTTTTGATCTCGAATGAAAAGTAGAATTTTTACTCAAATGAATAGCACTTTGACTATCACAATAAAGCACATACTTTTCTTGCTTCAAACCCAACTCTTGCAAAAATTTCTTCAACCATAACTCTTCTTTGCAAGCTTCCGTAATGGCGATAAATTCAGCTTCGGTAGTTGAGAGAGCAACACATTTTTGTAATTTAGATTGCCATGCCACAGCTCCCCCTGCAAAAGTCATCAAATACCCCGAAGTAGATTTCCTAGAATCAACATCACCAGCCGTGTCAGAATTTGTGAACCCATCAAGTATCGGCTTACCATCCCCAAAACACAAACACACCTTCGAAGTCCCTCAAAGATATCTTAGAATCCATTTTACCGCTGCCCAATGTTCTTTACCCGAATTAGGGAGAAACCGACTCACCCACACCAACGGCGTGAGGCAATATCCGGCCTTGTACAAACCATGGCATACATCAAAGAACCAACTGCTGAAGCATAAGGAACTTTTAACATCTCTTCTTTGTCTTTCTCACTTGTAGGACATTGATTCGAACTAAGTTTGAAGTGACCTGCAAGTGGACAACCAACCGGCTTTGCTTTATCCATGTTGAACCTCTCAAGAATTTTCTTAATGTAGCTTTCTTGAGACAACCAAATCAGCCCCTCTTTGCGATCACGAACAATTTTCATACCAAGTATTTGCTTTGCCGGGTCCCAAATCTTTCATAGAAAAAGATTTACTCAACTCTAACTTCAACTTGTTAATCATGGTAGAATCTTGACCCACAATTAACATGTCATCAACATAAAGCAAAAGAATAATAAATTTACCATTCGGAAATTTTTTCACAAACACACAATGGTCCGAAGTGGTTTTAGAAAAACCATTATTCATCATGAAAGAGTCAAATTTTTTGTACCATTGCCGCGGGGCTTGCTTGAGGCCATACAAACTTTTCTTCAATTTGCAAACAAATTTCTCTTTCCCTTTCTCCACAAAACCTTCCGGTTCCATGTAAGTTTCTTCTTCAAGATCACCGTGAAGAAATGCGGTCTTCACATCAAGTTGCTCAACTTCAAGGTTCATACTTGCAGCCATGCCAAGTACAACCCGAATAGAAGACATCTTCACAACCGGTGAGAAAATCTCATCAAAGTCAATGCCTTTCTTTTTCCCAAAGCCTTTCACAACAAGATGTGCTTTGTACCTCAGATTCTTACTATCATTCTTCAATTTGAAAACCCACTTATTTTTCAGAATTTTCCTCCCCTTAGGCAACTTCACTAAATCATAGGTGTGATTTTCAAGTAAGGAATCCATCTCCTCTTCCATGGCCTTTTTCCAATCACCTTTTTTTGCATGCTCAATTGCTTCTTGGTAGCTCTCGGGCTCCCCTTGGTCAGAAATCAGCACAAATTCATTGGGAGGATACTTTCTTGAAGGTTGTTGGTCCCTTATAGATTTCCTCAACTCAAGTTGTGGTGGTGGTTCTTGAGTTGGATGTTATTCCTCAATTTCTGGCTCAACTTCATTAGGATTAGCATCATCTTCTACATCTTCAATAGGTGGCTGCACATCTCTCTCATTTTCATCATCAACTGAAGATGAAGGAGATGGATCCATGTCAATGAGGTCACTAGTTTTTGGCTCCGGTTGATCACCTTTGCCAAAGTCTTCAATTGTTTGGTCTTCAAGAAACACAACATCACGGCTTCGAATGACTTTCTTGTCGACCGGATCCCACAATCTATACCCGAACTCATCACGCCCATAGCCAAGAAAAATACATTGTCTTGACTTACTATCAAGTTTGGACCTCTCATCCTTTGGAATGTGAACAAGAGCTCGGCAACCAAACACTCTCAAGTGCTCATAAGATACATCTTTACCAGTTCAAACTCTTTCTGGAACATCACCATTCAAAGGATAGGAAGGAGACAAATTGATCACGTCAACCGCTGTCTTCATTGCCTCACCCCAAAAGGATCTTGGCAATTTAGCTTGTGAAAGCAAACACCTTGTTCTTTCCACAATGGTGCGGTTCATCCTCTCAGCAATGCCATTTTGTTGAGGAGTCTTCTTAACTGTCTTTTGGTGCCGAATACCTTGGCTGCGACAATACTCATCAAATGGCCCAATGTATTCACCACCATTGTCTGATCGGATGTACTTCAATTTCTGCCCTGTTTCTCTTTCAACCATGGCCTGGAAATGCTTAAATACTTCTAGAACTTGATCTTTAGTTTTTAGTAGAAAAGCCCAAACTTTCCTTGAATAATCATCAATGAAAGTAACAAAATAAAGTGCACCACTATGTGTTCTAACTTTTAAAGGGCCACAAACATCCGAATGAATCAACTCCAAAACATTTTCTTTTCTAGAAGCAACATTTTTATGAAAAGAAACTCTATGTTGTTTACCCGCCAAACAATGAACACAAGTTTTAAGATGTGTACCTTTCGAACCGGATAGAAGCTTTTTCTTGAACAATACTTGTAGCCCCTTTTCACTCATGTGGCCAAGCTGCTTGTGCCAAAATTCGGTAAAAGTATCATCTTCAAGTGCATTGACGACACCTTTACAAATTTTTCCTTGCATCGAATAAAGTGTATGAGTCTTCTTGCACTTAGCCACCACCAAAGAACCCTTTGTGAGCTTCCATATTCCATCACCAAATTTTTTGTTGAAGCCTTCATCATCTAGCTTCCCAGTAGAGATCAAATTGAGGCGAATGTCGGGAACATGCCTCACATCTTTAAGCAACAACTTGTAGCCCAAATTTGTTTCCAAGCAAACATCACCCATGCCAATAATCTTGGACAAACCTTCATTACCCATTCGAACAAAACCATAATCTCCTTCGGTATAGGTAGTGAAGAAATCAACTCGAGAAGTCACATGAAAAGAAGCATCGGAATCAACCACCCAATTGCTCTCTTGGCCCACAAAATTGATACAATCATCTTCACAAACAACCATGAGATCATCGGTAGTAACTGCCGTTGTGTCTTCTTGCTTCTTATCCACACTTTTGTCACGCCTTTTCTCCTTATTCTTGAGCTTTCGGCATTCCCGCTTCATGTGCCCTTTCTCATGGCAATAATAGCACTCAATGCCTTTCTTTGAAAAAGAACCATCGTTTGATTTGTCACAGCTTTGATCACGACCATGAGGAGTCTTACTCCTCCCCCTTGTTTTACTTTGGCCTCTCACAACAAATGCTTCTGAATGAGAGGAACCCGCTGATTTTCTTCTAGTTTCTTCATTCAACAAGCTACTAGTGACTTGGCCCATTGTGACAACTCCATTGGGCGTCGAATTACTAACAGTCACAACCAAAGTCTCCCAACTTTCAGGCAAAGAACTAAGTAGCATCAAAGCCTGCAACTCATCATCAAAAATAATTTTCATAGAAGCAAGTTGGTAAACAATACTTTTTATTTCATTCAAATGTTCTGGAATGGGGTTGCCATCTTTATATTTTAAATTAACCAACTTACGAAACAGAAAAGCTTTATTTGTGGCTGATTTTATATCATAAAGGCCTTCTAATTTTTTCCATAAATCATGTGCTGAAGTTTCAGTAGCAACATGATGAAACACACTTTCATCAATCCATTGACGAATAACACCAACGGCTTTTCGATTAAGCCTCTTCCACTCATCATCTTTCATACCTTCGGGTTTGCCACTATCACCCTCAATGGGTCCATACAAATCTTTACAAAATAATAGGTCCTCCATTTTAGTTTTTCAAGTTACCCAATTGCTTCCATTGAAGCTAGACATACGACCCACATTTCCCTCCATTGATTTACACAAATAAATAAACCCAAATAAACCGTAAGCTCTGATACCAATTGTTAGGGAAAATATGTGATTCCCCACAAGTAAATCAATCAATGAGAAAAAAAACTAATGCGGAAAAATTTAATCAAAAGCAACACAAGAATTTTACGTGGTTCCCTCAATGTGAGGTACGTCCATGGGATCGAAATCCAATTCCACTATCAACCAAAGAGTTTCCAAACGATTACAAACGAGACACGAATGGTCTCACAAACCACCCTTGGGTGAATTCCAAATAATCACAAATAAACAAAGAGGAAAGACCTCACCAACTAGATGAACAAAAATCTTCAGAACCAGAGTTGAAGAAGATCCAAAATAACGAACCAAATCAATTTCACCCACTAACCAATGATGCACAGCAACAATGGAACCATCAATTGAACTTATGCATCCAAGAACCAATGTTGGCTCCCGAATCTATGTTGGCTGTCGCAGTGTATCACCCCAAAGAACATAAACAATACCAATATATATATGGTAAACTTGTGGGCTTTGTTATCAAACCCTAGTTGTAACCAAATTGAATTGGGTCTCTAAAAATTAGATATAATATATTAAAATATATTATACCTAAACCAAACCAAATTAAAATTCTTTAACAAACCAATTGGGTCTCAAACTCCAATAAGGAGATATATCCCAACACTTATGTGGCCTGTTCTTTCACAGATGACCTGTGATATACTAACCATTCCTATTTCTACAGTTACTTCTGAAACAACTTTTAATGCAAGTGGACGGGTGCTGAACGATTACCGCAGTAGGCTTTCGTCCCAAATGGTTAAAGCACTAATGATATTCAGAGATCGTATGCATGCGCTTATGAAAAGACAAAATTATAGTGAAAATGAGAGAATTCAAATCGATTTGGATAACATATCCTCGGGCAACGCGAGTGAATTGTCTGCCTCCTCCAATGATTGATCAACAATTTATTTTTCACTATTTCATTTCGTTATTTTTTTGTATTAAATTATTGAGATGAAGTATAATGCAAATGATTGGTACGCTAGTAGGTGCCAACTTAGTTGGGATGTACTTGATCTATACTGATGCAATTGCTCTACCATTATCAATAATCTACATCTATTTTATTTAATGATATTATTTTTTGTAATATTTTATTTCATTCTGAAATAAAAATTATTCATTCAATAAATGTTATCTATTTAATTTACTGATTGTAATTTTGAAAGTTTCATTTTGATGTATATAAAATTATGGGCAACTTATGCAAATGGTCCCTGTAGTTTACACGCTGTGTCATTTTGGTCCCTCTAATTTCAATTTGCTCGATTTTGACCCTAAAATTTGAACTCTGTGTCAATTTGGTCCAATTAAAATCGGAAGTTAAGAAATTGGACTGAAAATTTGCAAGTGAATGACATGTAATTGGTTTCCAAGGATAAAATAGACATTTTGTTTTCCCCTTTTAGCTTCTTCCTTGCTTGTGATTAAATAGGGCCACCGACCACCACCGTTTCACTGCCTTCTGTTGCTGCCACCACAGCCAAACAACAATTCTAATATCAGCAGATCATCATAACTATCAAAAATTACAAAACAAAATCCAATTTTCAATCCTAGATCAAAAATCACAACACAAAATCAAATTTTCTCCTTTGAAGATAGAAAATCAAATTAAATCTCTAATCTTTTGTTAAAATTAAATACTATTTTGGTTAGTACAAACAACTATATATATAGACATTACAAAGGTGTTGGCCTGGTGAATATCAGTGTCAAGCGCCCTGAGAGAATCCTTGAATGATTTCCTCATAGCCCCTTCCTGTGTATCTAATTCCCATCCAACAAAAACAATAATAATCACTCTCTCTCTTTTTCTTTCTCAACAACCAAAAATTTTCAAACCCAAACTCAAAAACAAAAACTTACCAATAAATAAATAAATAAATAAAATTGATCAAAAAAACTCAAAAACTAGCGAGAGTGGCATACAAATTTGACTTTCTGTATAACATAGACGTCTCTCTCAGTGTCACACAAAAATAGAGGATTTTTTTAAAAAATTTTCTCTGAATAAAAGTAAGGTTTTGAAGTAGAGAAGAAAGATGTGGGAATGATGCACTATTATCATCATCAGGGAAGAGATGGTGGCATGGAGGTTGGGTTTGAAGAGAGAGAAAGAGAGAAAGGGATCACCACCGCACTTTGCCCAATTTCGCTTGGACTGCACGTTTCAGTCTCGGCAACCCCACCTTCATTAGCTCGCTCTCTCTCTCTCTCTCTCTCTCTCTCTCTCTCTCTCTCTCTCTCTCTGTTTCCACTGTATTTTTTTCTCTCTTTCCCCCATCCCTCATCCATTTTCCTCAGCTCCTTCCCTCTGTCGCCATCCCTTTCCCACAAACCCTTTCTCTATCGCCACCCACTCTTCTGCAATGACTGTACCTTTTTTTTTTCTTTTTTTCTTTTTTTTTTCCCCAATGCCCTTACTCTGGCTTCTCTAACCCTAACACCATCTTCTTCCCACTCTCATAGGCCCTCGACGCCACCAACCCTTCAACGACACCTTCTTCTTTTTCTTCTTCTTCTTCTTCTTCTCTCTCTCTCTCTCTCTCTCTCTCTCTCTCTCTCTCCTGTGTATATACATACATACATATATATATACACATCATTGAGTTAAATGGCAGTGAGTTAACTCACTCTGAGTTGGATGGATAAATCATTGAGTTAATTGAAAGTAAGAGCAAATGACTATTTTGCCTTTAAAAACTCTGCACATGTTGTCCATGTGTGCCTTTTTCGTCCAAATGCTTAAAAAAAGTTATCTATTGGACCAAATTTACATAAAGTTCAAAATTTAGGGTTAAAATCGAGCAAATTAAAATTAGAGGGACCAAAATGGCACAACATGTAAATTACAGGAACCATTTGTATAATTTGCCCTAAAATTATTCAATTCAAAAGAAGAAAATTACATAATTTTATACTTTCTTAGTCATAACCAAAAAAACATAAGTCATACATAATTAAATTTAAATACAACCACATGAAACATAACCAAACATCTCATTAATCTTAACTAAAATACTCTAGTACAATTTTTCCTTTATTTTTTTATGCCTCATAAATAATCTATATATATAATATATATTGTTTATTTTTCGTAAAAAAAAAAAAAGGGGGCCCGCTAGGCCCTCTAACACTTGTACTTATTGGACTAGTGGGTTTGCTTTTGACACTCTATTTATTGTACTTGGAGTCTCTTTGGTTCATTTTGGAATATTGATTAAGGTGGTATCATGATGGTAAAGTAAAATTGGACCAAAAAACATTGATTTGGATAATTGTCCCATGAGTAGTCTTCACTCTTTTGCCCTTTTCTCTTTCCACACTTTAAATTTGATGTGAGGCTAGAACCATTGAAAAGCTTGTTTCCGGGGCTTCGATTTGGACACAACAACAACCAAAAACGGAGTTTGGACAAGAGAGTTATGCCCATTTGAAATATGAGTATCTATGTTGGAAGCGAGTTTGCTTGAGTGCAGGAAGTTGTGCTCGAGTGCTTTGTGCGAATTTCAGAGATTCAGGAAGCTTCTTTTCTACGCTAGCTTTGTTCGTTCAAGCGGTCAGGTCGATATCAGGCACTATAAAGTGGGTTTTTGGCCCAAATTCTTCATTCTTTCTTCCTCTCTTCTATACCCGAAACCCTAGCCCTCAAAACCTTGATTTCATCCATTTTTCACCAATAATCCACCATGGATCTTGCAATAAAGATGAAGAACAAGTGAACATCAACATTTTTAACTGATTGGATTTTGGATTTTAGAAGAAATCCTCTTGAGCTAGCTTATCTAGTTTAATTCTGGAGGTAGCATTACTTTTAGCTTTGTATCTCTTTACTTTGAGGATGTTTATTGGTATTATTGTGACATTGATTTTATAATTGATGTTTGAGTTTACAAAGAAGTAGGTTTTGATTTCCAAAATGGAATTTCTCATATATTCTCTCAAAATTTATATAAATGTCTATAGATTATGAAAACTTTAGTTGAAAAATAGCATTTTACACAATGGAGGGGCAAAAGCCCATGAAAACCCTAGTTCTTGAAATTGAATAATGATGTAATTAAATGGAATTAATTTTCAATTCTTTAAATTTATGATTGAATTTTGAGATTGAGATATATTTTGATATGAGACTCTTGAAATCAAAAGCTTTTGAGAATTTCCTTTGAAATATGAAGATTATGTCTCCATAATTGTTTAATTATTTGAATGGTGAAATTTACCTTTGATCTCATAGATGTATAAATTCTTGGAATTTGTGAAAATATTGGAAAGGTGGTTTAAGGGGGTGGTAGATAGCTTGGAAGTCTGGGCAGGGAGTCAGTTTTTGAAAAGAGTTGTGTGTTGGTGGTACCCGCGTGGGGAGTCAAGGTGATTGCCCTATCTTGAGCTTATCACCGGACGAATGTGGGAAAATATTTTTGGGTGTCCACTAGTCCTGCCGTATTATAGCTGATAAAAGTGGAAAAATAGATGATTTTTGGATGCCCACGTCTTGTCGTATAATAGTCAGTAAATGTGGGACTGGTTTTAAATGAAAGTGACTTGTGTATGTGATTTAGCACTCTTTTTAGGGACTTCATGGTGTATTTACGCCCCAGTGTTGAAATGTGATTTTCATGAAAGTTATAATATCTAAGTTTTGTTGCTTAAACTTTTCACATGAGTTGAACAAGAAAATGTTTTGGCTGTGATAATTCCATATGGATTTTCAAATAATTAGATACTTTGTTAAAAGTATTTCTACTGGGTATCTAGCTCATTCTTATCTAACAATTTTAGGAATTGTGATGTGCAATCACCCCTATAAGAAGGAGGTGGACTTCTTTGTTTTGTTGGAACACGACGGCTCATGGATGTATTATGTGGAAGCTTCAGGCATATGTGTTTGGGACCATGTGTCCATTTGGTTGTAACCAGGCCTTGCCTTGATGTTTATATGCCATTAAGGCATCATTATTTTTTGAAATAATATGAAAATGTTATTATTACCAAGACAAGAATATGAAAATTGTAATATTTGGCACGTTGTTCAATGGAAAAGTGGACTTTTGATATTAATATTATTGTTTGGGTTGGAAAGATTTCAGATGAATTGGGTTATGAGAAATGTTTTAATTTAATTATTTTGGGGGCGTTACAAGCCCGGCCCGTGGCCCAGCCCCGAGCCTAGGCCTTAGGCCCGACCCTAAGCCCTAATATGGGTAGGCCTGAGACCTACTTTTCGACCAGCGACCCTGCTCGAAAAAAGTGGGAGCCAGCGCAACCCTATGATGTCTTGGGTCTTGGACTTAACTGGTGTTGAGTAGTAAGATAGTGTGCTTTACTTTCGGCGTTTTGTTTATCATATTGGGTCATTGAGAATTCTTTTTTGCTCTTACTTAACCTCTCTTAACTTTCCTGAGTTAAAAATTTTGAGTTTTGGGCATTGGAACTTGTTTTGGGATGCGAAATCAAACTCTGGGTTTTCTAGATAAAATCGTTCGTGTGGATTTGGTAACCACTTGAGTGGAACCAGATAGAGTATTTCTGGGCAAAACTGCTCATATGAATATGGGTTCCACTCAAGCGGCTTTTCCATGAAAAATTTAGGTTTTCTCTAGAGCAAATCGCCCATGGAGCATCAGGATCCGCTCGTACGGAATTTGAATTGTTTGTGCAGATTCCAGCGCATCTGTCTCAAATTTTGTGCTCTTTTTCTCAAAATTGATGCCAAAAACGTGTTTGAGACACTTTTTCACTTCTCTCTCTATACTCATCTTTTCTCTTTCTTCTCTCTACAAGCGTACCCAAATCCAAACTTCTCTCTAAGATTTAGCAAAAATCTTCAAGAATTTGAGAGGGCTTTTTACACCAAATCGAAGAGGGTGACGAGGGCTAAGTTTATACTGATTGAATCGAGTTTTCATCAACGTTGAGTTTTAGGGTTTTCATCTCCTTCATCTCCCAAGCTTGAGGAAAGGATATTCTTAGAGTTATATATATGTTTTTGCAAGTCTATGTTTGTTTAGAGTGTTTCTTACATGTTTGGATCATGGTTTTGGGTTGATAAACCCTAGATGATGTTAGAAATGGATTTTCTTTATTTTTTCCACAAAGCTTAGTATGAGCTATGTTTTAAAGTACGGGTGTTGTTTTGGAAAAATCTTCTCAAAAATAGAACAAAAACCTAGTTTTGGGTGGAAACCCTAGAAATTTGGAGATTTTGGAAGAGATGTTGAGATATTGTGAAATTTATGCTTGATAAATTGTTATGTGAATAAATGATGGAGGAAATTTTTATAGTTGTATCAAATGAGGAAATTTCATGAGGAAAATGAGAATTGTTGATTTCAGAAGCTTGAGGAATAGCTTATTGTTGTTTGTCTTGGAAAGATCAAATTTTAAAAATGATGATTAATAAGTGAAGAATGCATGAATGATGATATTGTTACATTATCTCTTATAAAATGTATTATGATGTTACATTGATAAGAGATGTGGAAATTTGATCACAATTGAGGTACCACGTGCCTTTCGGTAGCAACCGGTAAAGTGGTGATTGGTAGTGCTTGATATGCTGACTTGCAGACGCCAACCTAGGGTTACCTGAGTCGTATTCACCACCCCTTGAACTACATTGAAGTTATTGAATTGTTGTGTTTTCAAATTGCATTGAGCACAAGATTTCCAAAAGATAGAAATATATGTTTTGAGCATAACATTGTATATGCATTCATCTGAGGAGATTGTATAAAATGTATATATTTTGTTAAGATCTTCCTACTAGGCTTTGTGCTCACCATATGGGATTTTGTGCAGGAAATGATGTGGTGATTCCGCCCAGTTAAAGGCATGGAATATATTTTAAGAGCACAAGGCTATTTTCTTTTGTTGTAATTATTTTTGACAAGCCAAGGGCTTTACATGTATGGATTCGAAAACCATTTTTCTATAACCGAGCTTGAACCTTGGAATTTGTAGCCCTTGAGGGCATTGAATTGTACTTGATTTATTATGCTACATGCTATAGATTAATATTCTAGGAATGTTGAATGTATAATCGTATGTGGAGTATTTTTTGTAAATCTCTAGAGTTTAATGAATACAAATGTTAGAGATTGGTGATGATGTTAATGATGAGGCTTTATATTCCTTATATTTTAAGCAATGGAAGCAATTAATTTGGAAAACAAGATTATGTTGTTGAAAGATAATGAGTCTATTTGTGTGTTAATTTTTTTGGGGCATTTCAACTTGATATCAAAGCTACCGGGTTTAAATACTTGGGGCACACGGGAAGTGGTTGTTTTCCACAAGGGGTTCATTTCGCTTAACTAGGAGATGTCCCATGTTTTAGGTATTATGTGATAGCATGCTTATATGACTAGATGGGTATGAGATCAAACTTTTGGGATGTTGTTTGCGCCTATTAGATTCCCTGAAGCCTTATTAGAATGGCACCGAATCATTGCTCATTCTAATAAGATTTCTCAGCATTTTGTGGGACAAATTTTATCGTAAAAGCGTAATTCGTATGTGTTTACGTGATTAAATGTTTATGTGGAGTGAAACTAAATGTTTACATGAATTGGGAATGCATAATATTGTTGTGATGGGACGTGTGAGATAAGTTACGAGCACATATGCGATTGTGTGCTAAATTGTTTACTCTTATCCTTAATTAGGATGTCAAGAAGAGGTCAGGCATGTAGTGGTAGAGGCGAGAGGTATGGTAGGCCTCACCAAGATGTTCAAAAGTATTGGTCCATAAGGTTCCAATACAATAAGAAGGGTTTGGCCAAGCTAATGCGGCCGAGCAAGCAGGCCAAACTAACGTGGCTGAGCAAATAAGGCAAGCGGAAGTCCTAAAGCAAGTGGGTCAAGCTCTAATCGGTGTCCTCGCCTGAGAGATGGTGAGGGCTTTGAGAAATTCGCTGAACATCTTGAGAGCAGAGAACCAAGCTCAAGAGAACACCGTGGAAACAAGGGTGGGCTTTCTTACTCGAGAGTTTTTGCGGGCCAAGCCAGATGAGTTTCATGGTGGCCCGGAGCCCAAGAAAGTAGATAAGTGGTTCAAACAAATAGTGAAGACATTTGAGATGCTTCACATTGATAATAGTGAACTAAGGGCGACTCTAGTGAGTTACTACCTCAAAGGGGATGCGGGCCAATGGTGGAAATACGCCAAAGGCAAAGTGGGGCCAACATGGAAGGCTTTTGTTATCGCTTTCCAGGACAAATGCCTACCTCCCATAGCTAGGGAGAGACTGAGGCAAGAATTTTAAAACATCAAACAACTAAACTTGTCAATGGCCGAGTTTGCTTCACATTGATAATAATAAACTAAGGGTGACTTTGGCAAGTTACTACCTCAGAGGGGATGCAGACCAATGGTGGAAGTACGCCAAAAGCAGAGTGGGGCCGACATGGGAAGCTTTTGTCACCGCTTTCCAAGACAAATACCTACCTCCCACAGCTAGGGAGAGACTGAGGCAAGAATTTCAAAATCTCAAGCAACTAAACTTGTCAGTGGCCGAGTTTGAAGCGACCTTCACTAGTTTGTCCCGCTTTGCACCGAAGTTGGTGGAAATGGAGGAACGCCGTTGCATAGAATTCAAAAAGAGATTGAGAACTAAGATCTTGTTCAAGGTTGCCGGAAACATGATCTGGAACTATGATCGTCTTGTGGAGGTGACATCACATATAAAGATTACAGTGCAGGCCATGGAAAAAAGACTTCAGGGTTTAAGGTCTAGGGGCCAAAAGTCTCAAGGGGACTTTAGACCTAGCAAGAAGCATAGGGGCTCTGATTCATCCCAGCCTCAATCACAACAGACTAGATTTACTTTTCCATTGTTGAGTGTTGGCTCGGGGAAGAATGGTCAGGGTAGCTTTACTTGTTTCAAGTGTGGCCAACAAGGTCACAAGACTAGTGCTTGCCCCCAGAAGGGAGGAGGGCAGTAGATGTTACCACCACCACCATCTAATCGATCTTAGAGTCAGTCCCAGTGTAAGGGAGAAGGACCTATATGCTTTTAGTGCGGTAAGTCAGGCCATTTGAGGAAATCTTGCCCATAGTTGGGAGGCGCATCTGGCATATCAAGATCGATGTAGACTCAGAGCTATTAGCAGGCTCATTCAGTCTAGACCTCGCAAGCTAATTAGGGAGCCACCTCAACTCATTCAGTACAGTAGGCCTATGCTCCAAGGGATGAGCAGGTTGATTGGAGGCCACAGGGACGTGTGTATACTGTTACAGTGCCAGAGCAGTTGCTAGGATCCATTATTACAAGAGGTGATTTTGTTGTGTTCAATTCTTTGGCTAGTGTGTTGATTGATACGGGATACGTTGCATTCATTTTTATCTTCTGCTTTTGCTTCTACATTGGGGTTAGAGATTGATCAGTTGGAGTCTTCTTTGTGGGTTGAGTCACCAGTTGGGGGTAGAGTGGCATTGGGGTGAGTGTACCGCTTTTGCGAGATTGAGGTCACAGATCGATGACCCTCTTTTGACTTCATCATCTTAGACATGCACACTTTTGACCTTATTTTGGGTATGGATTGGTTGACACACTTCCGGGCTACTATAGATTATAGCTTCACCAAGTGTCCGTATGCACACCTACTAGGGATTGTTTATATTTTCTACATGATCGAGATGATGGATCGTTTCCACAGTTGTTTGACTTTAAGAGTCGAGGAGGGCTTAGTTTCCTCTTTGCTTTTGCCTTAGCCAATGATGGTAGCATGGTTCGGAGTGATTTACAAAGGATAGTTTTTGAATACCCTGATGTTTTCCCTGAAGATCTTACTGGGTTGCCTCCTTAATGAGAGATAGAATTCTCCATTGATTTAGTGCCTGGCACGATGCCAATTTTCATGGTGCCATATAGATTTGCACCTGTTGAGTTATGTGAGTTGAAGATCCAACTCCAAGAACTTTTAGACAAGGGTTTTATTCGCCCTAGTACATCACCTTGGGGAGTGCCGACTCTCTTTGCAAAGAAGAATGATGGGTCATTGTGGTTGTGTATTGATTACCGCAAATTGAATTGAGTTACCATTAAGAACAAGTATCCTCTACCTAGAATAGATGACTTATTTGACAAACTTAGAGGGTCTCATTGCTTTTCAAATATAGACTTGAGATCAGGGTACCATCAGTTGAGAGTTAGGGAGGAAGATATCTAGAAAGTGGCTTTTTGCATGCGTTATGGCCACCATGAGTTCCTAGTAATGCCTTTTGATTTAACCAATGCTCCAGCTTCCTTTATGGACTTGATGAATTGAGTCTTCCATGAATTTTTAGACAGTTTCATGGTCGTCTTTATGGACGATATCTTGATTGATTTGATCTCTGAGGAAGAACACCAGGAACATTTGCATATAGTGTTTGACTTGCTTAGGGTACACCAATTGTATGCTAAATTTGAGAAATGTGAGTTTTGGCTGACTGAAGTGAAATTTTTGGGGCATGTTGTGTCAAGAGAAGGAGTAATTGTAGATTCTTTTACGCTAGATGTCGTGCAAGATTGGGAACAACCTCAGAATACTTTTGAGATCCGGAGTTTCCTCGGTTAGCAGGGTATTATCGTCGTTTCGTAAGGGACTTCTCTAGGCTAGCTGTACCTTTGACCAAGTTGACAAGGAAGGGTGTCAAATTTGTATGGAACGAGACTTGTGAGAAGTCGTTTCAAGAACTTAAGACTAGGTTGACCACCGCACCAGTTTTGATAATTCTAGAAAGGGGCTTGGGTTATACTTTTTATTGTGATGCGTATTGGGATGGCCTTGGTTGTGTGTTGATGCAAGAAGGGAATGTTGTGGCCTATGATTCACGACAATTGAAAACTCATGAGAAGAACTACCCCACCCATGATTTAGAGTTAGCGGTGGTAATATTTGCTTTGAAGATTTGGAGGCATTATTTGTATGGCAAGAAGTTTGATGTTTTCTTCGATCATAAAAGTCTAAAATACTTGTTTTCCCAAAAATATTTGAATTTACGCCAACCTAGATGGATGAAATTTATGGAGGATTATGACTTTGAGTTGCATTATCACCTGGGGAAGGCCAATGTAATGGCTGATACCTTGAGTCAGAAATCTGTGAGTAGTGCGGCAAGTGTGGCCATTTGAGAATAGGACATGCTAGGTGATATTGGCGAGTTTGATTTGCATTTGGGCAAGTCTAGCGAGGGTGCTACTTTATTTACTTTAATTGTTAAACCTACCTTGATTAGCAGAGTCATAGAGGCACAACAAGATGACTGTGAGGTGGAGACGATCCGTGATAGGATCTTAAACAGGAAGCAAGAGAAGGGTTTGAACACCCACTCAGACTTTAGTGTGAGGTATCTAGACCGTTTGTTTGTGCTGGAATCTTGTTAAGAGGAGGTACTCTGAGAATTTCATTACTCACGCCTTATGGTACATCCAAGAGGCACTAAAAAGTATCATGATCTTAGTAGCCAATTTTGGTAGAGGGGTATGAAATGAGACGTCGCCTTATTTGTTTCAAAATGCCTTACTTGCCAACAAGTGAAGGCCAAGCACCAAAAGCCAGCGGGTTTGCTACAACCCTTACCTATAGACGAGTAGAAATGGGAGCATGTTACCATGGATTTTGTAGTTGGACTTCCTAGAACAAAAAAGGATAATGATGCTGTTTGGGTGATTATTGATAGGTTGACTAAGTCTACGCACTTCATTCCGATGCGTACCAAGGACTCAGTTGATTTTTTGGCAGAGTTATACATTAAAGAGATATTTCAATTTCATGGGGTCTCTGTGGCCATTGTTTCGAATAGAGATCCTCATTTTACCGCCCGGTTGTAGCAAAGTCTTCAAGAGTTGGGAACTAAGTTGACCCCTTAGCACTGTTTATCATCCTCAAATCGATGGGCAGTCAGAGCGTACTGTTCAGATTTTGGAGGACGTGCTTAGAGCTTGTGTCATTGATTTCAAGGGGTCTTGGAAGAGATACCTACCATTGATTGAGTTCACTTATAACAATAGTTATCAAGCAAGTATCATGATGGCACCATTTGTGTAACAACCCCGACCCATGATTAACGTTAATCCATGCTTAAATATGCCTAATAAGAAATTAAAGTGAAGTTTTGCATTATATGTTGCCTTATTTGTGTTTATATCTATTTAGAGTAGAAATATCTGTTTCCGTTTCCGTTCGTTTAGCAAATTGAAGGCCTTATCGGCATCCGATTCAGAAATTGACTTGATTTATGTGTTAATTAGAATTTTTAGAATTTTATGGTAGGTTCAATTGAAATTCGATTCAGAACGAATAAAGTAGAATAAAATAATCCTACTTAGTTATCTTTGACTCAAACTAATTAAGCTGGTGGATACGAACTACAAGAAAGCCCTCAAATTTGAAGGAGGATTGGATTTAGACATATTCGATCGAGTAAGCGTGTTGAAGTTGCCAACATATGTAGAAGTCCTTGACAGATCCTTAATGGCTGAAGGTACCCTAGCTGCTATGAAACAAAGTAAGGCCCCAGCAACAACAACAGTATGGAGAGGAAAAAGGTCTGGGTACGGTTTCAGAAAGGGGCATTCTTATGTAAGTAAAAAGTAGAACATGGGGTCTACAAGTAGCTCAAGTCAGAGCAGTGGGTCTATTCCAGTTTGCCCTGATTATGGAAGAAGACATAAGGGTGTGTGTTACCGGGCATTGGGTGCTTGTTTTTGATGTGGCAAGACAGGTCATGTAGTGAAAGATTGCCGCTTGGGTCTAATAATGCTAACTGCCTTACAGCAAGTTCAGTTGGATCTGCTTCTACAGCTAAAACAAATGCAAGAGCTAATATTGGGAAAGAAACTCTGAGACAAGGTCGAGTATTTGCCTTAGTGCCTGGTGATATACAGAACATTGAAGCTGTGGTGTCAGGTATAATTTCCATCTATGCCCAAAATGCATATGTATTGATAGATTCTGGTTCTACCCATTCATTTCTGTTACATGCCTTTTCTCGAAAATTAACTAGACCAGTAGAACCTATGAATTATTTGTTATCTGTATCTACACCATCTGGGGGTTCTATGGTATGTGCATATGTGTATCCAGCAAGTGATGTTGTGATTGGTGATGTGATGTTGTATGTTGACTTGTTGCCCTTGAGCATTAATCATTTTGATTGTATTCTAGGTATGGACTGGTTGACTAAATACTCTGCCACCATTGACTGTGCAAGTAAATTTGTTATATTTAGATGACCTAGTATGCCTGAATTTATTTTTATTGAAAATGGGGTAGTTCCTCCTCCATACTTGATTTCATTTATGAAAGCCAGGAAATTGTTGAGAAAAGGTTGTTGGGGCTGCTTGTGTTGTGTGTTGACTATGTCTTCGGATAGTACCGGTGTGGAAGCCATTCCTGTGGTTTGTGACTTTCCTGATGTGTTTCGTAATGACCTACCCGAGGACTTAATTGATAGGGAAACTGAGTTTACAATTGATGTAGTACCTGGAACACAACCTATTTACAAGACTCCCTATAGGATGTCCACTTATAAACTGAAAGAGTTGAAAGTTCAACTCCAAGAACTCTTAAATAAGAAATTTATCCGTCCGAGCACGTCACCTTAGGGTGTTTGTCAAAAAAAAAAAAAAAAAGGCGGGTCTTTGAGGCTGTGTATTGACTATCGCGAGTTAAATAAGATAATTATGAAGAACAAATATCCATTGCCCCGAATAGATGATTTATTTGACCAATTTCAGGGAGCACAAGTGTTCTCCAAGATAGATCTTAGATCCAGGTATCACCAGTTAAAAGTTAAGGCAGAAGATATAGAGAAGACTGCATTCAGAACTAGATACGGACACTATGAATTTTTGGTAATACCGTTTAGGGTGACTAATGCACTTACTGCCTTCATGGACCTTATGAATAGGGTGTTTAAAACATATCTGGATGAATTTGTTGCTGTATTTATTGATGATATTTTTATTTACTCCAAAAGTAGGGAAAATCATGAGAATCATTTGAGAATCGTGTTACAAACTCTGAGAGAAAAAAAGCTATATGCAAAATTATCCAAATGTGAATTTTGGCTTGATAATGTGACATTTTTGGGACATGTAATCAACAAAGACGGTATCTTTATTGACCCTCAGAAAATTGAAGCTATTATGGACTGGCCTAAACTGAGAAATGTGTTAGAAGTTAGAAGTTTTTTGGGACTTGTAGGTTACTACAGAAGATTTGTGAAAGACTTCTCAAAACTTGCTATGCCATTGACTCAGTTAACCCAAAAAAATGTCTCATTTAATTGGAACGACTGAAGAGAGTCTGCCTTCCAAGAGTTGAAGACTAGATTGGTGACTGCACCGATTCTAACTCTGCCTAATGGTACTAATGGGTTCCAAATTTATAGTGATGCATCCTACAAAGGTTTGGGTTGTGTATTAATGCAAAATGGTAAGGTGATTGCTTATGCCTCTCTGCAACTCCGACCACATGAAAAGAACTATCCAACACATGACCTTGAACTAGCAGCTGTGGTGTTTGCCTTAAAAATTTGGCAACACTATTTGTATGGCGTAACTTGTGAGGTATATACCGATCACAAAAGTTGAAAATACTTCTTTACCCAAAAAGAATTGAACATGAGACAAAGAAGGTGGCTAGAATTGATCAAAGACTATGATTTAAAAATTCTATATCATCCCGGGAAGGCAAATACTATTGTAGATGCATTGAGCCGAAAATCTATTGCCAATTTGTCATATTTGCTCACTGGCTGGAGAGAGTTGTTATGTGAATTGGAGAAGGATGAGATTGAAGTTGTAATATGTGAACAGGGCGGAATCTTAGTCGCCATTTCTGCTCAGCCAATAATCTTTGAAGAGATTAAAAAGAAACAACGCGAAGATGAGTTTCCGAGGAAAATTGTTGATGAGATTGATTCAAAATCAAAACTGGGATTTGTGCTTGACGATGATATGTTGAAATTTCAGAATCGCCTTTGTGTGCCGGACTGTTTTGACTTGAGGAAACACATCATGACTGAAGCACACAACTAGAAATTTGCTATGCATCTAGGAAATACGAAGATGTATCACGACTTGAAATGGAATTTCTGGTGGCTGGGAATGAAAAAGTGTATTGTAGATTTTGTGGCTAGATACTTACACTACCAACAAGTTAAAGCTAAACATCAACGACCCGCCGGTTTGTTACAGCCGCTTCCAATACCGAAATGGAAATAGGAGCACATTACTATGGACTTCATTGTGACATTGCCTCGCTCCTCTCGAGGTATGGATTCTATCTGGGTTATTGTTGATCATTTAACAAAGTCTACCCATTTTCTGCTTGTTAAATCTTTGTACAATGCGGATAAATTGGCTAATTTGTATGTCAATGAGATTGTGAAATTACATGGAGTTCCAGTGTCCATAATATCTGACAGAGACCCCAAGTTTACTTCGAGATTCTGGCAGAGCTTGTAACAAGCTTTGGGGACTAAATTGAGATTAAGCAGTGTTTATCACCCATAGGCAGATGGTCAATTTGAACGAACCATTCAAACATTGGAGGACATGTTATGGATGTGTGTCTTGGACTTTCAAGGCAATTGGGAGACTTACCTTCCTCTGGCCGAATTTGTGTATAACAACAACTATCATTCAAGTATTGAGATGGCTCCTTATGAAGCTCTGTATAGAAGAAAATGTTGTTCTCCTATCTATTGGGCTGAGGTAGGTGACAGACCATTATTGGGACCAGAGCTTGTGCAAGAAACAACTGAGAAAGTGAAACTGATTCAACAATGCCTAAGAACTGCATAGAGTCGTCAGAAGAGTTATGCGGATGTCCGGAGAAGAGATAGGGAATATGAGGTTGGAGATCATGTGTTCATAAAAGTAACTCCAATGAAAGGTCATATGCGATTTGGGGTGAAAGGCAAGTTGGCACCAAGATATGTTGGGCCTGATGAAATTCTCGAGAAGATCAATTCAGTAACATGCCGAGTAGCCTTACCTCCAGTGATGGAGCATATGCACAACGTTTTTCATGTCTCAATGCTTTGAGATTACTTACGAGACCCGCTCCATGTGATAGAACCGACTCATGTGCGTTTGAAAGATGATTGTACGTACGAAGAGAGGCCAATACAGATCGTTAATTGCCAAATCAAAAGATTGAGGAACAAGGAAATTCCCTTGGTAAAAGTTGATTGGAAAAACCATGGGGGGTTCTATGCAACTTGGGAGAAGACCTATGCAACCATGGAGGAACAAGGAAATTCCCTGAACTGTTCCCTTTAGACCCTATATTTTTTCAAAATTCGAGTTTGGAGGACCAAACTCTTTAAAGGGGGAAGACTGTAACAACTCCGACCCATGATTAACATTAATCCATGCTTAATTATGCCTAACAAGAAATTAAAGTGAAGTTTTGATATGTTGCCTTATTTGTGTTTATATCTATTTAGCGTAGAAATATATGTTTCCGTTTTCGTTCGGTTTGCGAATTGAAGGCCTTATCGACATCCGATTCAGAAATTGACTTGATTTATGTGTTAATTAGAATTTTTAAAATTTTATGGTAGATTCAATTAAAATTCGATTCAGAATGAATAAAGTAGAATAAAATAATCCCATTTAGTTATCTTTGACTCAAACTAATTAAGCTTCATTAGTTGAGCCTATATAAGGCCTCCACACCACCTAGACTCATCTTTACTTCATCATTTTGAGACAGAACGTGAGGGAGAAGAGAGGGAGTGAAGAGAAGTTTAAACATAAGGGAGGAAAGCTAGCAATTGGAAGGAATTTTGGAAATTTGACCTCCTAGCTCAAAGAATTAAGCATCTTGGACCTAATTGAACACCTAAGGTAAGAAATCAAACCTTTAGTTTTGTAGTTGAGTTGGTTCATACATGAATTCAAGAGAATTGAGCTAAGAGATGCAAGAATTAAGCTTAAAAAGTGGAAACGAAGATCAATTTGTACATGCATGTGCATTTCATTACATTTGGAGCATGTTTACTAAGGAATTCTCTCATGCATGTAATAAATTAAGTTTAGTTGTAGGAATTTATCATGTTTTAAATCCTCTTATCTTATTTGATTATGTTTTGGAAGTTTTGAACCCAAGTTAATACATGCATGGTGTGTATACTCATAACTCAAGTTTGAATTTGAAGAATCCACTTGCTTTTGGGCCTTGATTTTGAGTAATGACTCTTAATTCATGATGTTTTGCAAGTTTACAAGAGTTTCCTTAAGTTCTTGGCCCAAGAAAACATAATTTACAGCTTTGGAGTTGAGTTTGAAGCTTGGAAGCAATTCTGGAAATTCCAGAGTTTTGCTTCCACTCTGAGCAACAAATCTTGCACTTGAGCGACCACCTTTATTTTGCACTTCTGCTTGAGTGACCAAAAGTCTGCTCAAGAGTAAAATGCATGCTCCCAAAAGTTTGCGTGTTTTGCAGACCGCTCGAGCGAGCGTTGAGCGAGCTTTGAGCGGAAAAATGAAGCAACCAACACTTTTGCAAAGTTTACAGACCGCTCGAGCGAAGGAATGTACGCTTGAGCGAGACCCCTGTTTCTAGCATTTCTAACTTAGTGTTTTCAAATGCATTTTTGCATCCATTCCTAGACCAAGATTAAGACACAATAATGAGAGTAAAGGCTAGAAACACACTAAGAACAAAATGAAACAAGTTATGTACAATCCAAGCGTGTGTTTTAGTATATGTACCTGTTATGTGTTAATGTAGGTCTCGCACCGTAAACCGTTTGATTTGCCTACTCTATCTATCTACACCCGGACCCATCTATAAGTAATAATTTAGTAAAGCTATGTTTAACTGTATTTACTTTCTGTATGATAAAATAAGATTTGTTTTCTGAAATGCTATGTTCTGTACAATGAATGATTGTCCAATTTTTGACAATGTATTCGTGGCATCCTTAGTATCATGTGATATCTATTAGCTGTTACCCGGTATCGGAGATTCCATTATGGAACTTATTATGTTTGCACCCTGTTACCCGTACCAGAGGCTCATCTTGGAGCTCAACATCTCTATTATCTGTTACCCGGGTCCGAAGGTTCCTTTATGGAATCGGTTACTCATAACCACCATCTGTCCTACATCTGTTCTGTATCTATTCTGTTAGCGCTAATGGATGTACCTTGCATGATTAAGCATGAACCCCGATTTCTGTACATGACTTGAACAAGAACCAGAATATATATATGAATTTGAATTCCGATTTCTGAATCTGATATGGATATCATTCATTAAAACCTTTTTCTTGTTATTATTCACTAGGCTTCCGCTCACTATTTATATTATGTATGTAGATGAGCAAGCGTGTGACTAGGCCTAAGTTGTTACCTGGAAGTTTTGGGGTTAGCCAGCCACTGTACCTCCCGGGGAGGTTCCCTTTTTGAGATGTCCTGTTTTGTAACCTTGCTACAGATATTTTTGTTTGTTTCGCGTATCTGTACTTTGGACTAAGTCCCCATTTGGCTATACTTGTGAAAATGGATGATGTATGCCTTATGTTTTTATGACGTCACAATTATATACGTAAGCTTTCTTGAAGATTACTGTTTCATATACGTCAATACAGCTCTATGGACTATGTCTATTTTATCGATTTACTTCCGCAGTCCCTAATTATATGTTGTTCTGTTAAGAGGCTTTTGGTAATCCAAGGATTATTGGCTGGTTACGACGCTAAACTTATAGGGGCGGTTTGGGTCGTGATAGTTTGAGGCCTTGTATGGCCGACCTTGCAGATCACTAGTTTGTTGGGCCGAAGTGGGTGATGCACCAATGTTGGGGTTCAGAGATTGTTAGAGAGACGACCAAGAAAGTTTCTCTCATTTGAAAAAGGTTAGCTATGGCTCAAAGCTGACAAAAGAGTTATGTCGATAAGAGAAGACGATCTCTATCCTTCGAGATTGATAACCATGTGCTTCTTAAGATCTCGTCGAGACAGAGTTTGATGAGATTTGGTAAGAGTGGAAAGTTGTCTCCATGGTTTACTAGACATTTTGAGATTTTAGACCGAATTAGAGAAGTGGCATACCATTTGGCCTTACTGCCACAGCTTTCTGGGGTTCACAACGTGTTCCATGTATCTATGCTTAGGAAATATGAATCTGACCTTTCGTATGTACTTGATTAGGTTGACTTGAAGGTAGATGAAGATGACTCATACGAAAAGCGATCGGTTCAAATTTTATATGTTCGAGAACAAGTGTTGAGCGGCAAGACTATACCTTTGGTGAAGGTATTATGGAGACACCATGGAGTTCAGGAAGCAATTTGGGAACGAGAGGTAGAGTCCGCTTCAAGTATCCAGATTTATTTGAGAACGCTTAGTTTGTTCTAGATTGTAATTTTCTCTTGTATTTGAGAATAAATCGTCGAACTTGTAAACCACTTGTTGTTATCTTTTTAAGGATGAGAACTATTGTAGGATTGTTACAATTGTTGTTGAACTTATGCTTATGATTATCGTATTAGTGGTTGTTGGCATTGTGGCCTTGGCCCATGGGAAACTTTGATGATGGTAGTGGAAGGTTGTTGAGATTGAGATCTCCATGCTATAATTGAATTATTGTTATTATGGATTCATTATTGTAATTGTATGGTTGTTATTACTCGGAGCCCTTTTATTGTTGAGTTGTCTTTATTCATTGGAGGTGGTTAGGCAGAGGTGTGACCAAATTTCAATGGCGGAATTTCCTAAGGGAGAGATTATGATGTCCCAGGTCTTGGACTTGACTGGTGTTGAATAGTAAAATAGTGTGCTTTACTTTTGTGTAGACACCCCATTTTTGACCGTCCTTAAGACTTGGACGTCACCGTTTGAGCACTCGGTGATCATCCATATTTGTGTTCGTTTTGAGTTTTCGGAGGTCTCGGCTACGTACCTTGCCTCAGGATCTCTTAACTTACCTGTTCGGTGCTTGGTTTTGCACCAAGGTTTGTTTATTTTTGCACTTGAGGGTAGGAGGTGGCTTGTCAGCCATACCTTAAACCCACCGGCCGTGGCATGAGACCACCGGCCTTTCTTTCTCTCTACCGACCATTTGTTTGGCCGGTCGGCTCAAACCTTTGGCCGGTCGGCCATTTAGTTGGCCGATGGTCTCCTTTTCTGGCCGGTGCCCCCTTTTTGCCTTTTTCAGGCATTGTGCATGCCAGCTGTGCCAGCTGGAGTGCACGGACTTGTCCTCCATACACGTGTATGGAGGAATTGCACCCTTTGCACCTTTTTGCTCAAGCTTCTTGGAGAAGCTTGCACCCTTTGCTCAAGCTTCTTAAGGAAGCTTGACGCTTTGTCTTAGCTTCCTCAAGAAGCTCAGACCCTTTGCCTTAGCTTCTTTGAGAAGCCTTGACCCCTTTTGTTTAGCTTGTCTTGGAAGCTTAGGCCTTTGCCTTGTCTATATAAGAGGCCCTCCCTCTTCTTTGGAGAGGTTGAGCAAAAAACTAGACCTAATACATAAATATCTGATATATACACCTTCTCTCTTTATATCTCCCTCTCTCTCTTCATTTGTGTGTGTTAGAGAGCCAAAAAGTGTGTTTTGTTCTTAGTTTTGCACTAAGTCACCTAGCATTACACCATACTTCGACTTTGGAGGTGCTGAGGGTTTGTTCTTGAAGTTTTGAGCTAGTTTTGATCAGAAGAAGGCGGCTGGACTTGCTGTTCTTGAAGTGTTCCTCAAGGGTAACATTATTGCTTTGTTTTCCCCAATCTTGCACTAGCTTTTACCCCCCTTTACATGCTATTTTGAGCTTTGTGTATAACATATAAAAGTTCTTTTTTTGTGTGTTTAAGACACTTCATTAAGGTCATTTTGGTGTCGGGGGTCGACCTCCCCCTCTTAGGCCTTGTTTGGCCCTTTTTTGTGCTCTCCTAGTTAAGCTTTGAATACCTTTGTGCATTGGCCTTCTCACCACTGAAATCCAGAGGATTTTCAGTGGTGAAGAAGAGGTTTTAAGGTCTTGCATAGGGGAGGGACACCCTCTCCCTTTGTGTCTCATTTGTTCATGTTTTTGGCTCACAAGGGAAACATGCATGCTTAGTTTCTTTTGGCTCCATTTCAGAGGTTTTTGGGTGTTATATGGTCATATTATATCTCTGTCTTTGGTCGGATTTATGGCCCTTTGCATGCATAATATACTTGCCTTGCATTCCTCCATTTTGCCTAGAAGGGTGCCATGCATTTAGGCCTCCATGCTTGCACGTTGTAGCTTGACTTCATGAAGCTTTTGGTCATATTTCATCATGCTTAAGGTCTGTTGGGTACTGATTTAATCATGTTTGCCATGTTTGGTATAGCCTTGCATTTTGGCTTGTAAGCCTTGAGTGTGTGGGTCACTAGCATGCTTAGCTTAGCTTATTCTCATGATTTGGCATCATTGGAGATCATATTTCAGTCCATAATCCATGCTTGTATGCTTACATTCATCATTCTTTCCTTGCCTTGAAGAGGTGTCCTTTTGTGCCTTGAAATGAAGCATCATGCATGCCTATGTGTTTGAGGCTTTGGGTTGCCATATCAGTGGGTTTTGGGGCTCATTTTTGCATGATAAAACTCTGTTTTGCATTGAAAAATCCATGCCATGTTTGCTTGGGGTAGGTGTTGAGTAATGCCCTCTTTTGTGGCCTTGAATGCCTTCCATTTCGCATCCATTTCCCAGCATGTCTTGGCATCATCCTTCGCATGCTTTTCAGAGTTTAACATGAGTGTTTAATGTCCATACTTATCACCATTAAGTGTCCTTGAAAGTTTCCCCTTCGATGCTTAGGTGATAGGCCTTGGTATGTGCATGCTTGCATGCATGATTTGTGTCCTTATGCATCATCTATGGCCACTGTTTTGGAGCATGGCTGAGGCCTCCCATTTCAGTTTAAGTCCACCTATAGACACCCCATTTTTGACCGTCCTCAAGACTTGGACGTCACCGCTTGAACACTCGGTGATTATCCATGTTTGTGTTCGTCTTGAATTCCCGGAGGTCTCGGCCACGCGCCTTGCCTCAGGACCTCTCGACTCGACTGTTTTGTGTTTGGTTTTGCACCAAACACTTGTGTTTTGCTTTTGAGGGGCAGGGAATGGCTTATTGGCCATCCCCATACCTCACCGGCCATGGCTTGAGGCCACCGGCCATTGATTTGTTTCCATCGGCCAAATGTTTGGCCGGCCGGCATTATTTGTGGCCGGCCGACCATTGTTTTGGTCAATTTGGCATTTTTGGCTGGCCGACCACTGTGCATCTGCTTTTGCAGATATTTTTATGCCAGCTGTGCTAACTGGCATACACTTTGCACCCCCTCCATACACGTGTATGGAGGGATTTCACTCTTGCTTAGCTTGTTTTGTAAGCTTTGCAAGAGTGATCTCCTATAAGAGGAGGGCTTCTCCTCCCTCCTCAAGGGTTACAAAAATTCTAGAGAGAGGTCTGAGATTAGGGTTTGAGTGTGTGTCTATTCTATCTCTATATCTTCCTCTCATTGTGTATAAGTGTGTGTTTGTTCATAGTTTTGCATACAAACACCTAGTATTACACTATACCCTAGTTGCTGAGGCATTAGAGGTTTGTTTTCAAACTTTTTGAGCTAGTTTTGATCCAAGAAGAGGTCTGGTCTTGTGATCTTGGAAGTGTTCTTCAAGGGTGAGTGTTCTTGCCCTTTATACCCCATTTTTGCATAGCTTTTTTGCCTATCTTGCAACTGTTTTTAGACTTTGTATATAACTAATAAAAGTCTTGTTTTTCATTGCTTAAAATAGTTGTTTAAGGGTGTTTTGTTATTTGGGGTTGTTTGACCCCTCTTAGGCCTTGTTTGGCCCCTATTTTGTGCATTTTTAGAGAGCTCCAGGACCACCTTGTTTGGGCCTCCTCACCACTGAAATCTTGAGGGATTTCAGTGGTGAGGATGGTGTCTTAAGGTCCTAAGAAGGAGAGGGCCATCCCCTCTCCTTGTTGTCTTCAAACTTGCCATTTTAAGCCTCATGTGTGAGCACCATTTTTGAGTTCATGTTGGCCGTGTTTCAGTAGGTATTTAGTAGCATTTTTCCATGATTTACCTCTGTTTTTACTTGGTTTAGACACACCATGCTTGCCTTGCATACTTGTCTTGTAATGCCATGAATTGCCTTAACATGCTTTGTGCTTTGAGCCTTCTGTCTAGCATGTTTTTGGCCTAGCTTTGTGAAGCTTTTATGTTGTTTAGCATGCTAAAGGTCTGTTTTTGGTTATTTGGGCCATCCATGGCTTGCTTTGTATAGCTACCATGCAACCTCTCTTGTATGCCTTGAGCATTGACCCTCCTAGCATGCCACCCTTGCCTTGTTTCAGTGGTTTGGCACCACTTATAGCATCATTTCAGTCCCCATGGTATGCTTGTATGCTTGCATTTGATGTTCCTTTAATGCTTTAGAAGGTTGTAGTCTTGTGCTCCATGTTTGGCCTCTTTTGTATGCTTCCATGTGTAGGCCGCTTAGATGCTATCTAGGTGTGTCCTTAGCTTTGTTTAGGTTTGCTTTGGGACTATTCTAAGTCCTCTCAGCCTTGTGAGGCTTGGTTGGCATGGCCATGGTTTAAGCCCCTTGGCTTGCCTTAAGTCTTGGACATCGTTGCATGCTTAGCTTGTCTTGTTTACTTGGTTTGGCACCTTTTCTAACATGATTTCAGAGCTTTCTATGCATGCCATTTGTCCATGTTTATCCTCTTTTAAGTGTGCTTAAAAGTTGCTCTTTAGTGCCTTAATGTTGGACCTTGTATGCATGCATGTTTGTATGCACATTAGCCTTCATTCTTGAGCATGTTGGCCACTGTTTTGGGCTTAGTAGAGAGCTGTCCATCTTGGTACGAGTCCATTGTTCGCGTATTGTTGCATGCTCGCCTTGTGTGTTGTTGAATACTTGGCCTACCGCATGTGTTGCACGCTTGAATCATAGTGCATTTGGCATGCATTCTCATCTTTGTTTTGATTGCCTAACATGCCATATGTTTTGCATATTTGCATGTTGGCATTGCATCTTGCATGCTCAATTAGCTTGCATACTTGTTATATGCTTCGCATGCTTGCCACATGTTCATGTTGCCTACTTAGTTTCCATGCCTAGGGTGCATTGCATTGAACATGCATGCCTTGCCTCTTGAAATCAAGTGATAGAGGTTGGGCCTTTATGTGCTTATTAGGTTTGCATTTCATTTGACATGAAAATGCACAATTTGGCCTCTTTGGCCATCACGTATCGGAATGCGCGATTGGTGGTCCGAGGGCCGGGTACCAAACTCCTTTGAGTCATGAATGTGATAAGGAGTGTGGTTGGTGCAAACATTGCTTCAAATGCATTGCCATGCCATGTTTTGTTCTCTGCTGCTGTCAAAACAGGTGATGTAGGAAGATTTGGCTGGCCGACCATATTTACTGCCGACCGACCAAACATTTTTGGCTGAGAGCTATACAAATGGTCGATGACCACTCCCCTATGGCCGGTGACCATTCCTCATGGTCGGTGGCATTCCCCAGTGTTCAGAGAGTGTACCTTGGGAATTGTGCCATTTTCAGAGGAGCAGAGCAGAGAAAACAGAGGCAGCTTGTGCATGGCCTTGGATTTCCGGGCGAAGCCAATCCGAGCACGCGTGTGTCCCTCTTCCCGAGGCCTTTTAATGCTTTCCTTAGCTTAATTGATTTGTTAATTAATTAGGTGGTCTGTAAATTATTTAATTAGCTTGTAGGTTAATTAAAGTATATTATTCTTTTGGTTCCTCCGAGCGAGGGCGAATTTGTAATAAGTGTGGGTGCGTGTGTGCATGTCTTCCAAACCCCCACTTCTTTCTCCCTTTTACTTACCTGCTTTGATGGTTAGTACTAGGGCATGTTTAATTTAGCATCCTTATGCTATGCATGCGCGCATCATTCATCAGTCTTGCATGCATCGGGCTCGGCGCATCATGCTAACTGCATAGTATTTCAAATCTAACTTGAATACGTGTTATTTGTTGCATTCCACATGCCATCCTAGGATTAGCCGAGCCTATTCTAGTTGCATTTTGTGTGCGATGCATTAGCCACTTAACATGGACTTGGATCATACATTGATTGCTAACAAGTTCTTTTGTCTTGGCTCGGAGTACTCGGTAAGCTTTTTTTTATGCTTTAGCATCTCGCATGAGTGTGAATGTTTAACATGAAAGCATGCTTACCATGAGACTATATGCTTATATGATGTAAACTACCTGAATGCCTGTGGGTGAAGGTTGGGTTGTTTGAGTTGGAATAACTCGTTGAAATCTGTGTTTTAGCCTACTTGCGAGTAGCAAATTTCAAATTGTCTTTCAAAAGGGCGGATATGCAATGCTTTGTTCCAAATTAGGCAATCTAGTCTATACTTTTGTGTTGTGCGCATTACATAGTAAGATTAGCTAATTAATCGGAATAAGAACACATAACGTTTTCAAAACAAGATATCATGGTTAGTAGAGGTCGATCTTCGGGTCGGGCGAGAGGGGGTGCTCATAGCTGACCTTCCCCAATCGTACCCAAGTTCCCGAGCCAAGGCAACTTTGGTGATGACGGACACGTGGCCTTAGGCACGAGTTAGGGTTTCCTAAATTCCCCCATAAAAAATATTTAGGTGGCGACTCTGTATCTGGCAAAGCAGTCCATGTTTGGCACTTCTTTCAAAAAAAATCTGTTTTCCAAAACGATTTGCCGGATTTGGACTCTTTTGGTTCAGATTAAGAACCGACACAAATCGAGTCCAAACTATAGCGGTGGGGCCCACGCGGGCGTGTCTACACCACCATTGCATGTTTTGACATGTTGCATTACTTTGGTCTCATGTTTGCATCATATCATCTTTGCATGTTTGCATTGTTGCTTAGCTAGTTGCACATCATGTTTGCATCGCATGTTTGGCACATTGCATACTTGCATTATAGGTCACATTACATTTGGCATGTTTTGGTACCTTAGCCTCATGTGCATACTTGAGTCACATCTCACACATGCATTGCATTTTTGCTTGGTTTGGGGTGTCAAACCAAGCATGAGGAATGAGGCGTGTTCGTACTTAAAGTGACGAAACACGTCCCACTCCTCGGTCGCCGATCCCCTTGATCTCAACATGATAGGGCGTTAGCACTCATTTGTTTTGTTGCTTGCATTTACATTGAATCGCAAACTTGGTGTCTTTGGCCATCATGCATCGAAGTGCGTGATTGATGGCCCGAGTATCGAGGGCCATACTCCCTTGAGTCTATAGCATGATTGGGAGAGTGGCCATGCACACATTGCTTTGAAAATTCCATACCATGCACTGTTTGTCCTCTGCTGCTGTCAAAACAGGGCCCTGCAGGAAAAAATGGCCGGTCGACCACTTTTGGTGCCGACCGGCCATCATTGTCCAGCCGATGACACAAGGTTTGGCTGATAATCCCATTCCCATGGCCGGTGGCATTTTGTTCTGGCCGGTGGAAATCCAAAACACTCAGGAGGAAGTTCAAAGCAGTTCTGGAAACTTTCATAACTTTCAAAGGAGCAAGGCAGTGTAAACAGAGGCAACAGTGGCATGGCATTAGGTTTTCGGGCGCGGCAAATCGAGCATGCATCATCCCATCATTTCGAGGCGGGGCTGCGGCCACCTTCTTTTTGTAATTAATTTGTTGATTAATTAGAATTTTTGTAATTAATTAATTAGTTAGTTACCTAGTTAATTAGTTAAATCTCTATTATTTATTCGAACCCTCCGAGTGAGGGCAATTGTGTAATAAGTGTGCGTGAGTGTGTGTATGTCTTCCAACCCCACATCTTTCTTCCCTTTTATTTACTAGCTTTTGATGGTTAGTTTAGTGCATGTTTTGATTAGCATACCTATGATAGCATGTTTGCATACATTCATTCGTAATGCACGCACTGGGCTCGGCGCATCATACTAACTGCATAGTATTTCCATTCCAACTTGAATACATGTATCGAGTTGTCGTATTTCACATGCCATTCTTAGATTAGCCGAGCCTATTTTAGTTGCATTTTGTATGTGTTGCAATAGCCATCTTAACATGAACTAGGATCATGCATTTGATTACTAACTAGTTTTTGTTTTGGCTTGGAGTACTAGGTAAGCTCTTATGCTTTAGCATCTTGCATGCGTGTAAGTGTTGCCATATTAGCATGCTTACCATGAGGCTATTGCTTATGTGATATATCTGCCTGAATGCCTGTGGGTGAAGGTTGGGTTATCTAAATTGGAATAACGCATTGACTATGAGCTTTAAGCCCACTAGACAGTGGCAAAACCATCTTTTCTAAGCCCACTAGACAGTGGCAAAACCATCTTTTCTAAGCCCACTTGAGGGTGGCAAAACTTGCACTTTAGCCTACTTGCGAGTAGCAAACCGTTTTTCAAAATAAACATGAAATGCTTTGTCCCAATTCAGGCGACTCAGTCTATACTTGTTATGCTGTGCGCATCACATAGTAAATCTAGGCTAATAGCCGGAATAAGAGTACATAATGTTTTCAAAACTCGATATCATGGTTAGTAGAGGCCGATCTTTGATCGGGCGAGTGGGGGTGCTCACGAAGTGACCTTCCCCAATCGTACCCAAGTTCCCGAGCCGAGGCAACTTTGGTGATGACGGACACGTGGCCTTAGGCAAACGAGTCAGGGTTTCCTAAATTCTCCAAAATAAAATATGTAGGTGGCGACTCTGTATCTGGCAAAGCAGTCCATGTTTGGCACTTCTTTCAAAAAATCTGTCTTCAAAAACGATTTGCCGGATTTGGACTCTTTGATGATTCATCGGTCTTGCATTGCACTCTGTGAGATTAGGTACAGGACCGTGACTTTGAGTCCTAAACTGTAGTGAGCCCAAATGAACAAAACGGGATTTCCCTCCCGGGACGTTCGGGGACGTCTACATTTTGGTGTTTTGTTTATTGTATTGGGTCGTTGAGAATTCTTTTTTGCTCTTACTTAACCTCTCTTAACTTTCCCGGGTTAAAAATTTTGAGTTTTGGGTATTGGAACTTGTTTTGGTATGCGAAATCAAATTCTGGCTTTTTTGGGCAAAACCGCTCATGTGGATTTGGCAACTGCTCGAGCTAAACCACAAAGAGTTTTTCTGGAAATTTCTGGGCAAAATCGCTAGTGCGGATTTGGGTTCCGCTCGAGCGATTTTTTTTGTGAAAAATCTGGGTTTTCTTTGGAGCAAATTGCCTGTAGAGCATCAGGATCCGCTCGTGCAGATTCGAAATTCCGCTCGTGCAAAATTTGAACCGCTCGTGCAGATTTCGGCGCATCTGTCTCGAATTTTTTGTTCTCTTTTCCTCAAAACTGATGCTAAAAACCGTGTTTAAGACACTTTTTGACTTCTCTCTCTCTCTCTCTCTCTCTATACTCATCTTTTCTCTTCCTTCTCTCTACAAACACACCCAAATCCAAACTTCTCTCTAAGATTTAGTAAAAATCTTCAAGAATTTGAGAGAGCTTTTTACACCAAATCAAAGAGGGTGACAAGGGCTACGTTTATACCAATTGAATTAAGTTTTCATCAACGTTGAGTTTAGGGTTTTTATCTTCTTCATCTCCCTAGATTGAGGGAGGGATATTCTTAGAGTTATATATATGTTTTTGCAAGTCTATGATTGTTTGGAGTGTTTCTTACATGTTTGAATCATGATTTTGGGTTGATGAACCCTAGATGATGATAGAAGTGCATTTTCTCTATTTTTTCCCAAAGCTTTTAAGAGTATGAGTTATGTTTTTCCCAGTTCGGCCCTGTGATGTCCCGGGTCTTCGACTTGACTGGTGTTAAGTAGTAAGATAGTGTGCTTTACTTTCGGCATTTTGTTTATCGTATTGGGTCATTGAAAATTCTTTTCTGCTCTTACTTCACATCTCTTAACTTTCCCAGGTTAAAAATTTTAAGTTTTGGGCATTGGAACTTGTTTTGGGATGCAAAATCAAATTCTGGGTTTTCTGAGCAAAACTGCTCATGCGGGTTTGGTAACCACTCAAACAGAACCACACGGAGTATTTCTAGGAATTTCTAGAAAAAACCAGTCATGCGAATTTGGGTTCTACTTGAATGGATTTTCTATGAAAAATTTGGGTTTTCTCCCGAGCAAATCGCCCTTGAAGTATCAGGATCCGCTCATGCGGATTTGGAATTCCACTCGTGTTGAATTTGAACTGCACGTGCAAATTTCAGCACGTCTTTCTCAAATTTTGTGTTCTTTTCCTCAAAACTGATGCCAAAAACATGTTTGAGACACTTTTTCACTTCTCACTCTCTCTCTCTCGACAAGGGGTACGTTTACACCGATTCAATCGAGTTTTCATCAACATTGAGTTTTAGGGTTTTCATCTCCTTCATCTCCCAAGCTTGAGGTAGGGATATTCTTAGAATTATATATATGTTTTTGTAAGTCTATGATTGTTTGGAGTGTTTCTTACATGTTTGAATCATGATTTTGGATTGATGAACCCTAGATGATGTTAGAAGTGGATTTTCTCTATTTTTTCCCTGAAGCTTTTGAGAGTATGAGCTATGTTTTAAAGTATGAGTGTTGTTTTAGAAAAATCTTTTCAAAAATGGAACAACAGTTCTCATTGAGATTTTTAAGGACAAAAGACTAAAATTAAATATATGAGATATTTTCAAAAGTGGATTTTCTCTATATGAGATTTTTTTTTCTTCAATTTTATCCATGTGTGAAATTATTTTTAAGGACAAAAGACTAAAATTAAATATATTTTATTATCTCCTTATACTCATTACTCTTCAATCCCTACTGCTCTTCTTTTCTTCTTATTTTTTCTTCTCTACTACATATCTCTTTTCAAAAAGTGAGAATCATAGTGTTTTGATCGTAGAAGAAAGCAATGGATGAAGAAACGGTGGTGAATAAAAAGGTGAAATGGTGAGTTTTTTTTTTATTTATTTGGTTGGTTTTCGTTTCGTTTTTTTAGAGAGTTTTTGACTTTTGCTCAGTATGTCAAAATTGAATAAAATAAAATAGTTCGGAATCACGTTGCTGAACAAAAAATATATGTCTGGTAACCTACTATCGAATAAAAGATATATTTTCGATAACCCAAGGCTGAAATTTTTTTAATTTGTTCCGTTACTCATTACCGTGCATTTCTAGTTTTTAAAATATATATATGTTTTTTTTTTTTTCGCTTAGAAGGATTATACTTCAATTTATTGCAACAACGCAAGTACAATGAACATGTTGAAAGTACTCATTTGCTGGTAGATTATCTGGGGAGGAAACATTCTTGTTAGTTGACATGTTAAAGGGTATGATGCAACCAAAAGAGACATTAATTACATTGAAATGAAAGGATGCCTTTAATGCGACATCAATAAAGACAATCTACAAATACACATAAAGTGATAGGTGGCTGAACAAATTTATTATAGTTTGACAACATGACACTGGAGTAATTTAATTTGTATAGTAATGTATCACTGAATAGACACTTCACAAATGGGTTCCAGCTAATTTCTTGTTAAAGTAAAGTAAAATCATCCAATCAAACAGCAACAAATGATTGGAAAAAAATAGTTTGTCTAGTAACACAGCATTGGAGTAATTCAAATTATTTAGCATGGTATTATCAAAAACTATCAGTGTAAAGAGACAAAACTGAAAAGGTTTTGAAAAGTTTTTAGTTTAGAGTTAGTTTTGGTAGTATAATGAGTGTAATGAGAATCACATTTTTTTTAGTGGTGCAATGAAATTGACGGTAAATTAGCGGTGTAAGTAGAATTACTCTTATTTTGATACCACATGTGACACTACATAATATTAGAAAATTATCCAGTATGAATGCTTGTTTTGGAAGTTTTTTAAAGTGTAAGGTATAAAGTGTATAGTGTAGATTTAAAATTAGTAAGATATGTATCACATTCAAAATTACTGGATTTATAAATATACTAGCAAATGATTTGTGCCTAAAGGCACTCCCAATCCAAATTTAGGTCTTTTGACCTAAATTTAGTTTACCAAATATATTTTGAAACTTTTATCAAATATAGCGATTTTATCAAATTTAGTCTTTTAACCTAAATTTAGTTTTTAACTTCTGACCTGAATTAATTAATTGAAAGTTTTAAAATTTAAATTGTAATGAACTGAAATATGAACAGTACTATAATATTAAATGAGAGTATAAGGTTAAATGAAACAACTCATCGCTAGTTCCAATATAAAAGCCAATAATTGTTTAGGTTAAACGTTTATTTCAAATCAAATAAATCTAACCAATATATTTTGATAAAATTGGGGTTAAACCAATGAATCAATTAAAAATCAAAACTAATTCAGTCTAATTAGCTATGTCAAAAGACCAACCAACTTACAAAAAAATTAATTAATTAAAATTTTAAATTTTATCTTAAAATTTAACCGTCTTAAACTAAAGTATACACAACACTACAATATTAAATAGAAGTATAAGATTCACTTTATATAAGTGAAACAACTTATTTTTTCTTCTTTTCCCGATGTGGGATTGTACAAAATAAAAGTTAACAATTGTTTGGACGGAAAGTTTATTTCGAATCAAACAATCTCAATCGTTCAATATTTAATTATGTCAATCCACATTGTTCTAACCAAACAATTGAATCAAATGCTCTAATTTCCTTCTAGACATTTTTGAAAACCATCCTATCTTATTATATAGATACTTATAAAATAAGAAAATTTAATATCTATTCATATCTATTTGCTCTATTTGCAACTAAACTTTGTTTATTTGGAAACAATTTTTATCTACTAAATGCAGTTATTCTTTTTCATTGTTTGTAATCAAGAAATGTAAAACTCTCATTCTTTCTACTAATGGTATCCAAACGCATGTAGAGTGTTGTAAATTCACCATCCTCTAACTTCTAATTATAATTATAATTAATATTAATGTCATGGTTAGCCATAAAATATGCAAACATAATGTAAAGTGGAACTTGAGTTGATTTATTAAATTTGACTAGAGACACACCATCAGACAAACTTAGGTGCATGTTTGATTTTGTATTGATTTTATATTGTTATTATTATTTTCTTTTTGTTAGCATTGGTATGGTTTGATAACACTTTATTTTTTTATGGATAGTTTAAAATTTTATTTCATTGGGAGTGCCTTTAGGCACAGATCATTTGTTAACATTTTAATAAAATAGTTAAAATTCGTAATTAAATCAGTGAATAAGCCAAATTGAAACTAATTAAGCCTACACCGCCGAGTTAGAAGACTAACCAACTCACAAAAATTACTTAATTAAAACTTTTAAATTTTAAATTGAATTGAACTAAAGTATAAACAGTACTACAATATTATTTGGGAGTATAAGGTTCAATTTATACGAGTGAAACAACTTATTCAATCAATCTTCTCCTAGTTACATATATATATACCATTTTGTCATCATCATCATCATCTCTCAAATTTTCTCTCTCTCTAAAACCTCCTTCCCCGGGCCTCTTCTTTGGCCGGCTGGCCGCCACCTTTGGCTATGGCGGTCGGTTGGCCTACCTCGTTTCGGCTTGCCTGTTAGGCCTTTCTTTTAATAAACTTGAGTCCCCCATTTTCCCCACCTAGGTGTGTTCTTCGTTGCTGTCCAGGTTCTTCTTCAGGGGCCGCCCAGGTTTTGTTTTTAGTTGTCTCTTTGTGATTCAACCTTGCCCGTTATAGCTGCTTCATCAGGGGTCGTTCAGGAATTTCATTCGTGCGCTTTTGGCAAGTAGGAGCTTGAGGGGTGCACGCTGGTTCAGTCTGGTGAAAAAGTTTCGATGTTCTGTTTTGGGCGGAAACTTAGGTGTTGTAGGCGGTCCAGTTCTATCCGGTTGTCACTCGAGCGCTCCTTTTCGTGTGAGAGCTTGAGGGGTGATCTTCTTCCATTTGTCTGGAGGTAGCCCAGCGGGTGGTCGGCGTTCGGTGGGTGTGTGGCTCCACGGTGTGAGATTTAAGCCTCCGCCGATAGGACTTTTTCGGGAGAGGAGGTTCAGCAGCATGGACCTTTTCCGTGGGCTTTTCCGGGAGAGGATGGTTAGGCGTGGTCTCGGGTGTGAGTGAGAAGAAGACCTAGTGGGAGTTGATTTGTGGCTGTGGTGGCAGTGGGTGTTGTGTCTTCAGCAGGGGGTGGTGATCTGTGGGTGTGGTGTCTTCGGCAGTGGGTGTTGAAGCATGGAGCCTTCCCACCAGTGGGTGTTGCAGCAGCTTGGAGTTGGGGCTGGAGTCTTTCCAGCAGGGGTGTTGAAGCATGGAGTCTTCTCGGTGGTGGCTATGGAGTACTCTTGGCCGGTGTGGGCATGGGGAGTTGGGAGTTGCAGCAGCCTAGGGGTGGCAGAGGCGTGGGCTAGCAGTAGAGGTGTGGGGCTTTGGGAGCTGTAGCTGCAGGTGGAGTGGGCCTTGGCAGAGGCGTGGGTGTTGATTAGATTTGGTGGGTTGATTAGATTAGATTTGATTTTGTGTGGGTGGTTGGGGCTGCAGGGGTGTTGTTTAGTTTATTTAATTTGTTTTGGGTGTTTTGGTGGGTAGATTATGTGGGGATTCTTGTAGTTTTATTTTTTAGTTAAGTTCTTCTTAACTTTGTTGTTTAAAAAATCGAGAGGCTTAGGGGTTGGTTGTATGGATGCGAGTAGCAGTAGTAGGGGTATTTTTATACTTCCGAATCTCTCTCGATACATGTCATCTTCCTGTACCTTTAATTTCATGCTGTTAAATGAAATTTTTCTTTGCTGATAAAAAAAAAAATCAATCTTCTCCTAACTAAAAGTTAATAATTGTTTAGGTCAAAAGTTTATTTCAAATCAAATAAATCTAATAAATATATTTTGATACAACCACTAAAATCACAGTTAAACCAGTGAATCAATCAAATGGTCTTGAACTATCTTGAACTAAAGCATACACCATACTATAATATTAAATGGAAATATAAGATTCATTTTATATAAGTGAAACATTCCCCCCCCCCCCCCCCTTTCATGATATGGGAATGTGTAAAATAAAAATTAACAATTGTTTGGGTAAGAATTTATTTCAAATCAAACATTCTGGTTCAACTTTAATTAGGTCAATCCAAATTATTCTAACTAATTGTAGCTCTTAAACATTTTTTAGGATCATCCTATTTTATTATATAGATTTTTTAAAAATATTTTTAAGGCAATACATGTGGTATTGCTCAATAATTTTTGGTTGAAAAGAAGATGGCTTTGATTTGATTTGATTTGCCGCCTCGACAAATGTGTGTGTGACAATTTGGTTTCATTATAGCCATCCAAATCACTAGCACTTCAACTTGTTGAGAGATTATTTCCGACGCACAAAAACAAAAAAAAACTTGTTGACAGAAGATGTTGCTTGATTTGATTTGCAGCCCACAATGTGCACCTGTGATAATTTGGTTTAGCCAGTGTAAAGGTTTTAAAATAAATTTTAAATTCATGATAAAATCTTATTAACTTTAATAATTAAATTTATAAGCTTTTTTATAATTTTATAATATATATATATATATATTTTTTATCTTACAATTGATAAATAATTGGGAGAACTACATGTCAATGAAACAAACAAAAAACAATTACACAAAAAAAATTACACAGGCATTGAGGGGATGCAAATCAAACTTGCATCCCCACAATTTTTGAGATACACCCTACTATAGGGGTGTGCGCGCTGCGGGTCGGTGCGGTTTGAGAGAAAAATAGAAATCGTATGGCGGGTGGCGGATTGATAAAAGTGTCACTAGAATTTGCCATTTTCCTTATTAAAAACCGGCGGTTCGGTTGGCAAATAATGGCCTATTTGCCTTGGCGGTTCGGGCGGATTGACGGTTTATAAAAAATATAATTCAAATTACAAAACTTAAATCAAAGAATAAAAAAAAGACGAAAGATACCGTGATATTTTGAATTACTGATATCTTGAATTCCCCTTGAGTAGTAATGTAATACTATATTCTAAGGTATAGAACAACAAGCAAACTTAAGTAAAAAAGAATTTTTAGAATCTTATAAAATATGATTTACTAGCGGTGCGGGTCGGTGCGGTTTGGAAGAAAAATAGAAACCGGCGGATTGATAAAAGTGTCACTAGAATTTGCCATTTTTCTTCCCAAAAACCGGCGGTTCGATTGACAAATAATAACGAATTTACCTTAACGGTGCGGCTCGGTGCGGTTTTGGCGATTTCGGCGGTTTCGGCGATATTATGCACACGCTACCCTACTACACAAAGAATTGCATCTCCATAGTTTATTTTATTTTATTGTTTTTGATGTTCTATACGCTGTGCTGTTATTTCCCCTAAACAACTTTCCCAAATTATTTCAACTTGTAAAATAATCAAACGAATAACTTTTCAATTTGGTGCTCCGTTAGAGAAGAATGGAAAATGCTAACGGGAGTTTTGTGTGTGTGTGTGTGTGTATTAAAAGTGTATTAATATATATAAAAATATTTTGAGATTTGTAAAAGTCATACTGAGATTTTATTTTTATTTATTTTTCTTTTAACATTATTTTTGTTGTTATTAACAATTTATTGGACGATCATGAACTTCGTGTGTTAGGGGATTGTTTGACATACAATTAAAAAAGTCATATACACACACACACATACACATATATATATTGTTTTTAGTGATTTTTATTCAAAATTATGTCAACATTTTTTTTACTTAGGCAAATTATCAAGAAGTCCTCTTTGAAAAGGGTGTGACCTATTTAGTCCCACAACCTTTTGTTTACACTCAAAAGTCCTATAACATCTTTCTCAGCCTTTGTTCTTCTCCGCCTCTTCCTCTCTTTGATTTCCGGCAATCATCGATGGGCAACCGCATCTTGCTTCTTCTCTTTCTCTTTCTGATATATAGTCACTGACGACCGACAACTACCATTGATTGAGGTTCACTGACAATCACTGACCGCTGAATCCTTCACCGTCACTGACGGTGAAGAAGATATGTTTCCGTCGAAGAAAATGAATAGATTTACTCAGATCTGATGTAGATTTGATGTAGATCTACATCAAATCTAAGTAGATCTACATCAGCTCCGGCTAAATCTAAACAAAAAATAGTTTCCGGAGTATAATCCCCTCTCTATATCTGCCTCTCTCATTCGATCTTTTAATTTTTCTACATTTTTTCTGCTATACACTTCTCTTTTCCTGTTTTAATACAGAAAATTTTCAAGTTCTGAACATGTTGTTTTCAAGTTTTAGTTATAGGTGGTAAAAACTGTAAAATTTTCTAGTTTCAATTTTTTTGGTTTTGGAAGGAATCATGGTTTAAAACTGCAAAATTTTATAGTTTCGTAACATTCTTTAGAACTGTAAAATTTTGCAGTATCATAACATGCATTTTAGTTTGATTAGTAAGGATAAATGTTTAATAAATTGTTGCTTTGAAACGGTAACATTTACAGTTTGAAAGCTAACATTTCAGTTTGATCAATATCGTAGATTATTTGCTTAAACCCTACAAAAATTGAAAAATAACATTTTTTTTCCCGTTGTTGCTTCTTTTTTTTTGTCGTTACATTTTTTTTTTCTTTTTCATTTATCAATATTTAGCACATTTTGCTATATTTTTTCGCTCTAATTTCTCTATTTATTTTTTTTTTCTAGTAATATTCTGGACATTCTGGTGAGTCTCTAACGATGTTCTTAACGTCTAGCGAACGTTGTGGACATTTCGGCGACTTCCATTGACGTTCAGAACACTTTGGTGAACTTCCGGCAATATTTCGGCACCTTCCCAGTGATGTTGAACATTCCGGTGAGTCTCCAATGACCGTCTGACAGAAGTTACACAGTAGTGGGATGTAGCAGCGTCTGTAAATTAAAAAAAAAAAAAGGATTTTTTAGTAACAATTAAAAATATATAAGACTAATTGGTGCAAGTGTTTTGTTTTGGGATTAGATGGGTTTTGAACTTTGTATATGCGACTTATTGGTAAGTTCTCCTATTAACTCTAAAAAAAAAAAAAAAAAGGAGTAAATTTATATATTGTTTGGACTTTCTTCACAAATTTTTTAGTTTTATTTTTATTTTTCAATTTATCTAGTCGAGTAAAATCTAAAAGGATAAAATTTTATTTTTTTAAAAAAAATTTACGATAAAAGTAAAAAAATCAATAAAAAGATAACCCCTAACACGCACTAAATGTTGTACAACTGTGAAAATGAGACTCAATCATTAGTTTAATAATTAGCACTCCTGTGATGTCCTAGATTTTGGGGGTTGAATAGTATTTTGTAGTAGGATAGTATGCTTTTTTTTTTTTTGGTGTTTGGTTTACTGTATCAGGTATTGAGATTCCCTTTCTACTCCTACTTAGCCTTTCGTAACTTTTTCTGGTTGTAAACTTTGAGTTTTGGGCATTGGAACTTGCCTTGGTTTGCAAAATCATTTTTTGAGTTCTAGGCAAAACCGCTTGTGCAGAATTGAAAACCACTCGAGTGGATCCTCACAGGTTTTCAGGGTTTTTTGGACAGAAAACCACTCAAGCGGATTTTGGGTCCCGCTCGAGCGGATTTTGGGTGATTTTTCTGGATAGCTCTCGGGAGCAATCTGCCCTTAAGGCAAAAAATTTCGCTCGTGCAAATTAGGAATTCCGCTTATGCGGAATTGAAATCACTTAGGCAGATTTCGGTGCGTCTGCCTCAAAATTCGTGCTCTTTTCCTCAAGACAGATGCCAAAAGTGTTTTTTTGCACAGATTTTCTTCTCTCTCTCTCTCTCTCTCTCTATCTATCTATCTATATATATATTCATCTATTCTCTCCATTCTCTCTAAAAACACACCCAAATCCAACTTCTCTCTAAGATTTAGCTCCAATCTTTAAGAGTTTTAGGGGGCTTCTTACACCAAATCGAAGAGGGCGACGAGGGCTACATTTATAACCGATTGGATTGTGTTTTCGCCAACGTTCATTTCTAGGGTTTTCTTCCTCTTCATCTCCCAAGCTTGAGGTATGGATAATTTTTGAGTTATATATATATATTTTTATAAGTTTATACATGTTTTGAGTATTTCATCATGTTGTGAGTTATGATTTCAGGTTGTTGAACCCCTAGATGATGTTAGAGGTGGATTTCACCTATTTTTTCCGAAAACTTTTGAGGATATGATTATGTTCTAAGGTATGGGTGTTGTTTTAGAAAAATCTTTTCAAAAAATGAAACAAAAACCTTGTTTTGGTGAAAATCCTAGAATTTGGGAATTTTGAAAAAAAATTGGATATTGTGAAATTCATACTTGATAATTTGCCATGTAAGAAAATGATGGAGGAAATTCTATAGTTGTATTAAATGAAGAGATTTTATAAGGAAATGAGAAATTGTAGAATTGGAAAGCTTGAGCAATAACTTCTTGTTGTTGTTATGGAAAGACCTAATGCTAAAAATGATGTTTAGCATGTGGGGAATACATAAATGTTGATATTGTTATTGTTATATTATCTCTTGGAAAATATACTATGATGTTATATTGGTAATATATGTGGATATTTGATCACAATAGAGGATTGTGTGGATGAGTTGAGAAATTGAGAAATTTCAAGGCATTGATATAGAAATATATTGCATTGGCACTTTATTTAATTATCATCACCTTTCGAAATGGCATTGTTGAGTTATTTAAATGAAACCTTATTATTACATTGGACATTTGCATCGCCATTCCATTTTATCACTAGTGTAATTGATTTTTGAATATTGCATTGGAAAAAGTATTGCTTTGAGAAAGGAAATTGTTTTGTGAAACAAGATCTTATTGATTTGTTCTGGGGTAAATACGTTGGTAGGGGGTGTAGTTGGTATTGGTTAAGTTGGCCTGAGTGTTCATGGTGAAAGACCGAAAACACATGTGGAGGAGGTACCACATGCTTTCCGATTAGCTACCGGTAAAGTAGGGATTGGTAGTGTTTGTTATGCCTACTTGTAGACACCAACCTAGGGATTACTTAAGTCGTATTTACCGCCCCTTTGAACTACATTGGAATTATTGAATTGTTAAATTCTCATGATTTCATTTTTCATAAAAGTTTCGAAAGGTAGAGATATATGTTTTTGAACATGGCCATGGCATATGCATTCATCCCATGAAATTGTATAAAATGTATATATTTTGTGAAGATTTTTCCTACTGAACTTCATGCTCACTCCTATGGGATTTTGTGTAGGAAAGGATGTGGTGATCTCGCCAAGTTAGAGGCATGAAAATATGTTTTGAGAGCATAAAACTCTTTTCTTTGTTGTAATTATTTTTGACAACCTAGGGGCTTTATATGTATGGGTTTGAAAATCATTTTTGTGTAACCATGTTTAAGCCTTAGAACTTGTAGCCCTTGAGGGCATTTATTTGTACCTGACTTATTATGCCACATGCTATAGATTCATTTACTAGAGATGTTGAATGTATATTAGCATGTGGATTATCTTTTGTAAATCTCATGATGGTTAAAGAATACAAATATTGGTGATTTGAGGGTAAGGTTAATATTGAAACTTACTTACGTTTACATTAAACAATGGAAGTTGGTGAATCTTTATTGTCTAAATTTTTGGGGCGTGTGTAGACACTCCATTTTAACCTCCCTTAAGACTTGGGCACCTCATGGTGAACACTCAATGATGAAATACTATGCTATACAATTGTTCAAATTCCTCAGCAAAAGGGCTTCGATTTTCCAACTCCATAGCGTAGAACCTTGCACCTCTTTTGAGCCAAAACCTTATTTTTCCAAACCTGACCTCCCATAGGCTTGCTAGCCAAAAATTGGTGGCAGGCTGGCTAGGTTTCCCGGTAGAACAGATATTTTTTGCTAGCTGTCCCCCCATGTGCATGCACTGCACCAGCTGGCTCTATATAGATATTTCCAAGATAGTAAGCTATTTTTCTATAAATACTTTACCATCCCTTATGTTTTTAGGTTAGAAAAAATCCCTAAGTACTCAAAACTTGTAAAACACTCTCCCTCTCTATCTTGCAATATACGTACACCCTATACACACTTCCTAAACAAAAATTTTGAGTCTTCTTACTGAGGTTCTTGAGCTAAAATCTCAGCCCTTGAGAGTGAAAGCCTTGTGGTTTGTGAACAAAAGAATAACTCCTCTTCAAGATGTATTACTTTTGCCATCTTTACACTACTCCTTCCTTCTCTTTTCTTGTTGTTTTTATACTATTTTTATGTGCTGAAACTTGTGACTTAAAGCTACCAAAGGTGAAAGGGTTAACCACCCTTCTTTGAACCTAATTCCATAAGCTTTTGTCCTTGTGTTTCCCATTTGCTTTCCAACTTTTAATCATTGCTTTTCAGAGTTTTAAATGGCTAAACCATGTGGTTTTGAGGTTCAAAAAGTGAAGGGGTTAGCCACCCCTCCTTAGGCTTGCTTACTAGCTTTAATTCTCTCATATTTTAGCTCACTTTTTCTAGCTTTTTCATACTAATTTCCAACACTGTTTTTGCAGTTTTTGGGACTGTTTAATGTGATTATATGCTTTGAATATTAGCATGTAGTGTTGTAGTCCTCATAGGTTTGGTGGTTTAAGCTTTAGACACTAACCTATTTGAGTTGATAGCTTTTATTTCATATACTCTCACTAGTAATACTCATCTCTGCACCCTCCCTCCTTTCTTGGTTTTCTTTGTTTGAAAGTCGTTTCAAATGAGTGTTGTTCAAGCCATGCAAAAGAGACCCTTCCATGCTTAATGGTTTAATCTCTTCGGAAGTTCATTATAAGGCATTACATCTCTCCCATGCCAAAAACAACTTCTTGTTTGACACTTCTCTTCATTAGTGGACATAACTCTCATCTTTGGACTAAAATGATTAAAGAATGGAAAGTAATTAAAAGAGGCAAATAAAATTGAACTAAAATGGTAACAAGAGTAACAAAAATTGGTTTGGGTTCAATCGGACGTTAATTGAACCTATTGCGCCTTGAGTCATTACATACTCATTAGTGATGTTAATAACTCAAGAAGCGAGGTCTACCACTTCCGTAGAGAGGTAACTCCATGATAGAGATGAGGTTTTATTGGTCTTTTATTTCCATTTATTGAGACTTTGGCCCATCGATTCATAGATCATCATGCAACAACCTTACAATCATTGATGATTTGTGGACCGATTCTATCAATTTCATGCTAGGAAGAGGCAGAGAGGATAAACATCTCTTGGAAACACTCTGTTTTTGCTCTGTTTCCATTTTGTTACAGGAGGGCAGTATCAAAAAATAGTTGCAGGCCAGCCACCCTACCATTCCGCAGACCACTTTCCTTGGCCGGCCGACCACCGTTTGTTGAGCAAGCAGTGCCATTTTTATGGCAGAACAGAGCAGAAGCTGGGGCAAAAACAGATTTATTTTCTGACTGTGAATAGAATAGTTCAGACAGCAGAACAGAGGCATTTTCGGGTAGATGTTCTCGGTCGTACGTGTGATTCTTCAACTCCCGTTCGAATTAATTAGCTTAATTGCTCTTAGATTAATTAACATGCTATAATTAATTAGTTGATTCCTTTGAATTTGTGATAGCTAGTTAATTGAATTTCATGTTGAAGCTAATTAGTTAGTTTAAGTCTAATTTGTAATAATTAGTTAGTGCAGTTAATTCATTAATTTGGTGTTGTAATAATTAGCCTAAGTAGGACATTCATTCGAACCCTCCTGCATGAGGGTGAATATGTAATAATGTGTGTATGTCTCCCAACCCCCACTTCTTTCTCCCTTTTATTTACTTGCTTATAATGGATTGCATGTAGCATCATATTTTCTTTAGCATTTTCCATGATTTGCATCCATTCGTTTTGCTAGCACAAGGATTCGACTCATCATATTAATCAAAAATGTCAATTTCAACTTCTTTAATCGAATACGTTCCTTTTTTGCATGCCTTGAAATTGATCCATATGTCATGTTAGGAAGCCGAATTCGATAGTTGCATGTTGTATGCGTTGCATTAGTCATGTTGCATTGCTTAGGATTATGCATTTTTCTACTTACGTTTGTTTTCTTTAGCTTGCCTCGGAGTACTAGGTGAGTGGTTTTGCTTTTGCATATTATGTGTATGTTGGTGTTGCTATATCAAGCATGTTTACCATGAAGCTAAGTGCTTAATTGATATACCTGTTCAAATGCCTATGGATGAAGACTTTTTTTCACTTAAGTTGGGATGATGTGATTAATGTACATATGAGGTCACTTTTCCAAGTGGTACATATTCAAAACACTTTTCAAAATGAACATGAAATCAAAACATTCCAAATTGGGCGAATTAGTATATACTTGTGTGCATCACATAGTAAGTTAGCATAATAAACCGAAACAATAACATATACTGTAAATAAAAATCACATCATGATTAGTAGAGGCCTATCTTTGATCGGGTGAGTGGGGTGCTCAATTCATGACCTTCTCCTCTCATACCTAACTTCCCGAGCCGAGACACTTTGGTGATAACGGAGAAGTGGCCTTTGGCACAAGTCATGAGTTTTCTAAATTTCTCAAAAATATTTAGGTGGCGACTTTAAAATCTGGCAATGCAGTCCATTTCTGGCATTTCTGATGATTAAATGGATTTTTCTAGATTTGTTGGATTTGGACTCCCATTTGTGTTTATCTATTTCACATTGCACTTGTGAAACCAGATTCAGAACTGCAGGTTTTCGAACTATAGGGCTATCGTATCTGAGGAGACTAAACCCCTTCAAGGAGCACGAAAAGCGAGCTGCAATGTGACAACTTGGTATCAGAGCTCCGAGTTTGAATACTTGGGGCTCACGGGGAGTGGTTTTTTATCCACAATGGGTTCATTTCGCTTAATTAGGAGATGTTCCATGCTTTGGATGTTATATGATGACATGCTTATGTGACTAGATGGCTATGGGATTGAACTTTTGAGATGTAGTTTGCGCCTATTAAATTCCTTGAGATCTTATTAGAAGGGTACTTGATCAATACTAATTCTACTAAGAATTCTTGGTATTTTGTGGGACAAATTTCATCGTAAAGGAGTAATCTACATGTGTTTATGTGATTACGTGCTTATGTGAAGTGAAACTAAGTGTTTTATGATATGGAAATATATGGAATCGTAGTGATAGGACGTGTAAGATAAGTTATGAGCAAATTTGAGTTTGTGTGCTAAATTGTCTACTTTTATCCTTAATTAGGATGTCAGGAAGAGGTCAAACATGTGGTGGTAGAGGCAAAAGGCGCGGTAGGTCTCACCGAGGTGTGCATGAAGTATCGGTTCATGAGGTTTCTATGCAAGATGAAGGGTTCAACCAAGCTAACGTGGCCAAGCAAGCAAGCCAAGCTAATGTGACAAGCAAATGGGACAAACGGGAGTCCCGGAACAAGCAAATCAAGCCTCAATGGGTGCCCTAGCCTGAGAGATGATTAGGGTGTTAAGAGAGTCTATGACCATTTTGAGGGCAGAGAACCAAGCCTGAGAGAATGCCGTGGAATCAAGGGTGAGTTTTCTTATTCCGGAGTTTTTGCGGACCAAGCCAGATGAGTTTCACGGTGGTCTCAAACCCAAGAAGGCGGATGAGTGGCTCGAGCAAGCAGTGAAAACATTTGAGATGCTTCACATTGAAGATAGTGAGCTATGGGTGACTTTAGCGAGTTACTACGTCAAAGGGAATGCGGGCCACTGGTGGAAGTACGCTAAGGGTAGAGTGGAATGGACATGAGAAGTTTTTGTCATTGCTTTCCAAGACAAGTACCTACCTCCCATTGCTAGGGAGAGATTGAGGCAAGAATTCTAAAACCTTAAACAACTTAAACTGTCTATGGCCGAGTTTGAGGCAGCTTTCACTAGTTTGTCCCAGTTTGCACCAGAGTTGGTAACAATGGAGGAGCGCCGTTGCATAGAGTTCGAGAAGAGATTGAGAACTAAGATCTTGATCAAGATTGCTGGGAATATAATACGGAACTTTGACCGTCTTGTGAAGGCAGTGGCACATATAGAGATTACAGTGTAGGCCAAGGATGAGAGACTTCGGGGTTCGAGGTCTACAGGTCAAGAGTCTCAGGGGGACTTTAGACCTAGCAAGAAGAACAGGGGAACTTCTTCATTCTAGCCCCAATCTCAACCATCTAGATCTACCTTTCTATTGCCAAGTGTTGGCACAGAGAGGAATGCTCAGGGGAGCTTTACTTGTTTGAAATGTGGCCAATTGGGTCACAAAGCTAATTCCTGCCCACAAAAGGGAGGAGGGCAACAAATGTTACCACCACCACCACCATCTAACCGATCTCAGAGTCAATCCTAAAGTAGGGGTAATGACCTACTTGCTTTCAGTGCGGCCAGTCGGGGCACTTGAAGAAAGCTTGCCCATAGTTGGGAGGTACATTTGCCGCATCAAGGTCGAGGCAGACTTAGAGCCATCAGTAGGCTTATTTAGTCCAGACCTCATGAGCTAATCAGGGAGCTGCTTCAGCTCAGTCAGTACAACAGGCCTATGCTCCGAGGGATAAGCAAGTTGATCAGAGGCCACAGGGGCGTGTGTATGCTGTTATAGCGCCAAAGTAGTTGCCAACATCCTCTGTTATGAGAGGTATTTTTATTCTGTGCAATTCTTTGGCTAATGTGTTGATAGATATGGGTGTATCGCATTCATTTATATTTTTTTGCTTTTGCTTCTACATTGGGGTTAGAGGTGGCTCAGTTAGTTTCTCTGCTCTAGGTAGAGTCACCAGTTAGGAGTAAGGTTGACTTGGACTAGGAGTGTCGTGGTTGTGAGATAGAGGTTTCCTGGCGCCGATTTCTTTTTGCATTTGTGTTGCTAGACATGTCGGGTTTTGATGTTATTTTGGGCATAGACTGGTTGTCTTTGTATCGTGCTATTATTGACTGTTACTGTCAGAGGGTTACAGTGTGAACCTTGAGTGGTGACTATTTTTATTTTCTGGGGGAACGAGCTGATAGAGTCTTATGACTAATTTATGACCTTCGTGGTAGGGGCGAACTTAGTTGTCTTCTTGCAATTCTCTTGGATAGTGAGAGTGACAGGGTCCACGTAGAATTGTTCGAGGGTAGTTTGTGAATACCTGGATATTTGTCCTGAGGATCTTACTAGTTTGCTACCCTACCGAGAGATCAAGTTCTCCATTGACTTAATGCTTGGCACGACATCGATTTCCATGGCACCATATAGATTTGAACCGGCAGAATTGTATGAGTTGAAGATTCAACTCCAAGAACTTTTACACAAAGGCATCATTTGCCCTAGTACGTCGCCTTGGGGAGTGCCGGCTCTCTTTGAGAAGAAGAAAGATAGGTCGTTGCGGTTATGTATTGATTACCACAAATTGAATCGAGTTACCGTTAAGAACAAGTATCCTCCACCTAGAATAGATGACTTATTTGACCAACTTAGGGCGTCTTATTGCTTTTCAAAGATAGACTTGAGATCAGGGTACCATCAGTTGCGAGTTCAGGAGGAGGATATCCAGAAAACAGCCTTTCGCATGCGTTATGGCCATTATGCATTCCTTGTAATGCCTTTTGGTTTTACCAATGCTCTTGCTTTCTTTATGGACTTGATGAATCGAGTCTTCTAAGAATTCTTAGACTGCTTTGTGGACGACATCTTGATTTATTCAACCTTCAAGGAAGAACACGAGGAACACTTGCGGATAGTGCTTGACTTGCTTAGGGTGCACTAATTTATGCTAAATTTGAGAAATGCGAGTTTTGGTTGACGGAAGTGAAGTTTTTGGGGCATGTTGTGTCGAGAGAAGGAGTAACTGTAGACTCTTCTAAGATAAATGTCATGCAAGATTGGGAGCAACCTAAAAATATTTTTGAAATTCGAAGTTTCTTGGGATTAGCCGTGTATTATCGTCGTTTTGTAAGGGACTTCTTTAGACTAGCCACACTATTGACCAGGTTGACAAGGAAAGGTGTCAAATTTGTATGGAATTAGACTTGTGAGAAGTCATTCCAAGAAATTAAGACTAGGTTGACAACCGCACCGGTTTTGATAATTCCGGGAAGAGGCTTGGGTTATACCGTGTATTGTGATGTGTCCTGGGATGGACTTGGTTGTGTATTGATGCAAGAAGGGAAGGTTGTGGCTTATGGTTCACGACAATTGAAAACTCATGAGAAGAACTACCCCACCCATGATTTAGAGTTAGCGGCGGTAATTTTTGCTTTGAAAATTTGGAAGCATTATTTGTATGGTGAAAAGTTTGATGTTTCTCTGATCATAAGAGTCTAAAATATTTTTTTCCCCAAAAAGACTTGAATTTATGCTAATGAAGATGGATGAAATTTATGGAGGATTATGACTTTGAGTTACACTATCATCCGAAAAAGGCCAATATAGTGGCCGATGCCTTGAGTTGAAAATTTGTGAGTAGTTTGGCAAGTGTGGCCATTTGGGAATGGGATATGCTGGGCAATATGGGTTTGCAATTGGGCGAGTCTAGTGGGGGTGTTACCTTGTTTATCGTAATTGCTCAACCTACCTTGATTAGTAGAGTCATAGAGGCACACCGGGGTGACCGTGAGGTGGAGACAATCCGTGATAGGATCTCCAACGAGAAGGAAGAGAAGGGTTTGAACATACACTCGGATTTGAGTGTGATATCTAGACCATTTGTTTGTGTTAAAATCTTGTAGAGAGGAGGTTTTCCATGAATTTCATCACTCACACATTGCGGTACATCCGGGAGGCTCAAAAATGTATCATGATCTTAGTTGCCAGTTTTGGTGGAGGGGTATGAAGCATGATGTCGCCTTATTTGTTTCGAAATTCCTTACTTGTCAACAACTGAAGGCTGAACACCAAAAGCCAGTGGGTTTGCTACAACCCTTACTGATAACTGAGTGGAAATAGAAACATGTTACCATGGATTTGTAGTTAGGCTTCCTAGAACACAAAGGGGCAATGATGTCGTTTGGGTGATTGTTGATAGGTTGACTAAGTCTACGCACTTCATTCCAATGTGCACTGGCGATTCAGTTGAGCATTTGGCAGAGTTGTACATTAAAGAGATAGTTCGATTTCATGGGGTCCCGGTGAACATTGTCTCGGATAGAGATCCTCGTTTTACTGTCTGGTTGTGGCAAAGCCTTCAAGAGGCATTGGAAACGAAGTTGGCCTTTAGCACTGCCTATCATCCTCAGACAAATGGGCAGTCAGAGCATACCATTCAGATTTTGGAGGACATGCTTAGAGCTTGTGTCCTTGATTTCAAGGGGTCTTGGGAAAGGCACTTACCGTTGATTGAGTTCGCCTATAACAATAGTTATTAGACCAGTATTGAGATGGCACTGTTTGAGGCCTTATATGGCTGACCTTGTAGATCATTGGTTTGTTAGGTCGAGGTGGGTGATGCACCAATGCTAGGCTCGGAGATTGTTAGAGAGACGACCGAGAAAGTTTTTCTCATTTGAAAGAGGTTAGCTACGGCTCAAAGTTGATAGAAGAGTTATGCCAATAAGAGAAGACGACCTCTATCTTTCGAGGTTGGTGACCATGTGTTTCTTAAAATCTCATTGAGACGGGGTTTGATGAGATTTGGTAAGAGTGGAAAGTTGTCTCCAAGGTTTATTGGACCTTTTGAGATTTTAGATTGAATTGGAGAAGTTACATACCGTTTGGCCTTACTGCCACAACTTTCGGAGATTTACAACGTGTTCCATGTATCTATGCTTAAGAGGTATGAACCCGACTCTTCACATGTACTTGATTGGGTTGATTTGGAGGTAGATAATGATGCCTCCTGCGAAGAGCGACCGGTTCAAATTTTAGATGCCCGAGAACAAGTGTTAAAGGGCAAGACCATACCATTAGTGAAGGTGTTGTGAAGGAACCATGGGGTTGAGGAAGCAACTTAGGAATGAGAGGTGGAAGTCTGGTCCAAGTATCTGGATTTGTTCGAGAATGCTTAATTTGTTCTAGATTGTAATTTCTCTTATATTTGAGAATAAATCGCTGAAATTGTAAACCACTTGTTGTTATGATTGTTGTTGTCTTTTGAGCATGAGAACTGTTGTAGAATTGTTACAATTGTTGTTGAACTCGTGCTTATGATTATTGTATTAATGGTTGTTGGATTGTGGTCTTGGCCCATGGAAAGGTTTTGATAATGATGGTAAATTGTTGTTGAGATTGAGACCTCCATGTTATAATTGATTTGTTGCTATTATGGATTCATTTTGTTATTAGTGTGGTTGGTACCACTTGAAGCCTTGTTGTTGTTTTGTTCTTGTTCTTTGGAGGTGTTATTGAGAGGTGTAACCAAATTTCGTGGGCGAAATTTCCTAAGGAGGAGAGGTTGTGATGTCCTAGGTTTTGGGGCTTGAATAGTATTGTGTAGCAGGGTAGTATGCTTTTCTTTTGGTGTTTGGTTTACCGTATTGGGTCGTTGATATTCCCTTTCTACTCCTACTTAACCTCTCGTATTGGGTTGTAAACTTTGAGTTTTGGGCATTAGAACTTGCCTTGGTTTGCAAAATCACTTTCTGAGTTCTGCGCAAGATCACTCGTGCGGAATTGAAAACTACCCGTGCGGATCCTCACAGGGGTTTTCAAACTTTTCAGGGTTTTCTGGGTAGAAAACCGCTAGAGTGGATTTTGGGCAAATTTTTTGGGCAGCTCTTTGGAGCAATCTGCCCTTAAGGAAAAAAATTTCGCTCGTGAGGAATTAAAACGGCTCCGGTGGATTTCAACCTGTCTGTCTCGAAATTTATGCTATTTTTCTCAAAACAGAAGCCAAAAGTGTTTTTTTGCATAGATTTTCTTCTCTCTCTCTCTTCATATTCATCTATTCTCTTTCTTCTCTCTAAAAACACACCCAAATCCAACTTCTCTATAAGATTTAGCTCAAATCTTTAAGAGTTTGAGTGGGCTTCTTACACCAAATCGAAGAGGGCGACGAGGGCTACGTTTATAACCGATTGGATCGTATTTTCGCGAACGTTGATTTCTAAGGTTTTCTTCCTCTTCATCTCCCAAGCTTGAGGTAGGGATAATCTTTGAGTTGTATATATTTTTTCAAGTCTATACATGTTTTGAGTATTTCATCATGCTATGAGTTATGATTTTGGGTTGTTGAACCCCTAGATGATGTTAGAGGTGGATTTCATCTATTTTTTCCAAAAACTTTTGAGAATATGAGTATGTTCTAGGGTGTGGGTGTGGGTGTGGGTGTGGGTGTGGTTTTGGAAAAATCTTTTCGAAAAATGGAACAAAAACCTTGTTTTGGTGGAAACCCTAGAATTTGGGGATTTTGGAAAAAAGTTGTGATATTATGAAATTGATGCTTGATAATTTGCCATGTGAGAAAATGATTGAGGAAATTCTATAGTTGTATTAAATGAAGAAATTTCATAAGGAAATAAGAAATTGTAGAATTGGAAAGCTTGAGTAATAGCTTTTTGTTGTTATTGTGGAAAGACCAAATGCTAAAAATGATGTTTAACATGTGGAGAATGCATGAATGTTGATATTGTTATATTGTCTCTTGGAAAAATATACTATGATGTTATATTGTTAAGAGATGTGGAAATTTGATCATAGTGGAGGATTGTGTGGGTGAGTTGAGAAATTGAGAAATTGAGAAATTTCAAAGCATTGATATAGAAATAAATTGCATTGACACTTGATGTAATTATCATCACCTTTCGAATTGGCATTGTTGAGTTATTTAAATAGAACCTTATTATTACATTGGACATTTGCATCTCCATTCCATTTTATCATTGGTGCAATTGATTTTTGAATATTGCATTAAAAAAATATATTATTTTGAGAAAGGAAATTGTTGTGTGAAATAAGATCTTATTGATTTGTTTTAGGGCAAATACATTGGTAAGTCCGAATAGGGGGTGTAATTGGTATTGGTTAAGTTAGCTTGAGTGTCCATGGTGAAAGATCGAAAACACACGTAGAGGAGGTACCATGTGCCTTTCGGTTAGCTACCGGTAAAGTGGGGATTGGTAGTGCTTATTATGCTTACTTGTGACACCAACCTAGAGATTACTTGAGTCGTATTTACCGCCCCTTTGAACTACATTGGAATTATTGAATTGTTAAATTCTCATGATTTCATTTTGCACAGAAGTTTCAAAAGGTAGAGATATATGTTTTTGAACATGGCATGGCATATGCATTCATCCCATAAAATTGTATAAAATGTATATGCTTTGTGAAAATTTTTCCTAGTGGGCTTTGTGCTCACCCCTATGGGATTTTGTACAGGAAATGATGTGGTGATCCCGTCAAGTTAGAGGCGTAGAAATATGTTTTGAGAGCACAAGACTCTTTTCTTTGTTATAATTATTTTTGACAAGCCAAGGGTTTTATATGTATGGGTTCGAAAACCATTTTTGTGTAACCGGGCTTAAACCTTGGAACTTGTAGCCCTTGAGGGCATTTATTTGCACTTGACTTATTTTGCCACACGCTATAGATTCATATACTAGGGATGTTGAACGTGTATTCGCGTATGGATTATCTTTTGTAAATCTCATGATGGTTAAAGAATATAAATGTTGGAGATTTGAGGGTGATGTTAATATTGAGACTTACTTACGTTTATATTAAATAATGAAAGTTGGTGAACCTTTATTGTGTAAATTTTCGGAGCGTGACAACTCCCCGTTTCACCAAAACCATTTTACCTTTTGTTCTTATTATGTAATGTTTTGCATAAATGTCAAAAGTAACCCAATTATTAGATTTTAGAGTTAATTAAGATAAGAATTAATGCAAAGGTTTAATAGGGTTAATTAAGATAAGAATTAATTACAACAAGACTCCTCAATTATTAGCTTTTAGAGTTAATTACCTAAAAGTCCTATTTACAAATGTTATGATAGTTCAAGTCCCATCTAAAATATTTTGAACCAATAAGTCCTATTTAGTAAAACTAAAAATATTATCAGTTTTTCCCAATTTTTAAAACTAAAAATATTATCAATTTTGCATAGTAATGTTCGAGATAATTGTTTCATTAACTGATAAAAAAAAAAAAAAAAAAAAAAAAAAAACATAGTATGGGACTAAACTTTTTTGCCCTTCTACTTATTGGCTTTATTCATCATGCTTCTTTATGGACACAAAATTTACAATTTTGCACAAAAAAATAATTTAGTTTTTTCAATTTTTTCCAAAAAAAAAAAAATTAGTTTTTTTTTTGACATAATTTTTTTTATAGTTTTTTTTCAATTTGATAGTTGATATTTTGAAGTTTTGAAAATCAAAATAAATGTCAAATCATCATGTTTCTTTATAGAGATAATCATAAATGATGAATAATCATTGTTTGAAAGGCAATTCCGACTATTAAAAATTTAATGGGACTTAAAGGTCCAAAAAATCTTAGTTAAGACTGAATGAAATATAAGTTCATAAATTAGAACTTGTGTGTAAATACCCCTAGTTTTTAGTTCCCATCAACTATAAATATGTCTTCTTCTGGAAGGATAGAAGTTACATGTTTATAGATGTGTAGCTCTACTTTTTTGCGCCCCCTTTCGGAAACTTGAAAGAAGCCCTACAGTTCAAACTCACACGGTTCCGAATCTAATCTCACAAGTGCAATATGAAATTGATAAACACCAAAGAGTCTAAATCCAGCTGGACCTCACGACTTTTCAGCCAGTTTTGTACAACAATCTACCAGCTGCCCAATTCTGTAGATATTTTGAGCAGCAGCTCAAGTCCTATAAATACAGGGCTCATCCTGCTGTAATAGAGGTTGGTTGGTGAAAAAGAGAGAAACAATATCAAGAGTTTAGAAATATCTTAGAAATATCCACCAGTAAAAATATCAAAGCTACAATTCATCTTTGTCCTTCCATAAGCTCTCATATCAGCCTTGAAGCTCTTATATCAGCCTTGAAGCTCTCATATCATCCAGACATACCATACAAGAGCTTGAACTTGGAAATTGATTTGAGACTTGAAGATCATAACTCAAACTTGAGGGTGCTTTGGATTCAAGTTTGGTTTACAAGAAGAACACCTTCTCTACAAGAGGTAAAGCTTCCTTTGTTTTATTTCAATCTTTGTTCATCTTATTCTTGTGTTTTTATACTATTTTGGGACTGTTTTAAGGGCTGAAACTTATGATTAAAAGCTACCCAAAGGTGGAGGGGTTAATCACCCTTGCTTGAACCTTATTCCAAGCTTTTATCTTTGTGTTTCCCACTTGTCCTCTCTAATTTTTGCCACTGTTTTGGGGCTGATTTGGGACTGTTTTGGGGCTGTTTCTCAACATCTAAAATATGTGATTTGAAGTTATAAAAGAGGGGGGGGGGGGTTAGCCACCCTTCCTTGAACTTGTTTACTAGTTTGAATTAATTCACCATTTCTAGCTTAAATTATGCTATTAGGGGGCTGTTTAATTTATGTCAATAATTATTATGTTAATATTATGTTTGTGTTGTATTTATCAATTAAACAACTTCGCATAATCATCTCTGCAACCTCTCTCCATTCTTTGCTTATTTCGATTAAAAAGTTGTGAAAAATTGAGATTGTTATTCAAGTATAAGAAAAAAAAATTTCCATGCTTAATGGTTTAATCTTTTTCGGAGGTTCATTACCAACGGCGTAAAACTTTTTTTCATGCTTAATGGTTTAATCTCTTCGGAGGTTCATTACCAAAAGCATACATCTTTCTTATACTAAAGCCAATCTTTTATTTTTTATTTCTTTTTATCATCGATGTGTTTACTTTTAAGGGACTAACTTTCTAGTTAAACCCTAGGAAATCACCAAGAAAAGTGTCATTATAGCTTATTATCAAGTTTGGATTTCAAGTCATTATCGCTCACTTTGGGTTTTTCCTAAGTCATTATCACTCTTTTGAATTTGGCTAGTCCTTGTTGCACATCTTGGGTTTGAATTGAAATCCCTTATCGCTTGTAAATGAGTTTTGACTCTTCCTTTGTAATTTCCCCTGAAGAAAATAAGGTTTATTTTCTCGAGTTAAATTGATGCTTATTTCTCCTTATTATGTTTTGGACTTAGTGGACATAAATATCACTTTTGAATAAAAAGGAAAAAAGATAAAGAAATGGAAAGGTAATAAAAAAAGGCTAATAAAATTGATTAATTGGATTACAACCAGCATAAAGAAATAATATTAGATTTGGTCAAACGTTATACCGAGTCTATTGTGTTAAGGCTTGTCTTACATCAATTCATGATGTTTTGATGAATCTTGAAGCGTCTTTATAGCCAGACGTTATGTCAGAGTCTATTGTGTTAAGGCTTGTCTTACATCAATTCATGATATTTTGATGAACCTTGAAGCGTCTCTACTTCCTTTCTTGAATTCACTTCATGATAGGAGGGAGGGGTGGTTGTTATGCATTGCATTTATTGATCTTTGTCCTATCGTGTCCAAAATCATCTTGCAAATCAACTTGCAACCATAGATGGTTTGGGAACCGAGTTCGCTCCTCTCTTAAGTATTTTCTATGATAGAGAAGGGTAGAAGAGACAAACATGGCTAGGAATACCCTGTCTGCACTATTTCACCTCAGGCACAAAAAAAAAAAAAAAAAAAAAAAAAAAAAAAAAAAAAAACAGATTTCTGTAAGAAAACATGATATGATTGGATTTATTTGGGGCTCGACTGCGTCGTATTTTGGGTCGGCAAGGCTCCAATAAATTGCAAACAATACACTTTTGGTTGAAAGCAATGACAGGATGAAACAAAACAGTTCCCAACAAGGCAGATAGAGTAATTCCTGAGGAGTATCGCGCAGTCATTGCATATTTGTTGTAATAAATTAGACAACCCCTTTTAATTATTATTCATTTGGAATTGTAATAATTATTTATTTGGACACTTGGACATTCGGACCCTCCTTCAAGAAGACAAATATGTAATAAGTTGTATGTCTTCCAACCCCCATTCTTTCTCTGTTTTATTTATCTTCTTATGATGGTTAGCATAGGGACATCATATTTTCAAATTAGCATTTCCATGACTTGCATCCATTCGTTTTGCATGCATAAAAGTTCAGCTCATCATATTATTCAAATGTCAAATTCAAACTCTTTACTTGAATATGTGCGCTGTCACATGCCTTGAATTAACTCGCATGCCATACTAGTAGTCGAGCTTATTACTTGCGCTTTGTATGTGTTGCATTAATCATATTGCATTAATTAGGATCATGTATTTTTTTCTAACTATTGCTTTCTTTTGACTTGCCTTCGGACATAAGGTAAGCATTTTTGCTTTAGCATATTGCATGAGTATGATTGTTGCCATATCAAACATACTACCATGAGGCTAAATGCTTACTTGATATACCTATTTGAATGCCTGTGGATGAAGGATATTCACTGAAATTGGGATACTTTGATTAATGTATATCTATGAGATCACCTTTTCAAGTGGTACATATTCAAAACTTTTGTTCAAAACAAACATGAAATCAAACGTTCCAACTTCTAGCGAAATTAGTCTATACTTGTATGTTAAAAAATAAAATAAGAACATCTATTGTACATAAGAATCACATCATGATTAGTAGAGACCGATCTTTGATCGGGTGAGTGGGGTGCTCAATTAATGACCTTCCCCTCTCATACCTAAGTTCCCGAACCAAGACACTTCGGTAATGACGGACTAATAGCCTTTGGCACGAGTCACGGGTTTCCTAAATTTTCCAAAATAAATATTTAGGTGGCAACTCTGATATCTGGCAAAGCAGTCCATTTTTGGCATTTGATTCAAAACATCGATTTTCCAAAAGAAATTGCTAGATTTGAACTCTTTTTGTGTTTCCACTGTTTCACATTGCACTTGTGAAATCAGATTCAAAACCCACAAGCGAAGTCCGAACTGTACGAGCTATTCATTCTTCCGAAAGGGAGTATGAAAAGCCAAGCTATAGCGTCGTTTCTTGAGCTCGAGCGGAACAACTTATTGTGTCTGACGCTCAAGCGTCACTTCTTACGCTCGAGCGGACTGTGTGTATTTCAGTCCGTGAAATTGACATTTTAAATCGCTTTTTCATCTCTCTCTCTCTCTCTCTCTGCTTCTCAAAAATCCTAGATCTAGAGCCTCTCTCTAAAACCTACTTTCTCTCTTTATTTTCACCTAGATCTGTTAGTTTCTCTGCCCGGGTGCCTTTGTTAAAAGGGTAGAGCGTCTCAAGAGCTCCATTTTGGTCTGAACAAGATTGGTTTCGGTGTCTTTGAAGCCCCTCCATTGTTGCTTTGGCCTTCTAAGCTTGAGGTAGGGATTTTTTGCACTCTCCTATAATTTTTAACTTAGTTACATGTTGTTATGTAAATAGTATTTGGATTTGGAGGATTTTAGACAAACTTAGGGTTTTGGGTTTAAAATCAAAGGAGGGATTTTCAAATGAAAGTGTTACAAATGGTTACGAGTATAGATATGAGGTTGTGTTGCGTTAAATTTGTTGATTTTGACACATGGGTTGGATTTGGAAGAGAATGGAGTTTTGCCTTAAAATGTTTAAAATAATTATTTTGTATAAATATTGAAATTGGTATTGGAAATATGAAATTGGATCAATGTTTATTTAAATGTTGGAGTTAGATATGTATTATCTATCACCTATGAAAATTTGGCTAATTTATCTGTGTTGGAAATTATATACTTATTTAGAAATATCTGTTTTGGGCTATCGGTGGAGGATGGCTATGATTATTGTAGAAATTGCATGAGGATTGAGTAAATTGAAACTAATCTCTTAACCGTTGTCATTGAATATGACTGTGTTTAATACATTGTATATGTATGATATTTGGGAGGAGAAATGAGATGTACTACATGTTTAGCAGAAGAAAGGGATGGACTCCATTGAATTAAGTTAGCCTATGTGTCCAGGGTGAAAGTCCTGAAAATCGAGCGTATACATGGGTGCCGATTCCCGCGGACGAAATTTTCGTAAAATGGCAAATTGAAGTGTTTGTGTAATGGATATACTGATTAGTTAACCACTGAGTTGTAGCCTCAGTTGGGTTGTTTGGATTAGAATGAATTTGATTCATGAATCAAGGTGAAATGAATTCAGATAAAAGGGATTGAGATTTAAAAAAAAAAAACTTGGCATATTATGATTCTTGTAGGATATAAATGATTTTATCACAAGCACTGTACATGCACATTATACTTATAAATTTGTTAAGATTTATAAATTGTGTTAGATTGTTTCTACTGGGCCTTGGCTCACCCTACTTGGAAAAAAAAAAAAGAACATTTTCAGGTACTAGTGATGTGCCTCCTCCAATGACTTAGCTTGGGAGGATTGTGGAGCTGAACGCTCACTTTTGTTTTTTTGTATTTATCTTTTGTACGAGCCTAGGGCTTTATTTGTACTGAGCTTACAACTCATTCTATTGCAACCGAGCACGGTCTTGGAAAGATGTAAGCCTTTACGGCATGTGAATATCTGTTTAGCTTTCATTCTTTATTCCGTCTTGTAACACATGCTGTAGATTCAGGATGAACAGTTTATGAATGTATATCGCATGTGTCACATTTTGTAAATTACATCTGATTAATGAAAGCTTTTTACTTTATCTATATCATTTTGTACTAATGTTTGGAGTTGGATTATTGTAATTATTCTAGGGGCATTACAACTTGGTATCAGAGCGTACCGAGTTTGAATACTTTGGGTACGTGGGAAGTGGTTAGTACCACAATTGGTTTATCTTGCTTGTCGGAGATATTTGAGTATATAATAGGCTTCTGTGATAACATGCTTACGTGATTGTATGAGAATGGGATTTAATTTCTAGGATATTGACTGAGTCTACGGGTTTCTAGAAGTCCCATTAGAAGAGCACGTGATCACTATTGTTTCTAATTGGAACTCTGGCAACGCTGCGGGATAGTCATTATCCGAGAATGAAATTTGTATGTGTTTACGTGACTACATGCTTATGTAGATTAAATTATTGTTGTCCACCGCATTAGGACGTGAGTGAGATAGCTTCGACACATTTGTAAATGTGTTTATCTCTTTTGTTACCTTCATTAGGATGTCAGGACATGGATGTGGTGATGGTAGGCATGGTAGGCCTAGAAGGCATGAGGTGCCTTTACCGGATGAGATTCCGGCATAGGAAGAAGGGGTGGGTCAGGCCAATGTGGTCGAACCAGTTGGTCAACAGTCCATTGGTGCCTTGGCCTGTGAAATGGCCAGAGCGTTGCAAGAATCCATGGACATTCTCAGAGCTGGGAATCAAGTCTAGGCCCAGCTAGGTGAGGCAGGGCCGTCGTTTTTGAAGTGAGAGTTCTTCCGGTCAAATCTAGATGAGTTTGTGGGTGATCCTAAGGAGCCACTAAAGGCAGATGAGTGGCTAGAACAGATAGTGAAGACGTTCGAAATGCTTGGCATCGAGGACGACAAGTTAAGAGTGACCCGGACATCTTTCCAGTTGAAAGGAGATGCAGGTCAGTGGTGAAAGTATGTGCGTGGGCGCATTGGGATGACTTGGGGGGCTTTCGTCAGTTCCTTCCAGGATAAGTTTCTAGCTCCCACGATTAAGGAGAAGTTCAGAGACTAGTTCTCCAAGATAGTGCAGTTGAACACTCCGGTGGCCGAGTTTGAGGCCACATTTACTAGCCTCTCTAGGTTTGCACCAGAGTTAGTGGCGACAGAAGAGCGTCGTTGTTTTGAGTTTGAGAATTGGTTGAGGACGGAGCTCATGTTCAAAGTGGCCAGGGTAGATGATTAGGGATTATGGGCGCCTTGTAAAAGCGGTGGCTCATCTTAAGACCGTAATGCAGATGGAGGAGGAGAGGATGAGGGGCTCTAAGAGGAGTCAGGATGTTCAAGGGGACAGTAAGAGGCAGAGGGATCCTACCCCACAGCAGTCCTAGGGAACACAATTGAGGTCTACCTTTCCAGTGCCGAGTTCGGGTGCTAGAATAAGCGGTCAGGGGAATTTCGCTTCTTACAAGTGTGGCCAGTTGGGCTACAAATCTCCAGCTTGCCCGCAGAAAGAGGAGGGCAATGGTCTGCATCGTCTTTGGCTCATTCTTAGAGCCAAAGTCAATGAAGAGAGCAGCCGCTCACTTGTTATCAGTGTGGGTAGGTGGGGCACATAAAGAGATTTTGCCCTCATTGGGTGGCACACCCGGTGCATCTAGTTCGAGACAAACATAGAGCTACCAGCCTGCATAATCAGTACAGGCCTTGAGGGCCAATCAGGAAGCCTCTTCAACTCAGTCAATGCATCAAGCTTATGCTCCGAGAGGTGAGCAGGTTGAGTGGAGACCTATAGGGCGTGTGTATGCTATTACCGCACCAGATCTTGTACCAGTGCCTTCGGTAGTGAGGGGTACCTTCTTGTTTTGCAATTCAGTTGCTGATGTGTTGATTGATATGTGCATCTCATTCATTTATTTCGTCTGCACTTGCATCGATTTTGGGGTTAGAGTTGGCTTGGTTAACATCTTCTAACTGTGTAGAATCACCTATTGGTGGTGAGGTTGTTTTAAAGCAGTGGTGTCGGGGTTGTGACATAGAGGTCACCGGTCGCCGACTCCCTTTTGCATTTGTGTTGATTGACATGTCTAGTTTTGATGTTATTTTGGGAATGGACTGGTTGTTATCATATCGGGCTGTTATAGATTGCTACCATCGGAGGGTTACTGTGTGTACCCTGAGTGATGACTGTTTTTATTTCTTAGGAGACCGAGTTTATAGAGTCATATCACCGGTGGATGATCCATGTGGACGAAGTGAACTTAGTTGCCTTCTTGCCAACTTCTTGAGTAGTGAGTGTGATGAAGTCTAAGTTGAGTTGCCAAGGGTAGTTTGTGAATACCTAGATGTTTTTCCTGAGGATCTTACTAGTTTACCACTTCACCGAGAGATCGAGTTCTCTATTGACTTAGTGCTTGGCACGGTACCGATTTCTATGGTACCATATAGGTTTGCACCTGCTGAGCTGAGCGAGTTAAAGATTCAACTCTAGGAATTGTTAGATAAGGGTTTTATCTACCTTAGTACATCGCCTTAGGGAGCACCAGCTTTTTTTGCCAAAAGGAAATATGGTGCATTGCGACCTTGTATAGATTACTGGAAGTTGAACCAGGTAACTATTAAGAACAAGTACCCAATGCCTCGTATAGATGATTTGTTTGATCAATTGAAGGGGTCTTGTTGCTTCTCTAAGATAGACCCGAGATCGGGCTATCACCAGTTAAGAGTAAGGGAGGAGGATATCCCGAAGATGGCATTCTGTATGTGGTATGGCCATTACAAGTTTCTAGTAATGCCCTTTAGGCTAACCAATGCACCAGCTGTGTTTATGGATTTGATGAATTGGATCTTCCATGAGTTCCTAGACCGTTTTGTGGTCGTCTTTGTGGACAACATCTTAATTTACTCACCCTCTGAGGAGGAGTACGAGGAACACTTGCGAGTGGTACCTGAGTTGCTTAGAGCCCACAAACTATATGCTAAGTTTAGGAAGTGTGAATTCTGGTTAAAAGAAATTAAGTTCTTAGGCCATATGGTATCTGGGGAAGGGGTAACTGTAGATTCATCCAAGATAAAGGCAGTGCAAGATTGAGAACAACCTAAGAATGCTTTTGAGATCAGTAGCTTCTTGGGGTTGGCTAGGTATTACCGTCGGTTCGTGAAGGATTTTTTAGATTAGCCTCACCATTGACTAGATTGACGAGGAAAGGAGCCAAGTTTGTGTGGAGCGAGACCTGTGAGAAGTCGTTCCATGAGCTTAAGGTTAGACTTACCACTGCTTTAGTATTGATTATTCCGAAGAGGGGTTTGGGCTATTCGGTGTATTGTGATACCTCACAGGAAGGCTTGGGTTGTGTCTTGATGCAAGAGGGGAACGTAGTGGCCTATAGCTCGCAGTAATAGAAAACACATGAGAGGAACTACCCTACTCATGACCTAGAGTTAGCGACAGTGATCTCTGCCTTGAAGATTTGGAGGCATTGCTTATATGGTGAGAAGTTTGAAGTGTTTTCTGATCACAAGAGTTTGAAATATCTGTTTACATAGAAAGACTAGAATCTGAGCTAGGAGATGTGGATGGAGTTCATAGAAGATAATGATTTTGAGTTACATTACCATCCGAGAAAGGCAAATGTTGTGGCCAATGCTTTGAGTAGGAAATCCATTAGTAGTGTAGCTTGTATTGCCATTTTGGAATGAGAGATGTTGAGTGCCATTGGGGAGTTTGACTTGCATCTTAGAGAGTCTGTTGAGTCTGCAGCTTTGTTTTTGATAGTCGCACAACCTACACTTGTGAATCAACTAATAGAAGCATAGAAGGGTGGCCTTGAGATGGAATCCCTCCAGGAGAAGATCTCTAGTGGGAAGGTAGAAAGAGGCTTAAATGTGTACTCCGACTTAAGTGTTAGATACCTTGAACGTCTCTTCATACTGGAGTTATGTTGAGAGGAAGTACTCCAAGAGTTTCACTATTCGCATCTTGCAGTGCATCTGAGAGGCACAAAGATATATCATGACCTTTGTCGCCAGTTTTGGTGGAGGGGAATAAAGAAGGATGTGGCTGTATTTGTGTCAAAGTGCCTTACTTGTCAACAAGTGAAAGTCGAACATTAAATACCAGCAAGTTTGTTACAACCCTTGCCTATAGCTGAGTGGAAGTGGGAGCATGTCACGATTGATTTTGTTGTTGGCCTTCTGAGGACTTAACGGGGTAGTGATGCCATTTGGGTGGTAGTTAACCGGTTGACTAACACTTTATACCTATTTACATTAGGGACATAGTGACGTTGCACGGAGTCCCTGTGATGATTGTTTCGAATAGAGATCCACGTTTCACGGCTCAGTTGTGGCAAAGCCTACAGAGTGCCATGGCACGAGATTGACCTTTAGCACTGCGTATCATCTCCAAACTGACGGGCAGTCAGAGCGCACCATTCAGATTTCAGAGGATATGTTTCGAGGTTGTGTCCTCAATTTTAAGGGTTCATGGGAGAGGCACTTGCCCTTAGTGGAGTTTGCCTATAATAACAGTTTCCAATCGAGCATTGGTACGGCACCATTTGAGGCCTTGTATGGTCAACTGTGTAGATCTCCTGTGTGTTAGGTAAAGGTGGGTGATGCACCTATGTTGGGCCCAGAGTTAGTCTGGGAAACGACGGAGAAAGTTGCACTTCCCCGTAAGAGGTTGGCTACTACCCAGAGTCGTTAGAAAAGTTATGCCAACTGTAGCAGGAGACCCGTGTCTTTTGAAGTGGGAGACCATGTCTTCTTGAAGATATCACCTAGAAGGGGTTTGATAAGGTTTGGAAAGAGTGGAAAGTTGTCCCCTCGGTTCATTGGGCCTTTTGAGATCCTTGAACGGATTGGAGACGTAGCTTATCATTTGGCCTTGCTACCAGAGCTTTCCGAGGTTCATGATGTGTTTCATATTAGCATGCTTCAAAAGTATGAGCCGGATCCATCGCACGTACTGGATTAGACCGACTTAGAGGTAGATGAGGATGCCTCGTATGAGGAGAAACCGGTGAGAGTCTTGGATACTGGGGACCAAGTCTTGCGAGGCAAGACAATTCCCTCGATGAAGGTATTATGGAAACATTATGGGGTTGAGGAAGCAACTTGGAAATGCGAGTTGGAAGTCCATAAGAAGTAACCAGACTTATTTGTTGATGTTTGAACATGTATTGGAATTTTGATTATGTAAATGAAATATGAAAGCATTGTATATGTTTTTAGAATATGAAAACATTGTATATGTTGTATATGTTTTGGAAACACGGGTTTAATGTGAACATTGCATATGTTTTAGAAAATGTGAATTGTATATTCAATACTAAGAAATTATTCATCTTGTTGATGGAAATGGGTGACCAGGGGATGAGTCATGATGATGGAATTGATTGATGATCATTATTGTAATTGGTTTAAACCTAGTTTTAAAACTTGATTTGAAATTTCGAGGACAAAATTCCTTAAGGGGAGAGATTATAGCGATTCCAGTTTTGACCTTACCTTTATAGTATTTTGGACACGGGTTTCATGGTGTTGTATTGTTCATCTTGTCGTGCTTCCCTTGTGTTTCTTTGAATTTGGCTATTGGGTTGTTGTGGTTACATTTGGGATAGGTTGGTTGCTTAATTTTCAAACTTTTATTGCCCAGATTTTTGCTCCTCCGCTCAAACAGCACTTATTGTGCTCGAGCGGGCTTTGCAAACTCTCAGTAGTTTTGCAGGTCTGCAAAACTACTAGGATAGTGAATTCTACGCTCGAGTTATTCTTTATGCGCTTGAGCGGGCTCAGCTCGAGCAGCTTTTCTTGCGCTCGAATGATTGGTCTGTTGTCTGCAGAACTACTTATTGTATTTGACGCTCGAGCGTCACTTCTCATGCTCAATCAGACTGTGCGTATTTCAGTCCGTAAAATTGACATTTTACATCACTTTTTAATCTCTCTCTTTACTTTTCAAAAACCCTAGATCTAGAGCCTCTTTCTAAAACCTACTTTCTCTCTACATTTTCACCTATATCTATTGGTTTCTCTACCCGTGTGCCTTTGTTAAAAGGGTAGAGTGCCTCAAGAGCTCCATTTTGGTCCGAACAAGATTTGGTTTCGGCGTCTTTGAAGTTCCTCCATTGTTGCTTTGGCCTTCTAAGCTTGGGGTAGGGATTTTCTACACTCTCCTATGATTTTTAACTTAGTTATATGTTGTTGTGTAAATAATATTTGGATTTGGAAGATTTTAGACAAACCTAGGGTTCTAGGTTTAAAATCAAATGAGGGATTTTCAAATGAAAAGTGTTGAAAATGGTCACGGGTATAGATATGAGGTTGTATTGTATTAAATTTGTTGATTTTGACACATGGGTTGGATTTGGGAGAGAATGGAGTTTTGCTTTAAAACGTTTAAAATAATTATTTTGTATAAATAATGAAATTGGTATTGAAAATATGAAATTGGATGAATGTTTATATAAATGATGGAGTTGGATATGTATTATCCCTTACCTATGAAATTTGGATAATTTATCTGTGTTGGAGATTATATATTTGTTTAGAAATATCTATTTTGGGCTATTGGTGGAGGATAGCTATGATTGTGTGCAGAAATTGCATGAGGATTAGGTGAATTGAAACTAATCTCTTAATTGTTGTCATTAAATATGACTGTGTTTAATACATTGTATATGTATAATATTTGGGAGGAGAAAGGAAATGGACTCTACTGAATTAAGTTAGCCTGTGTATCCAGGGTAAAAGTCCCAAAAACGGAGCGTATACATGGGTGTCGATTCTTGCGGACGAAATTTTCGTAAAATGGCAAATTGAAGTGTTTGTGTAACGGATATACTAATAACCACTGAGTTGTAGCCTCAGTTGGGTTGGTTGGATAACAATGAATTTGATTTATGAATTGAGGTGAAATGAATTTAGATAAAAGGGATTGAGATATAAAACTTGGTATATTATGATTCTTGTAGGATATGAATGATTTTGTCACAGGCATTGTACATGTACATTATACTTATATCTTTGTTAAGATTCATAAATTGTGTTAGATTATTTCTACTAGGCCTTGGCTCACCCCACTTGGGGAAAAAACATATATATATATTCAGGTACTGGTGATATGTCTCCGCCAAGGACTTAGCTTGGGAAGATTGTAGAGCTAAAGGCTCACTTTTGTTTATTTTGTATTTATCTTTTGTACAAGCCTAGGGCTTTATTTGTATTGAGCTTATAGCTCATTTTGTTGTAACCAAGCACATTCTTGGAAAGATGTAAGCCTTTAGGGCATGTGAATATCTGTTTAGCTTTCATTTTTTATTTCGTCTTGTAACACATGTTGTAGATTGAGGATAAACGATTTATGAATGTATATCGCATGTGTCACCTTTTGTAAATTACCTCTAATTAATGAAAGTTTCTTACTTTATCTATATCATTTTTTACTAATATTTGGAGTTGGATTATTATAATTATTATGAGGGCGTTACATGCTTCATGAATTGCAAGTATCTCTAAATGATTTGAAAAAGTATCCGTCAATGTTTGTTTACTAATAGCCAAGATATAGCAATATTTTCAAGGATAAAAACATATCTTGTTTGTGATTTGCTTTATGTGGATCAAAAAGGTGTCTAGCACTTGCATATCCAATTAGCTGCGGCTTTGAAAAATAAACCCATATCGGTTATTCCATGAAAATAACATAATGTCTACATTCCAATGTCTTCGGGTTGATATAGAAATATATGTTGCTAATAAATTGACTGCAAATGCAATATTGGGCCTAGTACAATTTATAAGATACATAACAGTACTAATTGCATTGAGATATAGTACTTTAGGACCAAGAATTTCTTCACCATCTTTTGTTGGGCGAGAAAACCATTGGAGTAATTAATGGATGAGCTTTTTTCATATAAAGGTGCTTCAAAACTTCTTAATTGATGAACAAGAATTTTATTTGGCAACTGTTCGATTTGCAGGCCGATACAAAATTTTGTTTTGCTAAGATCTTTCATTTCAAATTCATTTTAAATGTTCTGCATTTTATGTAAGCTCTTCTGGAGTTCCACAAGATTCAAAACTTCAAAATATACTGCAACAATTGCAAATTCAGATTCCTCACTTTTGGGTTTTGAATTAAATGCTTTTGGCACCTCCAATCCTTTAGGGACTTATATATATATATATCACTATCTAGTGATCCATCAATATGTTGTAACCACAACCATTAAAAGCATATCTAAATTTTCTATGATTTCTAACCTGATGAGAAATCTAAATACAATTGCATTCATTACGAGTGAATAGATTTTCTCATAGTCAATACTAAGTTTCTACAAGAAACCTTACACAATAAGTTGCGCATATATCTAACAATTTCATTTTTCTAATTGCGTTGTAGCACAAATACCCATTTATATCCAATAATGCCCACTTATATTTGACAGGTTATGTCCTTTCAGGGGGCCAGACTACAAGTCCAAATACTTTACGTTTTTGTAAGTGAGTTTAATTCTACTTGTATTGCTTTTTTCCACATTGGCCCATTATTTCTACATCATCATTCTTTGACAGTTTGTGGTTTATTATTATCATCACTTTTGGTAATGCTTCCACCATTACTTCTGGTAATATCAAGAGCAACTTTAAATAAAAATACGTTGTCGACAATAGTTTAATTTCTATCACTAATATCTCTGGTACTTATATAATGTATTGAGATTTCATTATTTTCAAATATCTTTTCCACTTCAAGGGATAACTCTTCAGGAGGTTCCACTTCAGGAGATAACTCTTCAGGAGATTCCACTTCAGGGGATAACTCTTCAGGAGATTCAGGAGATTCTTCTTCTGGAGGTTCTACTTTAAGAGGTTTATAAGTAGGAGATTTATATAGATTTATTATAATAGTCTGTTTTGTGGGTCTAGTCTCTCTAGAAGCACTAAGAATTTTTTGTGGGTTTAGCCTCTTCAAGAGTGCTAGGTATAGTCTCTTTTGGAGCACCTCTTCAGAAGCACGGATATAGCCTTTTCAGGAGCGCTAGATATGATCTCTTCAGGAATACCAATTGTCCACTTCTTTCAATAAACTTTGCCTTTTGCATTGAAAGGTCTACTACGCTTCTGGCGTGACTTAGATACATTTACAGCTATACTAGCAGATTGTCCTTCAGGAACATCAATTCCTATTGGAGCATTAGCAGCTGGAATATAGGATGTTATTATATTTTTAGTGTTGGTGAAGGCATCTAGTAATTGATTTGCTTATACTTGACAAATAAATAATCATTTGAACTTCTAGTTCACATTGATTAGTACGAAGATCAAGATAAGATAACATCAAATTATTTTAAGTGATTTCACGTCGAGTTTCAGGCTGCGACTTTTCTCCCCCTGATGATGGGAAGACTGTTTCATCAAAATGACAATCCTCAAAACATGCTCTAAATCCATCACATGTTAAGGATTCAAGATATCTAATAATAGATGGAGAATCAAAACTAATATAAACTCCAAGTTTACGTTGAGGATCTATTTGCAATAGAAACATATAAAGTATAACCAAACATTCTAAATAAATAATATTTGATGGTTGACCAAATACAAGCTATAATGGTGAGTACTCATGTATACAATTGGTCTAGCATGACCCCATGTTGAAATAGATAATTTGTTTTTCATAAGCAAAGATGAGCGATCAACTAAAGCCATTTAATTAAATATTAAACTATACCATTTTGAGTATGAACATGGGCAGTAGGATACTTGACATCAATACCAACATGTATGTAATAATCACTAAAAGTTGTGTTACGAATAAGACTATCTAGTTAATATATCTATCAAAATCATGAAATAATGAATACTCCATATAGATATGAATGGGATAGTCTAATAATTAATTTTCTCAGTGAACAGACAGAGCATGGATAATCTCTTGGTAAAAGAATCTTCTAGTTCTTTAATGGATGTCTTATTTGAATTTTAAAAAATTCAATACATCCTTATAGATCCCGGATGCTCAGGGTAATCATGCCCTAATACGAACACTTTTTGAATTATAACACTTCTACTACATAAAGTTAGAGCACTTCTGGTGTATCTTAACATTTGATTCAATTACTTTTATTGTTGTATTATACAACTCATATGAATATCAAGCAACTACAATAGAAGTAATATATAGATATTCTTCTTTACCTTTATTTATGGTTTTAATAACCAATACAACATATATCTTTAAAACTTAACAGATGTCTTTTGGATCTAGTAGAATATACTTCATCAATATCAAATTTGATTCCATTTGACAATCATAATGTTGGCTCTTCTAGAGTTTTTAATCAAGTTTGTAGAACCTGAGATTTTACATTAGCTTTTATCATCTTCAAATGTTTTTCATTACAAAAAATTATAGGTGTCATTATATTGTCTACTAAATTAATATTTTACTCAATATTTTAGAATTAGTCAATATATCAATACAATCCATGTATATAGATAGCTAATCATCATTTTCAAAACATGATCAAACAAGAAAATATAAATTCCAAAAACTTAACTAAAACAAATATAATATTCAGAAATCAATGTGAATATTTTCGTTACCATATTCTTTTCTTTTTTCTTTTATTGAGTCTTGTTATTTTGAATCCAGACGCTCCAAGTGGAAAAGATTTCAATAGTAAAATACTGTTGATGAATAGTATTTTGAGAAAAGAATACATAATGATGAATATGATGAATACGATGAATAGTGAACTTCCGGGTAAAAAAAGATGAACAATAATTATTTATGCATAGCAATCACTCTCTTTTTTAATAGATTTATTTGCCATGCAATATGCACCATGCATATGCAATATGAATACATGCAAACATACATACATCATTCTTGGGAGATTCTATTATGTAAACTTTTTCCTTTTTCTTGTGATATCTCATGATTATTCCACTTCAGGTGGAATGTCATAATATTTTTGCTCGAATGTTTCTGAACATTTCCCCTACAGATTCTGTAATTTTACTTCAGCTACGTCCAAAACCATGACTTCTCCCTCGTCCACGGCCATGAAATGCAACTTCATTCACTTTAGGGAATGGAACAGAGCCAGTAGGGCGGGATTGATGATTTTTCAATAAAAGTTGTTTAGTTTGTTCAGCCACAAGAAGGTTGAAATCAATTCAGAGTATTTTGTAGATCGATGCTCTTTATATTGCTACTGCAGGAGCACATTATTAGCATGAATATTTCAACACATTTTCTATAGGTTGTACTCATTAACTGATTTGTAATTTTGCAACTTCAAATGCAATCAATTATAGCGAGTTTTTTGAAAGGTTTACGGTCCTCTAGTACTTGTGTTTCTCCTTCAAATTATTAAACAAAAATAGTGAATCTGTTATCGTGGGGTATTCAATTTTAATTCTTCTTGGAGATGATAGCGAATGAATATTATTGCCTTTGTGCAATCCTTCAGGGATGTTTCATTTTCATTTTTAATGGTATCTCCAAGATCCATTGCCTCAAGGTGGATCTCAATATCAAATATTCAAGATAAATAAATTTCCCAAAATATCAAGATATATGAATTCTGATTTTGAAGGATTTAACATATTTGTACACTCAACAAAACAATAATAACATATTTAGTATTACATGAATATATTAAGAAAAATATAGAATTAGCCTTATTATGAATCGCTCTTATAAAATATTTATTTAGAATTTATTTATACTTATATCAACCACTTTGTAAAAAAAACTACACTAACCTTATTTGTATGTGATTCCACTTTTCCTTCTCAGCTAGTCAGAATCTCGTGCTGATAACATGTTATAAAACTAAAGAAAATAAAGAAGAAAGAGCCACAATAAAAGAGGAAATAAATAGTTTATTCTATATCTTCATTACTAGGCAAGCTCACTTATTTATAGGTGATAAAACTCTCACTATTCACCACATCATGTGATTTACCACATGGCATACCACACTTTCTACATGGTAAAATTTTCCCCTATTTCCACTTTGACCCAAAAACTCATTAGAATTTCAATTAGATTTTTTTTTTATGATTATCCAAATATTACACAACAAAAACAACACTTTTCAAGTGTCTTCATATTAATATTCTAATACTTATATCATCATCAACATGGACAAACATGAATTAGTGCTTTGGACTGTGTTTAGACCTTATAGTTCGTTACAACGATCACTGCTTTTCAGATCACATATTATATTGCTATTTGATCCCTCATGTTTTTGTAATTTTTTTTTATTTTTTTATATTATTATTTTATTTTTTTGAGGAAGGAGTCAAAGAAAAGAGCTTCATTGAAAATTGAAAAGAACTACAAGTAAATAAAAGATGCACCGAAAAGGTAAAAAACAACCATCAGAGTTGAGGAGGTGTAGAAATGCAACTAACCTATCATCTAGCCACTTAAACATAGAAACCAGAGCACTTGAAATGAGAACTCGTTTGGAATTTTTTATTTTATTTATTTTTAATTTTCTTTTTAACTTTTTATGAGGTCAAAAAATTAAAGATAAATTACACTTACCTCCTCTAAAATTTATAATAATTATTAGGGATGGCAATTTGAACCCGACTAGACAAGGACCCGACCCCGATTAGAATGAGTTTTTCTCAAAAATTACTCCCCATAAGGCTAGGAATGGTATTGAAAATTGAATCCCTAATGTTTTCGAGCCGGGGATAAGCATAGGTTCCCTTGGCCCCGCCCCGAATAAACCCTGAACATCCCTGTATATATAATATATTTCTAAATCTCATTTTCAGCTGCTTCCACTCACATACACTGTTGAATCCCTCATTTCTCTCTCTCACTCATTCTCTCTCTCTCTCTCTCTCTCTCTCTCTCTCTCTCTCTCTCTCTCTCAATCTTCTCCACCGCTAATCTTCTTCACTCGCCACTCTCTCCTCCACCGCTGATCTTCTTCACTCGCCACCAATCTCCTCTCTCTCTCTCTTTCTCTCCCATTCACTCCGCCAATCTACTTTTTCCTCTATCACCGTCGTCTCCAAAGGCGATCCTGCCACCACCGTTGTCACACACCATTGCAGTGACGTGACTCACCGATTGCCACTCTCATTCGCGTCTATTCTATGGTTTTTTTGAACAGTACTATGATTTTTTTTGAAAAATCTTGATCAATTTAAATATATATATATGGATGTAGATCTGATTTTGTTGTTAGGGTATTATTGTTAGCGTTTTATCTGTTCAACATATCTAAATTTTTTCTGTTAGGGTTTCAACAGATCTGTGGTATTTTTTTAACAGATCTATGATTTTTTTTGAAAAATCTTGATCAATATATATATATGATCTGATTTATCTGTTGTCGCTTGTCTCTATACTTTCTCTCTTCTCTCTCCTCTTTGCTTTTCATCTTCTTCTTTGATTATTGTTGTTTTTGTATAGGGATTGTTCGGGGTCAGAGAAACTCAATCCCTATTAAGGGGCGAGAATGGGGAATTTTATAGCTTTAGGGATCGGGGACGGGGAGTGTATTCCCCCCTCCGCCTCGTTGCCATTCCTAATAATTACAGTTACCTTTCTCGTGGTTTAATAATTACACTAACCTTATTTACTTTTGAAATTATTATCAAGATTCCTCAACTTTTAAGTTATTTAACAGAATTTACTGATATCATACTCATGTCATATCAAAAATGATGAAATTGCCACTAATTACTTTATCTATTGAAATGAGAAATTTTACTCATCTCCCTTGAGATTTTGCATATATATTATCAAGAACTCATACATATTTTATCATTATTTAATAAAATTCTTAAATTTCATGCAATATTAAATAAAATATTTAAATTTTTAAGACATTATTAAATCATTTAATGTAAAAAAAATTTAATTTTTATTGATAAAATACTTAAAAATAAATAATCTCTCTAAAATTAATGTTAGATAATATCCTAGTAATTTAATATAATATTTATTCCACACTACATAAATAACCTAAAATTTGTTATTTTAAGCAATGCATTTATAATTTGATTTTTTTAAAGTTAAAATAAATAGATTTATTTTTTCCCAGCAATTTGCATTACTTGTTTATTCATATGTAAAAAAATATATATATTATTATTTTACTTTTTCTCAATCATATATTATTCTCAAATTTTAATTTTTATCTTTGAATCATTAAATTTCTAATCGATGCATATTTAAAAAAAGAAAAGAAAAGAGTAGGTTAATATTTTTTACATGATTAAAAAAAATTAAAAAATAAAAATTGAAGTGAAAAAAATTCAATCACCTCATAATAAAGTAAAATTAGTTTATAGGAAATGAAAGATTAAGAAATCATTTGAGAATAATAAAAAATTCAAACAATTTGCCATTTCCTATACCTAAAATTAAAATTAGTATTGGAGGTTGATTTCTCAGTATTGTCAATAAAATTATATGAGTACTAGATATACGGAATAAGTAAAATTAGATAATTTAAATAATAATACTTCGCTATAAATAATAATAGAACAAAATAAAGGTGAGAAATTAAAAAATAAAGTAAAAATTAAACCATTAATGAAGGTGAGAAATTAATTTTAAGATTTAATTTAATAAAAATAGTTTAAATGAAAAAAATAAAGACGGAGAAATATATTATAAGTATCATACAACAAATTAATTGAGTATTTTAGTATTCTAAAATAATTTCTCTATTCAAGTAAAGATTAATTTTATTTTTAGGTGTAAGAAATGAGAAATTGTTTGAATTGTTTATTATTCTCAAATGATTTCTTAATCTTTCATTTCCTATTAACTAATTTTAATTTATTGTGAGGTGATTAGTTTTTTTTTTTTACTTCTATACTTATTTTTTAATTTTTTTAATCATATAAGAATAAGTTGTGTTTTTTTAAATATGCATTGACTAGAAATTTAATAACTCAAAGACAAAAATTGAAGTTTGTTAATAATATCTTAACAATTTAAGGATAAATAATTTTTTCTTACATATGAATAAATAAGTAGAACAAATTGCTGGGGAAAAAAATTAATCCATTTGTTTCAACTTAAGAAAAGAAAAAAAGAAAAAAAAGAAGAAATTTAAATAATAAATGCATTAATTAAAATTAATAAATATTTTGTTATTTATATAGTGTGAAATAAGTCTTATAAGTATTGTATTAATTATTAGGGTCTTATATAAACCGGTTGTGTTATATGTACCAATTAGTGTACTAACTAGTATACCAATTGATGATGTGACATAATTTAAGAGGTTTTTGGTATTTATAACTTGTATAATGAGTGGGATCAGTACACTAATTAGTGCATATAGCATTATTCTATATAAACTGTTAAGCAATGAAGTTAACTATGCATGAATCTTTAATAATATTTATGTAACGACATTTGTGCTAAATTAATAGATTGGGAGAATCTTTATATTATTAGCAAAAGTAGAGGATGCTTCTATAATTATTAAAATCACAAGAAAAATCCTTGTATTTGTCAAAAATCTCAGAGAAGGTAAGTATAATTTATCCAAAAATTAATGTATTTGAAATAAAAAAAATTTAAGCCTAGTTTGGTATCACTTATAAGTTAATTTTCATAATCATAGTTTTTAAAATTATTAATTTAAAAGATTTAAAATAATATTGGTATTTCTTTTCATAACCTGTAAGAAAAAGTTGATTGTGTTTGGTTAAATTAGTTATTATATAACGTTTTTGTTGTACAAATATCTAAAATGTTCTCAAAAGTTATAGTTAAGGCAAAAGAGATAAGGGCTCCCTTGTCCATATATATATATAAGAGTTTCAAATAAGCTAAAAAAGTTAAATAAATTGACTTATAAGTGTTATCAAATAGCACCTTAGTTTTATGAAGAAAAAAACAAAGGACAAATTACACCATTAATCTCTATATTTCACTCTTTGTGTCATTAAGTTCCTACACTTTCAACTTGCTCAATTTTAATTTTTAATTTTAAATTTTGTTTCAATTTAATCCAATTAATAATATCGTTAGTATTTTTTTTAAAGAAAATTATTACTAAATTGGCTGAGGTTAAATTTATAATTTAACCCTTAAAATATAGCACGAGACACTTATATGCATACTTTTCATAAAAAAAATGTTAAGAGTTGTAATAATAGACCAAATTAAGATAAAATTATAAATTCATGGTCAAAATCGAACCAATTAAAAGTACAGAGATTAAAATGTCACAATGAGTAAAATATAAAGACTACCATCATAATTTATCTCCCAAAAAAATACATGAATGACTGGGATATATGATTAACTCTTTGTGGCGAGTTTTTGACATTTTAAGTAATTTTTTAACAATCCCATTGCCACTGGCCTTTAAAAAACACAATAAAAAAAACTGCACTGAGAACCATAGAACTTAAAATTGCCACCAAGAACCATAAGGACGCCAAAACTGCAGCAAGAACCATAGAATGCCAACACACCAGGCATCAAACAAAACCTGAAAGACAACAAAAACAAAAACAAAAACGAAAACACAAAAAAAACAAGGCAATTCAAGAATAGAAAGTTCCCGTGTAGCTATCCTCAATAATCTGCCCTTGTTTTGTTTTTTCGTAGTGTTGTTGTTTTGAAGGATTTTGACATCAGTCTGCAGCATCATGACCCTTACACTTGGAGGCTTCTCACAAAACCCTAAAACTATCCTCAGATCCGCCATCCTGAAAGGCTGCCATTCTTTTTCTTCAATGTTAGATGGGTTAATAAATAGTCAAAACAATTTTGCTATTAATCCCCCTCCGAATTTTTAAGTTTATCTGAAAAAAAAAAAAAAAAAAAAAAAAAAAAAAAAAAAAAATCATAAGAAAACTATTGGAAAAATGGTTAAAATAGGCATATTTTGGGCCGACTTTGAGCCCAAAATTGAGTGGCCCCAAATGTCTTTTAGAGTGGGTCCGAAGATGTGACGTGTTCCTTGCCGCGTGGCAAGTCACACAGTGAAGACGGAACGTCAAAACTATTTATGAGTGAATGGGAAGTTGACATCGTTTTTCAGGTATAACATTAATTTTGTAGACAAAATTCATTTGAATTTTTTCAATAGAAATTATTGTGGGAATTTAATTTAAATCTATATTCAAATTTTTGAATTCCTAAGTGATTTCCTAAAGTTTGTCAAATAGATTCATATTTATATTCCAAACAGGTTTTTTACTATTGACTTTGATTAAACTATTCTAATAGTTTAATAAAGAATATTCCAAACAGTTTGTTTAATAGTTCTCCAAACGGCTACTTTTTCAAATTTGTTTGGAAGGAAGAAAATTGTTCCATGTGCAACGGGCAGTTTTTCTTCAAATCTGTCCAGATCTGTTTAATATTCAAAACAGTATCTGTTGACATAGTTTGGCACCTGTTCACTACATGTAATTGCACCTGTTCGGGACTGTGATGCTGCCTATAAATACCATCAATTCCAGCAGTCTTGGGGATCCAATTTCCTATCCAAAAACAGTCTGAAAGTAATGTCTTGCTGTCCAAACTATTTTTGTTTGCATTATTCTACATTCTAGTTTTAGAATTAAATAAGAGAGTATTAGAACACAGGTTTGGTTCGCCGAACAAATTTGTTTGAAGTACTTCTACTTCAAACAAATTTGTTAAGATCATTGTATCCTGGGAGATAGACGCCATTCAACCGTAAGCACCATAGCGGGGCGAATCTGTCTTAAGGACAGAGTGTCACAAACTCGACTTGGTCTTGAATTATTTATTCGGTTCAACGAAATAAATTCTGTAAGATTTATTTTTTTTTTTTGAATTAATTTCAGTTTATTTTATTTACACAGAAAATTGTTCCAATAAAAACTTCAACTATGGTTTGCTCACATATGTAATTCTCATATTTCTTCATCACCTATTCATTTTCAATCCCAGTATATGGAAATCATATGGAAACCTTGCATAATAACATAGTTAAAGAAAGGAAAAACACTAAACATGTAAGCTATGTTTGGTACTTGAAGTAGATTTTTTTAGTACTGTTTAGGATTGATAATACTATATGATTAAATCAAGATTAGTATTAAACAAAATAGAAGATGGAATTGTACACCATAGGAGTAGATGTGCTGTAGAATATAGTATACTATAAGAGGAAAAATAAAAATAAAAAAGAAGAAAAAAACTATTAGGAGGGCAATAAAAAAAAATAGATGAGGCCCATATGAGCTCCCGCAATATTTATCAATCTCAATCCTCCAAACCATGTATCAATCAAGGTAGACCATTGCAACATAAAAGATTCAACTCCAAATAATTAATTATCCTACAAGTACACAAATATGTATTACAAATCAACCTTCAAGTTCAAGAATAGGATTTAGATAGGGTATATCTTCAAGCCATTATCAAAATTCTTCTTGAATTTTACTTGCATTATATTATCCTACAAGAGTCAGTTCCAGCACCATTGGGTTCAACTCCTCTTGATATGTGACACGGTTTAATTCAATCCATTTCATGCCGTAAAGGGTAGCCTAGCTTGTATGCTAGCACAGAAAACTAGGTCAACATAGAAAGACAAGAGAGCATTTCACGAAGGTGAATAACAAATACATGAAAAGCTTACGATGGGGACCCAACACCATCACTGCTCATAAGCTTCAATAGAATGAAAACAAGGTGAACTTTTCAGAGCAATTAACATGATACTATGAACTTGGCATGGTTGCTTCAAGTAAAATACTTGAGACGAAAAAATACCTCAGTGATCTATGAATTTCTCCAACTTCAATCTCAAAATTTCCATTGATTCAAACAGGGGCTTTGCATTGCATTGTTAATTGGTTATTTCTTATCCTTAATATAGTTGAACAATTTGTCATGAATTACTGCTGAAAAGATACCCTGAATCGTCAACAAACTTATGAACTCCCCTGCTCGGTCCATGTCTCCCTGCCCTTCCAAGTATTCCAAACAGGACACCAAGGCATCCTTGTTGGGGTTTGAACTAGGCGAATCTACTACGATTGCTTTTTTCAACGCTTCCACTGCTTTTGGAACTTGATCATGTTCAAGATACCCACCAGCTAAATAACACCATGTACTAACCAAAGGATTACCGCCTTTTTCTATTCCCTTGTTTAAAAGGGCTTCAGCCTTCCCCAAAAGACCATTTCTGCAATAAGCATCAATTAAGAAGTTTGGAATACGGAAATCATAGGATAGACCTCTCGATTCCCACTCCTCAAAAATCTTCTCAGCACCTTCAATGTCATTGAACTTCAATAGCGAGCTCAGCATACTTATATAGCCCTTGTTGTATATTTTCTCCTTTTCCTTGTACAGATTCCAGATCCGGTACAACTCATCTTTCTTGCCGGCTTCTGCATATAGTTTGAGGAGAACATTAAATGCAACACATATCCTTTTTGTGGTGGTTGTTAATCCCTCCAATTTTTTCAGCATTTCCAAAGCCTTGTCTAGGAGCCCAACTTTCAAGTACCCATTTGCAGCAACACCATAAGTGTTACAGTCCAGAATGATTCGAGGATCGGATTCCATCTTTGTCATGATATTATCGATTCCCTCACTGTCAGAAGTGGCAGCATATGCACTTAAGCGGATTGTGAGCGTATAGTTGTCATAACAAATGCCCTTCTTTTCCATTTCATGCATCAAGGCATCCAGTTTTTCTTTGCTTCCCGTTTGATAATAGAGATTCATCAAAATATTGTAACTTAATGGTGTCTTAGCACACCCCATATCCCTTAACTTTTGCATGACAGACTCTGCTCTGTCAATGGATTTTTCGTGGGCATAGCAGTTGAGAAGAGCAGTATACACCTCAAACTGTTTTAATTTTTGTGGGATATTATTGAAATAATTCTCTACTTGTTCTAGGCCATGAACTCGTAAGATCAAATTCAGCCGGGTGGTAACATCAGCAATTGAAAGGGGAATATACCTTTTGTCACTCATCCATTCAGATATCTGAGAAAAAAGATTAGATATGAATTTGGTGCCTGAAATTATGACATTACAGGAATATGAATGAGATGATATGAAATTTATGCTTGCAATATATATATACATATATACAAGTAAAGATTATATTAAAAGAGGCACCAAGTGGGTGCAACCCATGTGCAAAATAAAGACAGGCCTAGGTTTAAGAACGGGTCAACCGTGCCTAAGAACCAACTATACAAAAAAGATACTAATCAGGTGTTCAATAAAAAAAATAGGTCTTTTTGTCCATCCAACTATAATCGCTATATTTCTCTTTTCTCCAGAAAATTAAATTCAGCTTTAAAGGGACAGGAAACCAGCTATTTGTGGACTAAATCATTTGACTTAATACACTAAATCCCTTTTGACTAAACAACCTTGAGAAGTCCTTCAAATCATACGATCACAAAATCTTCATTGTCCTCCGCCATCATCTCTAGACTCCACCTACATATATATTTATTGAGAAACAGATTGAGTGCAAGAATGAGAAAATCGAAAGTAATTATTCTCCTCCCAACCACCGCCTCCCTCCTCACTCACCTCTCCCACCACCACCAACCTCCTTCCTTCAACCACCTTCCTCCTCCCCCACCTCCTAACCACAACCATGACTTCCTTCCCAACGCACCATTAGCATAGGTGTATATGTGCATATACATATATAGAATTTGCACCTACATTTTTAATTTCTTAAATTATTATTATTATTTTTTTAAAATGAGATTACTCTGTGTACACTTTAATTTTTATACATTAAAATTGGTGGTAATTTATATAGTGGAGGTGGTATTTTCTATTTACAGAGGAAGAGTTAATTGTGTAGCTTAGTCCAAAAGCTCATGCGGGTAAAATGGACTTTGCCCATTTTTTATGAATTTCGTTGCTAAAAAACAAAGTTAATTTTACAAGTATATAAGTAATGGATATACAATATCTCTATTTTTCTGTACCAATTTTCTAGAAAGCTCACTGTTCTAAAAGCTTGCCAATGGAGCACATATCAACAATGTAGTTATGAAATTGATTCAAGGAATCGAATACAACCATCTATTGAAATCTCCAACCAAAAAAAAAAAACCCCACATTCATATTACTAAATCATTATATAAAATAAGATTAGAAACAAGACCCCAAAAACTAAACCCCCTACATCAATCAATAACACAAGATGCATGCATATAAATTCATATATAACCAACTATAGATCCATTGAGACAAAAATTATAGGAAAAACTTATATATATATATAAAAGCTAGTATAAAAAAACCTATATCTATAGTCATTTGTAGTAGGGCTTGGACAAATATAGAGATGACTTAATTTTTTTTTTATTAAAGGGTCTAGTTACTCTAAGCTAATTGTAGTAGTGTCAATTTTACCTATATATATGATTATTTTTTTTGAAAAAAATTTCAAAGCCAATGTATGTGGCGCCGTAAGCATGCCTCTATTTGCACAATCACCTATTCACCAATGCACGCTAATTGGCAATGCCTTCCCTTAAAATCATTCACCAATTCACCACTGCACATTTCAAGCTACATTTCAAGGGTGGATCAAGTAAAATTCCAAATTCTGAGTAAACCGGACCATTTGCTTCAAACTGACAATTTATATTACAAACCCTAAAATGAATGCATACATAATTCAAAATAAATAAATTATGGCCCATAAATTTCTCCCAAATATTGATTATTTAATTCTTGCGATCATTTAACGAGAGAGAGAGAGAGAGAGTGGAACCTCAAGAGAGTGTTTGAACCGTTTGTAGTGGTTCAACTCTTTGATGATGAATCGAATGTGTTGTCGGTCGACAGGCCTTCCTTCTCGGACCCATTGATCGAGCACGGGAACCACCGAAACCTTAGGATCGCCCAGTGGGGATATCCTTCTGTAGAGTGAATCAGACCTTGCAATTGATGAAGAGTTTAGGATCGAGGATGAGCTAAAGAAATCTCTTAACACTTTTTGATAAGTTGTTTTACTTGAATAGATTGAGCTCGAGCGCGAAAGCTTCATCAGGAAGACAAGCAGACGAAGACGAAGCAGGGTTTAGTGATGGAGAGAGAGAGAGAGAGAGATTGATTTGGGGTTTAAGTTATTTATTTATTTTTGAACATTAGAAATTTTGATTGATGTAGTCAAATGACACTTGCAGAATGCGTATTCTTCTCGGCCTATCTAAATTTTTCTTTAAAATATTATTGGGCCCCGTTTGGCAGGAGCTAAACGGGATTTTTTTTACTATTTTAGCCATATAAGATAAAATAGGCTATTTTAGCCACAAAAGACAAAACATCACATCTAACCCATAATCATTACACTCTTCTCTCACAAAAAAACTCAAAAAAGTCAAAAAGCCAAAAAGTCCTTCTCAAACCAAGCTTTTAAGCCCAGGCTAAAATAGCCAAAAAAGTCAAAAAGCCAAAAATCCAACCCACTTCCCAAACCTACCCTGAAAAATTTATTCTTTATTGTAAGAATTATTTTTTTATCTACCTTCCCCATAAACTATCTATTTTTCTCTATTCTATTAAAATAATCTTTTTAACTATTTTTAAATTTGAATATTTTTTTAATAATAAAATAATTAAACAACATGAATTAAAGTAAGGCTTGGTTTGGTATAACCTAAAAAAAGTCAACAAGTCAAAAAGTCATTATCCTACTTGTTAGGGTAATTTATACAGGTAAATTGGGCCAGGCTAAGTAATGGGCCAATGTGGGCCGGAGTATGAAAAGCAGAGTAAAAAGACCTCATTCAAGTAGTCCGGTCGCGGAAGTTATCTCGGTCACGATTAGCCCGGTCAAGGAAGAATGTTGTTATATCGGTGCAAGAGGGCTCTGCGGTTAGCCCGGTTGGGTCTTCTAGCCGAAGTAAGAGAAGTTATCTTCCAGACTGTCCTGAGTTAGTTCGGCAAGTATCTTCTATGGATAGCTCGATCGTGGTATGGGAAGCCGAGGTAGAAGACAGTAAGGCAGGGCCGAACTAGTGTATAAGTTGGTCACTCCGATTAGTCTAACATGGCAATGTTACTTCGGTCGTAAGATAGTTCGGCTGTGGTAAAACCATCTCACTTGGTTTAAGCAGTGAGGGGGGTGTTGAGAGAAGCATTATCTCTCAGGAGTATGAATCCTAGGAGGACTCTACATGGAGGAGTAAGAGTCCTACTAGGATTGTGCCACATGAAACCCATAAAAACTCACCAATATCACCTTTGGAGAGGTAATGCAACTTTGCTCCCTGAATACTTAGAGCTTTTGCCTATTTGTTTTGTTGGCTGACTTAGGCATCGGAGAGGTTTCTGGCACACACCCGCCGGCTAGCTCACGTTTGTGTTTTCAGGTAGTAGAACGACATCGTACGGAGGAGCGCAAGCTTGGTCAACAGGATTATACGAGAAGGTGTATTTCTTTCCCGTACAATTGGCGCCGTCTGTGGGAATTCAGACAAGAACAACCTCTTGATCAAACTTTTTCTCTCAAAAATCAATGGCGCACAACGAAGATGTGTTACAGTCCGCCATCGACGGACAAACACCACAGGGAGGTGCGAGACGCGAAGGACTACCTTTGATCCCTCCTATGGCGGACTTGGAGCAACGACAGAATCCCAGGAGGGATACAAGGGAGAGAAGGCGGACTGACAGCCCTCACCACTCCCGTTCTCAGAGTCCAGAAAGACAAAGGCGGAGGATTGATCAAACCTTGGAAGAACGCGTCAAGGAGCAAGACGAATTGATATGACGGATGGCGGCGGATATGGAATCCCTAAAGCGCCAGATGAAGGGAAAAGAAGTGGCGACAGGAGCGAGGCACACAACCAAGACGCCTCCTCGTCACTTGAAAGGTCGTAGTAAGAACACCACACCTTCACAAGCAGAGAGTAAAAGCCTCAGGACAGGCGATACTCAACCCAGATCTTCCAGAACTCGTCACCCCAGGTCTGAAAGGACGAGATCCGAGAGGTCATACACGGAAGGGAGCACATATTGGCCTTCACATACGCACCAAACAAGATCTAGACAGACAGAGTTACCCAGATCGTCCGACCTACGAACCGTGCTAGAAGAAAAGGCACGATGCAGGGAAGATGCCAGGGCACATGATCGACATAGAGTTTCTGCCTTACAGCGGTTGGCTCCTCGGACGCATGGAAGCGTCGAGGTTGGAATGCCAATACCGCGCCCTGCCTACGAACCAACGGACAAGGCATTGGCGAGGCTGCAGACCTCGCCGTTTGTTCCAGCAATTGAGAACGCGCCCCTACCATCAGGCTTCCTTCAGCCCAAATTCACTACATACGAGGGGAAGACAGACCCCTACTCACACTTGAGCCACTTTCGCCAGGTCATGGCTGTATATCGGCGAAACGAGGCTTTGATGTGCATCCTCTTCCCGTCAAGCCTTGGAGACCTAGGCCTGACTTGGTTTGAGAAACTCCCAGAAGGCAGCATAGTCTCATGGGCACAATTGGCGGAGGCGTTCGTCACACGATTCAGAACAAACACCAAAACCCCGGTGGAGATCGACCAGTTACTCTCCATCGACATGGGCGATAATGAGACCCTAAGATCTTACAACAGTCGTTACTGGGAGACCTTCAACCAGATTGGGGACTGCCCCACCAATCTCGCCATTGCCCAGTATAAAAGAGGACTTCCAGTTGGGAACAGACTAAGGGACTCAATCACCATGACGCTGCCTCTCACCATGGAAGCCTTGATGAAAAGAGTGCATCAGCACATCAGAGTAGAGGAGGATGGCGCCCGTGCTAAAACAAAGTCTAGCACAGCCGCAGCGCCAGAGAAAAAGGCCTCAGCAAAGGTCAATGTGGTAAACCGTCCAAGCAGAAACGGGCGGGGCAGGCGAGACAACGAAGAAGACCAGGATAAGAGATGGTTGAGAGTCCGCACTGCCATAACCACGGTCTTCAAGAAACCGATCTACCAAATACTTAGTGAGATTCGAGACGAGCCTTTCGTCAAGTGGCCAGCCAAGCTAGGCGAAGCTCAGAAGGATTACGACGACAGATCACGGTGCACCTTTCATAAAGAAAAGGGGCACCGCACTGAAAATTGCACGCCGTTGAGACAGCACCTGGAAGAGTTGGTGGCGGCAGGTCACTTGGATAAATATATTGAAGGGGGGGCGCAACCAGCCCCCCAGGACCATAATAACCCCAACGGAATGCCGATCGACGCCCCACCTCAAGGCATTATCAATGTGATACATGGGGTCTTCGAACCTGAGCGTGTATGCGAGCTCAGAGGGTCGATCAAGAAGGCTGAGCACTTAAGGGAGGTACTAAGTGCCCAGCCTGCCATCAAGAAGGGGAAGACTGAGGCCACAAACGTCATGTCTTTTTCGGATAAAGACTTGGCAAGGATATATTGCCCCCACAATGATGCCCTGGTCGTCACTCTCCGAGTCAAGGATTTTGACGTTAAACGGATTCTGATAGACCAAGGTAGTTCATGTGAAATCATGTACTACGAAACATTCAAACAACTGAAGTTACAAGATAAAGACTTGGCACCTGCCGTATCTCCCCTGATTGGATTCAACTCCATGCCAGAATGGCCCGTCGGCAAAATAATCCTCCCAGTCAGAGCAGGGAGTGTGACGAAACAAGTGGAGTTTTAGGTGTTGAAGGTCCCCTCCACTTACAACATCATCTTGGGCAGAACATGGCTGCATGCCATGCGATCGGTGGCGTCATCCTACCACCAAGTAATGCGGTTCCCCAACGACACCGGAGTAATAGAAGAAGTCTATGGAGACCAGATCATGTCGAAGCAGTGCTTTGCCACGGTGAATGGCAGCCGCGCTGCCAAAGGATATGTTCATTCGGTGGAAGAGCCTGAGAGTAATAAACTATTCGCAGATGTTGGCAAAGCGGCTAGCCAGAAAGCGGTGGAGGACTTGGTAGAGGTAAGAATAGATGAAAAGAACCCGGATAAGTTCTTTTTGCTCGGTTCGTCGTTGTCCAGCACTGAGAGATTGGAGGTCTTGGAATTTTTGACCTCTAACATCGAAGTATTCGCCTGGACACCTTACGACATGCCAGGCATTGATCCCAACTTCATCTGTCACCAACTCAATGTCCACCCATCCGCCAGACCAATCATTCAGCGCACGCGCAGATCGGCATTCCACCACGCCGAAATAGTGGCGGAAGAAGTAGGAAACCTGCTGGAGGCAGGAGCAATCAGAGAGGTACACTACCCAAGATGGATCTCCAACACAGTTGTAGTACCAAAGAAGAATGTCAAGTGGCGAGTCTGCGTCGACTACAAAATAGTCAACAAGGCGTGCCCAAAAGACAGCTTTCCTCTACCACAGATAGATCAACTGGTAGACTTGACGGCAGGGCACAACCGACTTAGCTTTCTGGATGCTTATAGAGGCTACCACCAGATCGCCATGCATGAACCAGACCAGGAGGTCACATCCTTCACAACTCCAAGAGGATTATACTGTTACAAGGTCATGCCCTTTGGCCTGAAGAACGCAGGGGCGACATTCCAACGGATGGTCACCAAGATGTTTGAGCCGTTGTTAGGCAGAACAATGGAGGCTTACATCGACGACATGGTGGTCAAGAGCAAGGATAAGAGTGACCATCTCAAGGACCTAGGTGAGATGTTTGAGATCCTGAAGAAGCACAAGTTACGCCTCAATGCGTCGAAGTGTGCATTCGGAGTAGGATCTGGTAAGTTCCTGGGCTTCCTGGTGACCAACCGAGGTATTGAGGCAGACCCATCTCAGATCAAGGCGATTCAGGATCTGGAGAGACCAAACTCAGTAAAACAAGTGCAGCATCTCACCGGCATGGCAGCTGCGCTCAATCGGTTCATAAGCCGGTCGTCAGACAGACTACGACCATTCTTCCAGGCTCTAAAGGCCAAGTTTGAGTGGGACGACGAATGCGACCGAGCTCTGGAAAGCTTGAAGGAGTACATGTCTTCTCCACCACTACTTGTAACCCCAATCCCTGGAGAAGAACTCTTCTTATACCTGGCAGTTTCACAGCACGCAATTAGCGCGGTGTTGGTCCGCGCAGAAGGAATTCAACACCTGCCCATATACTATGTCAGCAAGACATTACTGGGCGCCGAAACAAGGTACTTGCCACTGGAGAAACCAGCATTGGCCTTGATGATGGCCTCAAGGAAATTGTCGCATTACTTTCACGCCCACACCATAGTCGTTCTCACAGCCTTCCCATTAAAGGCTTTATTTGAAAGGGCGAACTTTTCTGGGCGAATTCTAAAGTGGGCAGTAGAGTTGGGACAACACAACATCAAGTTCCAACCCAGAACCGCAATAAAAGCTCAAGCATTGGCAGATTTTGTCGCGGAATTCACACCAGGAAGTCATCACGTCTGCCCAGTCGACCTGACTAAAACAGCCGAACTAGGGATGGGAATTGACGCCGGAATAGCGCAACCCCTAGTACAAGATACTCAGCCAGACGGCAAGGCAGACCAAAGCAAAGCAAGGAACTCAGAGGCAGACCATGCTACACCAAGTCAAGACTCACCAACAAATAGAGACTTGGTACGAACAAAAAGCAAGGGGCAGACAGCAGACATGGACCTTGTAGAAGACACCAGTAACATGGAAGATCCCAAGGCATCATCTGATCCCTCCACTTGCTGGAAAGTTGTTCGTTGGAGAGATGTGGAAGCTCTTCGTGGATGGAGCATCCAACCGGCATGGAGCAGGACTTGGCATAGTCCTCATCTCTCCAGATGGCCTGGTAGTAGAGCAAGCAGTCAACCTTGGCTTCCCAGCATCAAACAATGAAACGGAGTATGAAGCGCTTCTTGCAGGACTTAAGTCAGCATTCTACATGAAAGCCACCGAGCTAATGGTTTACAACGACTCACAGCTGGTGGTAAACCAAATATCTGGCGACTACGAAGCAAAGGATGACAGGATGGCTAAGTACCAAGAATTGGTCAGAACAGAGATAAAGAAATTTGAAGTGGTAAGGATAGAACAGATCGGTAGAGAGGAAAACAGCAGAGCAGACGAACTAGCAGGCTTCGCCTCAATGGCAGATACCTCCATCCCTCATCCACTATTAATCGACTACCTGCCTAAACCAAGCATTGAAGACCCAGAAGCAGAAGAAGTATGTTGTGCGGAGTTAGGCCCTTCTTGGATGGATCCCATCGTATTGTTCCTGAAAGACGGCATCTTACCGGAAAAAAAGAAAGAAGCCAACAGAATAAGAGCAAAGTCACAGCGATTTTAGCTCTCTCCATCCTTGGCATTGTACAAGAAGTCGTTCTCAGGACCTTACTTAAAGTGTGTTCATCCCAGCAAAGTAGAAGCGTTCTTATACGAAATACATGAGGGGGTATGCGGCAGCCATCAAGGAGGAAGATCATTGGCATACCGAGCAATTTCACAAGGATACTGGTGGCCATACATGCAGGCAGACTCAGAAAAGTATGTCAAAAAGTGCAAAAAGTTTCAAAAATTCGCACATCAAATACATCAACCCACCAGAGAACTTCAACCTCTAATTAGTCCATGGCCCTTCGCAATGTGGGGATTGGACATAGTAGGTCCACTTCCAACAGCACCAGGCAACAGGAAGTTCTTTCTCGCCGCAACCGACTACTTTACAAAATGGGTGGAAGCAGAAGCCTTGGCGTCAATCAAGGAAAAAGATGTGAAGAAGTTTGTCTGGCAAAATATCATCACTCGATTTAGCATACCAAAGGCATTAATCTCAGACAACGGCACTCAATTCGACGGCAGAATTTTCAGAGGCTTTTGTGAAGAATACAAGATAGAGTTCTACAATTCTACACCCGCGTATCCCCAAGCAAATGGCCAGGCAGAAGCATCAAATAAAGTCGTCTTGGATGGATTGAAGAAAAGGTTAGAGAAAGCTAAAGGCAAGTGGGTAGAGGAACTCCCTCATGTTTTATGGGCTTACCACACCACACCTCGGCGATCGACAGGAGAAACACCATTCTCCTTAGCTTATGGCATGGAAGCAGTCATCCCATTAGAAGTCGGCCTCCCCACAATTCGGAGCGAGAACTTTGATCCAGACTTAAATGGCGAAGCCATAGCATTAGAGCTTGACCTTGCGGAAGAAAGAAGAGACAGAGCATTGGTTCACATCGCCTCCAACCAACAAGAATTGTCCAGAAAGTATAACAAAACAGTGCATCCAAGACAGTTCAAGATCGGAGATTGGGTACTGCGCAAAGTGATGGGAAACACCTTGGTTCCAGGAGATGGCAAGTTGGGGCCTAATTGGGAAGGACCTTACAAAGTGGTCGGACTAGCAGGCAAAGGGGTATACCACTTGGAAGATAAGGACGGCAAAGCAATTCCTAGGCCGTGAACACTGCCAATCTTAAGTTGTTTTATTTTTAGCTTTTTTCTTTTAAGCATGTGTAATTTTTTACTTTCTCAATAAAACAAGTCGATTATTTTCAGCATAATTGTTTTCAGTAGAAGGTAACTTTAGTGAGTTAGGAGCATTGTAAACATAGTTGGCCGGAATAACCAACTATGAACCTTCCTAAGCCCAGGATAAGGATCCAGGCTGCAGGACGTTTGGTCAGAATAACCAAACACTTCATTCTAAGTTGGCTGGAAAAACCAACTTAGAGGTTGGCTGGATTAAACCAACACTTGTTACTCTTCAGCCAAAGTAAGTTTATGGCTGAAGAGTGGTTGGCTGGATTAAACCAACACTTTTTACTCTTCAGCCGAAGTAAGTTTAAGGCTGAAGAGTGGTTGGCCGGAAAAACCAACACTCGTTACTCTTCAGTCGAAGTAAGTTTAAGGCTGAAGAGTGGTTGGCTGGATTAAACCAACTCTTGTTACTCTTCAGCCGAAGTAAGTTTAAGGCTGAAGAGTGGTTGGCTGGATTAAACCAACTCTTTGTACTCTTCAGCCGAAGTAAGTTTAAGGCTGAAGAGTGGTTGGCTGGATTAAACTGACACTTTTTACTCTTTAGCCGAAGTAAGTTTAAGGCTGAAGAGTGGTTGGTTGGATTAAACCAACTCTTGTTACTCTTCAGCCGAAGTAAGTTTAAGGCTGAAGAGTGGTTGGCTGGATTAAACCAACTCTTGTTACTCTTCAGCCGAAGTAAGTTTAAGGCTGAAGAGTGGTTGGCTGGATAGACCTAATTCCAGTTACTCTTTAGCCGAAGTAATTACGTCGGCCAAAGAGTGGTTGGCTAGTAAGTCAGGTTAACCAACCAAAACCGGAGTACGGTATCCCGGTTGAAAATATTGCAAAAAATATTTCAAATAGCAGTTAGAAAGCAAGCATTCAAACCGAGATCACAGTTGAGCAAATGAATTCATTGAAACATTCATTACAAGTGCAAGCATACAGAACAAAACCGGGATAAGAATTGCGCACAGAAGATCTTTCATTGAAGAGAAAAACATATACAACTGAGGGGCCGCAGCCCGATTACAAATTCAGAACAGAAGAAAGAAAAATGAAAATCAGTTGAGGAGATCATCAATTTCAGCATCAAACTCCGCATCAGCATCAACACGAAGTCCGGTTTGAGGTGGGAGCTCGGTCTCAGCTTGGACCTCGGTACCAACTGACAGCACGGTGTCGCTAGGCAACTCATCAGTCAGGTCTTCAACTGTTGGCTCCAGCCGAACTGGTTGATCGTTGACTTGCTCATTAACGACCGGAGTGTCGGTTGGCTCATCTTCATCTTCATCTTCATCATCATCAGAGCCTGAGCCTTCGAGAAATTGCCTCTGAAGATCGGCAGCGTACTGCGACAGTGAAGCCGGAATGGAATACTGTGGAGCGTTGTAGACCTCGGTGTCAGGCGTACAACCGAGCTGCTCCACCGCACTCCTCCAGCCGCACTTAAAGAACAGGTCCTTGGCTGCGTCGCATTGAAGGGTGTATGCGTCCTCTGCCTTCTTGAAGCCTCGCTTTTCGGCATCTTTTACGCTCTCCTTTAGCTGGTTTATTTCGGTGTCTTTGTTCTTTTCAATCTTCGCCAGCTGGCGTAGATATTTGTCCTTCATCTCAACGGCGACCTTCTGCTTTTCGGCTTCAGCCGAACTAACCAGTCCGGTCAGTCGACCGTTTTCAGATCGCATCTCGGCCAATTGTTTTTTGGCCTCTTCAAGCTCGGCCGTTTTTGCTTCGGCCTCTGCCATGGCCTCCCTGGTATTTCTCCTGAGCTCCATCACTCTCCTATGTGTAACATTGTTTTTCTGGATGGCCTGAAAAGGAGTAGTAACTTTTCTTTTAGCCGGACTGAAAGTTAGAAAAATTACATAGAAAGAAGAAAGCTATTTACCAAGATCATGGACTTGGTGGAAGACCGAATGGACTTCAATTCGGTGTTAAGTTGCTTGTAGTGGTGCTTCATATCTTTTGGAAGGCACACACTTTTGGCTAGATTAAAAGCCATCAGGTGGTCCTTCTCTGTGACAACCGAATCAGAAGCGGTGATATCTCGGTTGTTGAAGGTCAGTTCGGGAACCCATTTGGAGGAGGAGGCAGTTCGGTCTGATTGCTCCGGTTGGGGGCTTGGTTGAATGTTTGGGGGAGGACTTGGTGGCAGGATGGTCTCGTCTTCATCAGCAAGACGTGGCTCGGTTTGGTTAGTCCGGGCACGCTTGTTTCGACGAGATGAGGATGGCTGCTGGGAGGGAAGAGCTACCACGGTTTCAGTGGTCCGACCGGTCTGTGGTACCTCGGCTGGTGTTGTTGCGGTCAGCAATGCCTTCAGCCTGCTCCTTTTGGCCATTTCTTGTTCGGCTGTGAGAGGAATTAGGTTTATCTGGGGCAAGCTTGGGTCCGGTTCCGGTGCGTCTTCAAGAAGGAAGTCGGTCACTCTCCCTTTTCGGCGACCGCTGTATCTGTAGGTTGGTTCGAAATTTAGAAGCTTGGCCCAACTTCTTTCTTTAACCCGTAGTGCGGCGCGGAGGGTATTGAGGTTGGGGTAGCTGTAGAGGAAGTGTAGATACGCTGAATCTGCAGAAAAGAGTTCAACTGTTAGATCGGTTCAAGGGTGGAAAACCGAAGTGAAAGAGAAACAAGAAAGAAAACCGAAGTAGTTATACCGGGGTCTCCTTTTTTCCAGTTTATTCTTCGGCCAGGAATTCGGGCTTGATGATCTTCATAATTCCCAGACACCCAGAAAAAATCATCGTCATTTAAGTCTTTATCCGGCGTATCTGTTATTATTTTCTCTCGGTTGCGGCGTATTCTTAAATAATAAACCCAGCCCTCTTCTTTGGAGCCTATGGAGTACTGGTGGAATATTTCGGCTAGACCGAGGTTAAGTCCTTCTTGTTGGTTTAGTGCGGCTATTCCCATTGTGATTCGGTAAGAGTTGGTGGAGAGCTGGGTTGGGCATAGTCTGGTTTGCCTAAGAAACTCGCAAATTAATGGTTGGACTGGAAATCTTAGTCCGGTCTCGATTATTGAAAGAAGGGTAAAAGGGACAAAGCCCTCATTCCCCCATGGTGTAACGTCTTTTTCGGCTAAGACAAGTTGGACATCGTCCGGTATATTGTAATCCTTACGGAATTCAGCTAGTCCTCCAGGGGTTTCTACCAAAAACCTATACTTCCCCATTTATTGTATAACTTATGAATAAATTAGTTCGGCTGAGAAGTTGTGCTCAGAAGCTCGGTTGAGCGCACAGAGGGAGTGCCTGGGCAACCTAAGTTTGCAAAGTGGAAGAACAAAGGGGTTAAGCACAGATCATTGACCGTGCTACAAAACAAAGCAAGAAAAGAGAAGTCTTACTTCGGCTACACAGGGCACTACAGGATCTACCTCGGTTTCAACAAGGTGCTTGTTATCTCGGCTCGGCAAGATGTTTGGTTTTCTCGGTTCTGCCTATGGGTTTGTTACTCCGGTTGGGCATCAAGGGGCAGCTTTCTGAGTTCGGTTTAGAAACTAAGAAAGCTGGCTTAGCCCCCGAAGGCTCAGCTCGGTCGTGGGCCAAGATTTCTAGTTCGGTGCGTTTTTATTTCGGCTAATGTGAATCAGATGGTGACCTACTGAAACTACTGTTATATGGACAAATTCTAGTTCGGTTCTAGTCTGCCTAAATCTGTATATAGCAAAAACGGTTTCCTAGTTCGGTTGGACGTGATTGTGGATCAATTAAGTGTTCTATTAGCTATTTTTTGAAGTTCATGAGGTTCTTCTGAAGTTTTTTACAGAAACCACACGAAGCTGAGCATAAAAAGTGTTTTGCAAAAACACACAAAACAGAGTATAGGAAACAAAGGAAAAACGAGAAATAGATTCGTAATACTTACTTGGTAAAGAGGAAGAAGAATGAGATGGAAGCAAACGGCAGCAAGAACACGAGCTTCAGAGGTGTGAGGTTGAAGAACAGTAAGAGCTGAAGAAGTGAGAGAGGAGAGAGTGATTAGTTTGGTGGATGATTTGAAGAGAGAAAAGGTTTTTTTGTTTTGATGAAAAGCCCTCTGGCGGGAACTGTTCAAAAATTACGGAGTACGAGGGCGGCGTTACAGCTGTGAATAGCCAATAAGAGCCTGCCACGTGTCACTAGAAAGGAAAGCGTTTCAGTTGCTGCAAATTGAAGAGACGTTTTGACCGGACGTGCACAGCTGGGCTTAGGTTTAGCTCGGCTGGATAAGCTAAATAGTTTTTAGCTCGGCTGGAGAAGTTAAAAGGTTTTTAGCCCGGCCGGAATAGCTAAAGGATTGTAGCCCGGCTAGATAAGATAAAACTTTAGCTCGGTTTATAGACAGGTAATCCCTATCATGCTGCGCAGATGGAATTAAGGGGCAATTGTGAGGGTAATTTATACAGGTAAATTGGGCCAGGCTAAGTAATGGGCCGGTGTGGGCCGGAGTATGAAAAGCAGAGTAAAAAGACCTCATTCAAGTAGTCCGGTCGCGGAAGTTATCTCGGTCACGATTAGCCCGGTCAAGGAAGAATGTTGTTATATCGGTGCAGGAGGGCGCTGCGGTTAGCCCGGTTGGGTCTTCTAGCCGAAGTAAGAGAAGTTATCTTCCAGACTGTCCTGAGTTAGTTCGGCAAGTATCTTCTATGGATAGCTCGATCGTGGTATGGGAAGCCGAGGTAGAAGACAGTAAGGCAGGGCCGAACTAGTGTATAAGTTGGTCACTCCGGTTAGTCTAACATGGCAATGTTACTTCGGTCGTAAGGTAGTTCGGCTGTGGTAAAACCATCTCACTTGGTTTAAGTAGTGAGGGGGGTGTTGAGAGAAGCATTATCTCTCAGGAGTATGAATCCTAGGAGGACTCTACATGGAGGAGTAAGAGTCCTACTAGGATTGTGCCACATGAAACCTATAAAAGCTCACCAATATCACCTTTGGAGAGGTAATGCAACTTTGCTCCCTGAATACTTAGAGCTTTTGCCTATTTGTTTTGTTGGCTGACTTAGGCATCGGAGAGGTTTCCGGCACACACCCGCCGGCTAGCTCACGTTTGCGTTTTCAGGTAGTAGAACAACATCGTACGGAGGAGCGCAAGCTTGGTCAACAGGATTATACGATAAGGTGTATTTCTTTCCCGTACACTATTTAAGTCGCATCATCTTATTTAAGTCACATCACCTCTCTACCACATCACTTCAAACCTAACTCATACCCAACCCATATTTCATAAAAAGTCAAAAAGTGCATTTATTTAGGACATCCCAAACAACTTCTAAAAGAAGGAGGCTAAAGGCTGAAGAAAGCAGCAGAAGCAATATGAATTAAAGTCCAAAACAAAATAAAGCAGCAGAAGCAAAAGCCAAGGCCGGACATTCTGGTGGACAACCGGTGAAGTAAGTTTTGCCTCATCTGGGACATCCAGGTGGATGAACCCTATCAGATATAAAGGAGTTATAGTGACTCCCTACAAATAGAGTGACTGTAGCAATCCTAAATTTAAGGTGTTGTATAAAGGATCTGATGAAGGATTTTGGATGAATCAACCCCTTATAATAGCAAAAAGCTGTTATAAGGGAACTGATAGAGATGCTCTAAAAGACAAAACTTATACCAAATTGAGTAAAAATCAATAAGGAAGTCACTAGGAAGAAAACTATAAAATTATCTAGATGCAAAGTTTGTAGTGCAAAACAGAAATTATAAGAGTTCGATAGTAAAGCAGGTTTGAGATAAATCATAGGTTCCAACCATAGAGAAGGTAAGTTACAATTATCACGCTAATGGGCTCTAGAACACAAACAAAACCCGATAAACAAAACACAAACAGAAATTCGACCTCAATTCCAAATGCCAGATCCATGGAGGCCGGTTCAATGAGACGGAAGATCCGATGATAAGTAGCAGATCTGGAGTTGGTGTGGTGGTAGTTGCGTTGGCGTGAAGCAGAAGAGGAAAGAGATGGTGGATTTGGTGAAGGCTTCGACTGGGTAAGGCAAAGGGGAAAAAGAGATGAGAAACAAATTTATGTAAAAAATTGATCGAACATTGATGGTTATATGTTTAAATCATATTTATTTTTAAAAAATGTATGATAATTATTATTTCAATAATAACTATTCATTTTTGTAATACAAATATAATTCAAACACATATTTATCAATATTCGATTATTTTATTATTTTTCTATGAATATTCTATTTAACAAATACTAAAAGGTGAATAGTTTGAATCATAGAGGTCGGCTCTAAAATTAGTTCACCAATTCCAAATTCCTATAAAAAATAAATGTTAGAAATCTAAAATAAAATTAGTCAATTCGTTCTAAAGTATTAGTCTCTTATTCTATTTTTCATTGTCTCAAAATATTTGTCACGACCCACTCCCCATACTCAAGGGTTAAGCATCGTGATGGTCAGTAACTGAAGTTACCTACGGCCAATTCTTGAACAAATTAATAAACGTGAGCGGAAATAATATTTAAGTGAGGGTACCAAAATAATCATTGGAGCTTCTATTTTTATTAAATTGTCAGAGCTGAGCTATGTCTACAAAATGCTTTGTGCCTACCTCACGCGCTGGCCCTGACATATCACCTAAAAGTGGTAAATAACTATAAGCACATGGCATAGTGAGGAATATTATACTAAGAGCATAAGGGCATAAAATTCACCATGAAAAATTATTGGCTAAACAGAGTTTGATATTAAAATACATAATATATAATACAGAAATCATATAAACAAAATAAGCATAACCACGGTACAAAACAAAACAGATGTATGGACTCAAGAGCTGGCTCGTACAGATTGTAGAGATGCTTCCCACAATAGTATAGCACTTAACTCCGTACAACACTTTGCTCCACACCATAAATCAGAGTGTCAGTGGATCCATGACAGACAGAGGGTTGCAAAGTGACTAATCAAAAGCCAATGGTTATTTAAGTCCCCCAAGGCATAGGACTTCTATGGTGGTATTTACAAAATAATTATTCAAAATACATTTTAATAAACAGTTATATCCATGAGTTTTTCTTATTATATAAAATAAGGTTCATAAATAAATAACATAATTAAAAATGTTAATATAATATATAAAACATTATTTACGTAAAATAAATTATGGTAACTTAAAATATACGTAAAATATATTATGGTAACTCAAGGTATAATATAACTCACCTTAAAATTAATACCTCACTTTTTTTTTCCACTACCAAAGACTCTTTCGACTTCCAATATTTTCTTTCCATTTTCTTAGTTTCTTTTTCTTTTTTTCCTTTTGTTCACAACTCCAATCTATATAATAAGGAAGAGTGGTTTTTGAATTCTGATGGGACTATTGTCCCTTTGTCACAATGTGAACCGTTAGATTGACTCAATCCAACAGCTAAAAAATGTCCAAGAGGCAAATACATTTTCAATGGTGGATTTACAATGGTGATTCAATCCTACGATGTCCAAGAGACAAATACATTTTCTCATTAGGTTTCTTCTTCCCTTCCATCCATCTCTCTCTCTCTTTCTCTCTCTCTCTCTCTCATTCAAAATTTAAAATTGAGTTGTCTCCCTCATCTCTCACTCTCAGAGCTCACTCTTCATCTCCAATCTCCCCCGAAAACATAGTAGATCGGCGACTTCGCAGGGGTGCTAATCGGCGACTTTGCATTGGAGAGTTTGTTGGGTGCTAATCGGCGACATCGCGGGGTCCAAATCAACGACATCGCTTCAACAAATCGGTGAGGTTCTCCAAAATCTTTTGTTTGAGGTTCTCCAGAATCTATAATCGGTGAGGTTCTCCAGCCCTTTGTTTTCAATGATGTCACGCCCCCAAATATTGCAATAAAGATAACTCATATGCGGAATAAATATAAGAAACATCATAAATTCATATATCTGAGTTCACTATTTAGCAAGCAATTAAATGCCATATAGGCTTTCATCTTTCCAAGACATTGCTTGGTTACACAATAGAGTCTCGCTCATTACACATTAAGCCCTTGGCTTTACAAATAACACTCATGCACACATAAAACATAACTAGGAAACTCTTGCTTCCCGAGAGTCCATCCATGCTATTGCCTTGGAGGTAACATCTCACCTGCACCTGAAAATGATATTCCCGTATAGGGTGAGCTAACAGCCCAGTAGAGATATGCTAAACATAATATGGGCAATAACTAAAACGTAAGCATTCGATAAATGTTTGACTCACATATATCCATTCATAATCCATTTCAATTACATGATAAATGTATCCATGTTTCATAATAATTACCATTTCTTAATTCATAATCCTGGCTCAAAACCTGGCCATACCCTTTAAGTGAGATTATATCTCATATCAACAGTACTTCCATTTCAATTGAGATAAAGACTCAAATTAACATTTCCGGTTTCATGACATTAAGTCCATGTTACATTTCATTTCCCATTTCTTTTTCAACTTCGAGTTTGAAAACAAGGCTCAACACCTAGCCCAATAACTTAATGAGATTAAGACTCATCTTTAAAACACTTTTGAAATTCATGATGGATACACATTTTAATGTTGTATCAATAACACATAAACTATTTCCACCCTTTACGAAAGATACACATTTCGGTGCTGTATCAACATAACATGGAATCACTTCTATACTTCACAATTGATAACAATATACATTTTAGTGCTATATCAAATCAATTTAAACGCTTCCATAATCAACACTTGATAAACATTGTAGTGCTGTATCAATGTCACACAAAATCCGGTTTAAAGGTTCATCCCCTATCTTCCCCTAAACCGTGGAGTACATTCCCTATCTCCTCCCACATAGCACATGTATATAAACGTAGATCATATACAATCAATTAATACATAAAGTTAATGCATTATTTCAGTCGCTATATTCGATGACATATTCAATTGATTAGTTTTAGTTTGCCTAATCATCATGCATTGTCTACAACAATCAAGACTATCCTCCACCGATAGCCCAAAGCAGTTATTTCTAGACAGAAAATAAATGCTACAACAGATATATATAATCTCAACATTTTCAAAGTAAGTGATTAAAGAATCCAACTCCACCATTCTACCTCATATTGAGTCGATTTTATTATTTCCAACTCAATTTCATATTTCCGTATTAATTGTCATTAATTACAGTAATGACCCAAATATACCCAAACATGGCATTTTTCCCTTTTTCTCAATATTGACCCAAAGGCTCAAATATTATCAAAAACATCAATAATCTCCATTTTTAAAACCAAAACACACAGGTATGAGTCAATTGAACAAAACCCCCGTTTTCAACGTTATACATCTCCAACCTTAAGTTCCCAAATCAAATCATCTATACAAATAACTCAACATTTATGTTAAAACCCATAAGAATGAGTAGGAATCCCTACCTCAAATTCGGAGCTCAAATGGAGAAGATGAAAAGAGATGAAACTCGATCTCCACCACACACCACAAAGCCCTCGAGAAATTACACAACTTTGGCGAAGGAACTATGGCCAAAATCCCAATGGAACTATGGCCAAAATCCAGCTCGGCACAACTAAAATTTATAACTTGAGCTCGGCTCGTAATGGCTCATTAAACCAAGAAAGAACCATAGAAGCAGATAAGCTAACCCTCTGCACTTGCACTTATATAGAAGTTTGTCCACCTTAAATTGTATCTTGTAATCGATGTGGGACTTCTAACAAACACACCAAACGACGTCGTTTGGCACCACACTTTCGTCCACTCTTTGAGTCCCACATCGCTGAAAGAGGAAACATTTTGCGTCCAAATGCTTATAAAGTGGAAACCTTTGAACACAAAATGTGAAACCCTATGCTCAAGCGTGAAATACGTTCTTCCAGTATTTTTGCGAACATAGGTCAAGTAACTTCGAATGCATTATGAATTTTTGTTTTGAGGGGCGCTGCCCCTCAACCCCGCTAGGGCGCTGCCCTTGGAACCCGCGAGCTGACCGGGCAGCTCGACCCCCGCCAGGGCGCTGCCCTTGGACCCACCAAGGGGCGCTGCCCCCTGGACCCCCGCGAAGGGGCGCTGCCCCCTCAACCCTCGACTGGCCCAGTCGAAGTGGAAAAACATAAAAAAAAAGAAGATTGAAACCGGGATTGCTACAAATGAAACCAACCTTGAGTCAGTTTTTCTCTCTCATTATGGGTGATTAGCAGCCAGATTTTTTTTTATTTTTTTTCTTTGAAGCCACAGAGATCAAATTGTGAGTATCGTTTTGTTGATTTAACTGTGAGATTAAACTGTGAGTATTGTTTTCATTACATTCATAATTCTAATATTTATAATTTCTTATACTTGTCATGTTATAGGGAAAACAATTTTGTGAGTTAAAATCTCTGAATAAAATTCTATTTTCCTGTATATTGGCCTAATATGCCCAGCCAAGAAAAAAAAAATGTATATGTAAATTTTGGAGAAGCTACCTTTAGTTGGTTAGCTTACTCATAGGTGTAAATTAATTTGAGCATTTTGAATGATCAATGATATACTGATGACGTACATCCCCAAATGATAGATCAAATTCCCATGTGAGTTTAATTCTTAAATCACTCTACAATTCTCCATTTCACAGTTTCATGTTAATTTATATCAAATCCTTGATTCATTAAATTCAATCTGTGCCAATATTCTTAGTCTTACTAATTTGTGAATTAGAATATATTTATGAAATTCTATTTTCCTGTGTATTGATCTAATATATTATCAGCTGATTCTGTCCAGCCAAGAGGAAAAATATGTATACATACATTTTGAAATTGTTGAATTCAGTTGGCTAGCTTACTCATAGGTCATAGATGTACATTAATTTGAACATTAGTGGAGTAGAGAAAGAACGATTCCCAAAATCAAACTGTGAGTATTGTTTTGTTGATTTTTCTTATACAGATAATATATACACACGAAACCATTCTATATTGTATTGAGTTACTCTATTGAATGGTTGTTGTGCCATTAACCATTCTATTGAGTTACCCATTAACCATTCTATATTCCTTGCTTATTAAGTGTTTGATAAAATGTTTTAATGGAATTTACACACAACAAATCCAGTTGATGGTATCCTCTCTCATATATAGATTTTTCGGTTTGATTTTGTGGAGAAATGGGAATCATCCCAATAATTTTTTAACTTGCTTTTGGATAATGGGAATCATCCAACTACCAATATTATTCTTCTCTTGATTTCTACTTTTGGGTCTGTGTTCTATTATTTTTTTGCGATTTTTCTATGTGGGTTTTCTGAGTTTAGGCTTAAGTTGCAATGATGTTTTGTATATTTTTTCTTTGTTAGGAATAGACATCATTTCTTTACTTGCATTTAGCTGAACCTTTCAGATTCACTTTTCATGACGCATAAGCATTCAGTTTTGCTATAGAATTGTTGGTTATCTTTTTCAACATTACCTTTGGTCAGGTAACTAATTGCAAATTTTGCTAGAAAGTTGTGGTGGTTGTTTTTGATGGTCAAATTTTGGATGTTTTGTAAAATGCCTCAATTAAAATAGTTTATTTTCTTATATAATTATACTTTTTTGTTGTTTAAATAGTGAGTGAATCTATCAAGCCAAGTAAATGACTAAACAACCTTTCCTACAGAGAGTTTGATTAACCATGTTTGAATGCACTTAGTGCTGGTAATGTGAATGTCCTAATTAATCAAAGTTATCTTATAGTTTATTCTACATTCTCCCCCCCTCCCCCCCACCCCCCCCAACACACACACACACACACACACAACAAAAAAAAAATAAAAAAAATTAGTGAGTGAATCCATCATAGTTTATTCTACATTCCCCCCAAATAGTGAATGATACATGCCTTGGATATTTGGTAAGGTTAACAAAAATATAGGTATATTCAAATTGGTGAATCAATCAATGGGAGTTGGATCTTATTTTTAATAATAAACAGTGGGCAATTTTTAGGGAGTTGATTTTAGATAATGGATAGTGGATAATGGAGCTTGCTTGCTTATATTTTTTATTCTTCCTTTTGCTTCAGGTACATATGCCTTGGCTTGAAGGTGTGTTTGATTAGCTCATAAAAAGTTGTTATGGCTTTGTTTGCTACAATGGTTGATTAGGTCATTGGTCTGCCTTCCATTGATGGATTTGTCAATAATTTGTTGTTTATCTATTGTTTAAATTGGCTTCATTTTTACTAGCTAGGCTTCATTTTATATGTTGGCTATCTTCTGGATTATTAGCTATATGCAGTTTATGTTTTTTGTTCAGAGACGATAGAGAAGCAAGAACCAAGAAGAGCGAGTACTTGATTTTTTTATGCTAATAATTTGGGTCTTCTATTTTAATTTTTGAATTTCATACTATTTTGATAATAATCATTGTGATAATTTTTACTGTAATTTTAAAAATTAGTATTGTTTAGAATGCCTTTATGTTTGATTTTATTATTTTTCAAAAACAAGATGTTTTAGTTTGTTTTGATTAGACTTGAAAAATTCAAGTTAGACAATGAATGGAAGTGTTGTGTGGGTCTATTAGTGAATGTTTCAAGAAATGGAGAGCAATGGCACAACGGCCCATTTAACAAGTGAGCCTTTTTTTTTCCTCTCATTTTTTATTGAATGTTTCAATTTTTTATTGAATGGGTCTATTAGTGAATGTTTCAAATTTTTTTTTTTTTTTTTTATTTTTCTTTTTCGGCTTTTTTTTGTTTTTCTTTTATGTGTCTCTTTGTATGCATTCACTACGTGATTTGTAAAATGGGTTTCCAAAATGCCTCAAAATTTTTATTTGGGTTTTCGTTGGGTGTCTAAATTTTTATGTGATTTGTTTCTCATTTGGGTTTGATTGTGTTTCTCATTTATATTATGTGATTTGTTTCTCATTTAGGTAAGACTTCAAACTCGCTGTATAGTATTTTTTCCCGATCGTTGTTGTTGATTATGTTGTGTTTTTCCCTTTCTCTGCTCTTGCCGGTAAGATTTATTCACTCTTCGTTGTTTGCCTTTTCACTTTCTCTGCTCTTGCTTATAATTTTGATTTGTTGTTTAAATTCTGAATCCTTAAGGAGTTGTTTGGATTTGTTGTTTTGTTGTTTGATAGTAATTTTTGGTTTTGTAGTTTAGGTGTCTGATTTTTGTGAGGGTACTTTCATTATCCCATCTATGATTTTTGTGGGTACTCGCAATTGCTTAGCATCAAATTTGTTTGATCCATATTGAGCATCAAACTATGAAAATTAACTCTGTAGATCTTCCTTGGTTTTGTTTCTGCTACTATGAAAACATTTACTAATTATTAGAGCCTACAATTATTACATAAAACATTATTTGGCTTGCATAGGCAAATACAATGTTCACATGTTCTTAAAGTCATGCCATCATAACTGCATCTTTTTCACTCAAGTTTAAGCTTCGAGTAACTCACTTAGAGACCAATTAAGTTGAAAAACTAATGATATATATTAAAAATTGAAATAGATAGTTCAGGGAAAGCTACTATTGCATATAAAGTTGGTTTTGTAATAATTGTTTACATTGGTTGTTGATATATATTGTCTTGACATCCTATACTAAACTAACCTCCATCAAACACATTGAAAATAGTAGGTATGGGTTTAATGATTAGAAAACTGGTTTGTCTACTTGCAGTGTAGTATGCTTACTTGCAGTGTAGTATGCTTAATACATATATGGTTGTGGTGATAGTGTATGAACACCACTAATCATATTGGTTTCCAATTTTGTGTAGAACACCATTAATTGTTAGTCTTTGTTACTTTTTAATATGGAAACTAGCTTAGAATGTTATTCTCTGCTTCTTTTCTTTTTTTCGTTACCAAGATGAATTCAATTTGTTGTCAATGGTGAGTTGGTTTTGCAATAATTGTTTATGTTGGTTGTTGATTTAGATTTTTTTTTTCCTATTAGTTGGTGTGCTTCTTTTATTTTTATTTTTTTGAAGTACATTAGTTAGTGTCGTTTGGTTTTTTCAGTTGATACTTCTAATACTAATACAATTTGGTTTGGGGCCTACCTTGAATGTGACTTTTTATTTTTCTCATATTTTTCTTTCCTTTCCAAATTGGAAGTAAGTTTATCTTCTCTGTGTTCTGATTAATTCAGGAAAGGTGACTACTACTGGTATCTTCCTGAGTTTAAGACTGACCAGGAAAGAAAAGAGGTTGCTGAACAATCACTGAAGGGTTATGAGGCATGTTGATCAATTGTCTTGACATCCTATACTAGAGATATGCATAGTGAATTGCTGCATATTGACATAGTTTTGTTTTTAACCTTCACTTGATGTGTCTTCTTGATGCTGTTCTTTCTTCTTTTTCTTTTTTTAGGCTGCTTCTACCACTGCAAATACAGATCTCCCTTCAACACGCCCAATTCATCTTGGCCTTGCTCTCAACTTCTCTGTCTTCTATTATGAGATTATGAATTTTCTTGAGAGGTTATTCTTAATTCCTACGTATCTGGTGTCATAACAAACAATGGGCAATTTTTAAGGGGTTGATTTTGGATAATGGAGCTTGCTTGCTTATATTTTCTATTCTTCCTTTTATTTCAGGTACATATGCCTTGGCTTGAAGGAGTGTTTGATTAGCTCATAAAAAGTTGTTGTGACTTTGTTTGCCGCAATGGTTGATTAGGTAATTGGTCTGCCTTCCATTGATGGATTTGTCAATAATTTGTTGCTTATCTATTGTTCAAATTAAGAATCTTAAATTTTTATTAGATAGGCTTCATTTACATGTTGCTATCTTTTGGATTATTAGCTAGGTTCAGAACTAAGAAGAGCGAGTACTTGATTTTTTTATGGTGATAACTTGGGCCTTCTATTTTAATTTTTGAATTTCATACAATTTTGATGATAATCATTAATTTTTACTATTATTTTGAAAATTAGCATGGTTTAGAATGCCTTTATGTTTGATTTTGCTTTGTTTTGATTAGACTTGAAAATTTCAGGTTATACAATGAATGGAAGTATTGTGTGGGTCTATTAGTGAATTTTTCAAGAAATAGAGAGCAATGGCACAACGACCCATTAAACAAGTGAGCCTTTTTTTTTCTTCACAATTTTATATCTTTGTTTGGGGAATTAGAAGTGTATTTATGGAGTTTCTTTTTATTGTCATTTTTCTTCTTGATATAGGTGATTTTGGGGGTGGAAGAGAAATTTAGATCAGGTTGATTCAATAGAATAACTTTGCCTACTACTTTTTCCACTCTATAACTTTACCAGTGCTTATAATCAATTAAAATTTTCATTTTAAAATTTAAACACTGTAGGCACAATTGTATATTCATTTTAAAATAAATGTGACAAACAAATATGATTATAATAAATTAAAATTTTGATTGGATGGGTTAGAGTCAATTTTTTTTTCTTCTTCCCTTTACCCCTGTGACTCTTAACTCAATATATTTTAGTTTTATTGGGTGAAAATCATCTGTTATTTTGTACAAGAGTTGCACCTGTTCTTTCATTTCTTTCTTTCTTTTTTTTCTTTCTTTCTTTCTTTCTTCTTCTTCTCCTCTCATTTTTTATTTTATTTTCAGAGTGTGGATTGTAAGTTGTGATAAATAAATATAAAAAAAGGGTAAATTACAAACACACCCCTTGAGATTTATTTAAATTACAAATTACCCCCTGTGGTTCTAGAAATTACATTCTGTCCTCTAAGGTTTCTAATTTCATAATAAATATGTCCTTTTATCAATAAATCATCAAGTTAATTAACAATTTTTAATAATGTTAAAATTTTATTTCAATTAATAATTTAGATAATTTGATTATTGTATAGGTAAACAGTTAAAAATTTTACTTTTTCAATTATTTTTGATAAATAAAAAATTCTGACAGAGAGGTATTTGTAATTTTCCAAACCATAGGAGACAATTCGTATTTTAAGCAAACCTCAGGGGTGTATTTGTAATTTACCCAAAAAAATTATACTTTCAGCTTTGCCAGTTATTTTGTAAGACTCTATAAACAATGCTGAGATTGGCTCAATGAGGTCTATAAAGAATTTGTAAAAGAAAAATAGTAAAGAGGTCTAGATTAATAAAAGCCAGTTTTAAGCCAATTGGTTGTTTTTTTTTCCTTCAAATATTTGGTTTTGGAACTAAATTAATTTAGTAGACCATCTATGTTATTAATTAGTCATCCTGGAGTAATGAGTGATGGCATAAACTTACTTTATGCTTGAAGTAGTTTAAACATACTTTATACTTTTAATTGGATGATTATGCATAATGGTACCTCATAAGTGAAGAAGAAGGTAGTTTCACTTTCAACCCTTAATGTTAGTGAAGTGCTCTCTTAAATGTTGTGGGCAAATTCTTGGTGATTGATTTGGAGTATACAACATGTTATCAATCACCTAGAAAGTGAAAAGTATGTAATCCCTTCTTATTTTTCCTTTTTTTTTTTAGTAGGCAGGTCAATTGATTGGTTTGAGGCAAATGTGGTGCTAGGTATGAGGTGAGGAAAAGCTGTGAATTTCATGTAATAATTTTTTGAAATGGTTTAGATTTTAGAAACCTATCTTCATGTAATGATTTTTTTTTACAAAATGGGTTAGATTTAAATGTGTTTCTGAATGGTTTTGATTCCAAAAATATTAAAATGATAAATGAACTAGCACAAGTATTTGGTTGTAATCTTTGTTTAAAAAAATAGTACAGTTAATTTTATTTAATGAACCTTGGGTTTAATTTTAGTTAGATTTGCCCATTAACATGAATTTCAAGTTTGATTCTTTTTTTGTTGCCTACTAATTGTTATACATAATGCTTTAACTAGAAAATGAGTTATGCATTATCACAGGGATGGAAACTCAAAGGAGCATGATCATCCAAAAATGGATACTTCGCACAGGGTAAGCTTTAATTGTTTAAAATTTTAATTTTGTTTGGTTTTACAACCTTCAAAAATTCTTCTTCCTTATAACAAGACTCTCTTAGTCTTAATAAAGAAAATTATTTGCTCCCCTTACAAAATTTGAGTTTAATTCTATTTGGAGGTTTGTATGATTTATCGGCATTCTCAATTGATCCTTCTATACTATTATTTGCTTTTCTATTCATTTGTTTACTTTAGTAATGCATACAATTGTGTATTCTCATTTGTTTACTTTAGTAATGCATACATAATTCAATTGACCATAATAGTTATGTTCAATTCTTCTTAATTCATAGCTATTGATTTTCCTATTTCTCATATGTATTTTGATGCGATTTTTCATGTTACAGTTTCTTTTGATGTAATTATTCTTCATTACAATTTCTTCCGATTTCTCATATGCATTTTGATGTGATTTTTCATAGCTATTGGTTTTTTGAAGCGAATTTAAGCGAGTGATTTTGTTGCAGGTCATTAATCCATATTAGAAACATTGGGTTACGTTGCTTCTACCAGTGTGTCGTTGGTTGCCTCTCTCATGTTAAATTATTTATTTACTAGTGTATGTCCGTGCCTAAAGGCACGGTGTAAATAATATTGAGATCGAAATATATTTGTAATTTATATACGTATCATGTTAAAACATGTAGAGTCTGTAACATTTTTTCTTCTTAAAGAACTTTTAATAATTTTGCTTGTACCATACCCTCTACAGAATTCAATTAAAAATAACAACTCTCCCTAGTCTTAATGCAAATTAAGGAATAAACATATAAAATTTATAATGTTCATTAAAATTAAAATGGTAAACTAATGTTCTGCAATTATAATAAAATAAAATTAACCAAACAATGCACACCAGCTAATATTCTACAATTCTAAAAAATTAAAATTGGATACCAAACAATGCACGCCAGTGCTCTGCAATTCTAAAATAATTTATTAAAACAAAACAACAAACAATGCACACCAACCAATCATCTGTAATTTAAGACCAAACAACAAACAACAAATAATGCACACCAGCGCTTTCCAAATGTGAACGTAAGTTCAAATAGTCTTGTGGGGTGTATTCATTCTAAAGCCCAACCTCCACTAAAGCCTTGTAAATGGTCTTATACATCATTTGCATTGTTTTATTCTGTACAATAAATGAGAGATAATTTCAAAATCAAAAATTGATCATTTTGAAGTATATACACTGATGGGCAGATTAATAGAATTTTTTGATTTCCCATTGGAAATAAATTAATCCAATGAAAAAAAAAAGCAACAAAGTTATCCATCTCTAAAGCTGCCTTTAAAATGCAGAAGTACAATGCTATGCGTTGAAGTCATAATTGGTTCCTACCTGCCAAAATAAAATCCTTTGTGTAGCAACACCTGTTGGATTGCCTTCTGGCCACATTGGAATAACAATATAAGCTGCAAACCTCTCACGTGCTCTGATTTTCTCAGCAATTTTAAGTGCAATTTCCATGGGAATCAAATTGTTCGCACCTACAGCAAGAAAATATGCTCACAATCAGTATTCAGTAAAGGAATTTCAATCATAAAAGCTTAGGAAAGCATTTATTTATTGTCATATCAAAGGCCACTTCACTCTCAACTAAAACACGATGTAGCAAATCAAAAGAACTACCTAATCCTATTAAACCGTCTACCGTAAGTAAAGACACGGAAAAAATCCTCAACCAGTCTCCTTGTTTGCTACAACCAAGCAAGTTTCACTACCATCACATTGAAAGCTTATGCTGTTAGAGAAAGGAGTAACTTCATCAAGATGTATGGGTAACTTCATTATTTGTATCCTTAACACTCCCACTCACATGTGACCATGCTCTCATTCATTAACGGATAAAACACCAGTTATCTCAAAAGCTTAATGTCAAGCCCCGTATTTTATTACTCGGATAACCTTACCAATATTCATTAATTAAGTCCATTTACAAATAACATTTCATCATTGGATGAAATGATGAATAATTAAATATACATATTCCCTCTCGTTATACAACAATGACATTTACATACAAATAAAAGAAATGCCCTGAGGCTTACAATAAAAGAGAGGACACTACTCTTTACAAAAAGATAGCACTCAGCCAAACAACAAATGAAGTAGTATAATCCATTTCTACATTACACTTATGAAATGGTAAAACCCTTTGTTTGATCTTCAATTCCGAAAAGCATTCCCTGTACACATGTACAGGCAGGGGGTGAGCAAAACTCACCGAGCAATCCCATATTAAAACATTAAAATATATGCGAGTACAAAGATACTTATAAATTTTCATGAAATTATATCATGTCAAAATCATAAGGTTTTTATCACAAAATCTCTTAAATCCATTTTATTTAATTAACCACAACCAGTTAATTTAAATAAATAAACATGCTTCAATAATAACATGACATTCTTTTTAATCCATTCAATTATCTCATTATTAATTAAATTATTAAACAATTCATCAAATCCATTTTGATTACATGACAAATGTATCCATATTTCATAACAATTTCTATTTCTTAATTCATAATCCTGGCCCAGAACCTGGCCATACCCTTTAAGAGAGATTACATCTCATATCAATAGTACTTCCGTTTCAATTGAGATAAAGACTCAAATTAAACATTTTCCCATTTTACAATAGATAAGCATACTAGCTATATCAACACATCAATAGATAAGCATATGAGCTATATGATACTTCCAAAGATAAGCATATGAGCTGTATCTACGGAGTCCATCCCCTATCTCCTCCCAAACAACATCCGGTTTAGAGGTCCACCCCCTATCTTCCCCTAAACCGTGGAGTACATCCCCTATCTTCTCCAACACAACACAATGCATATAAACAATTATTATACACATCATCAATCCATTCATAAAGTTAATGCATTCTTTCAACCGTCATACTCAATGACACATTCCATAGATTAGTTTTCATTTGCCTAATCAACATGCATTGTCTACAACAATCAAGACTATCCTCCACCGATAGCCCAAAGCAGTTATTTCTAAACAGAAAATAAATGCACAAAATGGATGTTATATCAACATTTCAACTAGGTGAGCGATGAATGATCCAACTACACCCTTTAATCCCATACGTTCCCAATTCCATTCTTCTCATTTCAATTTCTCATTTCTCAAATTAATTTCACAAATTAATTCAACAATGTAATTAGGGCATTTTCCATAATTAACATTACAACCTTTTAGGTTCCATTTTCATCAATATTTCAACATTAATTCCATTTCTCTATGCCAAACATGCATATAGGTTTATTATAAATAAAACCCTTACTTTTGTAAAATTACACAAAGGCCAAAACTTTCTCAAAATTACCCAACAACCCCCAACATATCAAAATGCTAAAATTTAAAGACAAGCTCATAGAGAGGAATAGGGTATCCCTACTTATTAAACATTACCACTTTGATCAAAATCCTCATTTAAACGCAATATGGTAAATTTTCACCGATAGTCAAAATAGTTATCTCTAACATATTAATTAAAAGATAACAACATGGGTATATAATCCAACATATAACTATAACTTAGAATCTCCCATGATTCCCAATATTTAGAAACCAATCATATTCCACATTTTATCAAATATGAACAACTACACTAGTTTTCATATCACAATTATGTCCGGTAACCTCTCAAGGTCCATTTCTAACCGTGTCGGTTTTATTCCAACAAATACATTAAGTAAAATAATATCGTTAATGCCCAAGAAAATATCATTTTCTTTCCAAACTCATTCTCCAAGCATTATCCAACTATGACATCCTATTTTGATTGAAAGCCCCGAAAGTTAAACGTAATTCCTTTATTTTCTTTAAAAATGCTCTTTTGGCCACAAACTGGTAAAAATTTCAAAATCAATCGAATCGAAGTCCGTTTTTGTTCAAATTAAAAACATAACTCTTTCATAACCTTACAAACATATTCCAAGTTTACACTTTCGCAATTTGGGCATCAACTTTTTATTTTCTTCAAAATTTCTCTTTTAAGCAAATAAAACACAAAATTTCCAAAAAAAACTCTAATTAAATCATATACAACTCTAAACTCCATATAATCAAGCAAAAGTGCATAAAGAAGTGTAGGAAAAATCTCTACTTAACACTTTACACAATATTCCTCAATATCAATTTATTTTTCTCAAAAAAATAAATTCCAAAACTCAAGGATGGGATAAATATTTCCACCTTAATTTCTCAAAATAAATTATCTAACCATAATATGATGTAGATATAATCCATACAACTATTAAATTCTATTTTCGGATTTCGTTTACAAAATTAACAACACAAAATGATTTTTTTTTTTTTAAATCAATCTCAAAATACCAACATTCTTAACATTTCAACATAATTTTTCTTCCAAAAATTACCAAACAAAAATCTGAAAAATATATTTATATGCAATACCTCTTACAATGATATATTTTCTCAAAATAACCATAATATAGCTTTCATGTAAAAATATGAAGAAAGTCCCTACCTCAAATATGAAGAAAAACAAATTTGAAAATGCAAACGTCGCCCGATCATGAATCCGAGAACACCGTTGCAAAGATTACGACGAGTTCTCCAACTTTCATTTACAATACTTTTACAAAATCTCACTCTAACGACTCCTATTCTAAGCTCAAAGATTGAGTATTAATGGAGGATAAAAATAAATAAAAAAAAGAGTGGGACAGAGGGGGAGAGAGAGACGTTGTGAGAGAGGAAGAGAAAGAGAGGATCCAAAGTGAGAGAGCAAAGCAACTCTCTGAAAAGCAAAGCATGGCAATTTACAAAGGGATGGACAACCCCATGGACAACCCCATGTGGGGGTTTGTCCCATGGACAACCCCATGTGGGGGTTTGTCTTTTACAATGATGAGTTTTTCAAAAAACACATAATTTAATTTTTGTAATAATAATTCAGAATTTTATAATATAAATTATAAAATGATATAATTTTTTTCACCACAAAAATATAATATTTTTGTACACCATAAAATACAATATTTGCTCACTACAAAATATACACATTTTCATTCTTTATAAAATATATAATTTTTCGCCATATGGTACACACCATAAAATCAACTATCAAATATTTATTATAATCCTATATAATAAATAATAATAACTCCTAAGGTGATTATTACCAATCACTTAATTAAAAAAAAAAGACCAACAATTAAACATGTCATTAAACCAATTCAAGTTAAATTAAATCTAAATCATGGATTTCACTCATAAATCAAACATGATCCAATTATATATCAAAATAATCCTAACAAATTTATCTCAGTCATTTTTATTTTATTTTATTTTATTTTTAAGAGGGGATTAGATTCCACCAAAGCAAAATCACATGGAGAGAGCCCGAGATGGACCACCATCTCCTTCCCTTTTTGTTTTAAAAAAAAAAATGCCTTTCATTATTATCCACTCCTCCAGCCTTTTTTTTTATTATTATTATTTTATTTTATTAACATCCACCCACCCCAAACAAAATCATCATACCTGACCCTCCATTTCCTTTATCACCCAAGCTGACCATAACTCACCATCCACTATCGCTTAAAATAATCTCCTTTTTCCTACTCAAAACTCAATTTCAAATTCTGTTATACAATAGATCAAATACCGATCAGTTCGTGAATTTTTATAAAATAAATACTCATCATTAAATTCTGAAATTTTTACCCAACGTGCTAGACTCATATGGGAACGACATACAAAAATTTCATAATTTTCTGAGATCGATAACTATTTTTCAAAAATAAAAAACCGAACTGTTTTCGCACAGAATTTACACAGCACTCAAATTCAAAATTTTGCTCAATTAAATTATGCACTGACTATTTAACAAAAAAAAAAAAATTCTGGGTGATTACACTTAAATTGTCAATAGATGAGCCCAATAATGTATGTTATGTTAACACTCAATAAATAGTGTTGAAAAAAAAGAAGCATAGTAATGTATCCTCCTCCCATGGCATCCCAATCAGCCTTTTTTCTTTCATTCTTAGCTAAAACAATAGAGCCCCAATGCAAGGGCAATTGAACCCACAATTATTAAAAAATTATGAAGTTATCACCCCAATTAATTATTAAATAGGTCCTTAGAAAATCAATATTTTGTAAGTCATTATTGAACCTCACCTCTGAAATCATTAGACATTCCACCATAATCTCCTCCATATCCACCTTGATAAATGTAACAACCCTCGTACTGATTACCGATAAACTACTGAATTAGCTACTGGTTACTGCTAAACTGAACTGATAATGACTGATAATTGAATTAACTAAAGTACTGAATGGACTGATTGAAATCGAAACTGAGATTGAATAAGTTTATCTATTAAATCGCATATTGCATCTGTTTGATTGATTGATTATCTGTTTGAGTTTATGTGTTTAAACTGCTAATTGAAGGCCTTATCGGCGGCCGAATTAGGAATCGTTTCGTGTTTTGTAATCAGTAGAATATTTGTGATTTAATGATATATTTATTTAAAATGTGATTAGGTATGATTAAACCGGATTAAAATAAGTCAAATACCTTTGTTGCCTTATTTACATGTTTGCCATGTTGAGTGGGCCTTATCCAACACTTATGAAATCATTTTATATACTTAATTAAACATTTCCTCAGCTCCTTTCTTGTGTTCATAGCCGACCAAATAGGGAGAGTTAGAGTGAGAGAGTGATTTCATCTTGTGTATTGACTTACTCTTGAAGAATTGCTAGAAGAACTTGAAGATTGGTAACATAGATTGCTATTTGAGCTTGCAAGACTTGTAATTGAGACTTAGGTAAGAAAATCCATTTTTTTCTTGTTGTCTTGAGCTTCATCTTGCATGTTCTAGGCTCCATTGTAGAATCAAGCCATGATTTAGTGCATAGAGGTTGAAATATGCTTGAATTCATGCATGCATGGCCATGATTTGGTGCATTTTGAAGTTGAATTCATGATGGATTGTACATGCATGCTCATGTTTTTATCAAAGACCATGTTTTCATTTTGTTTTCCATCTTTTGAGCTCAATTGAGCAAGGATTGAAGATTGAAGTTGGTTTAAAACTCATGCATTGCATGTTTACATATTGTTCTTGAAAATGGGTTTGAATTTGTATTTAATTGACTCACCTTTGGGGCTTAAATTCATAAATTGGCTTTTGAAACTTGTTATACATTGTTTTGGGATGTATTTCCCAGAATTCGGGCCCAAGAGGTCGAGTATTGAGTTGAGAATGCTTGGTTTGAGCTTGGAAGGCAAATCTGGAAATTCCAGATTTGGCTTCTTCCCTCGAGCGAAGGATTCCTCGCTCGAGCGACCAACGTTTCCTCTGAGCCACGCTCGAGCGAAGGATTGGTGGCTCGAGCGTAAAAATCGAGCATCCAGTACTTTTACTGTTCCAGCAGCTCGCTCGAGCGAAGGATTTCTCGCTCGAGCAAAGCCTTTGATTTTGGAAGCTCGCTCGAGCGAAGGAAGGCTCGCTCGAGCGAGGCTCCTATTTTCAGCAACTTTTGAAAAATGCCTTCCAAGTGTATTTTTGCATCCTCATCCCATCCTAGGCATTCTTAGGCCTAGTTTAAGGCATCTTAATGAGAATTTAGACATAGAACCACACCGAGGAAATTTAGGGATTTAATTATCATCCTTCCCGACTGTGAAACTTAGTGTGTGTTCTATTTGTTAACTGTTTAGGGTTGGCTCTCGGGGACGCGCTCTAGCTGCTATTAGCCCAATCTCTGTGAGTAACGTTTGTGTAAAGATATGTTCAAAATGGATATATTTTGAATACTGAACTGAACTGTTTATTGAACTGATATTGTTTATTGAATGAATGTATGTCCTGTATTCCGAACTGTACTGTAGCATCCTTAGCACTTACTGATTACTGTTACTGTTACAGAGCTCTGTCGGTTCCCTTGTGGAACCATGTCGTTTACTGATTGATGGCCATCATTATTGTTGGGTCTGTTAAGACCCGGTCCTTTTGGACCTATTGTTTATAGGCTAATGGGTGTACCACATATGATTGATTGACTGAAATACTGAAAGACTGAAATACTGTTTAATGAACTGTTTTCATTACTGTAAGGACATTCATTCATAACCTCTTTGCGCTTTATGTTATTCACTGGGCTTTAGCTCACTGTTTATATATATATGTAGGTTCTCAGCAGCCAGACCGGAGTTAGGAGCGTGGGTTAGTCCCCAGTTTTGTCAAGCCAGCCTATGTGTCTCACTGCGAGGTTCCGAGACGCCGTGCCATGGCTTGGGGTGTTTTTGTGTCCCCCACCTATCTCCCTACTGTTTTGTGTTACTGTATAGACTGTCTACTGTTTTACTGTACTGTTATCGAGGGATTAGGTCCCTGCACTGAATGTTTGTATATGATTGTATAGACTGTACTGTTCTAAACTGTTTGAATGCATGAAAAATGTTTTTGGCATACAGATAGTCACAGCTCAATGGACACTAGTCATTTACTGTATTGGCTTCCGCCAGGCCCTGTACTCTGTTTTACTGTATTATTGTTAAGCAGGCCTTCGGTAATCTCGGATTACTGGCCGGTTACGGTGCTAAACCCATAGGGCCGGGTTTGGGTCGTGACAATAAATGAGCGCTTGCTCTGCAAAAATTGGCTCAGAGTTTAGCATCCAAAATAATATGCTATAGTCTAGTACTTGCAGGGAAGCAATTGATGAAGCTATGTTGCCATATTAGCCTTCAGTACATCATAATGTGTTCTAAACAGAAACATGTATTGAAACTATAAGAAGCTGGCCTTTTTAAATTAAGTAGTGAATCTAATCAATTCAAATCGAATAGTCCATGTAAATAAAACCCAGTAGCCTAATCAACTATACAGTGCCCATAATCACTTCAAGTAATTGTCAATGTGCCTAAACACTTCATTCGTGACTCCACTGTTTTACTAATCCTTGGTGAATGTAGCTCAAGAAAACAAATAATTTAAAACACCTCTAATAGGTCAGATTTGTAGATTGCTGCCAATTTGTTTTCTTTAGTTTTTTCTTGATTTGGATTAAAATTTAGCAGAGTGATGCCACATTTCTGAGAGATTTAACTCACATGTGAGTTGCAAAATTCCTTTCTAATCCCCCTGCTTTTTCTTTTCTTTTCTTTTGCTAGGCTAAGAAAATGCAAATTCAGGGAGGCCAGAGCTAACAGTAAATATCATATCTCTGGAAATGTTAAACATAGGAATGAGATCAAAATCCAATTTGAACCATAAACTTCTTCAACCAATGATTTAGTAGAAACACCAAATTCAACACTTAAACTGAACATGTTTCACTGTTTAGTGAATCCTACCAAACACAACTTTCCTTTCCTAAAATGCAGCAACAAAATTCACAAATTCTGAACCACAAAACAACACCCAAAATATTTAAAAGAAAAAGATATCAAAACTTTCTTCTGGGTATTGTAGTAACCAATTGTTAAAACAAAACCCTCTGCTGGGTTGCTGAGATTTCAATGTAACATTAAACTGTACTGTTTCTGTGATTGTTCATATGCATATATAGAATTTGCATTTGGTTGATTGTTCAAAACTATAGAATTGATTGTAACATTAATTTATAGAATTGATTGTTCAAAACTATTGTTCATATGCATTAAACTGTTTTTGTGATTGTAACATTAAACAGTCATAATTGATTGTTCAAAACTTTATATGATCAAATTCAAATGAAAGTTCAGCTCAGGATCATTTATGGAAATTATAGAATTTGCATTTGGTTGTAATTTGATCGATTATTAAAGGGTGACATTACAAACAAACATGTGCTAGGTTGGTAAGGCATGGTTGCTAAGAAAAGGGCATTTTATTTAACATTCTTCAATCTAAGATATGTCTCAGTGTATTAGTCATGCGTGCGCGGGTTAAAGTACCTGTGCAGCATCCTTAAGTGGGCCCCAACATTCCATGCGGTTGTATTTCTTCAAACTGGAATGGAAATAAACTCGAACAAATGCATCCAATAATTCTTGATGCTCAGTGAAAAGCAGAGAATCTCCATGCATCACAGCCTTAAGAACCTGCCATGCCATGACAGAGAAGAGTTCAGCTATAAATCATCCATCCCAACTCAATAATCTATTCAATTAAAAATTAAAATCCTCAATAAGGTCTAAAACTCAGCATTCCAACTCATTGAATTGCTGATAATAAGGTCTAAAACCTGTCAAATTTCTATCATTTGTTTCTTTGGATGTGTTAAGTGCTTTCTACATAGATGAGGTATCGGTGTTGCCTAGTTGAACTTACCAATGGCAACTCCTTTGAGAATATGTGGTATCTAAACTTTGCAGCGAGGTCTAGTAAAAGATTAGGCCCGCTCACATAACAATGGACGTCTAAATACATATCCCCTTTCACTTCCTTCCACTCAGCAACGACATCATCTTTGCTGTACCATCCTTTCAACTGCCACAGAACACACACAGGTAATGCAAACATGCAATATCACAAAAACATCAACCCAACCAAACACCCAGAAAAATATTCATATTCAAGCAAAAAAATATTCAGATTCAACCAACCAAACATCCAGATTCAACAAAAATATCCAGATTCAACTTTACAAACCCACAAAAATATTCAGATTCAAGCAAAAAAATATCATGAATTGCAACTTTACAACCAAACCCACAAAAACATCATGAATTGCAAAAGTTGGAAGTTCTAGTTTACCTTACAAGGGGAGAAAGATGAAAGAGGAAGGTGAGAGGAGAGGAGGTGGTCGGTGGTGTCGTCGAGAAAGGATGACACACAGAGGAGAGGTGGTCGGTGGTCGTCGACGTCGCGATGGTCGGTGGTCGTCACACGGGATGGGCTTCGATGCAGGTAGAGAGAGAGAGAGAGAGAGAGAGAGAGAGAGAGTTCAAAAATTGAAATCAGAGTGAAAGAGGAGATGAGTACCTGTGACGGAGAGAAGAGAGAGAGAGAGAGATTTTCTTCAATTTACATTTTGGACCATTAGATCTTGATGGTAATTGATCTCAATCGTTGATGCTCAAAGAGCATTTGGGCGAGAAATATCAACCATTGAAGTTTAGATGAAACAATTTAAACCATTGGATCAAAATGTATCTCTAAGATAAATTCCACATTTTCAAAAACCCTTCTCCCTTATTTTATAGATGGGATTACTATCCCAATTGAGGATAGTGATTCCCTAGATTTAGACATTCAATTTAAAAATAAATAAACAAATAAAGAATGCTGATTCGGATCCAAACCCACCAAATTTTTTTTAAAAAAATGGAAACCAGTTTGGTGGCATATAAGCCTACCAAACTTTAACATATACTTATAATTAATATAAGAAAAAATAAATAAATAAAAGAAAAAGAAGAAGAAAAAGAAAAAGAAAAGCCTATAAGTAAATAGATGATTACCTGGATACGAAGCTAAATTAGCGTGTTTGGGACGCGCTCTGCTGCAGAGTGATTGAGCAGCAAAAAAATAATTAATCCATTCAAAAATCCAAAATCAAACACTGGTACTGGCTTTGCACCCGAAAGTACTTTAATCTTAATGTACACTTATTATAACCAATCCTAATAATTATGAGTTGTTTTGAAAAGTTGGTTAAAAGTTGATTTTTTTTGTATTTTTAGCTAATAATGTTCAAACCCAATTTAAATGACCCATAAACAATCTAAACTAACCTTAAAAAGATAGATGAAACATGACATTCAAATTAACCTCTAATGAACATAAATCATCAAAACACCATAATAAATCAACATAAATCAAATTAATTCACAATAATAATAATAATTATAATAATAATAATAATTAATAAATATAAATAAATACAGTAAAAAAATTAAATATCATGAAGAAAAATGAGACCTTGGAATAAGAACCAACGCCATAGATACTGACCAATTCAAAGCTCTTAGATCTGGGTATGTTCCCTCCATTGGAAGAATTGCTCTCAATCCTTAGCTTTGAATCAAAATCCTTCTCCATATTAGCTACCGCTCCAGACCCAACATTTCTCTCTCTAAAATTCCCTATTTAATATATGAAAATAGATACATATATACGTATAGTTTTTTCTATTTTTAAATATCAATCTCTTTCTCTCTCTCTTCTCTAATAATAGCACACACTCTCTATAAATCTTGGAAGAAGAGTAGGGTCATCGTCATCGTTACGGCCTCCAATGAAAAGGGAAATTAAGACCGGTGAACAGGATAGAGCAGAAGAAGAGCAAAGCCATTGTACATTCAAGTTTTACACACGTCAACACTATTTACAGCCTCATGGCTATCTTTAGCATTTTATAAGATTTTTTTCTTTTTCTTTTTTTTGGACTTATTTTGCGTTGTTACTGAATTTAAAGAAAAATGTAAATAAGCTTTAGGATTTTGAATTTTACTGGATTGGATGGATTGAAAAAATAATTTTTTTTTAAAAAAAGTTTGAACAGAAGTCTAGAAAGGCCCCAAAAAAAATAAAAAAAATTCAAAGCAATTGAATTTCTTAATAGTTTCCTTTTTTGAAATTTTTAAATTAAATTTGTGTCCGCAAGACCGGCTAAAAATTAATTTTTTGGATATAATTTTAATAAAAGTTAAAAAAAATTATGACTTTTACCATGGTTCCAAGCACCCTACAATTCAAAAGGAGGAAATATTTCTTTGTGTAATACATTTATATGTAATTTTATATAAAATTACGTAAATTAGTAAATTCGTAAAAATTTAATTTTCTTTCAAAAATGATAAACGAAAGAAATTGTAATTATCTACATGCATCCACAAAATGCAGAGCATTGTTTGATGAAAAGCTGATTCCAATTCCAATCTAATTTTCAGGAACAGTAATCACAATTCATGTTGTTGTTCAAACAGTAGTTGTGTTCATTCAGTTCAGTAATCAAAAATCAAAAATAAAAAATCAATTATCTACATACATCCACAAAATGCAGAGCATTGTTCATTCAGTTCAGGAACAGTAATCAAAAATCAATTTCACAATGAAATTGTAATTATCTACATACATCCACAAAATGCAGAGCATTGTTTGATGAAAAGTTGATTCCAATTCCAATCTAATTTTCAGGAACAGTAATCACAATTCATGTTGTTGTTCAAACAGTAGTTGTGTTCATTCAGTTCAGTAATCAAAAATCAAAAATCAAAAATCAAAAATCAATTATCTACATACATCCACAAAATGCAGAGCATTGTTCATTCAGTTCAGGAACAGTAATCAAAAATCAATTTCACAATTAACCTTAAATGTGTTCATTCAGTTCTGTGCGCACTCCTAACAATCTCAACATTGTCATCAGTTTTGTGGGTTTTACTATGGAGCCCAATGTAAATGACCCATAAACAAAGAGGGATGGGTTTGAATTGAAGCAACGATGGGTTTGAATTGAAGCACTTACCTCTGTTGAACCGAAGAACGATGGGTTTGAATTGAAGCAATGATGGGGAGCTGAGCAAAGAGGGATGGGTACAGCCAGGAGGGTGGGTGTCGATCTTCAATGGCGGCGATGAGCGGAACTCAATCAACAGTGGGTTTGAATTGCAGCAACGAATCCAGTTTTCTAACAGACCCCTGACTGAATCCAGTTTTCTAAATAATCCGTAGCAGCCATTTTCTATAATCAAAAAATGACAGAGTCTGACTACTACATTCATCACTGACTTACACCTCATTTGTTCTACAAACGTGAACAAATGATAGTGCTAGGGGAACAACTATGTATAGAAGTGCAGGACACATCACAGAGGTGTACAAATGAATTTGGACTTTGAGATAATACCGACTTAAGGGGTATTTTACAAGCATCAAGAAAAGAAAAATCCATTGGTAGAAAAATTCAAAAGCATTTAGAAATGATTATTGATCCAGATATGGGATCAACAACTTAGAAAAAGCATGGATCAAACTTTAGGAACTAATTTAATGGCTCCTAGGATTAATCCAAAAAAAAAAATACTACTAAATGACCCAACAATTCAAATTGACAAAGTATCATCTCTCCCTATAAGTAATTAGTAGATGAAAAATATGAAATCGCTATACAAACGTTGGACCAAGCAAACAATGTTTACTTCTTTAAAAAGGTGAGTGGCTAAGTGTAATTAGTGTGTGATTATAGCATTGACAGGCATAAGAGTGTCTACTAAGCATTGGACTCTACTACGATTAATAAAATAAAAATGTGCCAGCAATTTTAAAAATAGCAATTTGAATTGAATTAAACCAGTATGGTATCGAAAAGCCACTGAAGCAGATTATTAGTTTGAATTCACTATTTCAAAATCAATGTATAATATGACTACTAAAGATACAATTTTTTAAAATCAAATAAGCATAATTAATCCACAACCAAGAGGCCAATTGCCTGAACAATAATTTCAATAAACACACAACCCAATTTCCATTCGACTCAAAATCCAATATAGTAGTAATATAATATAATCCCCAAAAGATGAAATCAGAGAGTCTTAAACACAATACCACATAGAAGTACAAAACACAAAATTCAAATTTGAAAAGCAAAAACCCAAAAAGGGAAAAGGGTATTACTATTATAGTATACGGAGAAAAGAAAATACCTGTACTGAACCCCCATCTTGATATCGAGCGACATGTCAACACTGCCAACAGCCTCAGCAATGGCGAAATACTTGGAAGGGTCATCAGCAACGTACCTAAAAGGCCTAATCCCAGCTTCTCTGACCAGACCCAAAAGCTGCCTCATACACAGCTCTCGATGATCGTCCTTGGAGATCTCAATCGGAGTCTGAAGATCGGGCCTAGAATTGAAGTACTCAAAAACCCTCTCTTGTATGTCCCTGTGATTCCCTCTCATGTAGTCCAACAGTTGTTGGGTGCTCACGCTTAGCTTCGTCCTGCTCGCGCACGATTGCAGCTCGAGGGCGTCGGTCACTTGACGGTCAGGATGAATCGGCGGTGGGTTTAGGTGCAAGGACAGCCGTTGGATTCGCCGGGAAATGGGTTGATCATCATCTTCAACTGTCTGATTAGGATTGGGAGAATGAATTGTGGGGCTCAAAAAGATCATTTGCAGGGAGCGGGTGCGAGTGCAAGAAGGGTAGGTGTCGATGAGCGAACGTGTAGAGAGGGCCAGATGTGTAGAGAGAGAATGTGTAAAGAGAGGTGTCTGTTTGGGCAGACGTGGGAGTGAGAGAGAGATGAGCATTTGGGCGGGAATCAAACACATCTCAACCTTTGATATTTATTAGAATGGATCTAAACTCTTGATTCAAAATGTATCTCTCATACATTTTAAGACATTTTCAAAAAGTCTCTTGTCTTATTATATAGATTTATTTTTGGGTTAGCTAGAATTATTCTTTTGTATCATAATGTTCATTGACCTTTATTTGAAGGAATTTAAACCTGATAAAGCGATAGGGTTACCACTTATAATATTAATTCAATAACATTCTTTTATTGAAGGTTATTACATTCTAACTTGCTATAGTGTATAGGTGTGTCATTTTGACGTGGATAAAAATCTAAAATTTGTTATTTGGACTTTCAAGTTTAGCAAATATTTCTAGATTCTTTGCATATGCTACATTCAAATACATAATTCATTTTTTGGACTTTAATTTTGAAATTTGCTATTTGAAATTTATAAATGCTTTCGCTAATTCAATGTGTAGAAACAATTTCAATTTCTTATATGTGAATTTTTAAGTCGGAGTGATATTTACCATTTTGAATTGATTTATTATCATTGAGTTTCGTAGCACGTGACACCAAAAAAATTGTTGGTAGTGCCTTCAAGCATGGGTCATCCCTAGTCCTTTTATACTATGGAATAATACTTGCTCAGCAAGTTTGGAGTGCCACGTAGCCACACCAAATGGCCTCTCTATGTAGCTCCCATTATCACGCTATAGATTGAGATCTTATCTCTCAGAATGGATCATGCTATAGATTAGTTGCTTATTTAAACTTTAACCTCTAAATTTCTTATTAATTATATTATTTTATAAGCTTACACATAATAATATAAAATAAATCATAAATTTTTTCAACTATGATTAAATAACATTAGAATAAGTTTTACAAAATAATTAAAAATTTGGATTGTTATAATATTAGTCCCTTTAACATGAATTTCTTATTTTTTTCATTCTTTTAAATTTATTAATTATGACAATTGATGTTCTAAAAGAAATGAAAGGTAGTTTTAAAAAATTAATCAGCTTGTTTGCTTTTGGTTTCCAGAAAACACTTTCAAGAAAATTTTACTTTTTTATTTTTCATTTTTTTTTCAATGAATTTTTTTAATATTTTAAACATTTTTTTTAATTATTAGACACACCTAATATAAATACACTTAAAAAGTATAATATTTGTAAAAAAAATCTTTAAAAAATTCACTAAATACCAAAAATACAAAAAAAAAAAGAAAGAAAATTAAATACATTTTTTATATTTTTTGTGTATTTATTAATTTAAAAAAATATTTTTTCACAAATATTTTACTATTTAGATACATCTAAGTAAAGTGTATTTAAAAAAGTAAAAAAAATTGTTTAAAATTTTAAAAATATTCACTAAAACCAAAAAAAAAAGACGAAAAATAAAAAACTCAATTTTCAAAAAATTAAAACTAAACACAGTGAATATTTTTGAATTGTAACAATTGTACTATTAAAAAAAATTAAATTCTCTACTATTATTTTAAAACGGAAAAAATATTAAATTTTCTACGTAATATTCACTTGCATGTAGACTTATCTACCTAAAAATATTATATAAAATATTTGATAATTTAATTGGTAGCTAGTGAAAGAATAATGTATAGAGAAAGAGAGAATATATTCTGTATATTGATGTTATATATGTTGTATATTTAACAATGTTAGAAGCTCGATGGAGTTGTCTGGTGGGGGAGAAGGCTGGTGGAAGGAGTGCATGCGTCTTGGGGAGTGCAGCAGCTTAGGTTTTAAAATATTTGGGTTGATTAGAAGTGTGCAGGAGTTTGGATATTTTGGTGGATTGTTTTTGTGGAGATTCATGAATTTTATTTTCTAGTCAAGTCCTTAACTGTTTTTGTTTTAAAAAAATAATTTTGTGAGGTCAAGAGATTGGTTGTATAGGTGCGAGTAGCAATAATAGAGATAATTTGTACTTTTCGAATCTCTCTCAATACATGTCATCTTCTTGTACTTTTAATTTTATGTTGTTAGTGAAAATTTTCTTTACTGATAAAAAAAAAATATTAAATGCTCCTTATATAGGAGAGGATTACAAATCTAAATGGGAAAGTGGCCGAAAGTAGCCTAACACTAACTTAAAGTAATGTATAATAAAGACAAGTGCTTACCTACTAACATCATTACAAGCACTAATATACACTAATAGCTAGCATGGTTCCATGGCCCGTTTGTTTGGAGAGTTCGAAGGGAGATTGAAATTGATAGTGAGATGAGACTTATTAATATTGTGTTTGTTTCGAGAGATGTGGAGGGGATTGATAGTGAGCTCCGGATTAGGATAGGCCTCCCCAAGGAGATTCAGATGGGCCTTCAGGACTTGGTATTAGAAAAATAGTCCGGCGGACTAGAAATTTTTTATTTTTATTTATTTTTTATTTTATTTTTTATATGTCGGGCATTTTTTTTAACATTAATGTTTAATTTTTTATATTTTTTGTTAAGTAAAAATCATTATTTTATTTGTTTTATTTTTTTCTGAAATTTTTTTATTTTATTTTTATTTTTTTAAAATTTTTTTACATGTTGGATATTTTTTTAAAAACATTAATGTTTAATGTTTTTGTATTTTTTTATTTTATTTTTATTTTATATTTATTTTATATAAAAATAATTTAACAATCCCTACACTAACAACCATCATAAAAACAAACACAATTTTACTTAATCCTTACACTATCAATTCCCTCACTTGGCCTCGTTTGGGAACAGGCTAATTTAGTAACTTTTTGGCTATTTGGCTAAAAAGGTAGGTAAAAAAAACTTGTATGTTTGGGATGACTTTTTGGCTAATTACGAAAAGATGTGCAAAAAGTAGAGAGAAAAGAGAATCTTTAACTTTTTGGTATGAGTGGTTGGCTTTTTGGCTAATTTAGTAACTTTTTGGCTAATTGACTAAAAAAGTAAGTCCCCAAACGGGGCCTAAGAATCCCCTCACTATCAATCCCCTCCAATCTACATCTGAAAACAAACAGGCCTATAAGTATTAGTCGACTTGGTTCCAAACTCATTCCACAACCCATTGAATTGTTCAGGCAACTACAGTAGATATGGAGTTCTTCTTCCTCTCCCTCCTCTGCCTCTTTCTTCTCTTTCTCTTACTCCCACTGAGCTTGCACTTCCTCTTCTACAAATCCAACTCCAAAAACCTCACTCTCCCGCCGGGCTCTACCGGGTGGCCGTTGATCGGCGAGACCCTCGAGTTCCTGGCCACCGGCTGGAGAGGTCACCCGGAAAAATTCGTATGCGACCGCATATCCAAGTACTCATCCTACGTCTTCAAGACAAATCTTCTAGGCTCCACAACAGTAGTGTTCGCCGGTGCAGCCGGTAACAAGTTCTTATTCTCGAACGAGAACAGGCTCGTCCAAGCATGGTGGCCTAGCTCCATCGACAAAGTCTTCCCATCCTCAACCCAAACCTCTTCCAAACAAGAAGCAATCATTCTCAGAAAAATGCTCCCAAACTTCCTCAAACCCGAAGCTTTACAACAATATATTGGTGTCATGGATACCATTTCACAGCGACACTTCGATTCCGATTGGGTTGGCAGCGAAGTGGTGGTTTTCCCTCTCACCAAGCGATACACATTTTGGTTGGCTTGTCGCTTGTTTATCAACATCGATGATCCGAACCACGTCGCTAAAATCGCCGATCCTTTTGGGATTTTGGCTGCTGGAATTTTTTCCATCCCTATTGATTTGCCTGGAACACCGTTCCGGCGAGCTATCAAGGCCTCGGAGTTTATTAGGAAGGAGCTTTTGGCGATTATTAAGCAGAGAAAGGTTGATTTGCGAGATGGAAAGGCTTCGCCGACACAAGATATATTGTCACATATGCTTGTGACGAGTGATGAAAATGGAAATTTCATGAAAGAGGCTGATATTGCTGATAAAATCTTGGGTTTGTTGATTGGTGGCCACGACACTGCTAGCTCCGTCTGCGCTTCCATTGTCATGTTTCTTGCGGAGCTTCCTCATGTTTATCAACGAGTGTATGAGGGTACGTATCTATGCATGCATATTTATTCTGTTCTATAAGCACGTACAGTTTTGGATTCTCTTTGGCACTTTTCTAATGGTAAAAGTTAGGAATCATAATTTTTTTTATGAAAGTGATTATGAAATATTTATGATCCTTGGATTACCTTAATTAGTGTGTGGTGCTTTATTCTAAGTGTAATCTAAGGGTCACAAAGTTTTTATGATTATTTTCATGAAAGGTTTTTCATGATACTTAACATTGCTGTTTTCTAATACCACAATTCAATGTTGGTTTATTATCACCTAGGTCAAATATGTTATTTTAGTAATTTTTTAAATTTTTTATAAAAAGATATACAAAAAAATAAAAAGAGTGACATAATAATTTATAGTGATTTTTTTGACTAAAACTAAAAGTTGCCAAATGAGGCCTTATTTGTGACCTTTGAATTAGTTGCTTGATGATATTAATCGTGTTCTAAATATCAGCCGATACTTATTAATATTTGAGATCTCTAATACTCATTATATATTTATTGGTATACTGGTTGATACAGACCGATATTTAGTCATATCACTAATAGCCATACGTTATCTGATACTGCTATTTAGAAAAATAAATAAATAAATAAATAAATAAGTAGACTATTTTTGAAATCATACTTGCTAGTTAAAGTTCCTGAAATTTGAAATCTTAAAGTGATAAGGATAAATTTTAACATATATAGTCCAAAATGACCTTATAATCCAAAAAATCTTAATCTTTTTTCTTGTATCTCTCTTAATGTTGTTTCTCTCTTCCGTGAGTTTTTACATTATTTAAGTGATTTCAAAATTTAAAATTTAATAATTTTTTATTACATCTTTAGAATCCTATTTGAAATTTCATTGACCTACATAAAATTTAACTAAATTAAAATTTCACTGACTAATCGAAATTTTACTATTGACTTAGTTATCGAAATTTTATTGACCAACCAAAATCTCACTAATTTAGACTAACTTGGTCATCGAAATTTTACTGACCAACCAAAATTTTACTGACCTATCTTAGGTTAGTAAAATTTCATCAACTTTTCTTTTTATAATTTTGTATTCATCATGCATCTTATTTCATAGATCTTAATGAAATGATTTCAAAATTGCAAATTTTATATTAAAAAAAAAAAAAACTAGATCTAAAGTTATAAAATTTTAAAATTTTAAATGAGTTAAAAAAAAGTAATAGGCGGTATTTGAAGGGGTGTAATGGGGTTGTTTTTGTCACTGTATGTTTTGGAGAACTTATACTAATATAGACAATTATGTTGTCATTATCTTTCTAAACAAATATTATTAGGGATCTAAAAAAAAAAAAAAAAATCTATATTGTTTAAAGACAAATATAATTTAACTATATCTCTATTAATCTCCAACAAGTTAATTTTTACGTGAATAGTCTACTTGAGTAGCACTTAGGATGACCATAATGGGCTCACAGTAGGCACAAGATTGGAGGTAAGTCAGGTCCAAACCCAAAAATAACTTTTAAGCATTAACAACTTTATCTTTGAAAAAAAAAAAAATTGTTTGAAAAATACATTGACATCCCTTGAAAGTTTTGAAAAATACAGTTAAGCCCATATTATTGACAAAATTACACTTATATCTCTTGATAATTTAATTGACATTACAGTTAGACAATTTTTTATTAGTAATTCCTTAGTTGTATAAATGAAAAAATGGACGTTGTCATCATTTTTTTTATGAAAATATATATTTATCTTTATTTATTTCACTATCTGCATTAGTTTCAATCAATTTAGTTTTACTAAAAGAGAAATCGGTATAACTATGTCAAAGGTGTGGGGGTGACCGTATTTTTTTCAAATCTCAAAGGAGACAAGTATAATTTACCCAAATAGAAAACAAAATGTTATCAAAAGAAAACTTGTCAAACCAACCCCAAATTATAATAGCTAGAAGAAATGTTACGAATTGAGTAGTATCTACCCAATTGAACCACCTCAGAAAAAATTATCAATTATTTAATATAATGTTTCTTTTAATGTTTTATTAATTTTCCCTAAGAAGCCAAAGATTGGAATGATCCACAAGAACATCAAGTAACTAAATTAATTGCAAATGATTGTATTTTGCATTGTTGCGAACAGAGCAAATGGAAATTGTGAAATCAAAAGCTCCAGGAGAATTGTTGAACTGGGATGATATTAAGAAGATGAAGTATTCATGGAATGTAGCGTGTGAAGTGATGAGACTTGCACCACCCCTCCAAGGAGGTTTTAGAGAAGCAATGACAGATTTCATGTACAATGGTTTCTCAATTCCAAAAGGCTGTAAGGTAATAACCAAAATTTCATATATAATTGTTTTATGAGATTGGAATTTCTCTGGTCTAGATCTGGACCAGAGAGGTGCTGTTTGGGCCAATGGGACCTACTAAGGGACTCGTTTATATTCAAACCGTTCATTTTTTAAGACTTTTCTTCGTATATATCACATAAAAAAAATCAAGTCGATCTGATAATTATAGCATCTTTATTTTATTTGTTTGCCTCTAGTCTAGATCTGGACTACATTATTTGTATTATGTACTTGTTTGAAATTGTAAGCTACTTAATAACTTTACCTTGTCATTTTCATTTTATTTTTCTTCTTTCATTTTGAAATCATCAGTTATATTGGAGTGCGAACTCGACACATAAAAATTCAGAATTCTTCTTCGAGCCACACAAGTTTGACCCATCAAGGTTTGAGGGATCTGGACTCGTACCTTACACATATGTGCCTTTTGGAGGCGGACCAAGAATGTGCCCAGGAAAAGAGTATGCTAGATTGGAAATACTAGTGTTCATGCATAATCTGGTAAAGAGGTTCAAGTGGGAGAAATTAATTCCTAACGAGAAGATTGTTTTCGATCCCATGCCTAATCCTGAAAAAGGCCTTCTGATTCGCCTTTTCCCTCACAAAGCTTAAATTGGCTCTAGATTGTTAATGAATAATGCTATATGTATCAGTTAGTGTACTAACTAGTGTATCAATTGATGATGTGGTATATTTTAAAATATTTTTTGTATTTGTAATTTGTAAAATGAGTGGGATGAATAATAATAACAAATTTTCACTCGCTCAAATATGTATTTATTATAAGTATTTTATCCTCAAGTATCTGTGTATGTCACTGTGGTTAGGAGGTATAACCAATAATAAATTCCTATGTATTAATGCAAAAGTTGTGGCTATGAAGTAATTCGATTTGTGTTTTTCATACAACGAATAATTTGGGTAAGCAAACCCAAGGTTCAACAAGCCTTACTGAACATGACTAGATTGTCTCCTGAAGATAGAATTCTAGAATGTACATCAGGAATTGTATATGTACGTGAAGCATTTGCTTGTCAAAAGTACTCTATTATTTATTTGGAATTACATTTTGTTAAAAATATGGTTAATAGGTGTGGAGGCCCTTTTTTCCTTAAACTAATTAATTGAGAGTTTAACGGAGAAATGAGTCGCATCGATCTATATCTACCAAAAAAAAAAAAAAAAATCAATAATACCACCTCATCAACTATTGTCAGCCAGAGAGCTTAGATGATGTTTAATATACAAATAAAACCAAATAAGTACTTTAGTTAAGAAGTCAAAAAAATTACTATAAATTGTCATATCACTTTTTTTATTTTTCTATATTTTTTTTCAAAAAAAAATTAAAAAATTATTAAAATAACACGTATCCTTCAAAAATCACCTCTATAATAGGAGGTTTCTTCCGCCCCTAAGCTTATCCAAAACTATAGTTGAGTTGTTTATTGACCACAGTTGATCTTTACTTCATGGCCAAGTTCATCTTTCCAAATGTACCAATATCTTCTGTTTCACCAAGTGGCTATGCTATATAAGCATTGGGTGGGCCAATTTTACATGGGTTGATTAATGGAAAATTTATCTATAAATTTCATATTAAGAAATGGTAATTCATTTAGTTCTAAGAATTTTTGTATAGACCAATTAATCCTATTGATCATGAAAAGATATATGTATTATATTATTTAAAAATTAGATTTACGGTTATATCCTTATTTGTATTATGTTTCCTTCTCTTTTTTTTTTCTTTTATGCTAGAAAGGTAAGGTACATTAGAGAATCAAATTTGAAATGAATTTTTATATGAGAATTTTTTTTATTTGGAAAACATTTCAAAAAGAGTATAAAAATGAATTGAAATATGAGATTCTTTAAATATTCCAAAAGGATGTGGGATTTTTCAAATATTTCAAAAGCAGTACAAAAACTTTTTAGTAAGTTTTGGACATATGTATAGTTTCAAACTGTAACACTCCAATGTAGCACTCAAACGTAACACTCCAAAAAAAAAAAAAAAAAAAAAAAAAAAAAAAAAAAAAAAAAAATCCTTAGTGTACTTTCCCCAAATGTAACACTATAATATAACACTCCAAAAAAATTCCTTATTGTAACACTCTAATGTAACACACAAAAATTTCATAGTGTACTTTTCTCAAACATAATATTCTAATATAACTGTCACAACCCGAACCTGCCCGTAAAGATTTAAGTCATGACCGGCCAATAATTCTTGATTACCTTTGGCCTCTATAACAAAATCAAATTGTATAATTATAAATGGGGTTTAACGGAAGCTATAACAAAATAAAAATAATTCCATTGAGTAGTGCTTACATTACAAATCTCACAAATAATTTAAATTCAATCTTCATACTTAAATATATTTTCAACAAACTTCAACTTGTTTTACACAATATCATTAAACAAAAAAAAAAGTTCCCGAATAACAACGACCAAAAAAAAAAAAAAAGGTTGACAAGCTTGGCTCCGCTTGAGACCAAGTAACACCCCATCACGGAGGCACTTCACATATGGCTTCTCAAAAAAGGTGGACTCCCAAAGTATCTTTAAACTTGACGATCCACATGCTCACTTACATATATATAAGTAGGGGTGAGCATCGAATATTCCAATTTGTCTAAACCGACCGAACCGAACCGATCTACCGCATTTTGGATGGATGCATGATGACGAGCGGACGGTTGTGGAATGATTTTTTTCCAATCCGCGTAGTTTTGGACTGATGGCGGATTTGAGGTTCCTTTGGCCCCAACCGAACCATCAAACCGCGAGCACCCCTAGTAATTTGTTTAGATATTCTGTTTGTATTTTCAATTGAAAAAGAGTTTAGATATTCTATTGTGTTTTCAATTTGGAAATCCTTTTATCAAATGGCAAGTGTTGATATTTGGTATTTTTGTGTGGAAAATATAAGGCTTAATTTTGTCATTTTAAAAAAAATTCAAATTAAATAGTTTTTGAATAAAAGAAATAATGAAATAATTTTGATAAAGCATGGTTTTTTATACGTGTTAGAAATTGGGCGCCCATGTGGCATGACCTTTAGAACCTGTTTGAACCTAAACCTTTTGAACCTTATCCATGTAAGTTTGAATTTGAATTCAAAACTTATATGGATAACCATTCAGGCTATCTATATCTATCATATCAACTGATATGGATAGATTGATATATATGGTTATATATCTAAATATATATTTTAGATAATATATTGATATATCAGATACGTATATCAGATACGTTATGTGGTTTTTACCTATAACCCTTTTTCCCAGACTCTCTCTCTCTGACTCTCTCCCATTAAACAATGATCAAGCCATTTTGCACCGTGACTCGTGTGGGTGATACTCATTTTGTAGTATCACTCCACTGCTGGGTTCGTTGTTTAGATTCTGGAAGTAAGTGATTTACCCAGGAGGTTCTATCACCTAAAGGTATGACTATGATATTTTATCCGCTGCGTTATAATACTTTTTGATTTACATTGGTATCAGAGTCAATATGGGTATTTTCGTACATATTTTTATGCATTAAAATATGTGTATTTTTTAAATAAATATATATACATGATATATGCATGAATATTAATAAAGGAGGAAGATGTCCACTTTCATTAGATTAAGAGCATAAAATACCTCTTTTTTATGTTCATTAAATATCATTTTTAATGCCATAAATGTATTTATTTTGAAAAATGGAGTCTGGCAGTACCGAAATTGGACCAGAAACACCCTGGAAGGCGGAGCGTGGTTCACATGCGCCATCTGACGCCGTCAGCAACTTCCACGCGCTCTCACGCGCCTCCACGCACTTCCACGCGTTGCCACGCGCACGCCGGCACTGAGCCATGCGTTGAGCCGCGTGCAGAGCTGCTCGCTGAGCCACGTGCTGCGCCGTGCGCTGAGCCGCGCCGTTTTTCCTCCGCGGCTTGGCTGGCTTGGCTACTAGTACTAAGGCGCTGTTTGTTTTGTTTTAAATTCTGAATCGCGTTAAATGGTCATAAGTAATTTGTTATAGCTTTTTTTTAAGAGTGGTTGGGACCATTAGACTCATAATTAAATTCTCTATCTTCTGTAAAATTTTCAAAATTTTATGAAAATAAAAAATATTTTTCCTGAAATAATAATTCATTATTTCTGGTTTAAATTGCATCTGGTGTTGCATGATTAAGTTTCTGGGGCTGAATTTTTTTATTGTAGACTAGTGTTGTAGTTTACTATTTACTGATATGGTTATTGCATTTTACCAGATTCTGGAATATTTATTTCTAATTTTATGTGTGTTTAAAATTCCAGAAAATATCAGAAAATTCCAGAAAATTTCAGAAGTGATATACTTTCTGTTATGGCATAATTTGAATATTACATACAGCATATTGTTATTTTTTGCCTAGAATTTCTAATATGTTGTAATTAGAATAGCATGATTAATTATTTTTTATTTTAATTCAGTTATTAAATGTAACATAGCATGTGTTGGTTGTGAATCTACATTATGATGCTATTGTATAGAATTAGAATTTTTTTATCATACTTTTAGACATGCCATAGTCAGTGGGAGGTTATTCGGTTGAGAGAAATCTTTGTAGATTAACTCCCGAAAACCAATATTTTGCGCATAAATTAAATTAAATTTTGGATAATTGTCACCTATGGCGCAAGAGATGATTACGAGCATAGCGGATTTTTCGATCTTGCGACTTGTATAATATTGTCACTATTTAATTTAGATTTTTGTGGCAAAATTATATTATGCTAATCAAATTAATCCCAATGCAAATTTCTCTCTAAATTGACTTAGCTTATGGAAGTTAATTGGTTAACCTAGACTTAGTAGAGATGTTCAAATGTGAATAATGTAATCCTATTCTTTAGATGAGTAAAAGTGTTGGAGACTTTAGGTCAGGCCTTAATTGAGCCAAAGTAAGGAAACATGACTCAAAGTTGCTGTGGTTTTGTTGTCTTGTTTGGCACAATAAAAACTAATGTGTGCGCTATGGTTAGCGGCATGTCACGTAGTTTTGGTTGGCGAGTTTTGGAGTTATGAAATTATTAAGCCCTCAATAGATCTGTATATGATCTTGACTATTGAGCTGCGTGGATTGACTTTGTAATTTGACTTGTAATGATGTTGCATCATTGGATGAAGTAACATTCAAGAGTCACGTCATCCAAGAAATGTGAGCTTAAATGAATTAGTCATTAAGTGTAAGATGAGTAGCCAGTATAAGGAGTGTTTTGCTCTTTATCCAACTGTTGGGAGTGGATGGAGCAAAATTTCATGCATTATAATAGTGTACATTGAAGTATCACTTGAAGTTAAAAGATTAGCGCTTAGTAGCAGCAAAATCTATTAACACCAAGTGAAAAGATTAGCGCCAAGTGGCTGCAAAATCTATTAGCATTGCCAACTTGTCTTAGTTTGGACACTTACTGTTTCCACACTTGAGTGTGAGACATGAGGAGGTGCTTCTTTGTATAATTCCTTAGCTAGGCTAATGTTTTGAATAACGTTTACCACTAAGCGCAAACGTTGCAGCATAGTAATGAAAAGGTCAAGGCCGACAAGGTGTTATGACTCTAAGAATTTGACGCATCGCTTGTGAGAGCATTGTGTTGAATTAGACTCTTTAGCCTAATTCGCGTTTAAGTTACTTCAGGAGCTGTCATAGATTGATGGCTTATTCTCTCATTCTTGTGGATAGTAGAATTAATTGCAAGTAACAATGAAGCAAGAAATAGAGATGGCAAGAGAAGTATCGTCATCTTTCAATTAGATGCAGTAAAGTGTATGGAGAATAAAATTGACTTGAAGGTGCAGGTGATTAGCACTTACTAGTTAAATTTGCGACTTAGGGGCACTTGATATCTCCATGACATCCTTTTATGATCTAGTGAATATGAATTAGTCGCGAGTCATTACCTAGTTAGGCCTAAACCTTTAAAACGTGTCTTCAAAAACTCACACATTAGGATGATTGGAATTAGTTTATGACATTGGTCATGAACCGGTGGCTTATTATACTTAATCACATTAATGAGATGATGACAAGATGGTTTGAGTAGGCCCTCTCGGGCCCACTCGCTTGTGACATCATGCTCTCATGTGAATGTATAACTTTGTTCGCAATGGTTGCGCACAAGTAAGTAGGAAAGCCGTAGAAGGTCATTTGTATTGGCACATTTAGTCTACTATGATATTTGTGACTAGATATATGTAAGGGTATGGTAGCTATGCCTCAATCTCGACACATTTATAGATTACGATACGCATCTGAGTCAAGACTATTTGATCTCCATAAGTCAAAAGTTTTGAGATGATTGTTGACATTGCACATATGAGGTCGAGATCAGTTAGATAAGAGCTTTTGTGCTTTTAGTTTTGACCAAGGTGACGAGTATCTATTTGAGTTATTTTTTAGAAAGCTCTGTGAAGAGAAATAGATGCTTAGAAAATACTTTATTCCTAGTACTCAACAACACAATGGTGTAGTAGAGATAAGGAATTAAATATTGTTAAAGTTAGGTGGATAATGGCGCAAAATGTTTCCCAATTGGGAATTGCACTAGTTTGTTGTCTATATCCCTAACTAAGTGCCCTCCATATCAGATTTTACACTCCATTTGAGTAATGGGTTAGCAGAGAGCCATTTGTGGGTGAACTGTAACCATCAAAGCAACTTATCCTTATTTTACTTCTCATAAGGTTGCGAAGTTAAGACCTAGGGTTCTATGACGCATTATTGTATGTTGCCTTGCAAACACTTGGGGTTACGTGACGCATTATTGTGTGCTGTCATGTAAACCCTCCGGGTCATGTGTATATAGGTAAGCAGCTTGTGAGAGTGTAACTAAGTCACATAAAGTTTTCTTAGTAAAGGTGACGTGAATAGAGTTTTGGAACTCTATAAGATAGAGAATTCTAAGCATAGCGCTTTTTAATTAGCCTAGTTGAGAATGGAAATGTAATAACCCGACCCTCGTGCACGTTTTCTACTACGTTTTCAGACTTTGTTTTATGATTTTGAATGTTTACTGAGATATCCCATGAGAAATTAAAAGTTAAGTAAATAAATTTCAAGTTTAAGGCATGTTTAAGAGAGCCTATCTGTTTAACACGACACGTATCTGTTCCGTAGGCATGTTTAAAGCAAGAATTGGACGCCTTAGTGACTTAATTACCTGAAATTGACTTCACATATACGATCAACATGATTTTTAGGTAATATTAAGCAATGTTGTGAAATTTCAATTTGGGATGATTAAACGATTCGTTTTTGTCTTATTAGCTTAAATCTATCCATATGTATGAGCTCTTGATCTTAAGCCTTAGACTTTGAGACTCCATACATTTCCTAGGAGAAAAGGGAGAGAGGTCAAGAACAAGAAAGCTTAGAAAGGATCAAGCTAAGGTAAGATGGAATTCCCTAATCTACTTTCCTTTCCTCAATTTGAAATGAAAATTTTCATTATGGCATGTTGTGGCATGAACTAAAGTGGGGGAACTCTTGCTTGTGCATGTTGAAGTTTTAATGCCCTAGCAATCATCTAGGTGTCTCTCTCTCTTTATAATCATGAGTTTGAAGCTTGTTTCATGTTATATGTAAGTTATATGAGCATACTTGTGTATCTTATGTTATGATGGATGAAAGTGAGGTTAAAGCTATTAAGTTATGAGTTTTTATTTTTGATTGATCAATTGAATGTGTTTATGAGTTTAATCTAAGTTAGATTATGATTTTGAAGCACCTTTCATCCCATGTTTTGAGCCTTGGTTTTGTATTTAAAAGTTTTAATTTGGAGCCTCTTAACATTCCCAAAAGAACCCCCATTTTGTAGCAAATTTCGGACAAAAAGCAGAATCGCCGCACGTGCGGGAGTCATGGCCGCACGTGCGGGAGCCAATCGCCGCACGTGCGGGGGTTGTGGCCGCACGTGCGGGAGAAGAGGAAATTTGGGGCTTCGGTTCTGCCTAAAAAGCACGTACGGGACCATTTTGCCGCACGTGCGGGGGAGTTTGCCGCACGTGCGGGGCTCACAGCCGCACGTGCGGCGCATGCTGAAAAACCCGGGACGCTCCGTTTTGCGTGCAGAATCCTCTAAAATTGTCGGAATGTGCATTTGATGACATTTTGATATGTATCAATTTGTTCGAAATAAAGCGAAACGTAATGTGTTTTGATATGAAAAATGAACTAAAGTGTAAGTTTTCAATGTGTGCAGGGCACACTACGGGCGGAACAAGCACGTCATCTCAACACTGTGAGTAGTAGTACTGTTCTGGAACATTGATTACGTTTATGCACAAGATTATGCGATGTTTATGCTCCAAGTATATATGTATGTAACAAGAAATAAGAAAAACATTTCTTCAAGGAAACTCTGAAACCAAGTTACTCAGTTATGGAAATATGAAACAAAGTGCTACACGGAACTAAGTGCTACAATGTGAGCCACCTCTAGAGTCCGTGTGAGACACCTCTTGAGTTCATACACCCATGATACAAGGGCTCAATGCCACATGATACAAGGGCCTCGTGCCATTATGTTCAAGGGCTTAACGCCACCATGTTTAAGGGCCTCGTGCCACTATGTTAAGGGCTTACAGCCATCAAGTTTCAAGGGCTTCGCGCCACTACAAGTACAAGATTATGTTATAAGATCGAATCAGATTCAGACTAGCACTATAAATTCTGTATTTCTCTTATGCATGATTCTTTTAAAGTTCAAGTTAAGCATCATTTTTTTTATTTAAAGACTACTATTCACTGAGCTTGACTCACCCTGTGTTATGTCTGTTTCTGTAGGTGACCAACCAGGTAGCCAATCCTAGCCACGACACCCATGCTCTTTTGTCCACCTCACAGTTCAGGCACTACACATGATGCCACTCATTTTTGTTAAGCTTATTAGAATGTTGGCTCATTTTTGGTTGGCCACTTTAAGTTGAGAAAGTAAACTTTTACATTTTGTTCATGCCGAAATACAAGGCTGGAACTGTATGTAAATATATACATGTTCATGTATTATCAATGTTATGGTTTGTATGTGATGTATGTAAGATCCTGGCATGTAGATATAGCTCAATGGAATGCTTATGTGTTGCTATGTTCATACTTTATGCTTCCGTCAAGGCCCCATAGACCTTTTATTACAGGGTAAACATTAGTATTCGAACGGGTCATGCCCAAACTTTTAGGGGCGGGTTTGAGGTTGTGACAAGTGGTATCAGAGCACGAATTGCTATCTCACACACGTGTATCCATTGAGCTTTAGGGTGTCTAGAAAAGCTTTAGGCATTTGAGTGGCATCCTAAAAGCATATGAAAGGCCGATAGCAACGTTAAGCGTACTCTGTTAATGCTAACAATGTTCAAATATGTCTTTTGTGTATCATTGATTGTTGTGTAGGAAATGGTGAGAACAAGGGCGGAGGAACCGGAAGATGCTACCTCCGCGAGGTTGGATCGGATGGAAAGAATGATTATGGAAATGGCAGAAACCTTACGCCAGCGACAACCACAACAACAATAGCAACAGCCACAACAGCAGCAATAGCAACAACAACAACCTCAAGAACAACCGCCACCGCCACCAGTACCTCCCCCAGTGGCACCAGATGTCCACGCTGAAGATCGAACCATTACCCTCATAAAGGAATTTAAAAAGATGAAGTCGCCGTCCTTCAAGGGAGGTATAGAGCCCATGAAGGCGGAGGCATGGGTGTTGGGTATAGAGAAATTATTTGAAGTTTTTCCCTACACCGACGCTCAAAAAGTGCAATTGGCTTCTTTTACCCTTGAGGATGAAGCACGTAGATGGTGGATGCTGACACGAACTATACATCAAGGATTGGCGTGGGAAAGATTATTGGAATTGTTCTATGATAAATATTTTCCTCAAAGTATGCGAGACAGGAAGGTGACTGAGTTTGAGACGCTCCGGCAAGGGAATAAGACGGTTGCCGAGTATGAAGCCCAATTCACAGAATTAGCTCGGTTCGCGCCTCACATGGTGGACACGGATTACAAGAAGGCGCGGAAATTTGAAGGGGGATTACGGGGCGCCATTCTGGATCGAGTTAATATGTTGAAGCTTCCTACTTATGTCGATGTGTTGGAGAGAGCGATCATAGCAGAAGGGAACCTCGCTAATCAGAACCGAATCTCTGAATGGAAGGGAAAGAGACAGAATGTCCAATGGTCGAAGGGATCAAGTACTCCGCCGAACAAGAAACAAAATTCAGGGACTTCGACTATTTCTACCCCTAGTCAGGGTTCTATTCCCGTATGTCCAGAGTGCGGGAAAAGGCATCGGGGAATGTGTTATCGGGAGTCTGGAGCCTGGTTTCACTGTGGAAATACAGGTCATGTGATAAAGGATTGTCCTCAGAGAAAACAACCACAAAATGGCAACAGGACGGCTACTAGTTCAGCGGGGTCAGCACCGACCACTAACGCGAAAGCACCGGTCAAATCTATTAACAACAAAGATAATGCAAGACAGGGCAGGGTATTTGCTTTAGTTCCGGGAGATGTACGAAATGCAGCAACGGTGGTGTCAGGTACATTTATAGTTTATGGTCATTCTGCTTGTGTGTTATTTGATTCTGGCTCTACCCATTCTTTTGTGTCGAAACTATTTGCTCTCCACTTAGAGAAACCGACTGAAATTCTACCCTATATACTCCTTGTGTCCTCACCCTTGGGGGATTCTATAGTTTGTACTTCCATGTATGTTGCTTGTGAACTCTACTATGGAGATATTCGGGTTTATGCTAATTTAGTACCACTCGACATGACACATTTTGATATTATCCTGGGCATGGATTGGTTGAGTGAAAATGGCGCAACTATAAACTGTGTAACCAAGCAAATCAGTGTTCACCCTCCGGGACAAGCTGAATCTATTTTTTAGGGACAGGAAGTAACTTCTCCACCATATTTGATTTCAGCAGCAAAGGCTTGTAAATTACTTCAGAAAGGATGTCAGGGGTATTTGTGTAGTATTTTGGAAGGACAAGTAGGGGATGGAGATGTCGACAAGATCCCAGTTGTTTGTGAGTTTCTCGACGTCTTTCCGGATGAATTGCCAGGGCAATTGGTAGACCGTGAAATTGAGTTTACCATTGAAGTAGTACCGGGGACTCAACCCATTTCAAAGACTCCGTACAGGATGTCACCAGCTGAAATGAAGGAACTGAAAATCCAGTTGCAAGATTTACTGGATAAAGGGTTCATTCGTCCAAGTGTGTCTCCGTGGGGTGCACCAGTACTGTTTGTAAAGAAAAAGGATGGGACGCTTCGACTTTGTATCGACTACCGGGAACTTAATAAGGTGACAATCAAGAATAAGTATCCGTTACCAAGGATCGATGATTTATTTGATCAATTACAAGGTGCTCAGGTCTTTTCGAAGATTGACTTAAGGTCCGGATATCATCAATTAAAGGTTAAAGCCACTGATGTTGAAAAGACGGCTTTTCGAACCCGGTACGGCCATTATGAATTCCTGGTCATGCCTTTTGGAGTGACGAATGCCCCAGCAGCCTTCATGGATTTAATGAACCGTGTTTTTAAGCCCTATTTGGATGACTTTGTGGTGGTCTTTATTGATGACATTTTAATCTATTCAGAAAATACAGAAGCTCACGAGAAGCATCTTCGTTTAATCCTTCAGACTCTTCGAGAAAAGAAATTGTATGCAAAATTGAAGAAATGTGAATTTTGGCTACAGGAGGTGGCATTTTTGGGTCATGTGATTACAAAGGAAGGCATTTCCGTTGATCCACACAAGATAGAGGCCATTGTAAATTGGCCAACTCCCACCAATGTGACGGAAGTACGTAGTTTTATGGGGTTAGCGGGATATTATAGACGGTTTGTACAAGATTTCTCGAAAATTGCTATGCCACTTACCCAATTGACACGAAAAGGGGTTGTGTTTGAATGGTCAGACGAGCGAGAATCTGCCTTCCAAGAACTGAAGACAAAGTTGACTACAGCACCAGTGTTAGCCTTACCATCCGGAACTGAGGGGTTTGTAATTTACAGTGATGCTTCGTACAAGGGACTTGGCTGTGTACTTATGCAGAATGGAAAAGTTATAGCTTATGCCTCTCGCCAATTGAAACCCCATGAGAAAAGTTATCCCACACATGATCTTGAATTGGCAGCAGTAGTCTTTGCTTTAAAAATATGGAGACATTATTTGTATGGTACTACCTGCGAGATATATACTGATCATAAGAGCCTCAAGTACCTTTTTACTCAGAAGGAATTAAACATGCGGCAGCGAAGATGGTTGGAACTTATCAAGGATTATGATCTGCAGATTCATTACCATCCTGGCAAGGCCAACACAGTTGCGGATGCGCTTAGCCGGAAAAGTATGGGAACTCTGGCACATGTGGTGCTAGAGCAAAAAGAGTTAGAGCATGAATTGGCTAAAATGGAGATAGATCTCGTATTGCATGAACAAGAGGCTTTACTAGCAACCATAGAAGCCCAACCAGCTTTAATTGAGGAGATCAAGTTGCAACAAATGGAAGACGACACTTTAAGAAAGATATGTGATGGGTTAGGAAGCAAGCCGAAGGCGGGATTCAGTTTGGTAGATACGGTGCTCAAGTTTCAAAATCGAATATGTGTTCCCAATGTGTTAGATCTTAAACAAAAACTTATGAAAGAAGCGCATACCTCAAGATTTGCAATGCATCCCGGAAGTACTAAAATGTACCGAGATTTGAAACGAAATTTTTGGTGGCCAAGCATGAGGAAGGATGTTGCGGAATTTGTTTCGAAATGTTTGCAATGCCAGCAGGTAAAGGCGGAGCACCAGAGACTAGCAGGATTACTACAGCCCCTTCCAATCCCGGAATGGAAGTGGGAACATTTGACCATGGATTTTGTTGTAGGGTTACCACGAACTCCTCGAGGTATGAATTCAATCTGGGTCATTGTAGACTGGCTAACCAAGTCCGCTCATTTCTTACCTGTGAAGACTCAGTATAATGCTGACAAGTTGGCGGAAATATACGTGAATGAAATTGTAAAGCTGCATGGTGTACCGGTTTCAATTGTGTCGGATAGGGATCCGAAGTTTATTTCCAGATTCTGGCAAAGTTTACAAGAAGCCATGGGTACAGAGTTAAAGTTCAGTACAGCGTTCCATCCTCAAACTGATGGTCAATCCGAAAGAACGATACAAACGTTGGAAGACATGCTCCGAATGTGTGTGCTCGACTTTCAAGAAAGTTGGGAAACTCATTTACCATTGATCGAATTTGCATACAACAATAGCTACCATTCAAGTATCGAAATGGCACCCTATGAAGCTCTGTACGGAAGACCGTGTCGTTCTCCCGTATGTTGGACTGAAATTGGGGAGAAATCGTTGTTTGGGCCTGAAATGGTTCAGTTAACTACTGAAAAGATCAAAGTTATTCGGGAGAGACTGAAAACCGCTCAAAGTAGACAGAAGAGCTATGCAGATAAACGACGGAGACATTTAGAATTTAAAGAGGCTGATCATGTGTTTGTAAAGGTCACCCCGATGAAAGGCCACCCAAGGTTTGGAAAAAGAGGTAAGTTGACACCCCGTTATGTTGGTCCCTTCCAAATATTGGAAAGGATAGGCCTAGTGGCTTACCGAGTTGCTCTTCCACCCAGTATGAGTCAAGTGCATAACGTATTTCATGTCTCCATGCTTCGTGGATATCTTCCGGACCCGTCACACATTATTGATTACCACCAAATTGAATTAGATGACAAGCTAAGTTATGAGGAAAAGCCAATTCGTATTTTAGACCGCCAAGTGAAACAACTACGACACCAAGACATTCCAATGGTGAAAGTTGAATGGCAAGAACATTATGGGACGAACGCAACTTGGGAAAGTGAAGAAGAAATGCAACATCAATACCCACATTTATTTCAGTCCTAAGGTACAACAAGTTTGGAGGACCAAACTTTTTAAGGGGGGGAGAGTGTAATAACCCAACCCTCGTGCACGTTTTCTACTACGTTTTCAGACTTTGTTTTATGATTTTGAATGTTTACTGAGATATCCCATGAGAAATTAAAAGTTAAGTAAATAAATTTCAAGTTTAACGCATGTTTAAGAGAGCCTATCTGTTTAACACGACACGTATCTGTTTCGTAGGCATGTTTAAAGCAAGAATTGGACGCCTTAGTGACTTAATTACCTGAAATTGACTTCACATATACGATCAACATGATTTTTAGGTAATATTAAGAAATGTTGTGAAATTTCAATTTGGGATGATTAAACGATTCATTTTTGTCTTATTAGCTTAAATCTATCCATATGTATGAGCTCTTGATCTTAAGCCTTAGACTTTGAGACTCCATACATTTCCTAGGAGAAAAGGGAGAGAGGTCAAGAACAAGAGAGCTTAGAAAGGATCAAGCTAAGGTAAGATGGAATTCCCTAATCTACTTTCCTTTCCTCAATTTGAAATGAAAATTTTCATTATGGCATGTTGTGGCATGAACTAAAGTGGGGGAACTCTTGCTTGTGCATGTTGAAGTTTTAATGCCCTAGCAATCATCTAGGTGTCTCTCTCTCTTTATAATCATGAGTTTGAAGCTTGTTTCATGTTATATGTAAGTTATATGAGCATACTTGTGTATCTTATGTTATGATGGATGAAAGTGAGGTTAAAGCTATTAAGTTATGAGTTTTTATTTTTGATTGATCAATTGAATGTGTTTATGAGTTTAATCTAAGTTAGATTATGATTTTGAAGCACCTTTAATCCCATGTTTTGAGCCTTGGTTTTGTATTTAAAAGTTTTAATTTGGAGCCTCTTAACATTCCTAAAAGAACCCCCATTTTGTAGCAAATTTCGGACAAAAAGCAGAATCGCCGCACGTGCGGGAGTCATGGCCGCACGTGCGGGAGCCAATCGCCGCACGTGCGGGGGTTGTGGCCGCACGTGCGGGAGAAGAGGAAATTTGGGGCTTCGGTTCTGCCTAAAAAGCACGTACGGGACCATTTTGCCGCACGTGCGGGGGAGTTTGCCGCACGTGCGGGGCTCACAGCCGCACGTGCGGCGCATGCTGAAAAACTCGGGACGCTCCGTTTTGCGTGCAGAATCCTCTAAAATTGTCGGAATGTGCATTTGATGACATTTTGATATGTATCAATTTGTTCGAAATAAAGCGAAACGTAATGTGTTTTGATATGAAAAATGAACTAAAGTGTAAGTTTTCAATGTGTGCAGGGCACACTACGGGCGGAACAAGCACGTCATCTCAACACTGTGAGTAGTAGTACTGTTCTGGAACATTGATTACGTTTATGCACAAGATTATGCGATGTTTATGCTCCAAGTATATATGTATGTAACAAGAAATAAGAAAAACATTTCTTCAAGGAAACTCTGAAACCAAGTTACTCAGTTATGGAAATATGAAACAAAGTGCTACACGGAACTAAGTGCTACAATATGAGCCACCTCTAGAGTCCGTGTGAGACACCTCTTGAGTTCATACACCCATGATACAAGGGCTCAATGCCACATGATACAAGGGCCTCGTGCCATTATGTTCAAGGGCTTAACGCCACCATGTTTAAGGGCCTCGTGCCACTATGTTAAGGGCTTACAGCCATCAAGTTTCAAGGGCTTCGCGCCACTACAAGTACAAGATTATGTTATAAGATCGAATCAGATTCAGACTAGCACTATAAATTCTGTATTTCTCTTATGCATGATTCTTTTAAAGTTCAAGTTAAGCATCATTTTTTTTATTTAAAGACTACTATTCACTGAGCTTGACTCACCCTGTGTTATGTCTGTTTCTGTAGGTAACCAACCAGGTAGCCAATCCTAGCCACGACACCCATGCTCTTTTGTCCACCTCACAGTTCAGGCACTACACATGATGCCACTCAGTTTTGTTAAGCTTATTAGAATGTTGGCTCATTTTTGGTTGGCCACTTTAAGTTGAGAAAGTAGACTTTTACATTTTGTTCATGCCGAAATACAAGGCTGGAACTGTATGTAAATATATACATGTTCATGTATTATCAATGTTATGGTTTGTATGTGATGTATGTAAGATCCTGGCATGTAGATATAGCTTAATGGAATGCTTATGTGTTGCTATGTTCATACTTTATGCTTCCATCAAGGCCCCATAGACCTTTTATTACAGGGTAAACATTAGTATTCGAACGGGTCATGCCCAAACTTTTAGGGGCGGGTTTGAGGTCGTGACAGGAAAGAAATTTCCAATATCCTAGGGACAGTGGGAGCGATGTGCCTACTAATGGATTACTCCATTAGAGAAGAATACTCTACATTCTTAGTTGCGTGGTAGCGAATGTGAAATTTTTCCACGTCATCACTAGGTGATTGAGAAGGAAACATTCATGATTGCTCCGCAAGATGATAAAGAGCCTAGGATAATGCCAAAGGCTCTAGTCTCCTGTTTTTAGAAAGTGGATCAATGTTGCGCAGTTTAAGACAAAGTCTTTGAGGATTAACCATTTCTATAATTTGATTGACTTTCCATTATGATGCGAAACTGTTCTAAAGTTATGCGTAATTTGGATAGTCATTGTTAAGGCATAAGGCTCGCTAGATACCGAAAAGTCGCACCATTGAGGAAAGTGTAGACCATGAGAAGACTTCCTCCTGGGGAGTGAGGTTATTTTGACTTAGGCTATGATTGACATAAGTTCGGAACATTGATTTGTGGACATTGTGACCCAACTTTCTCGTTAGAGAATTGGATAAGTAGATCCGTAGGGATTTACCTTTTGCTTTTATGGTGAAAAGTTAGGAGTGCAAAAAGGTTGCTAGTTCCAATAAATCTTTTACAGCCTAAAACAGTTATCCAAATAGTGGTTCTTAGATTTCGTCAAGCCATGATAGGCCAACGATGATCGATGAAGACCACTGAGGCATGATCAATGGTCCAAAAGAAGTTTTTCCTTACTTAGTCATTATGAGCCAGGAATTTATAGGGTTGTCGCCACCTAGGGTGCGCAGTTCTTTGTTTTAGATATGATGGACATGGGTGATGTAATTTATATGCTCGGATGTACGATCCTTAGGGATTGTTTTGAGAGAATTCCTATTTTGTCTTCGATGACTTACATAAGGAATATCCTAGAACGATTTTAGATGCAAAATTGCAAACCCATTGACTTACCTATCGGTAAAAGCCAGAGCCTTAGTTATTGAGTAAATCCTCGGATTGTCTTTAGGAGAAACAGATGACCTATATTCCTTGATCTTTTCTTTTTGTGGGAGCCTAAAGTACGCTATGTGGGCATATTCAGCATGATAAGTGTTATCTTTGGTAAATGGTCAACTGAGTTGTTTAGACATTGACCTTGCTCATTAGACTGTGGATAGGATGCTTTACCAGTAGTATACTAATTTGCTTCTTGTAAGATTCAATGCGCTAGTTGGGCGCATCTGCGCTAGTTGGGCGCATCAAGAATGAACGCAAATTGGTCACCAAAATATCTTTAGAGAGGTAATTGCGCAAGAAGTAGTGATCTTGAACCACTTCATATGAGGCGCAAATGGTGGATTCCGTTGTATATACTTATCGCAAGAGGTGCTGATAAGGCTTATGCTTGGAATCTAGAATTGCGCAGGCTGTGGTCATGTTTTTTAGATCGATCACTTATTTGTTGTGAGATGATGAGATGTTGACACTATTATGGTTTGTGTCATAATGATTAGCAGATGATGATGTCAGTAGGCAAGATTGGCTCACTCACACGAGCAATCGCCCTTGGCGCTTGGGAGCGAGCAAAGATGAGACTAGTGGTTTATTTTTTATTTGGAGCCAAGAGAGGCTTAAATTATCCACTATGCATGTCGCCTTGGTTACAACCAAGATGAGGTCATGTTAAGGACCAAACATGGATGTTAGTACCCACTTTCCATGTTGTGCTTGTTATGATTAGCCAGATGCGAGATCTCATTTGGTGCCTGGAAGGCGAGCAAATAGAGAATTCGGGTTAGGCGCTAGAAAGCGACTAGACTAAGATCTTGTCACGACCCCATTCCGCCCCTAGTAGAATGGTGCCATGTTGGCCAGTAACCCGAGGTTACCAAAGGCCAACTTACAAGGATTCACACACAATTAGAGTATACATATGGGGCTTACATGCGCGGAAGCAATAAATTTAAAACTAATTAGTTCATAAGAGCTGTGCATAGATCAAATGAAATGACGTACATCTTAATATAGTTTACAACTTGGATACAATAAAATAAAGTACAAAATACATCTTGATCAAAAGGCTTCTCAAGCCGACATATACAAAAGAATGACTATAAGACAAGAAGCATAATCTTCAAGATGCTACAAAACATGAATCCAAAACATCTTGCAAACAATCATCTAGGCGTCGCCGCCTTCTTGCTCATCACCTACATATATATAAGAGAGGGTGAGCTTGGATACTTAGTGAATGATATAATCAATAAAGGGGTTTGCATGAATGATATCCAAAACCTTTATCAAGCCAAGACACATCATATCTTGTATAAAATCAAAGGACAAATCAAGTTCAACTAAAAATCTTTCAAGTCTCAAGGGATGCTCACTAGCATCAATAATACAAGGGATGACATAATCAAAGGTGCTATAAAAGTTTAGAGTCCCCTAGCACGTACGGACTTGTGCTACAAATGCTTATAGTCCCCTAGCACGTACGAACTTGTGCTACAAATGCTTATACTCCCTTAGCACGTGCAGACTTGTGCTACAAATGCTTATAGTCCCTTAGCACGTACGGACTTATCAAGAATGTTATCAAAACCAAAGCTAATACTCGATACACAAAATAGGAATAGTCATTCATGCTTAACAAATACTTTTCCAAAACAAACAAGGCAAAGTTTTATCAAATGTCATAACATAGCTTTATTGAAAATACCACTCACATAGTTCTTCAAACGTCGGGGTCAAAGCAAGAGTCCAAGTCCTACAAACACATGGAAAAGTCTATTGAATGCACTATCAAACAAGCTTTATATGAATGCAAATGATCTCGGCGTTCCTTCAAAACTGAGTCGGACCAAAGCAAACACTGTTTCTCATCTCAGGAAAACATAATGGGCACCAACCAGGTCTTGGCCGAGGTCCCACACCTCCTTGCTGAGGTGTGGTCCCGATGGCCACATTCAAGAAAATGAAGTCGGGAAAATCTGGGTTTCCCTCTGCTGAAGAACATGAACATGAAGAATATGAAAAACATGGATGCTCAATCACAACTTGTTATTACGAAATCTGGGATTTCATGAGATGAGTTAAAAAACATGGACCTGGGTACCCATACTTGAAGATCTTATAAAGACAAACACAAAAACATGAATCTTGATGCAAGCTTTCGGATCAAACAAGGCTTTTATTCAAGAACACATGAATATCATTTTCTCTTTCTAAAACCAAACTTTAAATCAATGCATGGCTTACAAATCGTGCTCGATCATGCAATGCAGCTAGATGAACAATAAGAACAACAAGAGTAGATCGAGATTCTAACCTCAAGACACGAATCTAACGGCTTAAGGTGTGAAGATCAAGCTTGGAAATCTATTCCCTCTCTAAGAACTCCTCCTTCTTCTTAGAGCCTCTGTAGACGTCCCCGAACGCATCCTGGGGCGAGGAGTGCGAGTCCCCCCCCCCGTTCTGGTTCGATATTGGGTCACTACAGTTCAAGGACTCAAATGTCACGGTTCTTAATCTTGAACCAAAGAGTCCAAATCCGGCAAATCGATTTTGAAAACAGATTTTGAAAGAAGTGCCAAACATGGACTGCTTTGCCAGATACATAGTCGCCACCTAAATATTTTAAGGAGAAATTTAGGAAACCCTGACTCGGTGCCAAAGGCCATGTGTCCGTCATCACCAAAGTTGCCTCGGCTCGGGAACTTGGGTACGATTGGAGAAGGTCATTTCGTGAGCACCCCCGCTCGCCCGGTCAAAGACCGGCCTCTACTAACCATGATATCTGTTTTTGAAAACTTTGTATGTTCTTATTCCAGTTATTAGCCTAGGTTACTATGTGATGCGCACAGCATACAAGTATAGACTGGATCGTCTGAATTGGAACAAAACATTTCATGTTTGTTCGTTTGAAAATGGTTTGATGGTGCTACCCGCAGGTAGGCTAAGACGTGGATTTGCCACCCTCAGGTGGGCTTAGAAAACATGATTTTGCCACTATCTAGTGGGCTTAAAACAAACAATCAGTGATTTGTCCCAATCCAAATAACCCAACCTTCACCCACAGGCATTCAAGGCAGTTATATCACATAAGCACATAGCCTCATGGCAAGCATGCTATTCATGGCAGTCACTGACACGCATGCAAGGATGCTAAAGCATAAAACTCACCGAGTACTCCAAGCCAAAACAGAAGCTCGTTAGAAATCCATGCATGATCCTAGATACACAGAATTACCTAATGCAACACATGCAAAGATGCAAACTATAGCAGGCTCGGCTATTCTAAACATGGCATATGGAATGCAACAGCTATCAAGTATTCAACTTGGAATTGAAATACAAATGCAGTTTGTATGATGCGCCGAGCCCGGTGCATGCAAGACAGATGAATGAATGCAAACATGCTATCATATTGTTATGCTAATTGAAATATGCCCTAATCTAACCATCATAAGCAGGTAAATAAAAGGGAAGAAAGACGTGGGGTTGGAAGACATACATTACACTCACGCACACTTATTACAATTATGCCCTCGCGCAGAGGGTCCGAAAGAATATACAGTCCCAAATGAATGAATAAATAATACAGTCCCAAATAAGTACAGAAATCCTAATTAATGTACAAATTAATCTAAGAAAGCTGTAAACTGGCATGCAAGCCAGGGGCTGCCTTGACTCTGATGAATGATGTATGTTTGGGCTGCCTTGCGCGGAAATCCACTAGAATGCCCCAATTAGCCTCTGTTTTGCAACCTTTCTTGAAATACGTGCCAAGCCTCGGAAGACTGCTAGTTCTTGATTTTGCTGCAACAGAGAGCAGGAAAGAGGCATAGCAATGTATTTCACGAATATATGCATGCCTCGTTCCTCGTGCCACCAATCACGCATCTCGGTGCATGATGGCCGAGGAACCGAATTGCACAACTCAATATAGAATGAATGCACATGAAAACTATGACAAAACCTAACTCCATCATGGATGATCCGGAGTGTCGGTGACTGGGGAATCGAGACACGTTCCGCCACTCGGAGTGCGAAACGTACCTCGTTTCCCGTGCCCGGGCTAACTCCTATCCCGAACACAATGCAATATGCATGATATGCATGGAATGCAACTAAGATACAATCCTAACATACACAATGTCATGGAATGGCATACACGCTACACGAGGCAATACACAACCGAGCATACGCAATGCTATGGATGAAATGGCATACGCAATGCAATGATGGGCTTACACCAACATGAGAGAGCCTCAACCACACTCACATAGGAGGCCATTAGATGAAAACAAGATACCTCGAAATGCGTGCCCACAGGCACGCAAACCGAGGACGGACCCTCAGGCACCGAAATGCCACTCTAATGAGACATGAAAAAGACATGGAATATGACATACAAACATGCAAAAATCAGTGGCAAAATAAAGGGAAAAACAGCCCCGAAACAATGCGAAATGATACCCGATGCATGAAATCACTCCCGAAATGCAAAGCTAGGCATGCGAAATGACTTGCAGCTATACAATGCATGCATAATTCGAACATGACATGAAAATACAGAAGCAAGGCAGCCCCTAGAAAAGCATTTTTTCAGTAGGAAACATGGCCAAACAGCAAGCACAAGTAGGGCTAAAATGGCATACAAAAATGGGGGATCAAGAGAGGTAATGAAGTAACCCACAAATGCTGGCCCCAAACAGGTTAGGGGCCTTCTACAACATTGAAGATGAGCCAAAAATATGATGTTTTTCAGTAGATGACAGACCCCAAAAACAGATACAAGTGTGCCAAAAATCTCATGCAAAATAAGGGCCAACAAAGGGGCAAAGAGGCAACTGATGGCTGGGGGTCTCAAACAAGTGAGGGACCTTCAACAATGTTGAAGAGGGTCCAAAAAATATGATATTTTTCAGTAGAGCACCAGCCCCAAAACAGCATAAAAATATGGCAAAAATACTATGCAAAATTAAAGCCACAAGAGGGCTATAACATGAAGTATACCAAGGATGTCCCAAACAGCCCTATACCCTTAATGAAACATGAAGAGGGGGTCATTTTAGGGCCATTTTCAGTTCTGACCAAGGCCTAAAAACAGAAGCAAGATAAGCTAACAAAACATGCAAAAATAGGGACCAAAGAGGGGTGATGAAGCAAGTGATACATGGAGATCCCAAACAAGGTTGAGCCCTTCTTTAATGTTGAAGAGGGGCTCAAAATAAGCCTATCCACAGTTCATGTAATGCTCAAAAACAGACTACACATGGGCTAGAAATATCATGCAAAATAATGGCATACAAAGGGGTATTGAAACAAGTACCAAATGGGGGGCTCAAACAGGGTTGTGCCCTTCAACAAACATGTAGAATAGCTCAAAATAGGCCTAGTTTTAGTTAGGGTCGGAGCCCAAAACAGTAAGAAAATAGGCCTAAGAAATAATACAAAAAAGAGCTAAAAAAAGGGGAAAAGTGGCTTACCCTTGAAGACCAATTCTTTGCTACCTCTTGGACCAAGGAATGTTGCTCCTAAGCCTCTGAAAAACCTCTCCTTGCTGCTGGAATAGAGTAGTGATGGTGGTGCTTGGTAGTGATAGAGAAATGGTGCCAAACTTGGGGTTTTTTGAAGGAAAATGAGAAAGAAATGGAGAGAGGTGTATGCCAAGGCCTTAGGGAATTTTTTGTAACCCTAAAACCAGTCTTGGAGGCTGGTTATAAAGGCAAGAGAGGGGGAGAAAAGGTGGAGGGAAATTGCCTCCAAGTTTCCGTCCAAAAATATCCCCCGGATACAGATATTTTCTGGGGGAAAAAGCTATACAGCTGTAAAGTACACATTGTGGGGATCATGGCCGGCCACTTATCTCGGTTGCAGGTGGCCGGCCGGCCACCCCCCATGGCCGGCCGGCTAGGGGTCAAAAGGGTCAATTAGATTTTCTGGCCGGCCACCACAAATTGGTGGCCTCCCATGTTCCTTCAACACAACCATATGGTTCAAAGTTGGCAACTCTAAAACAGGAGAGAGAACAAGCCAATTTTCAAAGGGGTTCAAAAGGTTCAAGTTGAATTTCTGGCTGGCCATATGATATTAGGGTCCTCCCAAGTGTGTCCAACACAAATATGGGGTTTGGAGTTGAAGAAGGTAGCCCTAGGGTGGTCAACATTGGCCCGGAAGTGAGAAAAACGGGCGTCGGAGGGCGCCGGAGGAATATAATTGGTTGTTGAGACAATTGCTGGCCTCCCACCCTTCAGTGACCTTCCTGGTGATAAAATAGAGGTACCTGCCAAAAATGAACGAAAACCGATGCAAAACGAATGCTCGGGGTCTAGAACGCGCAGTTCGGGGTCCCGAAAACTGACTGTTAAGCACCGAAAGTGGCATTCAACCACGAAGTGGGTCTCTCAGGCCTCAGTGTCCCTCGAAAGGGAGTAAATGAGATGCATGCCAAAAACCGGAGCAATCGGAGATGGTTGGGCGGTCCCGAACCGAGGCACACGGCCTGACGGCTCCGAAATGGGCAAAATGGCCTACGGCCACGAAATGTAGCCCACGGCCACTGAGAGATGGTCTACGGGACCTCTCCCTCGCCTCAGGAAGAAAAACAGAGAAAACCGAGCCTGGTTCGCAAACCGAGGCAGAGTACGGAAAAGCCCGGAAGTCCGGAGGCAAGGCGCACAGCCGCGACTCTGAAACTTCTGGGCGAGCTCTACATGCAACATCACCAAGCACTCGACTGGTGACGTCTGAGTCTTAAGGTCGGTCAAAAATGGGGTGTCTACAGCCTCTCTCTCTAAAGACAAGGATATGATACAAAATAATGTATTTCTCAACAGCTCACTGACTTAACCCTCTGCTGGGACGCGTGGCATCGGCTGGTTGGCTCTTCTAAAAAAGGTGGCTGAGTGAAAAGACAAGACTATGACAAAGTGTGCTCAAAAAGCAAGATGGCGTAGGCACTCTGGCAGGTAATGATCTCAGCTAAGGACAAAGCTTCAGCAAGTAAGGTCTCAATGATCTCGACTAGGAAGGACAACACTTGACTTAGCTGTGCCACACCTTGGCCTAGATGTGCCACATCTCGGTCTAGGTCATACCAATCCAGGAACAAGATCACTAGGTGCAAGGGTAACATCTCGGCCTAGATAATACACATCTCGGCCTTGGTGATGAACACCTCGGCCTAGATAGTCACATCTCGGCCAATATGCCAAGGTGCGAGTGGAGGTTAACCAAAAGATTCCAAGATAGTCCTAGGTATAAGAGATTCAAAGTGCGACCCAGGCTTAGGATGACCTCGGCTAAACTCACACCAAGCAAGGAACAAAGCATGCAGTAACACTTTAGTAAAACAAAGACAAGATTTGAAATGCAAGCTTAACAAGACAAAATCATATAAATGCATGAGAGCATGACTAAGATGAAGTGACGGTTGTTACATCCTACCCTCCTTAAAGAAGTTTGGTCCCCAAACTTGAGTCACCTTGATCCGAAAACAATTCCGGATATCGGACTTTCATCTCTTCTTCCATTTCCCATGTAGCATCCTTGCCGTAATGCTCCTTCCATTCGATTTTCACCATCGATATTGATTTGTTCCTCAACCGTTTCACTTGCCTATCAAGAATTCGTATCAGCCTCTCTTCGTAGCCTAAATCTTCACTAACCACAATCCCAGAATGATCAATCACGTGTAGTGGATCTCGAACATATTTTCTCAACATCGAAACATGAAACATATTGTGGACTTGGCTTAACTCTGGCAGCAAAGTGAGTCTGTAAGCGACGGAATTAACTTTCTCAAGAATCTCAAACGGCCCGATGTAGCGAGGTGCTAATTTACCTTTCTTCCCAAATCTTGAAACTCCTTTCATCAGCGAAACTTTCAGGAATACATGATCCCCAACTTCAAATTCCAACTCTCTTCTTCTCTGGTCGGCATAGCTCTTCTGTCGACTCTGAGCAGTTTTGATCCTTTGTCGAATGAGCTTAATCTTCTCGGTTGTAACTTGAACTAGCTCGGGACCAATCAAAGCTTTGTCTCCTACCTCGGTCCAACATATCGACGATCTGCACTTCCTTCCATACAAAGCTTCATACAGCGCCATGCCAATGCTGGCTTGATAGCTGTTGTTGTATGCAAATTCTACTAATGGTAGATGCGCTTCCCAACTTTCCTTGAAGTCCAACACACATAGTCTGAGCATATCCTCAAGTGTTTGATTTGTTCTCTCTGTCTGCCCATCGGTCTAGGGATGAAAAGATGTGCTAAACTTCAACTCGGTCCCCAAAGCTCTTTGTAGACTCTGCCAAAATCTGGAAACGAACTTCGGATCTCGATCTGAAACAATGGACATCGGCACTCCGTGAAGCCTAACAATCTCGTTCATATACAACATAGCAAGTTGGTCAGCATTGAAAGTAGTCTGAACGGGCAAGAAGTGTGCTGACTTAGTTAATCTGTCGACTATAACCCAAACCGCATCCCTACCTTTTTGTGACCTTGGTAGCCCGACAACAAAATCCATGGAGATGTGTTCCCATTTTCACTCTGGAATTGACAAAGGTTGAAGAAGCCCTGCCGGTCTCTGATGTTCGGCTTTCACTTGTTGACAATATAGACACTGGGATACGAACTCGGCTATCTGTCTTTTCATATTTGGCCACCAAAAAGTCTGCTTCACGTCCTGGTACATCTTGGTATTTCCTGGATGAACGGCAAATCTGGAACCATGGGCTTCCTGTAAAATTTTCCTTTTCAACTCTGGGACGTCGGCCACGCACACTCTTCCTTCAAACTTAAGTACTTGATTCTCAATGGTATACCCTGACCTCAGCTTAGTGACAATCTCGTCGATCACCCTCCTGAAGAACTTGTCTTCCATTTGCCTGGTTTTCACTTCCTCAATGATAGTCGGCTCCACTGAAATCATTGACAAGCAAGTTGAATTCCCAACCAACTTCCTGCTCAACACGTCGGCCACTGAGTTTGCTTTACCTGGATGATACTGAATCTGCATGTCGTAATCCTTCAATAATTCAAGCCATCTTCTCTGCCTCATATTTAATTCCTTCTGGGTGAACAAGTACTTTAAACTCTTGTGATCTGTGAAAACTTGGCAAGAAGCTCCATACAAGTAATGACGCCAAATCTTCAAAGCAAAAACTACAGCAGCTAGTTCTAAATCATGGGTAGGATAATTCTTTTCATGGGGTTTCAACTGGCGAGATGCATATGCTAGCATTAACACACAACCCAAACCTTTATGCGATGCATCACTCTAAATCTGAAACTCCTCATTACCTGACGGTAGAACAAGAACTGGCGCTATAACTAACCTCGTCTTTAGCTCTTGGAAAGCTGACTCTTTATCCTCGGTCCATTCATATGCTGCTCCCTTCTTAGTCAATTGTGTCAATGGAATTGCAATCCTTGAGAAATCCTTCATGAACTTTCTGTAATAACCTGCCAAACCTAGGAAGCTACGAACCTCGGACACGTTGGTCGGCATCGGCCAATTCACAATAGCTTCAATCTTACTAGGATCAACTGAGATACCCTCTTCATTAATCACATGCCCCAAGAAGGAAATGCTGGAAAGCCAAAACTCACACTTGTTGAACTTAGCATACAATTTACGACTTGCAAGGTAAGTCTCAGATGATTCTCATGCTCAATTTCACTCTTAGAATAGATCAATATATCGTCAATAAAAACAACTACAAACTCGTCTAAGTATGGCTTAAAGACTCTGTTCATCAAATCCATAAATGCTGCGGGAGCATTAGTCACTCCAAAAGGCATTACTAAGAATTCGTAGTGGCCATACCTTGTTCGAAAAGCTGTTTTCTCAACATCCTCGGCTTTAACCTTAAGCTGATGGTAGCCCGACCTCAGATCAATTTTAGAAAAGACTCGTGCTCCTTGTAACTGATCAAGCAAATCATCAATCCTCAGCAATGGGTACCTATTCTTAATGGTTACCTTGTTAAGTTCTCGGTAATCAATACAAAGACGAAGTGTACCATCCTTTTTCTTAACAAATAGAACTGGTGCTCCCCAAGGTGAAGTTCTCGCCTAATAAAACCCTTATCCAACAATTCTTGTAGTTGCACTTTCAATTCCTTAAGCTCGGCTGGGGCCATTCTATAGGGTGTTTTAGAGATAGGCTGGGTTCCCGACATGACGTCAACAGTAAACTCTATTTCTCTATTGACTAAGTGGCCAGGCAATTCATTTGGAAAGACGTCGGAGAATTCATTAATGATTGGGATGTCGGCCAATTCTAGCATTTCCATTCAAACTACTTAGTACGCTACACAAATATCCTTGACACCCTTTTTGGATTAGCTTATAGGCCTTCATGGATGAGATCAAGTAAGGTGGGGATACTACTCCTTTACCCTGGAAAATAACCTCGGCTTGGTTTGGGGGTTTCAGTGTGACATTCTTCGAAACACAATTAATAGATGCGTGATTCGCTACTAACCAGTCCATTCCAATATGACATCAAAGTGAGTCATGCTTAACGGCATCAAATTAGCTAATAATTCTACACCCTCAATCACAACAACACATGCCCTATAAATGGATGCAACAATCATAGTTCTCCCATATGGAGTAGACACATATAACACATAATCAAGGGGTTCTTGTTCTCTATTTAACTTCTCGGCAAACTTAGCAGATACAAATGAATGTGTAGAACCCGAATCAATCAATATGTATGCATCTTGAGAGCAAATTGGGAGTATACCTGACACTACTGTCTCAGCATTCTGAGTGTCTCCTGGTACCAATGCAAAAACTCTACCCTGCCTCATCTGTGCCTTGCCGACGTTGCAGTTCTGTGCAGAGTCCGAAGTACTCCCATTTTTCTTGCCATCATTAACATTTGTCTTCGGACAGTCTTTCACACGATGACCTACCTCACCACATTCAAAACAAGCTCCAGACGCCCAACAACAAACTCCAGAATATGGCTTCCCGCAACTTGAACATGTCGGTCTTGTGCCACCTTCCTGTCTTGAGTTGCTCGAACTGCCCATGTTCGTCTTCTTCCTGGCATCAAATGCTCCTCGGCGATTGTCGAAATTCTGTCTCTTCTTCTGGCTCTCTCCGGAACTCTGATATCGGTTCAAGTTAGCTTCCGCCAGGATGGCCTTGTCTAACACTCCGGCGTAAGTCGGCATGTTGAGCAGGTTAACTCGATCCTGTATCGGTCCACGTAACCCACTTTCAAACTTCCTAGCTTTTCTGTATTCGTCATCGACCATGTGGGGCGCATATCTTGCCAACTTAGTAAAAGCACGGTAGTATTCTGCCACTGTCTTGTTTCCTTGTGTCAGAGTCTGGAACTCTGTGGTCTTGCGATCTCGGACACTGAGGGAAAAATGTTTATTGTAAAACAACTCCAAAAATCTGGCCCAAGTCAAACCCGGATTACTTTCTCGGACCATCATCCACCATCTTCGCGCTTCGTCGTCTAACGTGAATGCTGCCAATGACACCTTCTGGGCGTCGGTGCTGGGAAAAATCTCGAATAACTTCTCCATTTCCAAAACCCATGCTTCGGCTTTCATCGGCTCTATACCCCCTTGGAACCTCGACGGTTTCATCTTTTTGAACTCTCTGATCAAGGCTATGGTGCCGTCCCCATATAAAGCTTGCTGTGGAGGCACTTGCGGCACTAGAGGAGGTGGAGGTGGGACTGCATGTCGGCCGTTCGTCTGCTCGGCCTGGGTAGAGGTAGTACTAGCATCTTGTGGCCTAGGCTGTCTCAACTCGCGGACCAAACCTTCGACCAACCTTTCTAGTTTGTCCAATCTGTCCTCGGGATGATCTCGGCCAACTGGAGGTCACTCCCTTCTCATGATGCTAAGAGTATGCAAAGTGTGACTTTAAAACAAAATGGACAAATAGACATGCGTGCAAATAACAAATGATCATGCCGAGATGATGCACATCTTGTCAAGTAGCAAGCAATATGATGCAATCCTAACATCCTTCTAAAGGAAATCCTATGCTCTTTAGGACTCAAAGTGTGTGAATAACGTATTAATAAGAACTCGTGCTCTGATACCAATCTGTCACGACCCCATTCCGCCCCTAGTAGAATGGTGCCATGATGGCCAGTAACCCGAGGTTACCAAAGGCCAACTTACAAGGATTCACACACAATCAGAGTATACATATGGGGCTTACATGTGCGGAAGCAATAAATTTAAAACTAATTAGTTCATAAGAGCTGTGCATAGATCAAATGAAATGACGTACATCTTAATATAGTTTACAACTTGGATACAATAAAATAAAGTACAAAATACATCTTGATCAAAAGGCTTCTCAAGCCGACATATACAAAAGAATGACTATAAGCCAAGAAGCATAACCTTCAAGATGCTACAAAACATGAATCCAAAACATCTTGCAAACAATCATCTAGGCGTCGCCGCCTTCTTGCTCATCACCTACATATATATAAGAGAGGGTGAGCTTGGATACTCAGTGAATGATATAATCAATAAAGGGGTTTGCATGAATGATATCCGAAACCTTTATCAAGCCAGGACACATCATATCTTGTACGAAATCAAAGGACAAATCAAGTTCATCTAAAAATCTTTCAAGTCTCAAGGGATGCTCACTAGCATCAATAATACAAGGGATGACATAATCAAAGGTGCTACAAAAGTTTAGAGTCCCCTAGCACGTACGGACTTGTGCTACAAATGCTTATAGTTCCCTAGCACGTACGGACTTGTGCTACAAATGCTTATAGTCCCTTAGCATGTACGGACTTGTGCTACAAATGCTTATCGTGCTAAGTAGTCCCTTAGCACGTACAGACTTGTGCTACAAATGCTTATAGTCCCTTAGCACGTACGGACTTGTCAAGAATGTTATCAAAACCAAAGCTAATACTCGATACACAAAATAGGAATAGCCATTCATGCTTAACAAATACTTTTTCAAAACAAGCAAGGCAAAGTTTTATCAAATGTCATAACATAGCTTTATTGAAAATACCACTCGCATAGTTCTTCAAACGTCGGGGTCAAAGCAAGAGTCCAAGTCCTACAAACACATGGCAAAGTCTATTGAATGCACTCTCAAACAAGCTTTATATGAATGAAATGATCTCGACATTCCTTCAAAACTAAGTCAGACCAAAACAAACACTGTTTCTCATCTCGGGAAAACATAATGGGCACCAACCAGGTCTTGGCCGAGGTCCCACACCTCCTTGCCGAGGTGTGGTCCCGATGGCTACATTCAAGAAAATGAAGTCGGGAAAATCTGGGTTTCCCTCTGCTGAAGAACATGAACATGAAGAACATGAAAAACATGGATGCTCAATCACAACTTGTTATTACGAAATCTGGGATTTCATGAGATGAGTTAAAAAACATGGACCTGGGTACCCATACTTGAAGATCTTATGAAGACAAACACAAAAACATGAATCTTGATGCAAGCTTTCAGATCAAACAAGGCTTTTATTCAAGAGCACATGAATATCATTTTCTCTTTCTAAAACCAAACTTTAAATCAATGCATGGCTTACAAATTGTGCTCGATCATGCAATGCAGCTAGATGAACAATAAGAACAACAAGAGTAGATCGAGATTCTAACCTCAAGACACGAATCTAACGGCTCAAGGTGTGAAGATCAAGCTTGGAAATCTATTCCCTCTCTAAGAACTCCTCCTTCTTCTTGCTAGAGCCTCTCTCTCTAAAGACAAGGATATGATACAAAATGATGTATTTCTTAACAACTCACTAACTTAACCCTCTGCTGGGACGCGTGGCATCGACTGGTTGGCTCTTCTAAAAAAGGTGACTGAGTGAAAAGACAAAACTATGACAAAGTGTGCTCAACAAGCAAGATGGCGTAGGCACTTCGGCAGGTAATGATCTCGGCTAAGGACAAGGCTTCGGCAAGTAAGGTCTCAATGATCTCGGCTAGAAAGGACAACACTTGACTTAGCTGTGCCGCACCTCGGCCTAGATGTGCCACACCTCGGTCTAGGTCATACCAATCCAGGAACAAGATCACTAGGTGCAGGGGTAACATCTCGGCCTAGATAATACACATCTCGGCCTTGGTGATGAACACCTCGGCCTAGATAGTCACATCTCGGCCAATATGCAAGGGTGCGAGTGGAGGTTAACCAAAAGATTCCAAGATAGTCCTAGGTATAAGAGATTCAAAGTGCGACCCAGGCTTAGGATGACTTCGGCTAAACTCACACCAAGCAAGGAACAAAGCATGCAGTAACACTTAAGCAAAACAAAGACAAGATTTGAAATGCAAGCTTAACAAGACAGATCATATAAATGCATGAGAGCATGACTAAGATGAAGTGAGGGTTGTTACAGATCTCTACGGTGTATCGAGTCTGACGTCACTCTTTTGGAAGAGTTACTCCACCGTAACATGTATTTATACTACATGTGCTTGGCGACTGAGTAATGAGGTGAGAGAATGGATCCCTGTTTCCTCATCGTGTGAGTCTTACGTGTCATTATTGATATGACTTTCATTTATGTACCCTTTTGTGACTTTTGACTATGTCATAAGGTAAGGGGTTGATGTTCTGCTACTTTGGTATGTTGTCTGCGGTCATGTATGATTCGGCCTTAAGGGACATCATCGGGAAAGTGGTCAATCCTAAACTAAATGGCATGAGGGCAAAGGGAAGATCATCTAGTATTGCACCACTGTTGTATATTCACTGACGGCAACTCACATCACTCTGTATGAGAGGCGGATTGAGTGTGAATATATTGCAAAAATTGAGAGGGTCAAACATGCTCTTTTTGAGGGATTAGAGATGTTTTTTGGACCTGTGTAATTAGATGGGTCTGGGATATATGAGACACTATTTCTATTCTTTTTGGGTTGATGTCTCTATGCTGGCTCATTTTGAGTTTCTAGTATAGAGCTTCCACTTGCAGGTGTTCTCAGTAGTCACATGGTGCATTGGCTAGTATGAGATTGTTCATTTTGGGGGAGATTGAGATAGAGATGTGGCAGTGTCATGCCAACTCATGTGCGAGTGGGAGATGTTAGAAATTGGGCGCCCATGTGGCATGACCCTTAGAACCTGTTTGAACCTGAACCTTTTGAACCTTATCCATGTAAGTTTGAATTTGAATTCAAAACTTATATGGATAACCATTCAGGATATCTATATCTATCATATCAACTGATATGGATAGATTGATATATATGGTTATATATCTGAATATATATTTTAGATAATATATTGATATATCAGATATGTATATCAAATACGTTATGTGGTTTTTACCCATAACCCTTTTTCCCAGACTCTCTCTCTGACTCTCTCCCATTAAACAACGATCAAGCCATTTTGCATTGTGACTCATGTGGGTGATACTCATTTTGTAGTATCACTCCACTGCTGGGTTCGTTGTTCAGCTTTTGGAAGCACGTGATTTACCCAGGAGGTTCTATCACCTAAAGGTATGATTCTGATATTTTATCCGCTGCGTTAGAATACTTTTTGATTTACAATACGTATATATTATTGGTATTTGAAAATTTACTTGATAATCTTTTGGTTATATTGAGTTGGATTGTTATCCCAAAAAAAAAAATATTGACAACTTGTATTATGTTTAAAATTTGTAAAAGTTTAAACTGCCAAACTGATTCGCATCCATTAGCCAATTTGCTTAATCTGCATCCATCAATCCATAGGACGGATGCAGATTAATTTTTTCCAATCTGCTAATCTGGTGGATTGGAGGTTTTCCGACCGCAACCGAACCGCAAACACTGCAACCGAACCGCAAACACCCCTATATATAAGGGAGAGGGGTGAGCTGGAGTCTAGTGAGTAACATCAATATAAAAGATTTAATGAATGAAGTCCAACATTTCATAAAGCATATCTTTTTAATATCCAAAACAATTTGTATAATAGTCATATATCAAATTCATATCAACAACCGTGATTGGTAGCTCGAAAAGAGCCTCCCCCCCGGCCCCGAATCCCTCGAATTTGAAAAGAAGAAGAAAGAAGAAGAAGGAAGAAGAATGAAAGGAAGAAGAAGAAGTGGAGGGGCCAACATCAACCAGAAGAAGAAGAAGAAGAGAAGGAAGAAGAAGAAGAAGAAAGAGGCAAAGGCGGAGGAGGCGGAGGCAACGGCGGACGAGCTGCGACGAGGGATGAGCGACGAGCTGCGACGATCGGCCGATGAGCTGCGACGACCGACGAGCTGCGAGCTGCGATGATCGGCCGACAGCGGAAGCGGAGAGGCTCGGCCAACAGCGGAAGCTTAGGGGCCCTCTCTTCTCTCCATTCCCTCTTCGCCTCCTCTTTCTCTTCTGCTCTCTTCTTCCTCTCGTCTCTCCCTCTTTCTCCTCTGTTTCAGACCTGCATACAGGGAAAAAAAAGAAAAAAAAAAAAAATAAACTGCCCAAAACGACGTCGTTTTGGGCAGTCAGGGGATTTGGGGGGGCGCAAAATTCAGGGAAAAAATCATTTTTCTTCATATCAATCATATGTTTCAACAATATTCATTGCAAATCATTATACGTGGTAACATCCAATAGAGTAACAATAAACCAATATGTCGAAGTCAATGGGATCATTAAGGTCAGTTCAATAGGACCACAACGGGTCAATAAATAGAACCACAACGGGTAATTCAATGTAAACCACTAGGGTCTAACATCAGAGATCTCTGTGTTTCAATTAATCTAATAGGCCATGATATTATGTCCCCCAGACAAAGGCCTTACTAAACGATGTCGCGAATACAATTTTTAAAAAGGACATTCATTCAGAGATAACAAAATAAGATTTCAAAATATCATTCTTGAGCAATTCAAAATACTTTTCGAACATATCTTTATAGAGATATTACTCACTGTGGGTTTGAATTGATGTTAACCTTCAGATGACCACCTACACAAAACACGTAATAAAGATATACATTGAAACACATTGTCTAATCAAACGTTCCAACTTAATTCAATTTTCTTAAATGTGTTTCTACCTTATTCTCTCATTAATGATGCCTAAACAATGCCCAAGAATTCCTGAAAGATCATGGGAATAAAAGTAAGCATTTGAAAGCATTTTTCAAAAGTTACCGAAATAGGGCAGTTTGCTTGAGCGAACCTTTGGTCGCTCGAGCGGTCTGTATTGTCTGCAAAAGTTCTGGATGCTTGAAATCTAGGCTCGCTTGAGCCAAGTGTAATGAAAGATGAGTTCACTCGAGCGGACATTCGGTCGCTCAAGCTATGTGCAACGTTTCTGCAAAAATGCTGGATGCATACAAAGTGCGCTCGAGCAATATCTTCACCGCTCGTGCGAAGTGACTGAATTCTAGGTTTTCCATAACAGAGTTCAAGTCTCAAAACATGAATATCTAAGTTCGAAACTTGCATGGTTGTATCAAACTCTTGAAAATACATAGAAAAACATATGTATGAACTCAATTTGAAACTATGAGCTCGAAAATACCATGAATTGGCAAATTTGAAACCAAAATCTCCATGTACTTATGGAATTTCTTTCAAACTATTTACAAAACCTCAAAACATGAAATTAAACTCTTAAAAACTTGTAATTCTTTGATGCATGTAAAATTCATCTCTCAATGTAACAAGAACACTAAAACTCAAGCTCCAAATGGTCAAATGTGATGGAATTATGCATGCATGTATGCTCTAGCCTCAAATTCAACATCATTCAACCATTTTCTTGTGATTAAGTTCATAATCTTCATGAATTCATTTACCAGATGAGTTATTATCAAGAATTGAAGTTGGATTTCATACCTAGAGTTTTCAACTAAGCTTATTCTTGCAAAAACTTGACTTTTTCTTCCTAATTCTTTAATCCTCCAAGCAATTCTTCAAGTTCTCTCTCTCTCTCTCTCTCTCTCTCTCTCTCTCAAATGATCTCATTCACTCAAAATTTCAGCACAAATGTAATGTTACGAGTTCATTCTCTTAGCTTATAGCATATACATATATATATATCGGTTAGATTAGGTTAGACTAATTAAGTAGGCTGAAGGTTAATTAATCTAACATTAGTCTAATTAATCTTATTCAATTCTAATGATTTAATTCTAATTAATTTAGTTTGAATTAAATTTTAATCAAACTTCCCATATGGGTCTAAATATTCTAATTAGCCTATGGAACTAGCTAATTTTGGCTTCTGAATTCGTTTGAGCCTTCAATTTCTGATACAAGATAGGTATTTTAAACAGATATTTCATAATCAAACAGATATACACCAAAATTAAACACCTAAACATGCATATTCCCTTAATAAAATAATATGCAATAATGATATGCATGTCGGGGTCGTCAGTCTAACACTCTAATGTAACACACAAAAAAGATGTAGTATTCTTCAAGCCATTCAAAAAGGATGTGTGATTTTTCAAACCATTCCAAAAGGAGTACAAAAATTCCTTAATAAGTTTTGGATAAATATATAATTTCAAATTGTGAGTGTTACATTTAGAAAAAGTACACTAAGGAGTTTTTTAATACTTTTGTATTTGTTACATTGGAGTGTTATTTGGGAACACATTGATTAGAGTGTTACATTTGGAAAAGGATAAATTACACTTTTCTCCCTTTAAAGTTTCACCCATTTCTTACTTTGGCCCTTTAAATTTAATTTTTTCCACTTTGGCCCTTCATGTTTGCAATCTTTCACTTTGGTCCTTCATGTTTGCAATCCTTCCCACTTTGGCCCCTTAAGTTTGATTTTTTCTACTTTGGCCCTTCATGTTTGCAATACTTCCCATTTTGGCATTTCATGTTTGCAATCCTTCCCACTTTACTCCTAGACTAACTTCCATCCAAAAAACTAACAGAATTTGTCACATCACCAACACATCAACTCCATGTGTGATGTAAAAAATTCACTAAAGATGCAAAAAAAAAAAAAAAAAAAAAAAAAATAGAAAACAAAAAAATTGAAATTTTTTTTTTAGTCTTTAGTGAATTTTTTTTCCAAATTTATTCATAAACATTATTACATTAGAGATGCATCTAGCTTAGACGTACGTTAAAATAATAATAATAATAATAATAATAAATAAAAAAGATAGTAAACCTTATCATTTTAGAATTGACAATACAAGTGTTTGAGTCAGTATATTTTCATTTTTTTTTCGTCTTTAGTAAACTTTTTTATTTTATTTTTAGTTAAATTTGTTTTTATTTTTTTAGGTACATCTAATCTAGATGCATCTATAATGCAATAATGTTTATGAATAAATTTGAAGAAAAAGTTCACTAAAGACTAAAAAAAATTCTAATTTTTTTGTTTTCTATTTTTCATTTTTTTCATCTTTAGTGAATTTTTTACATCGCACATGGAGTTGATGTGTTGTTGATGTGGCAGATTTTGTTAATTTTTTGGACGAAAGTTAGTCTAGGAGTAAAGTGGGAATGATTACAAACATGAAGGGCCAAAGTGGGAAGGATTGCAAACATGAAAGGTCAAAGTGGGAACAATCAAACTTAAAAGGCCAAAGTGAGAAGGATTGCAAATATGAATGGCCAAAATGAGAAAAATCAAACTTAAAGGGTCAAAGTGGGAAATGGGTAAAACTTTAAGGGGGCGGAGTGTAATTTGCCTTTTGAAAAAAGTACACTAAAGAATTTTTTTGTGTGTGTTACATTGGAGTTTTGGGGGCCGAGTTTGAGTTTCCGTATATAAATAGGAGCTACGTATAAGTCGGCTCATAATAGTTTTACCCTCAGGATAAGATTGCCGAAAAGGTGAGTGAAGTGGGCTGGCCGTGGCCGAATAGAACTAGATTGCAGGCCGAGTAGGCCATAAAACCTACTAAATGACTGGGGGCCCAACTGTCAGGGCGAGGTGTCCATAATAAGAAAGTGGGCCCCAAGAGAGTAATATAAAAAGGAGGAGTATTAGCCAAAAGGAGGGTATGTGTTAAAAAAAAAGATAACTTGAGATATAATAAGAAAAACTTGAGGGAATACTAACTTGCCCGTCGGAGTGCTAATTCCGGCACCCCCGACCGGATTGTTCATTCCCATTTTAGGTACAAATTCGAGGATCAAGAGAGTCTACTTTGGCTAAAGAGTATTTCCAAACCACATCTCCACAGAAGTGTTACGTTTGAAAAAATTATACTAAAGAGTTTTTTTAATGTTATTTTTTAGTGTGTTGCATTTGAGTGTTATATTAGAGTGTTACATTTTTGTTCGTAATGTAGGATTTGTTCCAAAATGAACGAAAATCCAAAACTTCTATAGTGATGATTGCCCAAATTTGTAATTTTATATTTGGAAAAATCCAATTTTATCTCTAAAAAATTAATTCGAAACATGTAAGTGACTACCATTTTGTGTAATTTTCACTTTAATGATACTTTTTCATAAAAAAAAAAAAGAAAAAGAAAAAGAAAAAGAAAGACTAAACAGTTCACAAAATCATATTCTGAGATTTATTGATATCTTCACATTAATTTTTACCCCCGTAATTTTTTGTTTTCTTAAATTTATCAAATAAAATAATAGTAAATATTTTAATAAAACAAAATAAAAAATATCAATCCCAAAACATGTTTAATAGAAACGTTTTCATAAAGCGCAGGGGCTGAACCAGAAATGCTTTTAGGGGGGCCCAAGGTGTGTGTATAAAAGTTTGATTTAATTTTTGTACATGACTAATTAAAAATAATTTTTTATACAAACATTGTGAAATTGTGAAGACAGACTTTTATGAGGATGATATTAAATAAATCAGACAAGTCATTTTTTTCTTTTTTTTCTTTTTTAATAATTTGAAATAGTTAGAAATTATCTCATTATCTATTACTATTATAAAAGTATGAAAAATTGTCATGTTTTTTTTATTTTTTGGGTATTTCAAAAATACCCTTCTAAACTTATTAAACATCAGTAAAACCACAAACAATTACAGACATCTTTCGAAATTCAACACCTTAAAATAACTAAACACCTTGAAATATCACAATCTACTATCAAACACCTTGGATGATTTGGAGAGTTTTTCTTCCAAAAGGTTCGACTTTTCTGAATATCTTTACATTGTGTATTGGTACTGCATTGGTACTTTGTGAAGTTGTCAAGTTCTCTGTTTCAGACTCATGACTCATGTCCAATTATACAATTTGTATTATAATATGCATCATCAGTTAGTTATACTATTTATATTATAATATGCATCATCATTCATAATATTTGTATCCAATAAAATAAATTTTTGGACAACGAGTGCTTGTGGCTTCATGGGTTACATACAATACCGTCTATTGAGTGAAAATGGTCTTAAACTACTCAAAGGTATTAAATAAACAATACAAACCCACAATCAATTTGAGTGAGTGATTATGTTAAAACCGCTAATAGTGGGCTGAGTAGTCTCAATTCACTTTATTTATTTTTTATTTTTTATTTTTTTCTTTTTTGAGTTGATTTGTTATTCTGAATTGTCATAACATCATAATTCTTTGTTACTAACTCTGTTTCAGATTTCAGAACCAAACAGTTGATCGCATTGTCTCTCAACCAAGTTTGTTTGACAACCTAGCGATTGTATAAACATATAAAAATAGCACAACCCACTCTAATTCATAGATAAACCGCTCACTTATCAGGTTAGGTTTTATACAGGTACCAACCTTTTTGTTTTTTTTTTTGTTCTTTGTTCATAGTTCTGTTTGGGTTTTTCCGTTGTGCTTAAACTAAACTAGAGAGTCCTTACAATGATTTCAAATTCACTTTTACATGTTTAATGGTTGAATTACTCTTCTAATAGTGGTAGCCAACTTATTATCCCAGGTTTATTCAGATTTGGAAGTGGCTTTTGTAATATCAAAGGAGGAGAACATCTTCAAAGCATTGTCCAAAACTGTGGAATTATTGGAAGGAAATACTACACTAATTAGTCAATACTATTATGGTTGCCTTTTCCATGACCTTCTAGCCTTTTAGCTTGCAGATGTTAATTTTCCTTGTGCTCCTACTTTAATTTTATGATATTCATTCCTAATATTCTTTTGATTATCTTGTGGGTGTAAAAACTATTCTTCTTTGATAAATTAACTCTTCCTTGTCGGTCAGTTGATAATATTAGTTGATTAACTCTTACCTGATTGTAATTTTGAAAGTAGAATGCTTTTCGGAATGTACCAAGATTCTCATATGTAAGAATTAAAGCTTTTAATGTTAAAAACACTTAAAGTTTCCATTATTACTATTCTGTGTTTTTTTAACACTTAATTAATGTTTCAACATTTGAACATAGATATAAGAGTAATTTCTCTTCTACTTTATGACTTTTCAAATTTACATATTAATACATACGAACTGATTAGATTTTCCTCCAAAATAACTAATTTTTATTTTCATCTAAGTTAAATTTTTTAAATGAAATAAGTTCAATTCTTTTATTGGTTATGCCTTTTCATTCTTCTTTTTTTATCAATTAGTTCAATATAGGCACTTCCCCTTCTCATGTGTAGCTCATATAATGTTTTTACTCTTGGTTTTAATTAAATTTGTTTTTCCAGATTATCGGTCAGAATAGGGAAAGAAAATACTTCTCCTTTGAAAAAAAGAGATGGACAATATCAATGGCATGAACTTGTAAGTCAATTTCGATGAACAAATAAAAAAAATATGTTCATGATTTGTTACAGTTACTAATGAAAAGATTTATCATAGATGCAATTTCAGAACGTCATACTCGACAAAGAAACCAATATGCTACATTTACAAGGCGCTAAAACTTGCTTCTGGCATATATATTTATCACAAGGTTAGACAAGATGAATGGCAACGATTGCACATCTGGAAAGATTATAGCAGAAGAAGTACAAAATGATGAAGATCAATATGAAATGAAAACGTGCAATACAAGAAATTATCAAAATTTAACCACAAAGAGGATCAAACTAGAAAATGAATGAATTTTGTAAAAGTACTTTTATTTTTCAATTTCCGTTACTTAATTTATTTCAAAATAATAATAATATTACAATATTAGTTTGATATTTTATTTCACCTTAAATAATAATAATAATAATATTACAATGTTAGTTGGGTGTTTTATTTATTTATCTTTTAATTACAAAGTGGTTTCTATATACATACACATAAAAAAGTGAAATAACCTGGTAAATTATATATTTAATAGTATTAAGTCCAACCATGTGATAAGGATTACAATTATTTTATATGATTTTTTCAATCCACTTTTTGAATTTTAATACTTAAACAGAAATATAAATGGCCCATCATACGTAAGAATTGATACATTATTTTTTTGAATTGACAAAAAAATCTCACATATGAAGGACATGGAATCCGGTTAGACTCCTAATCCAATCTACCAATTTTCAACCAAACAATGCACTACTCCATAGAATTGACATGGAGTACTATCCATAGTTTGAATACCACCACACAAACAATGCTTATGTGAAAATTACCATACATAAATTTACGTGTTTATGTTATTTATACTAGCTGTTCACATGTGCGACGTGTGTAATTTAAATAAAAAATATATATTTATTATATATATTGTGTCATAATATTAATTTCATTCTGCAATCATTTTATTTAACTAAACACTATCCCTAAAAGTATAAAACTATATTAATGATTAAACATTCAAAGATTCAAACACTTTGATTTTTTAGACTATTAAACATTAACAAAAATAATTTTAAAAAAAATGGATCAAAAAGTAAAATTATTATAAAAGCTAAAAGTCAAATAAAAATAATAATAAAATATACAAAGAAATACAAGAAAAATTATCACGTGCAACGCACGTTGATCCCCCACTAGTACATTATAGAATACTAATAAAATAGAGATTAGTATGTGATTTTATAAATAGTTATCATCTAATTATATATTAAATGATCAGTTCCGCTCCTGATAAAGCATGCTCAATAAACACATTTTACTTTTGGCCCTTAATTTTTTAATTGTAATGTATTTAATTCTGAATTTTAAATATTATTCTAAATCAGGACAATCAAAGATAGTTTTTTTACAAATAATTCATTTTAAGGGTAAAGTCATTATATAACTTATTTTGTGTTGGTCAACTTGTATGCTATTTGAAATGTAATGGGCCTTTTTTTAATAAATAATGCTAACATATTGTTGATTATAAAGTTTTGTTTGGTTTGGTTTTTAAAATCTATTTTCAATTTTTTTTTCTGAGAAACTAAAAATTAAATTGGTAAAAAAAATTAAAAACATATCATTTTTGTATAATTTTATATTTTGGGAGGGTATAAATACATTTTTTTATATTTATTTTCATTGAATTAATTTCTATTTTTTCAAAAGTAAAAAATAGCGACAATTTTGATATCATTATTAAACCAATCCATTAAATAAAAAAAATCTAAAACTAAAAATATTTCATACATTAAATATATGGATTACACATTAATTCATAATAGCCAATTATTACATGATAATCATCCAAAAATATATGTTAACAACAAAAACAATCATTTATTACCTGATAACTATCCAAAACATCAACAAAACAACCACCTATTACATGATCATCATCCAAACACATACTACAACTTAATTTTGTAAAAAAATAAAAATAAAAAAATAAAAAAGATTTATTATTTTTTATAATTTTATCTTTAGTAGGCAAAAATAATTTTTAAAAGTTTCAAAATATTTTTTTGACATTTATTTTTGTCAAACTAATTTATATTTTATCAAACTGACGATTTTATCATTAAAATAGAGCATTTTCTGTTTTTTTTAAAAAATAATATCTTAAATTATCTTTACTTAAAATAAAATTTAAAATTTAAGATTATAATTAAAAAGTGAAAAATTAAAATAATACAAATCTCGAATTACATAAACCGTTCGTTCAAGTCTATCCTGGAAAAATCTAGATATGTCTTTGTCATGTTTATTGTATTGACTAACATTGTTGGGTAAATGACGCTTTGTCGTTAGTGTAATTTGTCGAAGTCTATTTTATAAAAATGTAGATATATGTCTTTCTCATGTTTATTGTATCGACTAACATTATCGGATAACTGACGCCGTGTATTTTCAATTGTAATAGAGATCTCTGCATATATATATATATATATATATGAGTGGACCACACACATATATTAAGGGTTAAGATTAAATTCGGAGTCATGAAATCCCAAACAAGGGAGTCCCAAACATTATTCGTGTATTTTTTATGTTTGGCCATTTTTTTATTTTAATTTTTTTATTTTTTAAATTTTTTTAAAGTTGATTTTTATTTAAAATTAGATTAAAAAAAAAAACATCACAACAACTATTGCATAATATAAAAAATATATTATTATATTAAAATTTAAATTTATATTAGAGGTATGAGTTATATATAATAAAATATTTTTATATCATGTACCTATCAATGCGTTTTTTTTTTTTTTTTGGTCTAATTTTTAATAGAAATTAATTTTAGAAGTAAATTGGGAAAAATTTAAAGCATCAGAAGTTAAACTAAAAAAAAAATAAATTTTAAAAATCAAAATGAAAAGTGATCAACCATAAAAGAAAAAAGGCAAAAGTGTAATTTACTCCAGCGCTGCTATGTAGCCTGAAAAATGTTTGGCCCAAAATGGCTCGAATTTAAAATGACGTCGTTTTGGATTTTTTTTTCTCCCTTTCTTTCTCTTTTCTCATTTGTTTTAGTCTACAAACAAGAAGAAGATGAAGATGAATATGAAGAAAAAGAAAAAGAAAAAGAAAAAGAGAAGATCATCATCATCATCATCATCAACACATCATCATCAACATCATCATCCATAACTCAGAACACACACAGAGAGAGAGAGAGAGAGAGAGAGGGGGGGTATACAGATATGTATATACAGATCTGTGTATACGCACAGGGGATGGCGGTGCCGGTGATGGCAGCGCCGGTGATGGGTGCTCTCTCTTCTCCTCCCTCTTCTCTCTTCCTTTTTTTTCTCTCTCTTTCTCTTTCTCTTCTGCTCTCTTCTCTCTTTTCCTCCCTTTGTTTCAGCAATATAAGAGGAAAAAAAAAAAAAAACTACCCAAAACGAGGTTGTTTTGGGTAGTCGAGCCATTCGGGATAGAGAGATTTCGAGTTACAAAGGATCATTCAATTGGGATTGTTTGGGGTATCCTAAACAAGTGCACTTTTTGTCTTTTTGAACTTAAAAGTAAAGGAAAAAAATATGGATGTTTGGGTTAACTTTTTAATTTTTTATGAAAAAATGTATATTAAAATATTATATAAAATTGTAAAATTACGAAATTACCCTCGCTGACAAAAGCAGCAATACTGGCAGTGCACTTTCTATCTCTTTTCAAAATTTTTTTTTTTAATGGCATGTGTGGCTACAAAGTGTGCCACGTTTTCCATTGACTTGGATGTGTGGCTACACAGTTTTGTGCAACACTGTTTTCCCTTTTTTTTTTTCAATTGATAGATTTTCCGCCAAAAAAGAGGTAAATAATATGATTTTTTTAACTTTTTTAATCAGTTTTTAGATTTTTTTTGATGATATCAAACCAGCCCTTACTCAACATTATTATATGTGTTGGTTCAAACGTGTTCATACCTGCACCAGCTAATCAGTGCCAGAAAGCGTCAAATAATGATGACAGTGACATCGTGGTACAAAGTCCAACTGATTAGTGCCTTGAAGCTTCAAATAAATGACAAACACGATGATAGTAACATCATGGTAAAGAGTTTGAAATGGTAAACTTATATTTACAGGCAATTTGAAAAGTTTGTAAAAAATTAGTTTTTTGGCTCTGTAACTTTTTTATACAAAAAAATTACAAAAAGTCAGTTTTTTTAGTCAAAAAAATCAGTTTTTTTAGCCAAAAAAGCTACCAAAAATCTAAAAAAGTCAAAAAGTCAACTTTTTACTAACTTTCCAAAACACCGCTTATTATAAGAGCCCGATCCTCGATTGTGATTTTTTTGAAATGGTTCTAGTGGTGGTATCAAAATGGTTCTAGTGGTAGTGTCAAAATGACATTATTTTGATAATTTATTTATTTTTTTTTTCTTTTTTCCTTCTCCTCTTGTTTATCTCTCAAATGTTTGAGAATCAAATTCTAACAAACAGAGAGGCGAGGTGACGACAAGAGAAAGAGAAGAGAATGAGGAACAAAGGGGAAATAGGAGAAGGAAGAGAGGACGCCGGAGATGGCTTCGCCGACCGAATGGGAAGCCGCGATCTGGCCACATTAGAGAAGGAGAAGGGATGGAAGAAGAAGAGAGGAGAAGGGTTCGTCTGCCGGTGGGTGTGGTATTCTCTCTCTCTCTCTCTCTCTCTCCATTTTTCGATGGGTGGTCTTATCTCTCACGTGACCATTGTTTGTCAGGGTCGCGGTTGTGAGGGTCATCAAAGTGGGTTTGGTAGTTTTCAGAAAGAGAAAGGAGGGAGAAGAGGGTCACTAGAGTGGGTTTGATTTTTCTTAAAAAAATAAAATCTCTGGCCAATGTATTTGTTGAGTTCTCTATATACTGTTGAGTTTGACACCCTAGTGGACCCAGAAATACAACTGTTATTGATAACATTCTAGTATACAAAACACTTGTACACAATCACACACTAATACACTTCACTTATCCACTTACACATATATTGAAGCACTTCACACTTTGTGTCTTCCTCACACAAAACCTGGAGACACCTCACACTAGATAGTGCTTGACCACTCACTTTGGACTCACTTTGGACCCACTCTTCTTTCACTCAATTGTCCAATTGGTTAGTATATGCACTTATCTCATATTTATACTAGTTAAAGAACTTTCTAGAATACACTTATACTCTCCATACATTCTAGAACAATCTAGATTACTCTAGTACATATTAGAGCTTTCTATTATTCTCTAAAATATTCTAGAACCTTCCGAAACTTTTTAGATTTCTCTAGTTTTCTCCAAACTTCTTTAATAACCTTCTAGGATATTCTAGAATCTTTTGGATTTCTCTAGGTCTTTCCAGAATCTTTTAGATCTTTCCGGAGTATTCTAGATTCATGTGAAAACTTCTAGAATATTCTAGAAAGAAGATTCTAGAGAGTGAGGAGAGTTAGTGATGACTCTTAACACTCCCCCTCAACACTAACTCTCATTTCTAGATTATGTAACCATGCTACGTCATTTCAGAAACTGTTCATGAGTATATCTGCACCCTGGTCCTCTGCCACGATAAACTTTGTCTCCATCTCTTCCAATATTGACTTCTCTCTTTTGAAGTGATTTATTCTTCCATGGAACACCATGTCCTTGGCCAGCTGTAGGATTCTCATCCTCCAATTAGATAGCGAGTGCCATGTTTGAATATGTGTTGATGCATCAATATCTTCTTTTGTTGTCTTCCTCAAATTGTTAAATTTTGTTGTTTCTTGAAATGTTATTGATTCCATTATATCATCCATCTTAGCAAAGGTTATATCAACGTACCTTGGATTAGATTGGCATTGCCTTGTAGATATTGATTGCTATAGCTTTATCACTTCTTGAACTTCTTCTTCTGTTTGCTCTCTCAACTTCTTTGGTAGGTGAGCTTCTGGATCTTTAGCTCTTGAAGATTGAGACTTAGCTGTAGGAGTTGACTCATCTGTAATAGAGTATGCATCCATTTCCTTGGTAACTGCATTGCATTGCTCATGTACACCTTCATCGAAGTCTATCTCCTCTTTTGAATTTGCTTTAGTGACCACAAACATTGTAGGAGATGTTTCAAAATCCCATTCTTCTTCAAATTCTAGCTCTTCTTCTAAGTAACCTAGTTCCACGGTCTCGAACATTGCACATGAAGCTTGGAAATCCCATTCTTCTTCACTCTCATCTTGGTAACCATAAGATGTTACCATATTACCTTCAATTGGTCTTCTTCTTAACTGACAATCTTTTGCGTAGTGGCCAATCTTGCCACATTTGAAGCACTCCATTTTGCGTCATCCAAATCTAGTAGCTTTTCGATCATTTTTATCATGTCAAACTCCCCTTCGTTGATAACTTCGATCATCTTGTGATTGTTTATCTTCTTTTTTCTTCGATTTTCCATATTCTTGCCACTTTAGACCATTTCTTCTCATGCTACTACATAATGCCTCTTCTTCACTTTTATTCTTCAGTGTGACTCCAGCCATTTGCTTTGCTAGAGTTTCTTGATTCGCCAATAGACTTTTGAGCTTGACCAGTGATGGTTGAGTGGACCATCCTCTAACAGCGGCCATAAGCCCACTACACTTGGGTCTTAAACCTTGAGTAATAACGCGCCTCATTCTTGACTCGCTAATTTTTTACTCGAGATCAAGTCGTGAAATTTCATTGCAAAGAGTCTTTACCTTGAGAAAATATTAGCTGATAGTCATTGATCCTTGTGTCACCGTTGCAAGCTCGTTCTCCAGATACTAGAGTCGTGCATCGTTAGTCTTCAAAAATAACGCCGTAAATGTGTCCCAGACTACTTTTGGAGTAGTAGCCTCCCAAACATACTCCATAGCTCTTTCTAAATAGTTGTCCTTAACACGAACATCGCTTTTGCAGCCTTAATCCGCCACTTTCATAAGGCCTTTGCATTTTCTTCTCTAAGTGACGCAGTTTCTTTGCCGTTAACAATCTCTTATAGATCCTGTCCTTGAAGATATGCCTCGATGCATATTCGCCAATAATCATAATTATAACAATTTAATTCCTCCATACCACCAATGATGTTTTCAAAATTCGCCATAACAATTGTGCTCGTTGACTTCAACAATCGCTTTTATCAATCTCAATTGCTCTTCGTGTCGGTCCCCGAACAACCAAGCTCTGATATCAAATTGTTGAGTTTGACACCCTGGTGGACCCAGAAATACAACCTTTATTAATAACACTTTAGTATACAAAACACTTGTACACAATCACACACTAATACACTTCAGTTATCCACACATATATTCAAGCATTTCACACTTTGTGTCTTCCTCACACAAGAACTTGAGACACCTCACACTAAATAGTGCTTGACCACTCACTTTGGACTCACTTTGGACCCACTTTTCTTTCACTCAATTGTCCAATTGTCTAGTACATGCACTCATCTCATATTTATACTAGTTAAAGAACTTTCTAAAATACACTTATACTTTCCCTACACTCTAGGACAATTTAGATTACTCTAGTATATATTAGAGCTTTCTATTCTTCTTTAAAATATTCTAGAACCTTCCAGGACTTTCTAGATTTATCTAGTTTTCTCCAAACTTCTTTAATGTTCCGGAACCTTCTAGGATATTCTAGAATCTTCTGGATTTCTCTAGGTCTTTCTAGAATCTTCTAGATTTTTCCGGAGTATTCTAGATTTATGTGGAAACTTCTAGAATATTCTAGAGAGAAGATTCTAGAGAGTGAGGAGAGTTAGTGATGACTCTCAACATATACAAGTTTTAATCTCTCTCTCTCTTTCTCAATCTCAATAAAAAGTTCAAATTTCATTCATCAATGTCATGTTTTAATCTCATTTTTTTTGTTTTGTTTTTGTTTTTTGTATACAAGTTCTAATCTCTCTCTCTCTCTCTCTCTCTCTCTATTTTTTTTTTCTTTGGTAAGATTCGCTTGAATATCATTTGAAGCTAGTATGTCATTGCTTTGTGGACTCTGGAAGCTTGTCTTCATTATTCATTCATTCATTTATTTTTATTTTTTTTGGAGCCTTGTGATTTTGCCCCTTGTAAGGCTGAGCATAGTTTGGATTTTGCTGTTGCACTGTGGATTTTAACAGTTTGGTGTGATGCTGTGGATTTTGCTATTTGTTATTTATTCTATCTTTGTTTGTTTTTTGCTACACATCAAGTGAGGATGTTGTCTTCCAGCATATTGAATTTGAGTTGTTCAGGATTTTGAGTTGCCAGTTGGTTGTGTTTCATTTTCATGGAAATGCTCTCATTCTCTCTAGCTGGCATTTTATTTCTTCATAATGGGTTGTCCTTGTCCATGTATGTCTCTGTACAAAATTAGTTGGAAGCTTGGTGTTCTTGTTTTTCTTTTGGGACTTTGGAGGTGTGTTGGAAGGGGAAGCATGAAAAATGCAAGGAAGTTAAGAAGAGGAAGCAGTGTAGTGTACAAAAATATATAAGGTTCTAATTGTGAGAGAAAAGGGTACCAAAATTGACTAGTAATAAAACACTCAAGCTGTGTCCATTGATCTTTGGCCAGGACAAAGAATGTTATAATCGATGAATGAAATTACAACCAATTTTGAAAGCTATAACAAGATACATCGTCTCACTTTTTTTGGAATTGAGGATAAGATTCTAATAAACTTGAGTCCTAACCTCTTCAATTTTTATTTTTATTTTTTGATGGTAAGGACAACCTATAATACAATGGTAATGCATTCCACACAGAAAGTAGATTTTAGAAGGGAAGTATGCCAAGCAAATAAGGGACAATTTACCCAATTAAATATATGGTCCTGGTTGCCATTGGGTTGGTTCATAGGGGAATAAAAACAAGAGGCAGTAACAAACACAAAATTTGGTCACAACATAAACTTGATAATAAGATTTTTTATTCCAGTAACATTTCTAGAAAAAAAAAAAAAAAAAAAATCAGAAACAAGTGTCATTCTCTCCAAATAAAAAAGAAAAAAAAATTGAACAAAAAAAATCCTAATGTTGACTCCCATCAAATACAAAATGAACTTTAATCCCCATGCACTATCAAGTACTGCCATTTGTTAGCTCCCATCCTTGAAGCTCGCATCATCACCATTATCCACCCATATCATTATTGCATCAACAAAACTGAAAACATATAAGAAGTTAAAGAAGTCAGTTGTAATTTGTATCAAACAATACCATTCAAGCCATAAATAGATATTTCAACTAGAGATATAAATCGATGGTAAGTTAGAATGTAAAATGTTATCAATTCATACCCCTCAAACAGAAAAGCAAAGAATCATAAAAATTATGTGCTTTTCAATTGAAATGATCCCCAAAACAAAAATATGTTATACAAAAAGCAACCTAAGTAGTACAAGATTGAAATTTCTAATGTCACACTACATACATAACATGGAAAACAAAAACTAGATAAGATTTGTTAAGGTACACACATCGCTTAGCTACTCTAAAAAAAAAAAAAAAAAAAAAAAAAAAAAAAAAAAAAAAAAAAAAAAAAAAGAAGTGGCAATGCATTTAAACGACTATTTATAAAGGTTTGGCACCCTCATCTTGAGAGTTCCAGACAAAAAAATAGAAGAAGAAGAGGACCATCAACCTAGCAACCTTTTTAATTCCAAGAAGAAGATAGACAAATGAGCTACAGTCCCACACAGAAACACATCTACACAAGGAAGCAGTTATGGTAATGTGCAGAATGGTCTAATCAATAAGATGAATACTGATAAAATGTCAACCTAATTTTAATTAAATTAATTTTAAAACTTAGCAAATTACTGTTATAGTTGGAGCAAGATCATTTTGACTTAGAAAAAAAAAATGGCTTTAGAGTGTGGTAGGCTAGGAAGCATGGATACGGGATACGAGATACGGGATACGGGTATGATACGATACGGATATGGCGATACGGTAAAATTTGAGAAATTAGGATACGGCCTTAACGGGGATACGTTTGTAAAAAATATTATTTTTATAATTTTTAGTAATGTAGTATGTATAAAATTTATAAATTTATAAAACAAATTTGGTAAAGAAATAAAACATTAAAAGGGGTAAAAAAAATTTATATATTGCTGAATGTTTATAAATTTATTCAAAGAAATAAAAATTTATGCAAAGAAATAAAACATTAAAAGAAATAAAACGTTAATGCAATTCCTAAAATTATAAAATAATAAAAGAAATCATAAATATTAAAAGAAATTATAAAAATATTAAAAGAAATAAAACATTAAAAGAAACAGTGAGAGGAGAGAGGGTGAGATTGAGCGAGAGGGAGAGATAAAGAGATTGAGTGAGATTGAGCGAGAGGGATAGAGAGATTGAGCGAGAGAGAGAGAAAGATTGAGCGAGAGAGACAGAGAGAGAGTGAGATCGAGCAAGAGGGACAGAGAGAGGAAGCAAGAGAGAGATGGAGAGGACGAACGTTGCTGCTGTTCACGAATCCTTATTGCTGTTCGTGATAAAGTTACACCAGGTAGAGAGGCATATTTATAGGCTTTCCCTATATTATATATGGACTTGGTGTGACGCCCAAAAAATCGAGATTATCAAGGAATATACTAACAAATAAATACAAGATTTTTGTAAGGTTACAAGTTTATGAAACATCACTAATGAGTCCTTGTTTAATACCAAGTAAGATCCTAAGAAAGATCGAAGGAGGCTATATAGCCTCCCTTCAAAATCCAATCTCTATAGACAGCAAAACTACCTTTTTGACAGATTTTAACAAGGTATTAACACAAGGTTTACCATAAGTTGACAGAAGGACAAGGATAACTTCACAAAAGACATATGCAAATATCCAAGTAAATTAATTATTAAAAGAGGCATCTCTTAATTACATCAAGAGTTTTAACACTTATAATCTCAAATATGGTTACAAAATGGACTTAACAAAACTAGTATCTAATTCTTCTAGGGTAGTCATATGTTCTCAAATGCTTTAGCTTCGCCTTCAACCAGCTAATAGTCTTCAATACCTGGTATAAAATGCCATAAGCTTGGAATGCCTAGTAAACATACACACACCCAGTCTCTTTTTCCCAGTCTAATATACAATCACAGGTAATGAAGCATGGTATTTAAGTAAACATGCATTAGGTTACAAAGTTAGATGATAGTAATCTAGAAATCCTCCGAAGAGATTTCATCCTCCCAACCACAAGAATTGGAGTCAGATTATTCGTTATCCTCCATCTTTTATTGCTTTGCAGACCTTACCCTAGATGTCTACAACGGCTATGTATCATGTAGTGCCAACCGAGGACCTCAAAAGAGATGGTAAAAAATAAAGGCCTTGCCCATAACCTCCTCCAATCTTATCGATCATAAATACCTAGGATCTGAATGCAACTGGTCTATTCAAGGGCTCCGAACAACAACTTGCGCAAGACTTAACTTCAATTAGAGAACATGTCCCATCAATCCATACTTGAAATTAACACATTATCACCTCTTCATTATTCAAGTGATCGAAAACCCAATACCAACCCATTTAGTTTCCCCTTGAGTTAGATATTTTAAGTTAAAGTTAGAACAAGCTATTGAGACAATAATTTCTATACAAGTATGAGCATTATCAAAGCACCATGGTAAATAAATATAGGCACAACAATCTAAATATCATACTAAGGCCCAAACAAGAGATAAGACGCACATTTATGAAATTAAAAGTATGAAATCATCAATAAACATAAATTTTCAAATTAGCTACACTTAAAAGATCAAAATCTAAGAGAGTTTTCTAGATTTTTTCCCGAACTCAGCCTTTCTATAATTTATAGATAATTTTATCTAGTTTCTAAATTATCTTTAAAAAATCGGATAGCTTTCCTAGATTTTTAATTATTAAAGAAATACTCCAGCGCTGTCCAGATTCGTCAACTATTACAAAAATCGGATTTCTCTTAAACCACTCACTATTTTTCAATTAAACCATTTTTACTTGAAATCTAACACTTTAAGAAAAGTTTTGACATAAAAATGAGGGCAATTTTTTTTTTTTTTCATTTTTTTAGAATTGTTGAAAGTAGACTGAAAATACCAGTCTTATGTGTACATAACTTTAAATAATCCTTCAAAGTTTCCTCAATAATCCTTCAAGGATTCCTCCATAATCTTTCAAAGCTTCCTCAATAATGTACGTTTGAAGTGTACACAACACTCTTCAATTTCCTAGGGGGGTGGCCGTCCATAGAAGGTGGTTTTGGAGGGATTTTTTGATTTTTCATGTGTACAAAATGTAGATTTTTTTTGAAGATATTTTAGATACAAAATTATTTGTTTGAGAACAAAGAAGTACAAGTACAAGTACATATATATGTGTGTGTATGTGTGTGTATAATGGTACTAACTTTAGGTCAAAATGAAATTCTAATAAATTGTGAGGGCTAAGGCGTTAATTTATGAATTAGAACATTTATTTAAGTGTGGTATTTAATTGGATTGGGGTTTGAGAATTTAATTATGTTTAAGTTTTTTCATTTTGAATTAAATAGCGAATACAAAATTCGTAATATTAATCACAAAATGCGTAATCTTGTCACAAATTAAAGTGACAAAATGTCCAAAATTTTGTGGTTGGTATTACAAAAGTTTGTAACTTGGTTACGACAGTTTTTATTACATCAATTTGAGGCGTGAAGTTACGAAATTTTATGATAAAGTTATGTTAATTTGTAGTATGGTGTATATGGTATGCACCCCTAAGGGATACTGTAGACACCCCATTTTTGACTGTCCTCAAGACTTGGACGTCATCGTTTGAACACTCGATGATCATCCATGCTCGTGTTTGTTTTGAGTTCTCAGAGGTCTCGGCTACGCGCCTTGCCTCAAGATCTCTCAACTTGTCTGTTTTGTGCTTGGTTGTGGACCAAACACTTGTGTTTTTGCTTCTAAGGGAAGAGGGTGGCTTGTTTGCCATCCCCTCAACCCATCGGCTAGGACATGATGCCATCGGCCCCTTTTTCTTGCCATCGGCCAAGAGTGTTGGCCGATCGGCACTATATTTGGTCGGCCGGCACTTATGTTGGTCGATCGGCCATTTTTGGTGGCCGAACCCTGTTCATCTGCTTTATGCAGATATTTTATGCCAGCTGGTGCAGCTGGCATCCAAAATTCACCCCCTCCAAAATTCACCTCCTCCATACACGTGTATGGAGGGATTTACTCTTTGCTTGGCTTCTCTTGGAAGCCTTAGAATTTGAACCTCTATAAAGAGGGAGCCCCCCCTCCCTCCTTTAAGGTTCAAAAAAATTAGTTTAGGAGGGTTAGATATAGTTTTGTATCTATACTCCCTTGTTTGATCCTTTTTTGTGCTCAAAAGTGTTGTTTTGTCTTACTATTGTACACAAACACACACTAGAACACCATCCTCTTGGAGCTGAGGTCCCTTGAGGTTGATTTCAGAGTTATTGGACTGGTTTTGGTCAGAGGAACCTGCTAGAGCCTTGTTCTTGAAGAAGTTCTACAAGGGTGAGCAAACTTGCTTTAGATGCCCCTTTCTTGTTTAAGCTTTTAACCCCTCTTTCTTATTGTTTTGAGCTTAGTTTATAATTGATAAAAGTTCTGATTTTTCTTGCTTTAGAACTTTGTTTAAGGTCTCTTTGAGGTTTGGGGTTGTTCCCCCCCCCTTTAGGCCTTGTTTTAGGCCATCCCTTTTGGCCATTGTTCTTAACTTTGCATGACCTCTCTACCACTGAAATCTAGAGGATTTTCAGTGGTAGAGAGGTGGTTTTGGTGTCTCAAATAGGAGAGGGTCATCCCCTCCCCTTGTTGTCTTGAATGTTTGCATAAATGGCTTATGTTGGTGGCTTGTATGCCTAGCTTGTTTTAGCTTCATTTCAGTATATATTAGGATTTGTTTTGCCATGATATAGCACTTTTTTTGACTTGGTTTAGACATACCATGCATGCTTTGTATACTTGTCTTGTAATCCTATGATTTGCCTTAACATGCACCATGTTGTAACATGTCTTTTTAGCATGATTTTGGCCTAACTTCATGAAACTTCTAGCCTTGTTTTAACATGCTTAAGCTCTGTTTTTCATTGTTTTGGTCATGCTTGCATTGTTTTGTATAGCTACCATACAATCTAGCTTGTTAGCTTTGGGTGCTTAAGTCACTAGCATGCTTTACTTGGGCCATTTCAGTGATTTGGAATCATTTATCATGTTATTTCAGTCCATATTTCATGCTTGCATGCTTACATTTGTCATCCTTTCAATGTCTTGAAGAGTTGGTGTCTTATGCTATATGATCGGGTCATTGTGCATGTCCCCATGCTTAGGTCATTTAGATGCCATCTAAGTGGGTTTTTGAGTTTGTTTTAACATGCCATAAATCTGATTTTGGTTGTTTAAATCATACCATGTTTGGTTGTGTTAGGTGTAGTGCAACACCCTCTTTGGTAGCCTTACATGCCTCATGTTTTAGCGTTGTGTTCTAGCTGGTGTTGACTAGTGTTGAGCTCACTTTTGGTCTTGTTTAGACCTGCCTTGGGACTGTTTTAAGTCCCCTTGGCCCTTTGGGGCTTGCTTCGTGTAGCCATGGTCCAAGCCCCTTCACTAGTTTCAAGCTTTAAGCCCTCTTGCATGCTTTGCTTGTGTGTTTTGGTTGGTTTGGCACCTCTACTAACATGATTTTAGAGCTTAACATGTTTGTCACATGTCCATGTTTATCCTCTTTTAAGTGTGCTTAAAAGTTGCCTTTTAATGCTTAAAGTAATGGACCATTAGCATGCATGTTTGTATGTGTATTTCATGCCTTTGTCGCATCATTTTGGCCGCTGATTTGGACCTATTTGAGAGCTGTCCATTTTGGTTTAAGACCATCCCCGCATGTTGTTGCATGCTTGCCTTGTATGTTGTCACATACTTGTTGCATATTTGGTAAATTGCATGTTGTAGCATGCTAGTTCAATTGTGCCTTGTTGTGTACTTAGTCCATGACATGTAGTTGCATGCTTAAGTTGTAATGCATTTGGCATGCATTCTCCTTTTTTTAGTTGCTTAACATGTTGTCACATGTTTGCCTCATATGTTGTTGCATGTTTGTCATTGGAATTGTTGTTACATGCCTAGCATGCTTATTTGTTTAGGTTGTATGCCTATTGCACATTGCTTGTTTGCCTGCTCATGTTGCATTAGCTTGCTTGCATGCCTAAGTTGCATAGCATTAAGCATGCATCCCTTGCCTCTTGATCAACTATGATGGAGGTTAGGCCCCCCCTTTCGTGTTTATGTGCATTCATTGTGCATTAATTTGTACACTTGGCTCCTTTGGCCATCATGCATTGAAATGCGCGATTGATGGCCCGAGGGTCGAGAACCATACTCCTTTGAGTCTCAAACATGATAAGGAGGGTGGTGGTGCAAACATTGACTTGAAAATGCATTGCCATGCTCTGTCTGTCCTTTGCTGCAGCAAAACAGGATTCTGCAGGAAGAGGTGGCCAGTCGGCCATCTTCAGTGCCGGCCGGCTATGTATTGTTGGCCGATATCCCCACAAATGGTCGATGACCAGTTCCTCTTGGCCGGTGGCAGAATCTCTTGGCCGATGGCCTCTCATAGCACCCAAAAGGTGATTCAAAATCATCCTTGAGACTTGTGCAGTCCTCAGAGGTGCAGAGCAGTGTAAACAGAGGCAACATGTGACATGGCGATGGATTTCCGAGCGAAGCCGTCCGAGCACGCATGCATCCCTCTTCCCGAGGCTGTTTTATCGCTTTAATAGCTTAGTTAATTTGTTTAATTAGTTAAGTGTTGTGTAATAATTAGTTAACTCATTAGTTAGTTAATTATTTGATTTGTATTATTCTTTCGGTCCCTCTGTCAAGAGGGCGAATTGTGTAATAAGCGTGCGTGTGTGTGATGCATGCCTTCCAACCCCCACTTCTTTCTCCATTTTACTTAACTGCTTACGATGGTTAGTTCTAGGGCACATTTCAATTAGCATCCTTATGCTATGCATGTTTGCACCATTCATCTGTATTGCATGCACCGAGCTCGGCGCATCATACTAACTTCATTGTATTTTAATTCTAAGTTGAATACGTGTATCGAATTGTCGCATCTCACATGCCATTTTAGATTAGCCGAGCCTATTCTAGTTGCATTTTGCCTGCGATGCATTAGCCATCTTAACATGGACTTGGATCATACATTTGATTACTAACATGTTCTTTGTTTTGGCTCGGAGTACACTGTGAGTGTTTATGCTTTAGCATCTTGCATGTATGTGAGTGTTAACATGAAAGCATGCTTACCATGAGGCCAATTGCTTATGTGATATAACTGCCTGAATGCCTGTGGGTAAAGGTTAGATTGCTTGAATTGGAATAATTCATCGAAATCCGTGTTCTAGCCTACTTGCGACTAGCAAAATTCAAAACCATTTCCAAACAAACGGATATGCGATGCTTTGTTCCAAGTTAGGCGATCTAGTCTATACTTGTTTTGCTGTGTGCATCACATAGTAAAGATTAGCCAATTAACCGGAATAAGAACGCATGTGTTTTCAAAAACTCGATATCATGCTTAGTACAGGCCAATCTTCGGATCGGGCGAGTGGGGGTGCTCATAGATGACCTTCCCCAATCGTACCCAAGTTCCCGAGCTGAGGCAACTTTGGTGATGACGGACACGTGGCCTTAGGCACAAGCCAGGGTTTCCTAAATTCCCCCAAAAATAAAATATTTAGGTGGCGACTCTGTATCTGGCAAAGCAGTCCATGTTTGGCACTTCTTTCTTAAAAATTAGTTTTCCAAAACGATTTGCCGGATTTGGACTCTTTGGTGATTTATCAATCTCACATCGCACATTGTGAGATCAGATTAAGAACCGTGACAATTTGAGTCCAAATTGTAGCACGGAAGCCTCGGGGCGTGTCTACAGATACACACCATGGGCTTTCCTTATAATATATAGTATAGATTGGCAAAATTATGAGGGTTACTTAAATGAAGATTCTTAAATTACTGAAAATTATCACTTTGATCTCATAAACAATAAAAACGCATAAATGAACTCTATAAACTATAAAATGTACAAATAGACTCTCTAAACTATTGAGAAATATCACTTTACTCTCTAAATTATAAAAATGTAGAAATTAAACTCTTTAATAGGAGTTAAAGTGAAAATAAAAACTGTTGGACCATTTTAATATCTTTTATTTATTTATTTATATACTTTGTTTATGAATCTTCTTTTGTCTTGTTCATGAATCTCATCTTGTTCATGAATGGAGATTAATTGGAGTTCATGAATTTGGTGGTGAGTTATTATTTGGAGACTCTCCATTTTCTCTAGTTTAATTGTCATTATTATTTTTTGATGTAAATTGTAAGGTTCTAGTGGCCTATAAATAGTTTCTCTCATCTACTCTTTTCTACACCAACTATTTTTTATACTTGAGAGATTACTAGCCAAAGAAGGGTGTTTTTCTTGGTACAGCTTTGGGTTCACCATCTTGTGCAGAGTTGGCTTGAACCATACGACAAATGGTCGGGCTGTTGTATCCTAGAGGGGACAAGTCATAGTTTTGTGACTGCTGCATCGATATTTGGGTTCTTCCTACTACAGTGGGATTGATCTCCTTAAAGAAAACGAGATATCCGTGCCTCAGCCTGATCTATTTGTATCTCATTTTCTTTGCATTATTTATCAATAAAATATAATTTTTCTAGTATTTTCTCCAGCAAAAATAATAACTGAAATAAACTTGGTTGTGTTGCATTAAATAATCAACACACAAACTTGTCTTCTCATCCTTCAATATTTAGAACACTCTTAGAAATTATAAAGGAAAAAAAGAAAAGAAAAGAAAATGAAAATAACAATAAAACTAAAAAATATAAGAAAAAAATAAAAATATGCATAATATATATATACTCTTATTTGGCAGATGTCTGCATCTCTATTTACAAAAAATAAATGATAAATTACAATTACACCTTCTGAGATTTATTTAAAATACGAGTTGTCCTCTGTGGTTATGAAAATTACAAATACTTCTTTATTAGAATTTTTTATTTAACAGAATTAATAGAAAAAATAAAATTCTTAATTACTCTCCTATATAACAATAAAATTATAAGAATTTTTAATTAAAATTTATTTCTGACATCATTAACCTTTGACATTCTCATTATCCCAGGAGACAGTTATATAGACCATTAGGTTAACTACCCTGTTTGGTACTCTTAGACGTGTTGATTGCACTAGTTTTCCATAAACCAAATAGTGATTTAGGTACATGTATTATGTATTAAAAAAATTAATAAATGATTTACCATATAAAAATTCGTAACGTATTGATGACAAGTATAAATAATATATAATATTTTCAGTGACAAATTAAAAATGGTATGCTGAAATGTACCGGTATTAGTATGTAGCGTACTGTTAATAAAACGATGCATTAATCGGTACGAAATTGACAATTTTACCTGTGAATTAAAAAATATTGAAACATGGTTCCAATTAGTGGCCTCCAAATGGCCCGCAAACAAAAAATCCGATATTACCCAACTCGTCTCATCCATCCTAGTCCGCTTGAGTGCTTAGCTCGTCCCAACCCATAAAAAATGATTTAGGATTTTGGACAAATGTTTGTAACCTGAGCCCACCTATAAACCCATCCTATAAGAGCCCGCACAGTTAAGTGTAATGTTGTAGACACCCCATTTTTGACCGCCCTTAAGACTTGGGCGTTACTAATGGTTTACTTGTTGGAGAAAGGTGTGCAGGGCACAGGTCCGGTTTCCTCGGCAAGGAGAGAGACAAATCTCAACTTCACACCCTATTTTGGACCAAAGCTATTTTGGATGGTTTTTAGACCTTAAAACCCTCTCTTTCAAAACTTTTTTGAAATAAAATTCCTACGATGCTCTGAGGCTCACATTTTGTCAAATGATGCGCTTTTCGATAAACCGAGCAAGGACAAAGTGGGAATTAACGAAAGAGAGATGAAACCTTTGAAAAATCTTTTAAAACACCTTGCTTAGGGGTTTGAAGTTGAAGAAAAGAGGAGAAGAGGGGAGAAAACAGGCTGGAGAAGAAGATAGGCAAGAATTGCTAAGAGAGGGGCGAGCAGTCCTCGCTAAATCAAGCTCATCTGTCTATACACTTGGATTTGAGCTATGAGGCCACCACCACTGGAAAGAAGACTTCCGGGGCTTCATTTTGCACTCAAGGATCTCCTAGAGCCAAGTCCGGGAGGGGGAGATATGATCAGTTGAAGTTGGGCATCATCCCGGTTGGATCGAATCTGTGCGGCTTCACCAAAATGGGCATAACTTTTTCCATAGGAGGAATTTTAATGCAATGTTTGTGCCATTGGAAAGCTAACTTCCGGGGCTTCAATCTGGACATCCACCGGCACTTTTTGACCTTATCGACCACCCATCGGCCATCCATTTATCCGACCGGCCAGAAAAGATTGCAGGCCGGCCATTTATAGTGCCGACCGGCCATTTATGTGTGGCCGATGAACTCATGAGCAGCCGATGGACATTATACATGGCCGGTGGGCATTTCATCCAGCCGATGATGATCCTCAGTGTGCAGGGAACATTTCCTGAGACTTTGGAAGTTTTCCAGAGAAGCAGGACAGTAAAAACAGAGGCAACAGTGGCATGGTACGGGTTTCCCGGACGAGTCGGATCCAAGCATGCATCATTCGCGCATCCCGAGGCGGGGGGCTGTGGCCTCCTTTCTTTTTGCATTTATTTACTAAGTAATTAGAAATTTTTGTAATAATTTATTTATTCATTATTCGGACTATATAGTCTTTTGGTCCCTCCGAGTGAGGGCGTATTTGTAATAAGTGTGCGTGAGTGTGTGTATGTCTTCCAACCCCACGTCTTTCTTCCCTTTTATTTACCTGCTTATGATGGTAGATTAGGGCATATTTGAATTAGCATACCTTATGCAATGCATGCGCGCATCCATACATTTGTCTTACATGCACCGGGCTCGGCGCATCACGCTAACTGCATTGTATTTCAAATTCCAAATTGAATACTTGTTACTTGTAGCATTTCACCTGCCATGCTTAAGATAGCCGAGCCTGTCTAGATTACACCCTTGCTTGTGTTGCATTAGCCACTTAACATGAACTAGGATCATGCATATGATTACTAACTAGTTTCTGTTTTGGCTTGGAGTACTAGGTGAGTTTTATGCTTTAGCATATCGCATGCGTGTGAATGTTGCCATAACAGCATGATTACCATGAGGCTAGTTGCTTATGTGATATAACTGTTTGAATGCCTGTGGGTGGAGGTTGGATTGTTTGAGTTGGAAAAACTCGTTGAAATCCGTGTTTTAGCCTACTTGCAAGTACCAAATTCCGAAGTGCTTTTCAAAACCAACGGATATGCAATGCTTATTTCCAAATCAGGCAATCTAGTCTACACTTGTTTGTTGTGCGCATAACATAGTAATTCTAGGCTAATAATTGGAACAAGAATACATAACCTTTTCAAAATCGGATATCGTGGTTAGTAGAGGCCGGTCTTCGGACCGGGCGAAAGGTGGTGCTCATAGCTGACCTTCCCCGATCGTACCCAAGCTCCCGAGCCAAGACAACTTTGGTGATGACGGACACGTGGCCTTTGGCACCGAGTCAGGGTTTCCTAAATTCCCCATTTTAAAAAAACATTTAGGTGGCGACTCTGTATCTGGCAAAGCAGTCCATGTTTGGCACTTCTTTTCAAAAAATCTGTTTTCTCAAAACGATTTGCCGGATTTGGACTCTTTGGTTTAAGATTAAGAACCGTGACATTTGAGTCCTTGAACTGTTGTGACCCCACTATGAACGGAACGGGACTTAACCCTCCCGGGGCGTTCGGGGATGTCTACAGTTTCTGGCGACTCTGCTGGGGATTTTAGAGAGCTTGACTCGAACTCGTGATATCCTGTTTTGACTACACTTATGTGTTTCTTTGCATTGCATGTGCATTGGTGCGCCTAGGACACCGTGTTGGCCATCTGCTATTCCTGAGCGGTTTGCTGGAGGCTTGTCTTGTCATGGCATGACCATAAGGCTGACCGGTTGCGGGCTCTGCCAGTATGGGAACACAAACCCCGGTTCTATCGGGGCACCCTTTTTGACCATTCGACCTAGTGCATATCGAAATCCATAGTGACCATTCCAAACTAGGACAGGTTGCTTACCCGATATAGGTTGTTTGAAACCGCTGCGTGCGTAGTGAAATCCTAGCTCCTGACAAAATAGGACAGGGAAACCCTATCCCAACATAGGGGTGTTTTGGCTCTCTTACTTGCTATGTGCTTTTAGAGTGTATCCCTATAGGAACGCATATACCAGTTTGCAAGTCTGGGTATCAGGCCTGTGGGCATCAACATCAGTATTTGGGGAATCAGTTTTACCCGAGGGTATCAGTTTACAGGCAGATATTTGGGGAACAGTTATCAGTATTGAGTACAGTCGTTCCACTATCCGTTCCAGTGAAATTGGGCTGAGATGCTGTCTGTTTTCTCTTTTGCTAGGGGGTAGTCTTGGAACCATAGCTTCAGAAGGCTTCACTATCCCCTGGGTCAGAGAAGGCTAGTCAGGCACAGACCACCAGTATAACAGCTACCAGATCAGTGATCTTTGCGCAGTCGGGTTGAGATTTCCAAGCCTACTGCAGACATATATATACCGGTTGCTCAGTCGAATCAGGACAATATGTCGAGTCTGGAAGAAATGGTGCGCCAACTCCAGGATAGTATGAAAGCCATGCAGCAAGACGCTGTCCGTCAAGCGGAATTCGCCAAGCAACAGGGCGTGGTCATAGCCCAACAGGCAGAGACAATTGCCAGACTAGAGCAACAAACCGGAGCATCTGCTTCGCATCAAGCTCCTCCACCACCAGGGGTTTAGACACCCGGGGAGACAGCTAATGTCCAGGAAGGTATGAACATTCCGATAGGTCCAGCTTCGCCCCCGATTCTACCGCAACTATCCAAGGCGCCCACGCCTATCAATGTACCGGACTCCCCCTTTGAGTTCGACGCAGACCCCACAGCGCTGAAGCTGAGTAAGTTGGAAAAAATGTTTAAGAAATCCCAAAGAGTCAGGTCTATTCCCGACATCGAGGATGGGTATACGGACGCAGCTGTGACGCTGCCAGATCGGTTCAAGATGCCTCAAATTGACCGATTTGATGGGTCCGGGGACCCCACGGTGCACCTGAGATTGTTTTCAGATATCTTAAGGCTGATGGGCCTCACCAGAGTACAGAAGCTATCATTGTTTGGCCGGACCCTGTCAAGTATAGCGGCTATCTGGTACGCAAAATTGGAGGATCCCGTCAAAAGGAACTGGGAGGAGATGGCTGAGGCCTTCGTTGCTCAATACTCCTATAATACCCAGATCGAGGTCACGACCCGTGATCTCGAGACAACAAGGCAAGAGCCCAAAGAGAGCTTCTCTGACTTTGTGGCCCGCTGGAGGGCTAAGGCTTCAATGATGACCGTCAAGCCCGTTGATAAGGATCAGATCCGGATAGTTGTGCGCAACCTCCAGCCAAAACTCATGCAAAAGCTTATCGTCCTCCCCCTTCCCACCTTTGCAGATCTACATGAGATTGGGGTACAGATCGAGGATGCCATGAAGTAGGGCCTTATCGACCAGGAGAAGGAGCAGCCTAGGCGGGCGTTTTCCCGCAGTTCGAATGCGGCCACCAGTGGCGATGTGGCCACAAGATCTTCTGAGGTGGGCATGGTCACCACCACCACATCAAAAAAGGCTACCCCATTCACCGGTGCATCCGGAAGTAGCTCACAGAAAACCAAATATCCACCCCAAGTCAAGAGGGTTTTCACCCCACTTTACATGCCTTTGTCAAAGGCTCTAGAGGTCTTAATCCGGAAGGGACATCTGAAACCATTGGAACAACGGCCTTTACCTGATCCTCTCCCTCCAAAGCATGACCAGACTAAGTACTGTGCGTACCATCAACAAACCGGTCATGAGACCGATAGCTGCTTTCGTCTGCGCCATGACGTACAGGATTTGTTTGACAACAAGGTCATTGCCGCACCATCTCAGCAGAGTCTATCACCACTGGATCAGTGAACTTGGGGGATAGTATGAATATGTGATCGGGGGATGAACCACCTGCGGGCGGCACTCAGTTTACTCCAGACGTGGGAATGGCGCGCACTGTTTTGAGCAGTATGCAAATACTAGTTTTTGTACTTTCTGGCTTGGGTATTGAGCCAGTTCTATTGTTTTGTTTTGAGTCTGTCTCTTTGTTTTGAGTCAGTCTTTTTGGTTAAGGTCTGTCTTGTTGTATCGAGTCAGTCCTGTTATGTAGGAGTTGAGTGATTCCGGGGGTGTTACCTCGGACATCACCATTTTGTTTTGTGTTCGTCTTTTCATTTTCTTTTGAGTCTGTTTCTGCCTTGGAGCCAGTTACACCAGAAGATTTGAATGGAACAGCAGTGATTTTCACACTCTTGTGTTTGTATTTGCCATGTGCTAGTTGTGCCAGAAATTCCAAATGAGATGGCAGTATTTGACTAAGAACCTTGTCTTTTCTGTGCCTTGAAGTCATTGTAATGACCTGAGTTTTTCAAAACTTTTTGAACGCTGCGGTGAAAACAAAGAGGAAGGAATTCCTCGGGATTTGCAAAAATTTGATCAAACTGAGAGAAAGAGAGGCGTGCTAAGCCCTTAATGAATGAAATCATGCTTGTTAGCGTGAGTACTGAGAAGGACCCTGGCTTGATCCAGACTGGTTTCACACTATCTTCAGCGCGAGTAATTTGTCGCTTTCTTAAAAATTTTCAAAAACAAAATGTTTTGCGCGGTCCTGCGAAGACCTGTGTGGAATCGCTCTTGAGATTGTGCAGCCTAGGATCGCTCTCAGCCTCGAGACTCAACCCCTTTGCTTCCAAACCTTGAACTTGAATTCAGAAGGTTCAACGGTCAACTACCATGTGAGGCCTGTGTGGCCAGATTTGAAGCAACCCTCGAACAAGAGGCCAGGAAAGTCGGATCAAGAAGATCAGAAGATCAGAAGAAGCTTGCAAAGCTAGAACAGAAGTACCCTTCGAACTAGGGGCAAAGATATCAGACATGCTCGAAGAGCTGAAGATGAGTCCTCTAGCAAATCAATAGCCACTCTCCTGGATACGGATGGCTTCGAAACCCTACAACCATTTGGCATGGACCAAGCTACACTTTTACCTTTGAGAGGCTCGCTGGGCCGAAAACCCGGAAGGGCGACCCAGGCAAAAGTTAGAGCAAGAAAAAGAAGAAAAAGAAGAAAAAGAAAGAAAAAAGAAGAAAAAGAACAAAAAAAGAAAAAAAAAAAAGAAAAGAATATAAAAAAAAAAGGAATGAAAAGAATAGAAGAAAAGAAAAGAAAGAAGAAAAAAGCTCGCAAGGTCGAAAACCTGCAACAGGCGCCTTGGCAAAAGTTAGAGCATAAAAAGGAGAGGTTAAATACCCGAGTGTACCTTGACCCCGAACTACGTAAGGCTTGATTCCCATGTTTGGGATACGTAGGCAACTTCACTTTGAAGTCCAGCCACAAACACTTCAAATTCGATTGTGTCCATGTAATGGTTTTGACCATCCTTGCCTTCTCTATATCCGAGAGTTCGGTTGTAATCATCGCTCTGAGGACTGATCACAATGCGCTGCGGTGCCATTTAAACAAGGGGTAGCTTTCCGTTGCCATTCAATGCGCCGCGGTGCCATTTAAACAAGGGGCAACTTTCCGTTGCCATGCAGCTCCCCTCAAGCAAGGGGCAATTTTCCTTCGAATCTGAGGTTGCACATCTCGATAGTGGGTTCTACGCTCGTTGAGCAGTGACTGTTTGCAAAAACAGTTTTTGGGAATTTTTACTGAGGTTGACTGATTTTCTCTAGAAAATTATTCCATTTTTCCAAAACTGGACCGTTTTCTTGGACCCAAAAAAGGAAAATTTTCAGTGCTCATAGCCTGACTTGCATGATTTTAAACCAGAAAATCGAACAAGCATGTTAATCTAACTCTCATGTTGGTCAAAATTGTTTTAGTAGAAAGCAAAATAAAAAATGGTCAAAATGATGAACTAGGGGCACAGTTGAGTCAGGCTTCCTGTCTTTTCCCCGTCGCCAGCATACTTGCCAGAAAGGGCACAACTGAAGTCAACAACAAAATGCAGAAAGCTCTCTCATCCTCCGAGCAACGAGGTATCAAGCCAAGTGCGAAGCACGAACTGGAATGGATCAGGATGTTCCACTTCCTTATCTGGACAGATCTAACCACGTCCAAACTCCCTAGCAGAGCATCGTCAACCAATGTCAACCATAGATTTGCTACACACCCAGTTGTGGTGCAACCCCTCTGTGGGAAAGTTCACTGCTGTGTGCAGAAGAAAAAGAATCTAGCAGAATGCTAGGGGCAAGAGCCCGCAACTTCTTGTCTATCCACCAACCACTCTGGGGAGGGATGAAAAATGAGAGATTGAAGAATAGAGAGATGTGCGCTGAGAGAAAAAGTGAGGAAAAGGGCTTTTTCAGAAAAACAGAGCTTGAGAGCCGAGTGATGTGAGAATTACAAATGAGAAAGGGTGGGAAATAATACCCGGTGAAACAGGCTCCCTGTGCACATTTGAGTCTTGTGTTTTGTTTTGTCTATCTTGATTCTTGTTTTGAGTCGTTTCGAGTGTCAATAGATGTGTTTAGGTTGTTTACCTTTTTGTTTTCTATTGTTGAGTCGTGGTGTGCTGTGTTCAGTCGTAGGCTCAATACCCAGTCGAGAACTTATTCTCACCGTCAATTTCAAAAAAATCATCTTGTGCTCAGAGTGTTGTGCCATTCTCCACATTTGTGCAAAACAATATTTGTTCTTTCATAAAATCGCAGGGTTCAACCCAGGTCATGTGAGAACAATAGAACCGGGACCTATCTGAAGCTATAATGGTTCCGGACTGCAAAGCAAAAGCAAAAGAGGAAAACGTCGGGTATCTGAGTTCGTTTCAACTTCAGTAAGTTTCGAGACTACATCCCGTGTGTACCTTTTCAGGCCTTGCCAATGCTCTGAAGTATGAGTGTACCTCTACCTCAAGCTCAAGATCAAGTCTGCTTCAAGCCAGAATAGTGTATCAATCACACCTCATTCCCTTAGTGTATCAATCACACTTCATTCACTCAGTGTATCTAACACACTTTATTTGCCTTAGTGTATCAATTACACTTCATTCACTTAGTGTATCAATCACACTTCATTCACTCAGTGTATCTGACACACTTTATTCACCTTAGTGTATCAATCACACTTCATTCACTTTGTGTATCTATCACACCATTCTTCTCTTCATATCACATGTTTACTGTAGTGTATCTATCACACCTCATTCACTCTGTTTGCCTCATGTATCTGTCACATGTTTATTTAGTGTATCAATCACACTCTCTTCACTTAGTGTATCTACCACCCACATTTTCATTTTGTGTATCTATCACGCACATATTCACTTTTGTGTGTCTATTACACTCTCACTCAGTGTATCAATCACACTTCACTCATTTTGTGCATCTATCACACACATTCTGGTTTTCTGTATCACACTTCATTGATCTAGTATATCCATCATACTTGTTCACTAAGTGCATCTATCACACTTCGTGTTCACCTCTAGTATATCCATCATACTTGTTCACTAAGTGCATCTATCACACTTCGTGTTCACCTTTAGTATATCCATCATACTTGTTCACTAAGTGCATCTATCACACTTCGTGTTCACCTCTAGTATATCCATCATACTTGTTCACTAAGTGCATCTATCACACTTCGTGTTCACATTTAGTATATCCATCATACTTGTTCAGTAAGTGCATCTATCACACTTCGTGTTCACCTTTAGTATATCCATCATACTTGTTCACTAAGTGCATCTATCACACTTTGTGTTCACCTTTAGTATATCCATCATACTTGTTCACTAAGTGCATCTATCACACTTCGTGTTCACTTTTAGTATATCCATCATACTCCTGTTCACTAAGTGCATCTATCACACTTTGTGTTCACATTTAGTATATCCATCATACTTGTTCAGTAAGTGCATCTATCACACTTCGTGTTCACCTTTAGTATATCCATCATACTTGTTCACTAAGTGCATCTATCACACTTTGTGTTCGCCTTCAGTATATCAATCATACTCTGTTCACTGAGTGCATCTATCACACTTCATGTTCACTTTTAGTATATCCATCATACTCCTGTTCACTAAGTGCATCTATCACACTTTGTGTTCACATTTAGTATATCCATCATACTTGTTCACTAAGTGCATCTATCACACTTCGTGTTCACATTTAGTATATCAATCATACTTTGTTCACTAAGTGCATCGATCACACTTCGTGTTCACCTATTGTGTATCCATCACACTTGTTCACTTAGTGCATCTATCACACTTTGTGTTTGCCTTTTGTGTATCCATCACGCTTTGCTCACTTCATTCATCTTATGTATCCATCACACTTTGCTTCATACAGTGTATCCATCACACACTTTTACTTTGTGTATCAATCACACGCTCGCTTTGTGTATCAATCATGCGCTCGCTTTGTGTATCATTCACACACTTTCTCTTTGTGCATCTATCACACTATGCACATCTTGTGTATCTATCACACTGCGCTCACCTTGTGTATCCATCACGTTTTGCTTCATATAGTGTATCCATCACACTCGCTTCACTTTGTGTATCTACCACACACGTTCACTTTTTGTATCTATCACATGCCCCCTTTGTGTATCCACCACACACATTTGCTTAGTATATCTATCACATATTTGCTTAGTGTATCCATCACACTCGTTTTGCTTTGTGTATCTGTCACACTTTGCTTCACTTAGTGTATCAACCACACTTTATTCATATAGTGTATCCATCACACTCTCTTCACTTTTGTGTGTCCATCACACATGTTTGTCCATTTAGTGTATCTATCACACTTTGTTCGCTTTTGTGTATCTAACGCACATGTTTGTAAGAATTGCATAATTCTCTTACATCCTTCCTGCATGAGATGTAGTTTGGTTCATGTCTACTTGCTGGCATAGCATTCGCTTAAAATGTTGCATTTATTTTGCATAATTGCTTCATCACAGCTCTCTTTGCATGATCATAAGTTACGCACTTGCATTGTGCATCACTTTGCATCCTGCCCCTGAACTACGCTGGTTTGATTCCTTGCAAAGGGATACGTAGGCAGCCTACGGGCACAACCATTTATTTATCTATATATTTTGTTTGCCCAAGTCTTCGGCCTTGTCAAAAATGGGTCGTCTCTGGGCTTTGACATTCACTCCCGTCATTGTTATGACTTTCGAGTTTTGTCAAAGAGGGGCAACTGTAGACACCCCATTTTTGACCGCCCTTAAGACTTGGGCGTTACTAATGGTCTACTTGTTGGAGAAAGGTGTGCAGGGCACAGGTCCGGTTTCCTCGGCAAGGAGAGAGACAAATCTCAACTTCACACCCTATTTTGGACCAAAGCTATTTTGGATGGTTTTTAGACCTTAAAACCCTCTCTTTCAAAACTTTTTGAAATAAAATTCCTACGATGCTCTGAGGCTCACATTTTGTCAAATGATGCGCTTTTCGATAAACCGAGCAAGGACAAAGTGGGAATTAACGAAAGAGAGATGAAACCTTTGAAAAATCTTTCAAAACACCTTGCTTAGGGGTTTGAAGTTGAAGAAAAGAGGAGAAGAGGGGAGAAAACAGGCTGGAGAAGAAGATAGGCAAGAATTGCTAAGAGAGCTGTTCAGTGTGTTTAATTATGCTTTAAATACTATAGATGTGTTGCTACAAGTCCTCATGGATATAGCTTTCAATCTATTTGAGTTGATAGTCCTTTTTTTTTTTTTTTGTTTTTTTTGTTTTTGTTTTTGTTTTTGTTTTTGAAATAGCTTTCATACATATTCACACCGTTGTAATCATCCACTTTCCATTAGCACTCTTTAACCTCCCTCCATTCTCTGTTTCTTTTGGTTAAAGAGTTGAATCAAACAAAAGATTACCGCTTAAGTCATAAGAAAGAGACCGATCATGCTAAATGATTTAATCTCTTCGGAGGTTCATTACTAGGGCATTACATCTCTCTTATGCTAAGTGTGATCTCTCATTTGATACTTCTCTTTATTGTCGGTGCATTACTTCAAGGGACTAACTTTTTAGTTAGACCCTTGGAAATCACAAAGGAAAGTGTCATTATAGCTTATTATCGAGTTTGGATTTAGAGTCATTATCGCTGATTTTGAGTTTGATTAGTCATTATCACTCCCTTTGAGTTTGACTAGTCATTATCGCTCATTCTAGGTTTGACTTAGAATTCATTATCACTTGTAAATGAGTTTGATTCTTCCTTTGTAATTTCCCTCCATAGAAAAGGGCATGAAAAGCTCATTTCTCGAGTCAAGTCGTGCTTGCTACTTTTTATTTCTTTTGGACTTAGTGAACGTAATCATCACCTTTGGAAAAAAATGAAGAAAAGATAAGAAATGAAAAGATAATGTAAAAGGGCTAATAAAATTGGAATAAAAAGAGGTAAAAAAGGGTAATAAAACAGGGTTAGGTTCTATCGGATGTTATATTGAACCTATTGCGTCTTGAATCATTGCATACTTTTTAGTGATGTTTAATGATTCATGAAGCAATGCCTACCCCTTTCCTTAAGGTAACTCTATGATAGGGAGGAGGTATTGTCTATCTCTTGTTTAATTTATTGAGCTCTTATCCTATCGTTTCTAAAATTATCAAACAACAAATTTGTGACAATTGATGATTTGAGAAATGAATCTACTCCGCCCTTGATTATCTCCATGATAAGGAAGGGCAGAGAGGATAAACATCTCTTGGAAACACTCTGTTTTTGCTCTGTTTTAGCTCTGTTGCAGCAGGGTAATCCCTAGAAAACAGTAGCCGACCGGCCATCATTCTGTACAGCCGACCACTTCTCAGGCTAGCCAGCCACATATTTTGTACAGATAGTGGCATTTTTATAGTAGAACAGAGCAGAACCTGAGGCCAAAATAGAATAATTTTCTTACTGCAAACAGAGTAGATTTTGGCAGCAAATAAAGAGGTTTCCGGGAGGATGTTCTTGGTTGTGCACATGTGGCTCCTCACCTCCTATTCAAGTACATTAAATTAGCACTTTAATAGTAAATTGTTTTTATTAATTACTTGCTTTACTTTCATTCGAACTTGTAATAATTAGTTAGTTTAGTTTATTCAATTATGTTGTAATAATTAGTTTAATTAGGGCATTCATTTGGACCCTCTTATGCGAGGGCTAATTTGTAACATTTGTATGTCTTCTAACCCCCATTCTTTCTTCCTTTTATTTACTTGCTTACTATGGTTGCATGTAGTATCATATTTTCTTTTCATATCTTTACCATGACTTGCACCCATTTTTGCATACATTAGGATTTGGCTCATCATACTTGATAACATCAATTATTTCTTGTTTGAATACATGTGCTACCTATGCCTTGAATTGATTCATATGTCATGTTAAGAAGCCGAATCCTAGTAGTTGCATTTTGTATGTGTTGCATTAGTCACTGGCATATTAGAGCATGCATTTTTCAAATTATTTTTTTCTCTTTGGTTTGCCTCGGTTGAGTACTAGGTGAGTATTTTTGCTTTAGCATATTGCATGAGTATTTGTGTTGCCGTATCAAGCATATTACCATGAGGCTAAGTGCTTATTTGAAATACCTCTTTGAATGTCTGTGGATGAAGGCTATTTCGCTTAAGTTGGGATGATCATGATTAAATGTACATACGAGCTTACATTTTTAAGTAGCACGTATTCAAAACTTCTTTCAAATAAACATGAAATCAAAGCATTCCAAAGTGGGTGACGTAGTCTATACTTGTGTGCCTCATATAGTAAGTTAGCATAATAATCAGAACAAGAGCATATAATGTACATAAAAATCACATCATGATTAGTAGAGGCCGATCTTTGATCGGGTGAGTGGGGTGCTCAATTCATGACCTTCCCTTCTCATAGCTAAGTTCTCGAGCCAAGACACTTTGGTTATGACAGACAAGTGGCCTTTGACACAAGTCACGGGTTTCTTAAATTTCCCAAAAATATTTAGGTGGTGACTTTGAAATCTAGCAATGCAGTCCATTTTTGGCATCTCTGATGATAAAAGGATTTTCTAAGATTTGCTGGATTTGGACTCTCATTTGTGTTTTTCTATTTCACATTGCAGTTGTGAAACTAGATTTAGAACCACGGGAGTTCGAACTGTAGGGCTATCATATTCGAAGAGACTAAACCCCTCTGAGGAGCACGAAAAACCAGCTATAGTTTCTAGCGACTCTGCTAAAACTTGACTTGAACTTCATGATGTGAAATTTTATCTACATATATATGTTCTTTACATTGCATTTGCATTGGTGCTCTTAAGTCACTGTGTTTTCCATCTGCTATTCCTGGACGGCTTGCTGGAGGCTTGCCTAAAAAACTTGCCAGAAGGCTGGCCGGTCGTGGGCTCTGGCATGTTGGAAACACAACCCTTGGATCTGGATTATCGCCATACCGCTTCATCCTCTTATCACTTCTCGATTTTAGGTGTGAGAGGTATATTAGGTAATCTTGCTGAGGTACCCCTTTCGACCAATTGGACTAGTGCATATAGTAAAACTGTAGTGACTATTCCAACATAGGACATGACGCTTGCCTGTATCCAGGATTTTGTGAAGCTACTTGCTTGAAGTATTGAACCCCTAGATCATGCCAAAACTAGGATAGGGTAACCTTACCTCCTCATAGGGATTGTTTTGTCTCTCTTTATCTGGTATATGCTCTACAATGAGACTGTACAGGGATGCCTTATGTCAGTGGTACAAGTTGATATCAGTTTATGGAGGCAAAATTCAATAGGAAACACAGTCTTTCAGTTGTGAAAATTTGGACCGAGGTGCTGTCCGATTTTTGATTCTTGCTTTTATTTTTTTTCTTTATTTCTTTTGTTAGGTATTCTCACAATCATAGCTTCAAAAAGACTTGATATCCCCCAAGTTTTGTGGACTTGTTCTAGTAGGCTTTGCAAAATTTGAGATCTAGTTAACGGTCAGCCAGTGTTAGTCTCTTTTCCACCAGTTGTTCGGAGGAGAAGAACCAGTCAGTTTTCACCAGCACAGAACACTCAGCAGTCACCTGTCTGTTCTCACCCACTCAGCTCGCCAATAGCTAACTCTCCTAGACCAACAATGGCACAAAGTAGCCTAGAGGAGGTTCCTGCTTTGATGGAAACTTTTCAAAGAACCATGGATACACTGAATCAAATAATTGCTACTCAGGATGAGACTATTGCTGAAATGCGACACCTATCTCGGGCATCGACATCTACTATATATCCGGCCTCGGCTTCCCAGCCGAACCCTGATCCATCTCCACTAGCTGAAAACCTTCAAGTCCTTAATCCTCAAGAGATGTTAGCACAAGCTTAAGCTTTCAGCCTCTGGCACAGCCCCATGGAGGACTTCCTCCTTTCAATATCAATGACATAAATCCTGCAATGATATAAATCGCCAGGCTAGAGAAGGCACTCAAGAAATCTCAAGGCTTCAATTCCATCCCGGACATTGAAGACGGTTATACCAAGGCCTCTGTAAGATTGCCTGAAAAGTTCAAAATGCCTCACATCGACAATTTGATAGAAGCGGAGATCCTATCGTTCACGTCCATCTCATCTCGGATGTCCTGAAACCAATGTTCTTGACATGGGCTTAGAAATTGTCATTATTTGGAAGAACCTTATCAGACGTGGCAGCCATCTGGTACGCCAAACTAGAGGACTTGACCAAATAGAATTGGGAAGAACTATCTGAGGGATTTGTTAATTGATATTCCTACAATACTCAAATAGAGGTAATAATCAGCGAACTTAAGGTAACCACTCAAAATCCCAAGGAAACTTTGTTGCAAGATTGAGGGCAAAGGCACCCAAAATGACAAACTGGCCCTCAGAAAGGGAATAAGTCCAGTTGGTAGTTTAGAATCTCGAACCATACATGTTATAGAGGATGATAGTTGCGCCACTGTCTACCTTCGCTGCTTTACATGAGTTAGGGGTTCAAACTAAGAGTGCTTTCAAAAAAGGCATTATCTAGAGAACAAGTGACCAGAGAACAAGTGAACCGGCAAAGAGGTCGTTTACTAGTAGTACCAATGCTAGCAATAGCACTATTCCTAGGATTGTTGAGATCAGTACCGTCACCACAGTGGCTAAGATAGCTGATCCATTCGCCGGTGCAACCTCACAACCCACCAGCCCAGCTCGAAACAAATATTGTGTTCTCAAACTTCTAATAGAAAAGGCGCATCTTAAGCCCCTTGATCCTCGACCTCTCCCTGACCCACTCCTAGTTAAACACGACCTCACCCAATATTGTGTTTTCTGCCAACAGCATGGTCACCCCACTGACTGTTGCTGTAGACATCCCATTTTTGATCGTCCTTAAGACTTGGGCGCCACTGATTGGATCATTCGATGGTGCAGGCTATGCTATGCAACGGTTCGATTTCTTCTGCAAGGACAAAGTGAAATCCCAACCTTACACCCCATTTTAGGAGTAAAACTATTTTGACCAAAGATTTTAGACCTCTTTCAAAATATTTTTGAAACAAAGTCCTTACGATGTTCTGAGGCTCGCATTTTGATAAATGTTGCACTTTTCGGTAAAACCGAGCAAGGACAAAGTGGGAATGCATGAAAGAGAGGTGAACTCTTTGAAAAAAATCTTTAAAACATATTTTTTAGAGGTTTGGGGTTGAAGAAAATTGGAGGGGAGAGAAGAAACCAAGTTGGAGGAAGAAGTTGGACATGAACCGTTAAGAGAGAGTTGAGCAGCCCTTGCTAAATTAGGCTTATCCATTTGCACACTTGGATTTCAGTTATGAGGCCACCACTGTTGGAAAGTGGACTTCTGGGGCTTCATTTTACACTCAAGAATCTCTTAAAGCCGTGTCCGGATGAGGGAGATATGGCTGGTTGAAGTTAGGCATCAACCCGGTTGGACCGAAACTGAGCAGTCTTCACTAAAAGAGCGATATCTCTTAGCACACTCATAATTTTGATGTGATGCTACCACTATTGGAAAGAAGACTTTCGAGGCTTCAGTTTAGGCTTAAGAATGACCTGAAAAGGGGTCCAGATGAAGGAGTTATGCTTGTTTGAAGTCGGGGACAGGGACCAATTTTTGCTGTCGGCCACTGGGGGAGTGTGCCAGCCACAAATGGAGCTTTCCGGCCATAGGTCGGCCAAAAGTGACCCTTGTCGGCCAACATTAGTGGCCGGTTGGCCAACAATGTGGCCGGTCGGCCACAAATGTCCAGAAAGCTCAGAATTTGCAGATATTTCTCCTCCAGCTATTCTACACTGTGCCGGCTGTCTCTAAATCAGATATTTCGACCAAGGCTCTCATTTTTGCTATATATGGAGGCCATATCTCTCATATTGCAAGGTTAGAAAGTTTGGGAGCTTCTCTCTCTAAAATCTCTCTCTACAAAATTTTGTGAGCAAAATTTCCCCTCCCTCTCTTTAGAATCCTCTCTTTCTCCCTATATTGTGCTTGAAAGTGAGAATTCTCTACACTCTTGCATACAACCCCTTAACCAAATTAGACCACCTTGGAGCTGAGGCATCTTGGGGCTTATTTTGGGCTGTTGAAGGCTGGTTTTAGCCTAGAAAGTGGTTGTTAAGTCTTGTGCTTCAAGAGGTATAAGGCTTGCCTCTTAAACTTGTCTTGCATAATTTAATTGCTATCTTTTTCTACTGTTTTGACCTGGTTTTTCAACTGTAAAAACTCTCTGTTTTTGAGGTTTGAAAGTGGTAGTTTAAGCCTTGGTGAGTTAGGGGGTGCTCCTTCTCTTTTGTTCTTTGGCTTGTGAAGCCTTTTGTGCCATTTCTTGCTACCTTTAAATCAAAATTTTTGGCCTTGCTAACCACTGAAACTCAGAGGTTTTTGGTGACAAAAACCATGTTTTGAGATCCAAAATAGGAGGGGTTGGCCTCCCCTCCTTGTGTCATGTTTGCATGAGTAGATAGCCTAACATGTGAGCATGTTTTTCTACCATTTTGTGACTTGATCTCAGCATGTTTTTGCTACTTTTTTGACCTGCTTTAGCTCTATTTTGAGCTGGTTTAGTCACTTGAGGCTTGCTTTGTATGCTTGTAGTGCAATGGTGCTTAACAGTCTGGTTTGTGTTATGTGTTAGCCTCTCATTCTAGCTCTTTTTAGCCTACTTCAAGCATGTTTTAGAACTCCTTTTAAATTGTTTTAGGACTGTTTGAAAGTGTTTGTCCCTTGTGAGCCTTGTTTTGTATAGCTATAGTGCAAATGCCTTCACTAGCTTAGTGGTTTAAGGCCTCTAACATGCTTTGCTTGAGATGATTGCATGTTGTAGCATCATTTAACATGTGATTTCAGTGCATACAGCTCTGTCACACTCTCACTTGTTTCACTCTTTCATCGCTTTTGAGAGTTGTGCCTTGAGCCTTGTTTGTAGCCTAACATGGGAGCATGTTTTTCTTGCCTTTTGTGCTTCAATCTCAGCATATTTTGGCCACTGTTTAGGCATGTCTTAGCTCTGTTTTGAGCTGGTTTGGTCATTTGAGCTTGATATTGCACGCCTCTAGTGTAGTGCTCTTCATTAGTTTTGTACTTTTGAGGCTTTAAATATGTTGTGCATGTGTTGCTTGCATGTTATAGTGTCCTTTTGCATACCATTTCAGCACTAAAAGTCTGCAACCTCCCTCTTTGCTTCACTTTTTACGTTGCTTTGAAAGTGACCTTGAGCCTCTTGTTGGCTTGAGTGTGGAATTGAGGCTCTCATGCCTAATGGTTTTAATCCTCCCTTGAGGGTTTCTACTAACCAATAGCATGAGACCTCTTTCATGCTCAAGGCTCTTGTGGCTTAAGATCTCTTTCCAATTAGAGGACTTCCACTTTGGACTTAATCGATTAAAGGATTAATTGGTAATCTAAAATGAGAAAACAAAATGAACCAAGTAAACTTGAGCAAGATAAACATATGTGTGTTGCATTGCATGTGTTTGGATCGGACGTTAATCCAAACACAAGAAATGTGGGACGTTTCATACTCAAAGTGATGAAACGTGCCACGTTTCTCGGTCGCCATCACCCTTGATCATGCATGATAGGGTGGTGGTACTTAGAGTCTTATTTGTGCATTCATTGACTTTGTACAAGCTTGACTTTTTGGCCATCATGCATTGAAAATGCTTGGTTGATGGCTTGAGAGCCAAGAATTACACTCCTTTGAGCTTGAGAAATGATAAGGAGAGTAATGGTACATACATTGTGTAAGAATACACTGCATTGCCTCTGTTTGCTCTCTGTTGTAGCAAAAAGGAGAATTCCAGGGAAAGGGTGGCCGACAGCCACAAATAGTGGCCGACCGGCCAGTAGTAGTGGCTGACAGCCACCTATGGTAGCCGACCGGCCATCAGTGGAAAAGTTGCTCAAAGTGCTCCTAAGGTGGAGCAGAAGCAGTCTGTTATTTGGTGTATTGTTCAGAGATCAAGGCAAAGTGCAAATAGAGGCATCCAAGGGCAAGGCGATGGATTTTCGGAAGGAAGCCAACCGAGCATGCATGCGTCCCTCGCCCTCGAGGCCATTTAATTGTTTCAATTAGTTAGTGTAGCTAATCATTTGATTCCAGTGTTGTAATATTCTAATTAGCTTAGCATAGCTAGTTTCAATTCGGTTTGTAATTAATTAGCTAGAATAGTTAATTAGTTAGTTTGTAATAATTAGCTTAGCCTAGCGTAGCTAGTAGCTTATTTATTTGGACCCTCCTTCGAGAGGGCGCAGTGTTGTAATAAGTGTGCGTGCATGTGTGCATGTCTTTCAACCCCACTTCTTTCTCCCTTGTACTAAACCACTTTCAATGGTTAGTTTAGGGCACGTTTTTAATTAGCATACCTTATGTATGCATGTTTGCATCATTCATTTGCATTGCATGCACCGGGCTCGGCGCATCATTCAAACCGCATCATATTTTCAATACTTACTTGAATACTTGTTTCAAAGCATGTTATCAAGTTGTTGCATTTATATGCCATCTTAGATAGCCGAGCCTATTTAGTTGCATTATTGCATGTGTTGCATTAGGCATCTTAGCATAGTTAGGATCATGCATATTTCTAACTAGCTTTTGTTTTGGCTTGGAGTACACTGTAAGTGTTACGCTTTAGCATACTTGCATGAGTGTGAGTGATGCCATGATAGTATGGTTGCCATGAGGCTATTTGCTTAAATGCTTAACTGCATGAATGCCTGTGGGTGAAGGCTTTGTTGTTTGAATTCGGACAATTCGATAATTGTGAGTTTTAAGCCCACTTTGCGAAGTGGCAAAATCATGTTTTTGGCCCATCATGTTTGATGGCAAATCCGCGCTTTAGCCCACTTGCGAGTGGCAATTTCAAACCATTTTAAAAAACAAACATGAATTGTTTTATTTCAATTCCCACGACTTAGTCTATACTTGCTCGTGTGTGCGTCACATATTAAAGTTAGATTAATAACCAGATAAGAACACGTGAGGTTTATAAAACAACATATCATGGTAGTAGAGGCCAATCTTTGATCGGACGAGCAGGGGTGCTCATTTCAGGACCTTCCCCTCTCGTACCCAAGTTCCCGAGTCGAGGCAACTTTGGTGATGACGGACAAGTGGCCTTTGGCACAAGTTAGGGTTTCCTAAATTTCCCAAAAATAAAATATTTAGGTGGCGACTCTGTAATCTGGCAAAGTAGTCCAGTTTTGGCATTATTTAATTCAAAATCAATTTTCCAAAATGATTTGCCGGTTGGACTCTTTGGTGTTTATCAGTCTCACATTGCACTTTGTGAGATTAGATTCAGAACCGTGACAGGAGGCCGAACTGTAGAGGACCAATTCGCGCCTCTCTGAAAGGGGGGCGCGCCAAGAAAGTCGAGTCCACAGTTTCTAGCGACTCTGTTGGGGATTTAGAGAACTTGACTCGAACTCATGATATGTTGTTTTATCTACATTTATGTGTTTCTTTGCATTGCATTTGCATAGGTGCGCCTAAGTCACAGTGTTTGCCATCTGCTATTCCTGAACGGTTTGCCGAAGGCTTGCTTGGAAAATCATGCCATAAGGCTGACTGGTTACGGGCTCTGCCACGATGGGAACACAAACCTTGGATCTGGACTACCGCTGTACTGTTTGATCCTCCTTTCACTTCTCAGTGTTAGGAGCGAGAGGTATATTAGGTGGTCTTGCTGAGGCACCCCTTTTGACTAATTGACCTAGTTGCATATTGAAAGCTGTAGAGACTGTTCCCAACTAGGATAGGTTGCTCACCCGAATGCAGGATTGTTTGAAACCGCATGCATGCGTAGTGAAATCCTAGTTCCTGACGAAACTAGGACAGGGAAACCCTACCCCACCATAGGGGTGTTTTGGCTCTCACTTGCTTATTATGTGCTGTTAGGGTGTGTCTCTACAGGAATGTATGTATCAGCTGCAAGTCTGGGTATCAGTTTGAGGATATCAGTTTTGAGGCAGAAAATTTTGGGGCAGAATTCAATAAAGAGTACATTCATTCAACTATGCTCATATTTGTTCTAGTGAAATCAGGCTGAGATGCTATCTGTTTTCTCTTTTGCTAGGTAGTCCTGGAACTATAGCTTCAGAAGGCTCCGATATCCCCCGGGTACATTGGACTTGTGTTGATAGACTTTGTCAGGTCAGAGATTGAGTTCAAGAGCAACCAATGTTTCCTTCGTCGGTGGCAGTGCAAAGAAGGGCCAAAAAGGGCTCATTGGTTGAATTGATCTGACAGTCACCAGTCACATCACCTTTGTTCAAACTCAGTAGACCGTGATGGCACAAAGTCTAGAAGAAGTTGTGGCTATGATAGTGGCATTAAACCAGGGAATTGCTATGCACGATAAGACCAATGCTGAAATGCAATGCCCATCTGGGGCACCAACCACGCATCCAATCTTGGGACCCCAGCCGAACTTTGACCCACTTCCGCTAGCTGAAGATTCGCATGGTTCGGATCCCCGAGAAGGGTTGACTCAAGCTCAAGTTTTTAGACCCCTGGTGTAGCCTAATGAGAGGCTTTATCCCCTTGATGCTAATGATCTCGATCCAACCTCGGTGAAAGTTGCGAATCTTGAGAAGCAATTCAAAAAGGCACAGGGCCTTAATTCCATTCCCGACATTGAGGATGGGTACATCGAGGCTGCCATACAACTCCCAGACAGATTCAAAATGCCACATATTGACCATTTCGATGGGTCTGGAGATCCTATGGTACATATCCGGCTTTTCTTGGACGTCCTGAAACCGATGGGTCTGTCTAAGCCGCATAAACTCTCTCTGTACGGAAGAACCCTGTCAGGTGTAGCAGCCACTTGGTACACCAAGTTGGAGGATTCAGTGAAGCAAAACTGGGAAGAGTTGGCTGAGGCCTTTGTCGATTAGTGCTCTTACAACACCCAAGTTGAAATGACCACTCAAGAGCTTAAAGCAACCCACCAGAATCCCACAGAGTCTTTTGTGGAATTTGTTGCAAGGTGGAGAGCAAAGGTAGCACAGATGATAGATCGCCCTTCTGAGAGGGACCAAGTACGGATAGTTGTGCAGAACCTTGAACATGATATGTTACAGAAGTTAGTAGTGGCTTCATTGTTCACTTTCAAAAGTTTTCCATGAATTGGGGGTTCAGATCGAGAATGCGTTCAACAGAGGGATTATTCCCAGAATAAGTGAACCGACAAGGCGGGTGATTTTCGGGAGTGCCAATGCTAGTGGTAGCACTATTCTCAAACCCACTGAAATCAACACCGTCACCATTTCTAAAACTGCCGACTCATTTGCCAATCCAAACCCACAAGCAGCCAACCCAACCCGAGCTCAGGGCAGAACTTTCACCCCCTTCTATATGAGCCTAACCAGCGCACTAAAAGTCCTGATGGAAAAAGGGTATCTCAAACCCCTTGATCCTTAGCCTCTACTTGAGCCACTCTCTGCCAGGCATAACCCCACCAAATACTGTGTGTATCATCAGCAGCGCGGTCATGGCACTTATCGTTGCTACTGCCTTCGTCATGAGGTCCAGAATCTCATCGACAACCAGACAATAGCTCTACCTCAAGACCCCAATGACCAAGTACCTCATCCACACCTCAATCTAATCCATACATTGCCATCCACCTATGATCCTAACATATACATCACCCCGGCCCATCTACCCAAGCCTGAGGTGTTCATTCCAGAAAGCATGGACTTATGCGTGATGGATGCACTTGAACCCCAATCATCTCAAACCCCTGAACCCACTAATTCCGAGCTGATGAGAATGATTGAAGATCTTCAGAAAACTGTGGCAGATTTAGCCTTTGGGATATTGGCTCCGTCATTGACCACATCACATGCCAGAAATTTCACGCCAAAAAGCTCCCCAATCTTGGGGCGAGCTGTGGTTGAAAGTGGCCAACCTAAAGCTATCCCAGGTCTGGACAATGACATGTCGACAACAACTGGGCTCCTCTCTTATATAGCGATCCGATCCCTTGACAAAGTAGAGGCAAGTGGTAAGAACAAGGTATGGGCAGGCATTGGTCCCCATGAACACCTTCAGTGGGTTGTTGAGGCTTTGAAAGCTGAAGGACTGAACAAACAGCAAGTGCTTGCAGTGGTTTCAAAAACTGTGGATGACACTTATGCCACTCAAGTTCGGGGCATTTCGAAACAAGAGGCAAGTTGGGAAAAGGGCTGTTGTACCAGAAACACCCCTTTCAGTTCCAATCCTACACTCGGGAAGAGATCATCAAACCCAGTCAGCACTTGCCAATCCCTTTGCTGGTACATCCATCACAACTCCACAAACCTTGAAGTACCAACCCCGAGGCCAGAGGGTCTTCCATCCCCTCTAGTTGACAACATGACCTTGTCAAAAGCTCTCCAAATCCTTATAGGAAAGGGCCATCTCAAACCCCTTGAGCCTCGGCCTCTCCCAGATCTCCTTCCGGCCAAGCATGATCCAGCCAAGTACTGTGCCTTCCATCAACAAACAGTGGCCGACTGGCTAGTAGTAGTGGCCGGCAGCCACCTATGGTAGCCGGTCGGCCATTAGTGGAAAAGTTGCTCAAAGTGCTCCTAAGGTTGAGCAGAAGCAGTCTGTTATTTGGTGTATTGTTCAGAGATCAAAGCAAAGTGCAAATAGAGGCATCCAAGGGCAAGGCGGTGGATTTTCAGAAGGAAGCCAACCGAGCATGCATGCGTCCGTCGCCCTCGAGGCCATTTAATTGTTTCAATTAGTTAGCGTAGCTAATCATTTGATTCCAGTGTTGTAATATTCTAATTAGCTTAGCATAGCTAGTTTCAATTCGGTTCGTAATTAATTAGCTAGAATAGTTAAGTAGTTGGTTTGTAATAATTAGCTTAGCCTAGCATAGCTAGTAGCTTATTTATTTGGACCCTCCTTCGAGAGGGCGCAATGTTGTAATAAGTGTGCGTGCGTGCGTGTGTGTGTGCATGTCTTCCAACCCCACTTCTTTCCCCCTTTTACTTAACCGCTTTTGATGGTTAGTTTGGGGCACGTTTTCAATTAGCATACCTTATGTTTGCATGTTTGCATCATTCATTTGTATTGCATGCACCGGGCTCGGCGCATCATTCAAATCGCATCGTATTTTCTATACTTACTTGAATACTTGTTTCAAAACATGTTATCAAGTTGTTGCATTCATATGCCATCTTAGATAACCGAGCCTATTTAGTTGCATTATTGCATGTGTTGCATTAGGCATCTTAGCATAGTTAGGATCATGCATATTTCTAACTAGCTTTTGTTTTGGCTTGGAGTACACTATAAGTGTTACGCTTTAGCATACTTGCATGAGTGTGAGTGATGCCATGATAGCATGGTTGCCATGAGGCTATTTGCTTAAATGCTTAACTGCATGAATGCCTGTGGGTGAAGGCTTTGTTGTTTGAATTGGGACAATTCGATAATTGTGAGTTTTAAGCCCACTTTGCGAAGTGGCAAAATCTTGTTTTAAGCCCATCATGTTTGATGGAAAATCTGCGCTTTAGCCCACTTGCGAGTGGCAATTTCAAACCATTTTAAAAAACAAACATGAATTGTTTTATTCCAATTCTCACGACTTAGTCTATACTTGCTCGTGTGTGCGTCACATAGTAAAGTTAGATTAATAACCGGATAAGAACACATGAGGTTTATAAAACAACATATCATGGTAGTAGAGGCCGATATTTGATCGGGCGAGTGGGGGTGCTCATTTCACGACCTTCCCCTCCCGTACCCAAGTTCCCGAGCCGAGGCAACTTTGGTGATGACGAACACGTGGCCTTTGGCACGAGTCAAGGTTTCCTAAATTTCCCAAAAATAAAATATTTAGGTGGCGACTCTGTAATTTGGCAAAGTAGTCTAGTTTTGGCATTAGTTGATTCAAAATCGATTTTCCAAAATGATTTGCCGAATTGGACTCTTTGGTGTTTATCAGTCTCACATTGCACTTTGTGAGATTAGATTCAAAACCGTGAAAGGAGTCTGAACTATAGAGGACCAATTCGCGCCTCTCCGAAAGGGGGGCGCGTGAAGAAGGTCGAGTCCACAGTTGCTTTCGCCTTCATCTCATTGACAATAAGATCTAGGATCTCATTGACAATAAGATCATAGCTCCACCCTCAAACCAAATGTGACCACCAACCCGCTCCCTGTCCACAACCAAGTCCTCCTTCGCAGGAATATCAACTTCATCCATACACTATTGCCCACCTTCAACCCCAGCATATATATATCGCCCCATCCCATTTGCCTAAACCTAAGGTGGTTATTCCTGATAGAACAAATTCGTGCGTGATGGATGTAACACCTGAAACCTAACCAAAGCCTGTGGTGGCGGTAGTTGAAGAAAAAGGAAATTCACCGAAAGCAGAGTTGTTTGATACCCAAATTGCGGAGAAGGGGCCCTCACCCATGAAAGAGTATGATCCCAGTTGTTATATTGTGGCTTCTGACCAACCAAAGCTTGGAATCATACTACCAGACTCGCTTAGCATTAACGCCATTAGAGAAAATGGGCCTAGACAAAATTTGGATAATTGGCCTAAAAAAGGTCTTGATGACCTAACAGAGATAGAGGAAGACTTAGAGAATCTATATTTCTTTAAGAAAGAGGATGTAAGCAGTGTTCAGATCAGATGGTGGAATCCGAGCCGGCCTGAATCTAGCCACGGGTGTTTAGGCAGCGAAGAGGAATTCGATACAGAGGAACAGAAAAAAAAGAATCCAAAAGGAGAGAAAATTGGTGAGAATAGCAAGTCTAAGGGCATGCCTATCCTCGGTAGGGAGCGAGCGTTGGAATAGTTTCAAAGAGAGCGGATAGAGGAAATACAGAGAAAACTCGCCCTGGAGTAGGTGAAAGGGATAAGAAAAGAGGACTTCAAGTCAGAGGACAACGATGTCCAAATTACAGAAAAGCATGAATGGGAATCCGGTAATAGGGAAAAGATGCCAAGAAAACTCAGATAGTATCGAGAGGCAGAAATTGAATTAGCCACAGAGAAGGAGCAGCGTGTCGACGGAGGACACGATGTGAACATGATTCGGGCAAAGCTTGATAATGGCCCAGTAATGATTGCGGGAGAATGGTGGGAGGACAGTGATCTAAGCCTTGCTTACACTGATGAAGGGTGGAAGACTGGTACCCTTGACAATACATGGTATACAGAACAAATCAACCACAAGACAAGAAGTGGTCGCTATTTCAAATCCCCATCCCTAGATCAAGCAAAACCCTCCAGGAAAGTGGCCGAGAAGTTGAAGGAGAAGGACATAGAAGAAGACCTGGTGTTGAGGCAGCTTAAGAAGATCCAGGTAGATATTTCAATTTTGGGGCTGCTGATGGCTTCCCGAGAACACAGACAAGCATTGCTAGAGACACTAAACATGACCAAGCTACCTATAGACACCACAACCGACCAACTGGTGTCTTCAGTTACATTTGGGGATGCTACTCCATTGTTGTCTTTCATAGACAAAGAGCTGCCGCCCGAGGGGGCCAACCACAACAAACCTCTCTATATAACCTTGGAAAGCCGAAATAAGTGGATCTCGATAGTGTTAGTTGACGCCGGTTCGGCAATCAACGTATGTCCGGCAAGGACCGCTTATGCCATAGGTTTGAAGCTAGCTGACTTCACTCCTACAACCCAAGTTGTTCGAGCTTATGATAATACTAGCTGCCATGTCATGGGAACCTTTAAGAGTCAGATATTGATTGGTCCATCTGAACATGAGGTTGAATTTCATGTGATGGATGTGCTAATAACCTTTAATCTACTCTTGGGCAAACCTTGGCTGCATCAAATGAAGGCGGTTTCTTCAATGGTGCAGCAACTGGTGATGTATCCATTTAAGAGGAGGATTGGAACTGTTTATGGAAATTCTTCGATCCACCCTCCCTTGGGAACCACCGTACCTTTGTTAGAAATATGGCATGGAGAAGAGGATGTGTTCCTTTCTGGCTTCTCCTTGGCAGAGGCCGCGGTTGGTGCAGTCTATCATGGCAGAGGATGAGGGAAACTATGTGAGCTCCCAATCTATCTATATGATGAATAAGCAAGGACACCTTTTCGGATTGGGACTGGGTAGAAGTGGGAGATAGGGAAATACTGTTGCTAAAGAAGTAAGCCATAACTCCCATGCTTTCGGGCTAGGGTACAAGCCAAATGTAGAGGATTGGAAGAGAAAGGGGGATGAATTGAAGGAGAGAATTAAAGCAAAGAAAGCTGGGAGGCAATTTGAGTTGGTCCACAAGCCGATCAAGGGGACCCTAAATGGACGCTTTGTCCATGAAGGAGAAGACTTCCCTTTCTGTGGATTTCCAGAGCCGTGAGTCGACCGGGAAACAAAGAAGAGATACCCCGGGTTTGAGATCTTTTTCAATCACCAGTTGTCAAACAGTGACGAGGAGAGGATCGGCCCAAGCATTGATATAGGGCAAGGTCGAAATGCAAGCTCAGATAGCGATGGAGAGGAATTGTTAGGGATTGCACTGGTTGACCTACTAACAAACTCCAACGTTGGGGTTAAGCTCGTTAACTTGGGGGATAGTGTTACTATCTCTGTGATTGGAAATGAACCAGTGGTAGATTACACCAATCTCATCGTGGACATGGCCAAAGCTCCATGCCTAGTTTGGCAACTCGAGAGGGGCTTTATTGACAGTTCTGAATCGGATGATAAGCCTGAATCTGATTCCACTGAGTCTGTTGGGTCGAAATTAGATTCGAGTCTGTTTGAGGAGTTTAAGTCTGGCACTTTTGGGGGTGGTAACCCGGGTGCCAAGGTCCTATCTAGGTCCTCTTTTGCATTTCTTTTGAGTTTGTTATAACCGAGGAGGAGCTAGAACTTCTGAGTGAGAATGCTACAAATTTCCTTTACTTCTCTGTGCCATAAATTTATTGCTTTGACCAATATTTTCAAAATTTTAATGAAAACGAAGAGGAAGAAATTCCTTGAGCTTTGAAAAACTTGATTGACCAAGAGGAAGAGAGGTGTGCTAAGCCCTGTATAGATAAGATCAGTGGAATTAACATGGGTACTGAGAAGGATCCCCGCTTAGTCCAAATCGGGTCCACGTTGTCTTCGAAGGAACGTAAGCGTTTAATCGCTTTATTAAAAGATTTCAAAGATGTTTTTGCATGGACCTACGAAGACATGCTTGGAATCAATCCTAAGATTGTAAAGCACCAGATCTCTCTCGACCCCGAAGCCTAGCCAGTCAAGCAGAAACTCCGCAGGATTCGTCTCGATAGGGCACTGAAAATTAAAGAGGAAGTTACTAAGCAGATCGATGTCGGATTTTTGATGGTATCTAAATATCCAACTTGGTTGGCCAACATTGTTCCAGTTCTGAAGAAGGACAGTAAAATCAGGGCTTGCATCAACTTCCGGGATCTGAATAAGGCTAGTCCAAAGGATGACTTTCCATTGTCGTACATCGACGAATTGGTAGACTTCACTACTGGCCATGCCTTGTTATCATTTATGGATGGATTTTCGTGGTATAACTAGATTTTGATGGCGCCTGAGGATAGAGAGAAGACTGCGTTCACCACGCCGTGGGGTACCTATTGCTACAGGGTTATGCCATTCAGGCTGAAGAACGCTAGGGCTACATATCAGAGAGCTGCAACCACAATCCTACATGACATGATCCATAAGGAAGTTGAGGTGTATGTGGATGACATGATTGTAAAATCCAAAGGATGAGAAGGCCACTACATTTCGCTAGGAAAATTCTTCGAACGAATCATGGAGTACAGACTGAGGTTGAATCCACAGAAATGCACTTTTGGGGTGACTATAAGGAAGATTCTGGGTTTTCTGATCACACATAGGGGAATTGAAGTAGATCCATCCAAGATCAAGGCCATCTTAGAAATTCCACCACCATGGACTAAAAAGGAAATGCGCAACCTTTTGGGAAAAGTGCAATTCATAAGACAGTTTATCTCCAAACTAACCATGACTTGTGAACCACTATTTGGTCTCTTGAAAAAAGGGAAGAAGTTTCAATGGGATGATCGATGTCAATTCGCTTTCGAACAAATTAAACAGTACCTTCAAAATCCGCCTGTATTGTCGCCACCAGAACTGGGAAAGCCACTGATCATGTATCTGTCCATAACAGAGTCAACCAAGGGGTGCATGCTAGCACAAGAATCAGAAGCTAAAGTGGAAAAGACCATTTACTACCAAAGCAAGAAGATGCTGGATTACGAGACCCACTAGACTCCTCTGGAGAAAGCTTGCTTAGCTTTGGCTTGGGCCACTAGGAAGTTAAGACACTACCTGTTAGCCCATTCCATAATTCTGATTTTGAGATTAGATCCCATCAAATATCTCTTTGAGAAACCAGCACTTATGGGTAGGCTAGCTCGTTGGTTGCTTCTTCTCTCCGAGTTTGACCTCAAGTACGTTACTTGCAAGTCAGTCAAAGGGAGAGCAGTAGCAGAATTTTTGGCAGACCACCCAGTACAAAGAGATGATGCAATAGAGTATCTGTTCGTAAATGAGGAGATTCTGCAGTCGAGTATCTGTTCGTAGATGAGGATGAGACATGGACAATGTACTTTGACAGAGCAGCTAACCAATATGGTTATGGGAAAGGTGTGTTGCTTATAGCACCTGATGATTCTCATATACCCCTAGCTTTCAAACTCTGATTCAAAGTATTTAACAATGAAGTAGAGTACGAGGAGTGTATCGCTGGACTAGAAGCTGTCCTAGAACTAGGGGCAATAAGGTTGGATGTCATCGGGGACTCAACACTAGTTGTTTCTTAAGCCAATGGAGACTGGAAGGTCAAGGAAGAGAAAATAAAATTTTTTCATCAGGCCCTGGACATTCTGATCCCAAGGTTTGAAAAACGGACATTTACACATCTACTAAGAGAGAACAATCGGTTTGTTGATGCATTGGAAAATTTATCCTCCATGGTAGACATACCACTCAGGGTTAAGATGCGTTCGATCATCATCGAACAGAAGTATGCTCTTGCTTACGAGACAATAGCCGTAATAGATAAAGTTCAAGATAAGAACCCCTAGTATTATGACATTTGGAATTTTCTAGAGAAGGATGCGTATCCACTAGGGACAAATGCCAAGGATAAACAGGAAATACAGTGTCTAGTTGCCCAGTTCATCATCTACGGAAATAAGTTATACAAGAGAGGGCATTTGGGATTGCACAAGCTCTGTGTCGAAGAAAAAGAGTTAAAACGTCTCATGGAGGCCATCCATGGAGGAGAGTGTGGAGCACACATGAATGGTGTGATGCTGGCCAGGAAGACCCTCAAGCAAGTCTATTATTGGTCAACCATGGAGGAGGATTGTATCAATTTTATTCGGGGATGCCACAAATGTCAATTCCATGCTAATCGCATGAACATCCCGCTGTCAAAGCTCTACAACATGACTTCACCATGGCCTTTCTCAGTCTGGGGAATTGATGTCATTGGGGCAGTCTCGCCGAAGGGTTCAAATGCACATGAGTTCATTTTAGTGGCGATCGACTATTTTACCAAGTGGGTGGAAGCTCAGTCTTATTCTATGTTGAAGGCATCACATGTGGCCAAGTTCATTAGGAACAACATCATCTGTAGGTATGGGCTGCCAAATAAGATCATATTGGACAATGGCTTACACTTTAAGAAGGAGGTGGTAGATTTGCTTGAGAAATACAACGTGGCTTTTCACAAGTCATCAACATATAGACCATAGACTAACAGAGCTGTTGAGGCCGCAAACAAAAACGTCAAAAACATCATGCGAAAGATGGTGGAGACCTACAAGGACTAGCCAGATAAACTCCCTTTTGCACTCTGGGGTTATAAAACGTCAATTCGGACATCTACAGGGGCAACCCCCTACTCTCTAGTATATAAGATGGAAGTTGTTTTGCCGATTGAGATCGAAGTACCATTACTGAGAATTATGGCCGAGTGTCAGATAATAAAGGTGGATTGGCAACAGAACAGGTTCGAAGAATTGATGTTGTTTGACGAGAGGAGGTTGAAGGCATTATACCATGTCCAAGGATATCAGCGCAGAATTGCCAGGGCCTTCAACAAGAAAGTCAAATCTAGAAACCTCAAAAAAGGAGATATGGTGCTGAAAGACAACTGAGCTTCTAATTATGACCCTTGGGGCAAGTTCAGACCCAATTGGACTAGTCCTTACATCATCAAACCTATCTGGTTAGGAGAAGCGATTATCCTTATGGATTTGGATGGTTTGGAGTTCTCGTGACGGATTAACATGGATAAATTGAAGAAATACTATCCTTGAGAGGCTCGCTAGGCTGAAAACTCGAAAGGGCAACCTAGGCAAAAGTTAGAGCATGAAAAATTGGAAATAAAGAAAAATAGAGCTCGTAACGTTGAAAACCCAAAAGGGCTGCTTTGGCAAACGTTAGAACACAAAAGAAGAGAGTGAATACTCGGGTGAACCCTAACCGAACTACATAAGGCCTAATTCCTATTTTTGGGATATGTAGGCAACTTCTTCTCAAAGTTTGGCCATACGATTCAATTGTGCTATCCATTTGTTTGATCGGTTAATCTTTTTCCATCATCCGTTAGCTTGATTGTGTTACCTCCATTTGGCGGAAGGGCCAGTTGCAAGATAGAGCAGTAAAGGTGAATGCAATTGTGGGTGGTTATGATCTTTTTGATTCGAAGCTGTACATCTTAAGGATTGATTCCATGTGTGTCAGGTAATGACCATTGGCGACAATTATTTTTGGAAAGTTTTAATGAAGCTGATTTTCTCAAAATTTCACTTTCTACAACACAGACCTTTCTTTGGACCAAAAAGAAAACTTTTTAGTACTCACAACTTTAATTACATGATTTCAACACAAGTACACCTTCTAACTCTCAGGTTAAATCAAAGTTATTTTTACATCATAAAAACTTGAAAAGAAAAGTCAAAGCAATAAACTACGGGCACAAGTAACTCAAGTAATAGTCCTCTGCCTGTTGCTCGCACTCTAGGAAGTCTCTGCAGCCAATGATGGCCCAACTTGTGTCTCGTCCTCAAGCCAAGCCAAACACTGGCTAGAAAGGGCATAGTTGAAGCTGGTAGCTGTAGACACCCCATTTTTGACTGCCCTTAAGACTTGGGCGCTACTGATGGTTTACTTGGTGGTGAAAGATGTGCAGAGCAAAAGTTCAATTTCTTCGGCAAGAGGAGAGTCAAATACTAACCCCACACCCCAATTTTGGACTAAAACTATTTTGAATGGTTTTTAGACCTTAAAACCCTCTCTTTCAAAATATTTTTGAAATAAAGTTTCTACGATGTTACGAGGCTCGCATTTTGTCAAATGTTGTGCTTTTCGGTAAACCGAGTGAGGACAAAGTGGAAATGAATGAAAGAGAGATGAAATCTTTGGAAAATCTTTCAAAACACATTGTTTAGGGGTTTGGAGTTGAAGAAAAGAGGAGAAGAGGGAAGAAACCTAGTTGAGGAAGAAGATGGGCATGAACCATTAAGAGAAAGTCGGGCAACCCTCGCTAAATTAGGCCTATCATGTTGTATACTTGGATTTAAGCTATGAGGCCACCACTTTTGGAAAGAAGACTTTCGGGGCTTCATTTTTCACTCAAGAATCTCCTAAAGCCGAGTCCGGACGGGGGAGATATGATTGGTTGAAGTTGGGCATCATTTCGGTTGGACCGAAACTGAGCAGCTTCTCCAAAACACGCATAACGTTTTTCACAGTTGGCATTTTTATGCAAGACTGCCACCATTGGAAATCTTACTTCCGGGGCTTCAATTTGGGCACAAGAATGACCTGAAAATGAGTTCATATGAAGGAGTTATGCCCATTTGAAGTTGGGCCTAAAAAACAGATTTTGTTGGCCGATTGGCCAAAAAAGGAGCAGATAAGTGGCAGATCGGCACCAAAGATGGCCGATCGGCCAAGAGTGACCCAAACTCAGATTTTTTGAAGATATTTCATCTCCAGCTGTTCCACGCAACCTCCAGCTGTCCCATATTTAGATATTTTCGACCAAAAGCTTTGAATTGCTATATACGAAGCCAAATATCTCATATTCAAAGAGTTAGAACTTCTTGAGCAAGTTTGTGAGCCTCTCTCTCTAGAATTTTTAGACCTAAATCTCTGCCTCTCTCTCTATAGTTCACTCTCTCTTCCCCTTTTGTGCATAGAAGTGCATAGAAGTAGAGAAATACAACTAATTTGCCTATGCATCCTTCATCAAAGTTACATATCTATGGGCTGAGGTCCCTTGGAACTGATTTTTGGGCTGTTGGAACGTCATTTGAGCCAACAAAGTGGCTATTTTGCTGCTGTGCATCAAGAGGTATATCCCTCTCCCTTTTAGTTTATTTTGCATGCTAACTTTGCCATAGTTTTCAACTACTTTGGGGCTGTTTTTTGGGGTGGTGTTGAACTAAAAAAACCTCTATTTTTCCTCTATTTTTCAGTCCTAAAAGTGTTGGTTTGAGCCATGTTTGGCTAGGGGGTGTCTCCTCCCTTTTGCTCCTTGGCTTGTATGGCCTTTTGAGCTAACTTTCAAGCTTTTCAAACAACATCTTTTTGGCCTTAAAACCACTGAATTCCTCTATCTTGTTAGCATGTGTTGATGGCCAACCAAATAGGAGGGGGTGGTCCCCCCTCCTCTTGTCTTGTTAGCATGGGTTGATGGCCAACCAAATGAGTATGAGTATTTCCTTCTTTGTGGCTTTGTTTAAGCACTTTTTTTGTCACTTTTAGGACCTTCCATAACTCTGTTTTAGGCTGGTTTGGTCACCTCTTGCATGCTTTATACACTTGTAGTGTAAACTTGCACACTAGCCTAACATGCATCATGCTTTAGACCATCATTCTAGTGTGATTTTGGCTCAACTCCGGGAAGATTTTACTCATGTTTTGCCATGATCTAGGTCTGATTTATGTTGTTTTGGTCATGCATGCATTGCCATGGTTCAATCTAGCTCACTAGCGTTGAGTTTCCAAGCCACTAGCATGCATTGCTTGGGCTATTTTCATGATTTGGCATCATTTCATATGAGATTTCAGTGCATGTAATGTGGTCATACACTTACATCTGTCACTCTTTCAATGCATTGGAGGGTTCATGCCTTATGCCTTAAATATGAGCATATGTGTATGCCATCTTGCCTAGGCTTTTGGGTCACCATTTCAGTGTTTATTTGGTCCTATGTTGCCATGATATAGCTCTGTTTTTGCTTGGTTAGAGCATGCCTCATTTGCTTTATACACTTGTAGTGTAAATCCTCTTTGCTAGCCTTGCATGCCTAATGAGTGAACTTGTTATTCTAGCATGTGTTGACTTGGTATTAGTCCATTTTTGGTGTTATTTTGACATGCCATAACTCTAATTTTTGTTGGTTAAGTCATATCATGCTTGGCTTTGGTAGGTGTAGTGTAAACCTCCTTATTGGCCTTGCATACTCCATGTTTTGACCCTTTATGCTAGCTTGTTTTGGCTTTGCTCCATGCATGTTTTGTCATTGTTTTGGCATGCTCTAGGACTGTTTTGGGTTGTATTGGCCATATGCTTCATGCATTGCATAGCTATAGTGTAAGTGCCTATGCTAGTTTCAAGCTTTGAACCTCCTAGCATGCTTCATTTGTGACATGTACATGATTTGGCATCATCTACCATGACATTTCAGAGCATATAGACTTGCCATGCTCCCACTTCTTTCACCCTTTGAGTGCCTCTAAAGGTTGTGCATTGTTTCCTAGCTTATGGACCAATATGTGTGCATGCATGTTTTGCCTTTTAGTGCCTTAGTTTTGGTGTTTATGGCCACTATTTTGGACATTGCTAAGGTCTTTCCATATCTAGTTTAAGTCCATCTTGCATGTTGTTTGCATGGTTGTTGGCATGCTCATGTTGTATTAGCTTTGTTTGCATGCTTAGGTTGCATTGCATTGAGTTGGCATGCCATTGGCTTTGATGAGTTAATCATGTTGCATTACATTGTTCACATGCCATTAGCATTACTAAGTCGATCTTGGTGCATTGCATGTTGTTGCATGCTTATTGCATTACATGATTTTTACATACTTGTTGCATTGCATTGTGTGTGCATGCCTCGCATTGCATTGTGTTTGGGATAGGGTGTTAGTCCAACACAAGGAATGAGGGACGTTTCATACTTGAAGTGATGAAACGTGCCTCATTTCTCGGTCGCTGACCCTCTTGATCAAGCATGATAGAGGTTAGGGCATTTATGTGTTTTTGTGCATTCATTTGCCATTGACTTGTGCAACTCAGCCTCTTTGGCCATCATGCATCGAAATGCGTGATTGATGGCTCGAGAGTCGAGCACTACACTCCTTTGAGCTTCAAACATGATAAGGGGTGTGGTTGCATACATATTTTCTTGTAAATACATTGCCATGCCTCTGTTTGTGCTCTGTTGCAGCAAAAAGGAGAGTTTGCAAGAAGAGATGGCCGATCGGCTATCTAGTGTGCCGATCGGCTAACAACAATTGGCCAATAGTCTCAAAATTGGTCGATGACCTTTATCTGCTGGCCGATGGCCACCCCTCTTGGCCGATGACCTCTCAAAGTGTCTATGAGGTGGTTTAGAAGCATCACAGAAGTTGGCATAATTTGCAGAGGTGCAGAAGTGTGCAAATAGAGTCAACATGAGGCATGGCAACAGATTTCCAAGCGAAGTCGATCGAGCATGCATATGTCCCTCTTTTCGAGGCCATTTTAACTGCTTTGTATAGTTAGTTAATTTGTAATTAATTAGTTAATGTGTTAGCTAATTTATTTCATCGTTGTAAATTCTTAATTAGCTTGGCTTAGCTAATATTCAATTTGATTATGTAATAATTAGTCTAATTAGATTATTAGATTAGTTAGAGCAGCTTAGCGTAGCTAGCTTGTATTATTCATTCAGACCCTCCGTTGAGAGGGCGAATTTTGTAATAAGTGTGCGTGAGTGAGTGAATGTCTTCCAAACCCACGTCTTTCTCCCTTTTACTTATCAGCTTTTGATGGTCAGTTCTAGGTCATGTTTTGATTAGCATCCTTATGTTTGCATGTTTGCATTCATTCATTTGTCTTACATGCACCGGGCTCGGCGCATCATACTAACTGCATTGTGTTTCCATTCCGATTTGAATACATGATTATCAAGTTGCATCTCATATGCCATCTTGGAATAGCCGAGCCTATTTCTAGCTGCATTTTGCATGTGTTGCATTAGGCACTGTTAACGTAACTAGGATCATGCATGATTTCTAACTAGTTGTTGTTTTGGCTCGGAGTACTAGGTAAGTGTTTATGCTTTAGCATCTTGCATGTGTAAATGTTGCCATGATAGCATGCTTACCATGAGGCTATTTGCTTAAATGATATAACTGTCTGAATGCCTGTGGGTGAAGGTTGGATTGTTTGAATTGGAACAATTCATTGAAATGCGAGTTTTAAGCCCACTTGAGAGTGGCAAAATCATGTTTTCTAAGCCCACTTGAGGGTGGCAAAATCCACGTCTTAGCCTACTTGTGAGTAGCACCTTCAAACCGTTTTCAAACAAACAAACATGAGATGTTTTGTTCAAACTTAGGCGATCTAGTGTATACTTGTATGCTGTGTGCATCACGTAGTAAGCTAGCTAATAAACTGGAATAAGGACACATGTGTTTTCAAAAACAAAATATCATGCTTAGTAAAGGCCGATCTTTGATCGGGCGAGCGGGGGTGCTCATTGCATGACCTTCCCCTCTCGTACCCAAGTTCCCGAGCCGAGGCAACCTTGGTGATGACGGACATGTGGCCTTAGGCACGAGTCAGGGTTTCCTAAATTTCCCAAAACAAAAAAAACATTTAGGTGGCGACTCTGTATCTGGCAAAGCAGTCCATGTTTGACACTTCTTTATTAAAATCAGTTTTCCAAAACGATTTGCCGGATTTGGACTCTTTGGTGATTTATCGGTCTTGCATTGCACTTTGCGAGATTAGATTCAGAACTGTGACATTGAGTCCGAACTATAGTAGCTAAGAACTACAATTCGCACCCTCGCGCGCGGAGCGGAGTTCCGGGTGGTCTACAGTAGTAGGGGCCAAAAGCTCTCTTCTCCTCCAAGCAACAAGGTATCGAGCTAAGTGCAAAGCACAAATTGGGAATAGAGCAGGGTATTCCACCCCCTCATCTGGACGAGTCTGATCACGTCTAAACTGGTGTCTGAACCAGAACGGAAAGTAAAAAACATAGTGTGTAAGGCGGATCAACTATATACCCAGCTAGCAGGACATGCTATAGCTTATCTTGGTCAAGTTCAACCAGGGGCAGCACCAAGCGATGTTAGTCACAGATCTGCTGCATATCCAGTCACACCACAATCCCTCTATGGGAAAATCCACCAGCTACAGGCGAAAAGAAGTAGGATCTGGCCAAATACTTGGGGCAAGGGTCTACGACCTTCAACTTATCCATCAACCACACCTGGAAAGGGATAAAAATAAGAGAGATTAAAGAATAGAGAGATGTGCGTTGGGAGAAAAGTAAGGAAAGGGTTTCGAGAAAAAATAGAGAGTGAGTGCCAAAGTGATGTGAGAAATCATAAATGAGAAAAGGGTGGGAAATAATACCTGGAGAAGCAGTGGACTCCCCACAAACCAAGAAGTCTCCCGCTGATGGAAAGCATCTAAACCCATCAAAGTTTCGGCTAATGCCAAACCTATGTAATTCTGACCCTCCTTGAGATGTTGGGCTACTTTGATCAACCTAATACTAGCTCTGTTGCAACTAGGGGCAAGTAGGAAGTGTGAAAGTAAACATAAGCATAGGGCGTATTAACGATAACCTTGCTAGAGAATGCAACTTTTGTCTCCAATGCTGAAAAACTGATGAATCAAGCCTGGTATATCCAACTCCTCGTCATGAGCCAAGGATCGAGCCTCATATAAAGTAAGCCCACACATCAAGAGCCCCATGCATGGCCAAACGGGGTTGATGCATAATCTCCTCATTTTGGCGAGACTCCATTAATGCTTAAAACTCTTCGAGAGTTGGACAAATTTCTTATGATCCAAAATGAAACACATGAGTGAATGGGTCCCAACATCGGGCAGCGGCATGAAGGAATGGAAGGCAAAGCAGAGTGCGACTCAATGAAAAAAGAGCGTTTATGCTGAAACCGCTGAAATTTATCTTTTCCATGCCATCCAAAGTGGTCGTCCAATCCTTGAGCCTCTCAACAAGAAAAGACTCCATTTTTAGAGAAAGTAGCAGAAAAGATGATATCCTGTCGAAGGAGCAAAAGAAAACCTTTATAGGGGATAAGGTTGTGTGAGTGGCTGATAGCTGTTGCCAGCTGCCCAGCCGCAAGTCTTGGCCGGCAGGCCAATTCACTAGCCGACCGTCCATTCCATTGGCCGGCCAACCAAGTATGCTGGCCAGGCAGTTCGGCAGCAGTGTTATGTTGGCCTTTTTTGCTTGTAAGTCTTGTTTTGAGTCTTTTGTTTCTAGGAAGTGTAAATAGCTGTGTTTAGGTTGTTTTTACTTTGTTTTTCCTTTATTGAGTTGTATTTTATATTTGGGTTAGTTGAAGGCTTAATATCCGATTAAGAATTCATTTGAATGTGATCATTCTAAGATTCAAAATTCAAATGCAATCATCGATTTTATGCAAGTGTGGTGCCATTCTCGAGATGCTGTAAAAAAAATAAAGCTTCTTTTATAAAAACTGCAGAGTTCTACCCCGATCATAATTTTTACAAAAGAGAAAATTCAAGTTTTCAAAACAAAAAAGTAAAGTCCTATCTGAAGCTATACAAAGTTTTAAACTACAAAGCAAAAAAAAAAAAAAAAAAAAAAAAAAAAAAAAAAAAAAAAAAAAGGAGTAAAAAAGAATGCAAAAATCGTTGTCAGTTGCATTAGGTGCGTCGAGAGGCCCTCTTCGTCCTCTTTCAAGGAAGGGACTCGGGGTCATTGTCACCATCAACGCTGCTATCATCAGAGGAATGGAACCTAGAGCCAAAATCATCCTCTCTACTCTTTAATCCAGAACCAGCATTATCCTCCTCGCTCCCAGGACCTAGAGCGCTCGCTCATCGACCCCTTAGTGCCGCTAGTCTTGGTGTCATCTCCACTCAAAATTGGCTCTGAAGATGAGGAAGTCTCCTCTGCCTGAGACTCGCCACTCTGACTCCAGGAACCCTTACCTCTGTCCCAACCTATACCCTTACCCCTGCCGTGTATAAGAGTCTGTCTACCTCTCCTCTCTGCACTCGGAGGAGGTGTCGCTGGTGCCGCAGGTATAGATGGAGGCTAAAAAGCACGAAACAGAATATCATAATAGTATTAGAGCAGAATCAACATGAGTATGGAAAATCAATACAGTGTGGTCCAGAACAGTATAATTATGGCAAAAATAGAATTAGTGCAGTCAGATGAATGAGAAAATAAGGGTACCTGATGACCATGAAGAGCGAGCAGGGCCTCCCTCCTCAGTACCATTTGTACTAGGGAGTCGACAAGCTGGAGGAGCCCGTCCATATACTCTATCGGCACCTATAAGTCAGTTTGAACATTAGTATGCAGAAGAGGGAATGTGAAACACAAACTGCACGGCAAAGTACATACCTGCTGCACGTTAGAGTCCCTGACGTACTCCTACTCCTTTGGATAGTCAACTGGGATTTGGTGGGCCGCCCCACTCGGCCGGTAGTAGGTGATCATGGCTGGGATCACAGACAGACTTGCAACATATACAACGAGGGTAGCCCCTCCAGTATGAGGGGCTCAGCCGTAAGAAAGGCACCTCCAGTAGCGAGCATACCTGCAATGCCTCCCGTACGAGCTTCAGTCAGAGACGGCATCAGGTGGGTTTGGATAAACTCAATGTAGTCCTCAACCCCTTGGAAGAGGTCGGCGTCCTGCCCCGCCATATACTGTACGATAGCCTCGATAGTAGACTATCAGCAATCCTTATCGATGAGGGGGGAGGAGCAGGAACAATAGGATCAGGTGACTCAAGGGTCTATTGCACAAATTTCTCTACTAAGTACCAGGTCTGGTAGAAAGGACCCTCCAGCAAGATCCGTATCTAGAAGGTATCCTAGGACCCGACGTACTTGTTCCTCATCCCAGCCGGCATCGTCACCCATGGCTGCCACGTAATCTGTAAACACAGAATTTATAGTTGTCAGCTTTTAGTTGCCGTCAGTTGTCAGAAAGTGGAATGGGTCAAAACAGTAGCAATGGAATGGAATGGGCATGAGTTTTAGACTACCTCGCGCACCGTCACTATGTCAAAGAAACGATGGTAATAGGCAAAGATGGTAACGCTATAGCGCTAGGGATGACATTTGCCATTGTATCGTCTAGAGTAGGGGGACCACTGCCTCCACATCATCTTGTGGGAACCGGGGCGAGGGCAGGAAAGTAGGCATAGACCCAGATCTGTAAGAAAATATTAGTTTGTGAGTCAACACGAAGATACAGAAATGAAGACAAAAAATGAAAAACAAAAAGCATGAGCAAACAGAAATGAACAGAAAGTGTGGTGTGTACCTCCCAAACTCTCTAGTAGCCTTCGACCTTGTTCCCCTTCTTGCGGGAACCGGAGCTCATGTAGCTATATAGAGTGTCGAGGCCAGCACCACCCTAGTTGTAGAACTATACCCAGGACAAGACCACCAAGGCACTGAGCAGATACAAACCTACGGTATTCCACCTATCCGTAAACAAGGTGGTACTGAGGAGGTAGATCAAGAAACCCCGGGTGTACTGCTCGACCTGCTTCTCAATCTCTGGCTGACTCTCATGGAAGTGGTTATAGAACCAGCTATATCTGACCATAGCTGGCCTGTCCAAGGGAGGGTGTGCTTCGAGCAGGTAGATCCAAGCGGCCTCTCCTGGGCCCATATCAATGTCGAAGGGGATTGGATCGCCCCCTATTCTCAGCTCTGTGATCATGGAGAAGTCATAGGGGGTCATCGTCATCTCCCCGTTGGAGGAGAAGTGGAATGAGCTGGTGGTGTCCCACAAACTCTCTGCTAAAAGCACCGAGCAGGGACTGGCTCGCCTGAAGTTGTGCAAGCCCCGAGCAGGGATAGGCCGAAGCGTACCTCATCAACTAGCTCTCTAACTCTAGCGGGAAGCTTCTGGTACCAGTCTCTCGCCATCTTTGCTCCACAGCCTCTCTAGGCAAGAGCGTGACCCTGTGTTAAAAAAGAAGAATTTGTTAAGTGCATGACAGATGAAAGACTGTAAATGAAATATCAAAGCATGAAAAGTGCATAAAAAGGAGCAAAGATTCTTACAGCATCGTGAGAAAAATGAGAGGTGCACTCTCGCAAGAGGAAGTCCTCGGCATACCCCTAGCAAAGTCCTCAAATCGTAGCATGCCTCCCGATGCCATCGCATGCATGCATGGATTGTAGGTGGCGAGGTCAAAAGGCCTCACCCTCAATGATGGTAGCTCAGGCTCGGGCCCTAGAGGGTAGATCTCCTTCGCAAGTAATATCGGCAGTAATGTCCTCTACCACTTCATCCGCTTCCTCAACCATCGACTTCTTAATACCCGCAACGGGTGGAAGCACTAGCACCTCGGGAGGGGCACTATTACATGGAATATCATCCGCCATGGAGAAAGTAATGGGCGGAGAAGAAAAATAAAGAAAATGAGAGAAATAGTGAAAAATCCTAAAATCAAGCCCTGTGAGAGAGAAAATGATAGGAAAAAGTGAAAACTCAGAAGAGAGTGTGCAAATACCAAGAAAAACCTGTGAGAATAAGCCAAAAAACATTGAGAAAACCCAAAAACTCAACCAAATCAAATTCCAATTGGTTCAAAACGTAGAGGGCCAAATGGCTTTACGAAAAAGTTTTGCGTGGATTGTTGGTAACGCAATAGAGTGATAATCTATAGAGAAAGACCCTAGAGAGAGAGGGAGATGATTTTCGGATGTTGTAGATGTGAAAAAGTGAGCCAAACACGTGTTTTAATGAGCCACAGGGTGAAATCCCATTTCTGCCCCGTATTTGGGTCGGGTGGCCGGCCATCCAAATAATTGGCCGGCCGGCCCATCTTTTGGCCGACTGACCCTCCAAGTGGTCCTGATGTGTATTTTGATGAGATTCTGCATATTCTATGCATGGAAGGTCTTGTGTTCATCTTAACAAGAAAATTATAGAAATTGGGTTCGGAAATGTACTTCCGAATACACCGTCCCGAGTCCTGTCATTTCTGTAAAGTGGGAAAATGCCCGGTCTCAAGCTTGAGCAAGTTGTATCCTTTTCTGAGCATTTAAGGACCTCCTAACTATAAGTCGGAGATCTTTATGAGGTGTTTTCAAAGCATCGCTTTCTGTTTATCTTTTCAAGTATGTTGTCTATTATGTTGCATGGAACATGCATCGTATTGTTTTTTACATCAGCCACTGTAATTATATTGCAAGCAAAGTCCTCAAATCGCAGCGTAACTTCGGGGTGCCATCTCAAGCATGCGTGGATGGTAGGTGGCGAGGTCAAAAGGGCCTCACCCTCAACGACGGTAGCTCAGGCTCAGGCCTTGGATGGTAGATCTCCTCTGTAGCAATATCAGAAGCAATGTCCTTTGCCGTTTCGTCAGATTCCTCAACCATCAGCTTCTTAATACTTGCAGCAGGTGGAAGCACTAGCACCTTGGGAGGGGCACCAATCATGTGGAATATCGTCCGCCATGGAGAAAGTAGTGGGTGGAGAGAGAAAAATAAGGAAAATAAGGGAAATAGTGAAAAATCCCAAAATCAAGCCCTTGGAGAGAGAAAAAGATAGGAAAAACTGAAAACTCGGAAGATAGTGTGCAAATACCAAGAAAAACCGATAAGAATAAGCCAACAACAATGAGAAACCCAAAAAGTCAACCAAATCAAATTCCAATCAGTTCAAAACGTAGAGGGCCAAATGGTTTTACGAATAAAGTTGCATAGATCGTTGGGTAACGCGAATAGAGTGATAATCTAGAGAGAGAGACCCTATAGAGAGAGGGAGATGATTTTGGATGTTGTAGATGTGAAAAAGTGAGCCAAACACGTGTTTTAATGAGACAGGGTGAAATCCCGTTTCTGCCCCCGTATTTGGATCGGGTGGCTAGCCATCCAAATAATTGGCCAGCCGGCCCATCTTTTGACCGACGATCCTCTAAGTGGTCCTAATGTATATTTTGATGAGATTCTGCATATTCTGTGCATGGAAGGTCTTGTGTTCATCTTAACAAGAAATTGAAGAAATTGGGTTCGGAAATATGCTTCCAAATGCACTGTCCCCGGGTCCTGTCATTTCTCTGAAGGTGGGAAAATGCCCCGATCTCAAGCTTGAGCAAGTTGGTATCCTTTTCTAAGCATTTAAGGACCTCCTAACTGTAAGTCGGAGATCTTTATGAGGTGTTTTCAAACACCGCTTTCTGTTTATCTTTTCAAGTATGTTGTCTATTATGTTGCATGGAACATGCATCGTATTGTTTTTCACATCAACAACCGTAATATATTGCAATTATGTTGCATTCATGTGCATTGTGTTTTTCATTTATTGTGCTTACCCTTCTCACACGAGTGTGGCTAGGCTTGTACCTCTTCCCTATTCTGTGCGAAGCGTAGCTTGGCTTGTACCTTTTGTCCTCACATCCTCTCTGTGTTAAATGTAGTTTGGCTTGCATCTTTCTCCTGGTTAAAAGCTTCCCTCTCTCTGTATGAAATATGGTGAGATACGCCTGTTGGTTACAGCCATCCTTCCCTCTTTTCGCGTGAAACGCATTAGGATGTTGTTTTCATCCGGTTAAAACCATCCCTCTCCCCATATGAAATATGGGTGAGATACGCCTGTTGGTTACACTACTCTTCCCTCATTTCACATGAAATGCGTTAGGATGTTGTTTTCACTTGGTTAAAACCTTCCCTCTCCCCATATGAAATACGGTGAGAGATATGGCTATTGGTTACACCACCTTTCCCTCATTTCGCGTGAAACGCATTAGGATGTTATTTTCACCGGTTAAAACCTTCCCTCCCCCCATATGAAATACGGTGAGATACGCCTGTTGGTTACACTAACTTTCCCTCCTTTCGCGTGAAACGTGTTAGGATGTTGTTTTCACCCAGTTAAAACCTTCCCTCTCTCCGTATGAAATATGGTGAGATACACTTGTTGGTTATACCACCCTTCCCTCATTTTGCATAAAATGCATTAGGAATTTGTTTTCACCTTGTTAAACCCTTCCCTCTCCTCATATGAAATACGGTGAGATACGCCTATTGGTTACACCACCCTTCCCTCCTTTCGCGTGAAACGCGTTAGGATGTTGCTTACTCTCGGTTAAAACCTTCCCTATCTTCGTATGAAATATGTTAAGATATGCCTGTTGGTTACACCACCTTTGTCCCCCTTTCGCGTGAAACGCGTTAGGTTGCTCTTTTACTTGGTTGCAACTTTCTCTCTCTCTGTATGAAATACGGTGAGATACGCCTGTTGGTTGCATTGTTTTTCCTCCTTTCACGTGAAACATGTTTGGAATTATTGTTTGCTTACTCTTTTTTGTGTGAAACACAGTTGTGTTTATTTTTATTTAAGCTTTAGGCTTGTTTCATTCATATGCTGTCATCTTGTTATTGCTTATTGCATTGTCTTGTATGATCATGGATTTTAGAAATAATTGGCTTCGCAAAGTATGTGAGTCCAGCTTCTAATTGTATTCTTATGCATATCATTTGCATCTTGCCATTGAACTACGCTGGTTTGATTCCTTGCAAAGGAATACATAGTCAACTTTCGAGTTCAACCAATTGCATTTATATTCTGATTGCTTGCCTAAGTCTTACGGCCTTGTCAAATAGGTCGTCTTTGGGCTTTGACATTCACTCACGTCATTTTATGACTTCGAGCTCTGTCAAAGAGGGGCAACTGCAGACATCCCATTTGGACCATCCCTAAGACTTGGGCATCTCATGCTGAATACTCGATGATGAAATGTTACGTTGTACAAATCATTCAATTTCTTCAGCAAAAAGGCTTTGGTTTCAAGCTTCAAAACCTAAACCTTGAGCCCCTTTTGAACCAAAACCTGTTTTTTTCTAGCCTGGCCAATCAGAGACCTGCTGGCCAGCAAGTGGCCGGCAGACCATTTTTGATCAGCAGACCGACCCTCTTCATGGCCAGTCGGCCATGTTTAGCGTAGTAGATATCTTGATAGCTGCCAGTTGTCCCCATGTGCATACCCTGCTGGTGCAAGGTATGCACAAAGGAAAGTTACTTCTAAGGGACTAACTTTCTAGTTAGACCCTTAGAAATCACAAAGGAAAGTGTCATTATAGCTTATTATCGAGTTTGGATTTAGAGTCATTATCGCTTATTTTGGGTTTGACTTAAAATTCATTATCGCTTGTAAATGAGTTTGATTCTTCCTTTGTAATTTCCCCCATAGAAAAAGGCTTGAAAAGGTCATTTGGGTCAAGTCGTGCTTACTATTCTTTATTGCTTTTGGACTTAGTTGATGTAATCATCACCTTTGGACAAAAATGAAGAAAAGATAAGAAATAGAAAGGTAATGTAAAAAGGCTAATAAAATTGGAATAAAAGGAGGAAAAAAAGGTAATAAAATTGGGTTAGGTTCAATCGGACGTTATATTGAACCTATTGCGTCTTGAATCATTGCATACTTTTTAGTGATGTTTAATGATTCATGAAGCAATGTCTATCCCTTACCTTGGGATAACTCCATGATAGGGATGAGGTATTGTCTATCGCTTGTTTAATTTATTGGGCTCTTATCCTATCGTTTCTAAGATCAACACACGATAAATTTGCGACAATTGATGATTTGAGAAACGAATCTACTCCTCTCTTGATCAACTTCATGATAGAGAAGGGTAGAGAGGATAAACATCTCCTGGAAACAGTCTGTCTTTGCTCTATTTCAACTCTGTTGCAATGGGGTAATTCCCAGAAAATAGTGGCCGGCCAGCCATCATTCTATATGGCCAACCACTTCTCAAGGCCAGTCGGCCACATATTTTGAACAAAGAGTGGCATTTTTACGGTAGAACATAGTAGAACCTAAGGCCAAAACACAATAATTTTCTGACTGCAAACAGAGCAGATTCTGGCAGTAAACAGAGAGGTTTGTAGGAAGATGTTCTTGGTTGTGCGCATGTGGGTCCTCGCCTCCTGTTCAAGTCCATTAAATTAGCGCTTTAATATTAATATGTTGTAATTAATTAGTTGCTTTGCTTTCATTCGAACTTGTAATGATTAGTTAGCTTAGTTTATTCAATTGTGTTGTAATAGTTTGTTTAATTAGGAAATTCATTTGGACCATCCTATGCGAGGGCTAATTTGTAATATTTGTATGTCTTCCAACCTCCATTCTTTCTCCATTTTATTTACTTGCTTACTATGGTTGCATGTAGTATCATATTTTCTTTTCATATCATTACCATGACTTGCACCTATTTTTCCATACATTAGGATTTGGCTTATCATACTTGATAACATCGATTATTTCTTGCTTGAATACATGCGCTACCATATGCTTTGAATTGATTTATATGTCTTGTTAAGAAGCCAAATCCTAGTAGTTGCATTTTGTATGTGTTGCATTAGTCACTTGCATATTAGAGCGTGCATTTTTCTAATTATTTTCTTCTCTTTAGTTTATCTTGGTTGAGTACTAGGTGAGCATTTTTACTTTAGCATATTGCATGAGTATTTGTGTTGCTGTATCAAGCATATTACCATGAGGCTAAGTGCTTATTTGAAATACCTTTTTGAATCCTTGTGGATGAAGGATATTTCACTTAAGTTGGGATGGTCTTGATTAAATGTACATACGAGCTTACTTTTTTAAGTAGCACGTATTCAAAACTCCTTTCAAATAAACATGAAATCAAAGCATTCCAAAGTGGATAACGTATTTTATACTTGTGTGCCTCACATAGTAAGTTAGCATAATAATCAAAACAAGAGCATTAATGTACATAAAAATCACATCATGATTAGTAGAGGCCGATCTTTGATCAGGTGAGTGGGGTGCTCAATTCATGACATTCCTCTCTCATACCTAAGTTCCCGAACCAAAACACTTTGGTTATGACAGACAAGTGGCCTTTGGCACAAGTCATAGGTTTTCTAAATTTCCCAAAAATATTTAGGTGGTGACTTTGAAATCTGACAATGCAGTCCATTTCTGGCATCTTTGATGATAAATGGATTTTTTAAGATTTGTTGGATTTGGACTCTCATTTGTGTTTTTCTGTTTCACATTGCACTTGTGAAACCAGATTCAGAACCACAAGAGTTTGAACTGTAGGACTATCATATCCAAAGAGAGTAAACCCATTTGAGGAGCACGAAAAACTAGCTACAGTGAGTTGTTGACAGATCCCAATGGTGTATAAGGGCAGGTTAAGGGTGTAAAAGAGAGAGGTAATGGTACACATGAGAAGGTGTTGCAGATTGAGGGTGTAGAACAGGATGGTAATGCCATAGGTGGTGGGAACACATACATTATAGATATAAACTTTTCTGATATTGAGATCATAATTGATGATGACATTGGGAATGAGTTAAATCATGAAGAGGTAGGTGAGGGTGAGCATGTGGCTAGGGAATCTAAGGATTGGGAGAATGGAAGTCAAAATCAAGGCAAGGAGAGTCAAAATGGAAGTCATCATACGGATAGGGAGAGTCAAATTGCAAGTCAACATAAGGGTAATGTTACACAAAATGAGGAGGGGTTGTAGCATACTACTAACGCTGAGTCTATAGAAGGTAATGAGGCTGATGAGAGTGACATTGCACAAAGTGACAATGTTTTGGCTAATGAGGAGAGATCTTACAATGATGATTATGAGGATTTAGACCATGTAGTCAATGAAGAATGTAATAGTGCTAAAACTTTTGAGGATAGTACAGAGGAAAGTGATGACCAAAGTTGGTTGTATAAAGAACTAAAGGGTCCCAATAATGACATATTTGATGAAACCTTGCACAGAAGAATAGAAGAAGCACCACCTACAGTCTATGAAGCAGATGATGTTACTTGGTATTCAGATCTTGATAATGATGATGAACTGATTAGTTTGAAAGGGCCATTAGATAAAGAAGATGATGGATACCTTAAATAGAAAGAAGTGATAATGAAAGATTCCAAACTTACAATTGGAATGAAGTTTCCCAGTCCCCAAGTTTCTAGAGAGTATTTGAGGGAATTCAATGTGATCAATGGTTATGATATAAGGTACATCAGAAATGAGAGTGCAAGCATCACTACTGTTTGAAGGCATGACTATAGTTGGAGGATACATGCCTTTCCATTGGGAGGAATCATAACCTTTCAGATCAAAACTCTAAACAAGCCAACTCTAAGTATTTAGGGAAGAAGTTTGTAGATAAGGTTAGAGATGATCCTGACATAAGCATAGCTTCTTTCAAGCAAAAAGTGAAGAGAGAAATAATCGTGGATGCAAATAGGTTTCAAATTTATAGCGCAAAGAGAAAGGCAAGAGAGATCATTCCAGGGGATTTGGCAGAGCAATATCATAGGATTAGGGATTATACAACTACAGTTCTGAGGTAAAATCCATCAAGTCACAATTCAATAATAACTGATCTTGAAAAGACGGAGCCTACATTTCAAAGGATGTATTTCAGACTTGGTGCACAAAAAGATAGATTTGTAGCTGGGTATAGATCAAGAATAAGGCTGGATGGTTGTCATTTAAATAAGATTTTTGGAGGGCAGCTACTGAGTGCTATTAGGAAAGATTGAAATGACAACATGTACCCTATTGGTGTGACTTTGGTTGAGATTAAGTGTAAAGCCTCTTGGTCTTGGTTTCTTGAGGAACTGATGAGTGACATTGGGAGTATTGAAGAAATGGGGTGGACATTTATATCAGATAGACAAAAGGGGTAGGTTGAAACATTTACAGAGTTATACCGTATAGTAGATCACAGATACTACCTGAGACATATGTACAACAACTTTAAGGCAAAATACAGTGGTTCTATGTTGAAAGACCTATTCTGGAAAGCTGTATCCACAGGAAATGTAAATAAATTCAATTACTGGATAAAGAACATTGAAGAAGCTGATCCTAAGAAGACTAGAAACAGGAAAATAGTTGTGGAGTGGTTGAGGGAGATTGACCCTTGTGGGAGCCGAATAAATAGCATAATCAGAAGCATACGCCCTAGAAGATAGACATTACTCGGCTCTAACCTGCACGATCAGGAGGCCGAATACAATTAATAGGCCGAGTAACTATTGAACTATGGGGCCGAATAAATAAGCGGATAGTGAGCGAAAAGGGGACCAGGCCCCGAGGCCCTGGAAACGAGTATAAATAAAGGAACAACAGTCGAAGAAAGGTATGTGAGAACTAATATACTTAACTTAAAATACAAGTAATCCAGAGAGAGTAGAGACTAACTTGTCCGTCGGAGTGCTAATTCCGGCACCCCCGACCGGAGTGTTAATTCTTTTTCAGCTGGCTAGCTGAGGATCACGAGCGTCCCCCAGGATCAGAAGAGTATTCCCAAACCCCTTCTCCACAATTGGCGCCGTCTGTGGGAATACTCAAACACATCCATGGCGGGCATAACAGAAGACCCTCCGATAGTCACTAATGAAACCACGCAGAGAGACGACCTCACTCCAACAAACATGCTTGGATCGGAGACTGTCCTCGTAAGACGCGCTTTGAACTTCGCCACACCTTCGACTTCAGAGCATGAGGCAATGCAAGCGATCATGAAACAAGCAAAGAAAAACGAACAGAGGTTGGAGAACATGGTCGTTGAGAACGAACGTCTCCGTCAGGATTTGGCCTTGGAAGTGGCGAAGTCCAAACACGCTGTACGCCAAGATCCGGAACGCCCTCTGAGGGCAGGTGGTCGACAACCTCGAGCCCGACAACACGACACTGATAGCGACTCCGACTCATTATCCCTGGAGCCCAAGAGGAAGGGATGATCTGAAACTTCCAGTTCCTCTGAAAAGAGTCCACGTATAAGGCATAAGTGCAGAAGAAACAGTTCAGATGAAGAAGACCAGCACGATCCTTTTGTACGACGGATCGCAAGGGCGGTTCTGCCCAAAAAGTTCAAAGCTCCGTCATTCACTCTCTATGATGGAAAATTAGACCCCACCGATCACATCCGTCACTACAAACAAGCCATGACATTGCATGCAGACGACGAGGCCCTCATGTGCCGAATATTTCCCAGCAGTTTGGGACCATTGGCTATCAGGTGATATTATAAACTGGCGCCGGCTTCAATCAAAAGCTTCCATCAATTACAGAAATCCTTTAGGGCCAGATTCATCACCAACGAGGTCCAGCTGAAACAAGCCGACTCTCTTTGGGCAATGCAGATCCAGCCAAGTGAAACACTAAGAGCATATTTGGCACGCTACTGTGAGTGCTTTAATCTTGTTGATGATGCTTGCAACGACTCCATGGCCATCACCGCCTTCAAAATGGGTTTGCACCCTGACAGTGCTCTCCGCAGCTCCTTAACTAGAAGACCTCCCAAAACAGTCTGGGCATTGATGAAGAAAGTTGAGGAATACTGCAAAGTGGAGGATGACGCCATACAAGTTAAAGCGGGAAACATGGCTAACAAGACGGTTCCTTCCGAAATTGCTCAAGGGATAAGTTCCGTACCACCTTAGAGCCCCGAACCTTGGTAACGGGCTAAACGAGATAAGAGACGAGATTCTCGCCGATCAAAGCGACCAATGTTCCCACCAAGCAAGTGAACAACTGCAGGGTCGATAGCAGGGCGCACAAGGCGCGCCGATAACAAATATATGGAGCTGGCAGAGCCGATCAAGGCGGTTATGTCCAAAGTCCAACATCTTCCGTTCTTCAAATGGCCGTCCAAAATGATGGGGCCTCCCGAAACGAGAAGACGGGATAGGAGGTGCAAGTATCACAAGGAGCACGGCCATGACACTGAGAGTTGTTACGCATTGAAGGATCACCTAGAGGAATTGGTACAAGACGGTCTCGGTTAGAACAGTACGTCCGAAAGGCAACCCAACCAAAGCAATAACCTTAAGACAGGATTCACCTCCGCTCGGTGTGATCCACATGATATACAGCCTGCCAATTTCATCCGCGGTGCATACGATTCAATCGAGTCCCGACCCTCAAAATAAACTCACCTCGGCTAAATGGCCCCATGAAGCTGCAAGCATTGCTTTTGACGATTCAGATTTGGTCGGCGTGACACTTCCCCACATCGATCCCTAGGTAATTGAGTTATGTGTGAGCCAATTCACCGTTGAGCACGTACTCATTGACCCAGGGGAGCACATCGGAAGTTATGTATTACAAGACATTCATCAAACTCGGCTTCTCTGAATCCGACCTCTCTCCGGCTCCTTATCCACTATTCGGCTTCAACGCAAATCTAGAATACCCGTTGGGGAAAATTACACTACCCGTTCGAACAGGCTCCTGAATAGTGGATGTGGAGTTCTTGGTCGTCAAGCTCGCCATCGCCGTATAATCTCATCATGGGGCGATCCTGGCTGCATACTATGCAGGCCGTACCAAGCACCTATCATCAGCTGCTACGCTTCCCGACAGAACGCGGCATTGAGCAAATCCGTGGCTCTCAGAAATCGGTACAAGCATGTTATCTCCTTGCTCAAAAGACACCAAAGGAGTTGCAGGTGAACTCTATTGAGGTAACAGATCAGAAGAGCCTCGACAATGTTGGGCAGCTTCTAAATGAAAAGGCCACGGAAGACCTAGATTGAGTTGAAATCAACGGCAACCCAGACAGGTTCTTCATGGTCGGCGCCTCCCTCAATCAAGCCGACAAACAGCAGCTAATTTCCTTCCTGTTCGGCAACCTTGATGTATTTGCGTGGACTCCATATGAGATGCCGGGTGTAGATCTGTCTGTTTCACAACACTGTTTAAATGTTGACCCTAAATGCAAGCTGATCGTTCAGAAAAGCCGGTGATCAGCCGCAAAGCACACTGCCCGCAGTTATTGAAGAGGTTGACTGGTTGCTTGACGCCGGGGGTAATCAGGGAAGTGACTTACCCTACATGGCTCTCTAATACTGTGGTTGTGAAGAAGAAAAATGGGACCTGGCGAGTCTGCATTGATGTCACGGGCCTAAAGAAAGCCTGCCCCAAAGATTGTTTTCCTCTCCCCAGGATAGACCAACTAGTAGATGCTACAGCACGTCATTAGCGTAATGAGCTTCCTCGATGCCTACAAAGGCTACCATCAAATTGCCATGCATCCGGAGGACCAAGACAAAACTACATTCCTCACCCCAAGAGGAACCTATTGCTATAAGGTTATGCCTTTTGGGCTGAAGAATACAGGGGCAACTTACCAGAGACTAGTCACCACCATGTTCAAGGAGCAACTCGGCCACACTATAGAAGTGTACATTGACGACATGGTGGTCAAATCCAAGGAAGAGTAGAATCATCTAGCCGATCTGGAAGGGACATTCGGCATTCTACGCAAATATGGAATGAAGCTGAACGCTTCCAAATGTGCGTTTGGGACTGGCTCTGGCAAATTCTTGGGTTACATTGTCAACCGCCTAGGAATCGAAGAGAATCCAAGGCAAATCACAGCAATCCTGGAACTCGGCTCCCCTCGATCGGTCAAGGAGGTTCAGAAGTTAATGGGGAAGGTAGCCGCACTTAATAGGTTCATCAGTCGTTCCACGGACTACTGTCGACAATTCTTTCATACACTATGACACGACAAGGCTTTTGAATGGTCTGCCGAGTGCGAAGCCGCTTTCAACGGCCTCAAAACCTACCTCCGATCAGTTCCACTCTTGACAACACCCTCGGTAAGTGACCCCGCTCATTTTGTATCTGGCAGTTTTCGCCCGGGCCGTCGGCGCCGTACTGATAAAGGAAGAGCTGGGGGAGTAGCGGCCAGTATATTATGTGAGCAAGGCAATGGTCGACGCCAAAACACGCTACCTTCCGCTGGAGAAACTCATCCTCGCCCTAGTCATGGCGGCAAGAAAATTGATGCATTATTTCCAGGGGCATAGCATCGGGGTGCTAACAGATTACCCCCTCTGATCAGTACTACGCAGTGCGGAAGCATCAGAACGCATTTCAAAGTGGGCTCTTGAACTCGACGAGTACGATATTCAGTTTCTACCTAGAACCTCAATCAAGGGACAGGTGCTTGCTGACTTTGTGGCCGAATTCACGGGGGTCTTGCCGATTTCAAGTCTGATGAAGTTCGACCTAAGCCGAACTGGAGAATTTATGTTGGGGACATTTGGCAGTTGTACTATGATGTATCATCCAATCAACGGGGCAGCAAAGCTGGAGTAGTAATCATGGCTCCTGACGGCGCAATAATTGAGCATGCTATCAAACTAGGCTTCAAAGCATCAAATAACGAGGCCGAATACGAAGCCCTTCTGGCCGGTTTGAGGAATGCACACCTTCTGGGTGCTCGACATTTGCTGGTATTTTGTGATTCAAAATTGGTGATCAATCAACTAAAGGGGGAGTAAGCGGCAAAAAAATGACCGTTATGGCGGCTTACATGAAATCGGCTAGCACCTTGCTGGCTAAATTTGACCATCATGAATTGAATCAGATAACACGTGATTAGAACAAACATGCAGACGCCCTAGCTTGCCTAGCCTCCGCCATTAACTCAGAGATTAAACGGACCATCGAAGTAGGTTTCATCCCAGAGCCGAGCATTGGCCCTTCGGAGGAAATCCAGGTTAATGTCATAGAGTTAGGACCAAGTTGGATGGACCCCATTGCTGCATTCCTGTCTTCCGAACAGCTCCAAGCGGACAAAAAAGAAACGCACAAGCTGTGAAACAAAGCCCTACGATACTACTTGGATCCACAAGGAAAGCTTTATAAAAAAATCCCTTTCTAGTCCATATTTGGAATGTGTACACCCGGACAAAGTCGAAGAGCTTCTAACTAAAATACATGAAGGCAATTGTGGTGCCTATTCTGGCGGGCGCTCTTTGGCCCATCGAGCTATAACACAGGGGTATTACTGGCCGACAATGAGAGCTGATGCCGAATGCTATGTGAAGAAATGTGAACAGTGCCAGAAGTTCTCCCCGTTAACCCATCTACCTGCTGAAGAGTTACGCTCCATTACCAGTCCCTAGTCGTTCGCCCAGTGGGGACTTGATATCGTAGGACCATTCCCGAGGGCCCCAGGGAACAAGCGATACTTAATCATCGCGACAGATTACTTCACAAAATGGGTCGAAGTGGAGGCATTAACGCACATTCGAGATGCTGATGTTAAGCGCTTTGTATGGAGAAATATCAGAACACGATTCGGCATTCCAAGAGCTATTATCTCAGACAACGGCACCCAGTTTGATTGTGGTGTCTACCGAAAGCTGTGCAGCAAGTATGGTATTCGGCCTTACTTTTCTACGCCGGCTTACCCACAAAGCAATGGTCAAGCCGAAGCCTCTAACAAATCCATCTTGGACGGCATCAAGAAGAGGCTGGAGAAAGCTAAAGGCAAGTGGGTCGAAGAATTGCCGAGTGTATTGTGGGCTCATCAAACTACACTGAGGCGATCCACTGGAGAAACGCCGTTTGCTCTGTGCTTTGGAACCCAGGCGATCATACCCTTAGAGATCGGCCATCTAACCCTGAAATCACAAGTTTTTGACATGGGCCGAAACGACATGATGCTGGCTTTGGATTTGATTCTGATCGAAGAATGAAGAGACCGTGCCCTTGCATCCATGGTGCGGTACCAGCAGCAGCTTGCCAAGTCATATAATCGACGTGTTGAGCTGCACCGCTACACACTAGGAAAGTTGGTCCTGAAGAAGGTACTTCCAGCCGCCAAGAAATCGGTTGATAGAAAATTGGGTCCTAACTGGGACGACCCCTATCAGATTGATTCGATCGCAGGAGTAGGGGCATATCGGCTCAAAGACATGTCAGGAAGGAGTCTGCCACGGCCTTTGAATTCTACACATTTACTTAAATTCTATCATTGACCCGACTTGTGGGGCTTGATACTTGTACATATTTCACTTTTGCAATGCAAAGTTTCTTATTTCTTCATCGCCCAATTCAGTTCACAAAGCCTCTGGATTCGGAGTGCCCTTCATGGATATCACGATTGGCCGATTAAGCCTCCGGATTCGGAGTGCCCTTCGTGGATATCACGATTGGCCTATTAAGCCTCCGGATTCGGAGCGCCCTTCGTGGATATCATGATTGGCCCATACAAGCCTCCGAATTCGGAGCGCCCTTCGTGGATATCACAATTGGCCGATTAAGCCTCCGGATTCGGAGCGCCCTTCGTGGATGTCACGATTGGCCGATTAAGCCTCCGAATTCAGAGTGCCCTTCGTGGATATCACTACTGGCCCATACAACCTCCGGATTCAGAGCGGCCTTCGTGGATATCACGACTGGCCCATACAACCCTCTGGATTCGGAGCACCCTTCGTGGATATTACGATTGGCCGATTAAGCCTCCGGATTAGGAGTGCCCTTCGTGGATGTCACGATTGGCCGATTAAGCCTCCGGATTTGCAGCGCCCTTCGTGGATATCACGATTGGCCCATAAAAGTCTCCGGATTCGGAGCGTCCTTCGTGGATATCACGATTGGCCGATTAAGACTTCGGATTCGGAGCACCCTTCGTGGATATCACGATTGACCCATACAAGTCTCCGAATTCGAAGCGCCCTTCATGGATGTCACGATTGGCTGATTAAGGCTCCGGATTCGGAGCGCCCTTCATGGATATCACGATTGGCCGATTAAGCCTCCGGATTTGGAGCGCCCTTCGTGGATATCACGATTGGCACATATAAGTCTCCGAATTCGGAGCGCCATTCGTGGATGTCACGATTGCCCGATTAAGCCACTGGATTTGGACCGCCCTTCGTGGATGTCACGATTGGCCGATTAAGCCTCCAGATTCGAAGCGCCCTTCATGGATATCACGATTGGCTGATTGAGCCTTTGGATTCGGAGCGCCCCTTCGTGGATATCACGATTGGCCAATTAGGGACTCCGGATTCGAAGCCCCATCGGCGCATGACGCCTTTGGGGCTGATAAAGCCTCCGGATTCGGAGCGCCCTTCATGGATACCACAATTGCTCAAATACTCCGGATTCGGAGCCCCATCGGTGCATGACGCCTTTGGGCCGATTAAGCCTCCAGATTCGGAGCGCCCTTCGTAGATATCACGATTGGCCCATACAAGTCTCCGGATTCGAAGCGCCCTTCGTGGATATCACGATTGGCTGATTAAGCCTCCGGATTCGGAGCGCCCTTCATGGATGTCACGATTGGCCGATTAAGCCTCCGGATTCGGAGTGCCCTTCGTGGATATCACGATTGGCCGATTAAGCCTCCGGATTCGGAGCGCCCTTCGTGGATATCACGATTAGCCAAATTAGAGACTTCGGATTCAAAGCCCCGTCGGCGCATGACGGCTTTGGGCCAATAAAGCCTCTGGATTTGGAGCGCGCTTCATGGATACCACGATTGGCCAAATACTCTGGATTCGGAAGCCCCATCGGCGCAAGACGCCTTCGGGCCGATGAAGCCTCCGGATTCGGAGCCCCATCGGCGCATGACGCCTTTGGGCCGATTAAAAGTCTCCGAATTCGTGGCACACTTCGTACAAGCCGTATAAACAAAGGTTGAAATATGCAATGGAATAGTTCAAGCCGTATAAACAAAGGCCGAAATATGCATATATTCAAAATGGAATAGTTCAGGCCACACAAAAATAGCCTAAAACGTGCAAACATTCAAAGTAAAATGTGTCCTTAGATAAATCGATTGGCATCAAGTGTACTAACATAAATAAAAAGTACGCTACAAATTGAAAATTAAGCATTTTATTAAAATCAGCCAATAAATACATAATTTCTACATAAGCATTACATGGTCTTCTTCTCTTTGGCGGCTCCCTCATCATCACTCTTCTCAATTTCGAAAGTGGAGAAGGGGAAATCATTTTGTTGGTACAACGACAACGCCGAATTCACACCTGCTGCATGGAGAGCCTTAGCTTCCTGAAGTGCCTTGATCCAGACGTGCCTAAACCCAATGATTTACACATCGACAAACTTCTTCGGCGAGTTTCTCCTTGGCCTTCTGAAGTCCAACTTTCCGGCCGTCATGGAAGGCTTTTTCATAGGCCGCATCCCTCGCAGTCTCAATCGCAAACATGCTAGCCGTGTTCCGATCGGCAATAGCATCACTTATCAGCCTTTGAGTCACCCTCTCTTCCACAGCCGGGTTGGGATGGCTGGCTGATTGAGACTCGGCGGACTTGATTTTTCCTTAGCTGACGCTCGGCTTTCTCCGCGCAAGCTTCTAACTTCCGAATGCGTTCATCTCTCTGCTCTATATCACGCCGAGCTGCGCGGAGACGTATGCCAATTTCATAAGCGGTGTACAGCCCCTTCACCGCCTCGTGAATGCCTTCACGAAACACTTCGAAGTCCTGCCGACCTACCATCGACTGCTGGAACCTTGGGTGGAAAAATCGGTCTCGAGCGAACTCGACTGCCACATTTGGATCTCAAACGATCGAAGCCGTCTTTGTCATGGGTCTATTCCACCACGAAGACCACAAAACATCAATAGGCATGGATTCGCGTCGGATTCCCTTCCAGAACGGGGTTGAGGAGGTTTGCCCTGTGGCTGCTTGTCCCTCCTGGGTGACCTACTTCGACGACGAGGAGATTGGTGTCTCTCCCGATCCCTCAAAGTCCTACTTCCCGTGAGCGAAGGTTCACCACTTTGACTCATATCTCCTTCCAGCTCAGCTAGCATCCTCGTTTCTGCTCTACTGTTGAAAAAAGTCTATTTGACATCCGCACTTGTTTAATCTTCCTCAAAGAGCTGGATTGAGTTGCTGACTGAGCACATAAATTTGACCTTCGTTCACGAAGTACACGCACATTTATTCTCTACGAGGGCAGCACCTCCGAGGCAATCTCATTAAATTGAAACCTCAACAGCCCGACGCCGAACTGAGTCATATGCCCCAATCGCCCCATCAACCATTGATATTCGACGTTCTATGTTCATGAACCCGCTGGGGCAAGGGCAGATTCATCAATCTAGTCGGCTTGAGTGCCCCAACCGCTCCACGAATCGATTCATTGGTACTTTCATAAGTTCTTGATATTCGGCGTTTAATGTTCATGAACTAGCTGGGGCAAGGGCAAATTCATCAATCTAGTCGGCTTGAGTGCCCCAGCTGCTCCACGAATCGATTCATCAGTACTTCTGAACTTTTTGATCTTCGGCATTCTATGGCTTGAGTGCCCCAGCCGCTCTACGAATCGATTCATCAGTACTTCATAAGTTCTTGATATTCGGCATTTAATGTTCATGAACCAGCTGAGGCAAGGGTAGATTCATCAATCTAGTCGGCTTGAGTGCCCCAGCCGCTCCACAAATCGATTCTTCAGTACTTCATAAGTTCTTGATATTCGGTGTTTTAATGTTAATTGAACCAGCTGGGGCAAGGACAGATTCATCAATTTAGTCGGCTTGAGTGCCCCAGCTGCTCCACGAATCAATTCATCAGTACTTCGTAAGTTCTTGATATTCGCCATTTAATATTTATAAACTAGCTGGGGCAAGGGCAAATTTATCAATCTAGTCGGCTTGAGTGCCCCAGCCGCTCCACGAATCGATTCATCAGTACTTCATAAGTTCTTGATATTCAGCGTTCTATGTTCATGAACCAGCTAGGGTAAGGACAGATTCATCAATCTAGTCGGCTTAACTGTCCCAGCTGCTCCATCAATCTACTTTCGGAGTTCATACATTGTCGGGCAAGATCAGATTTATTAATCTGATCGGCCAAATACCTAAGCAACAATGCCTATCAAACTGTGCTGCAACCACTCCATGAACTAGTCCTATTCGGCATCCAGAGTTCATACATTGGCTGGGACAAGGGCATACGACGGGGCCCTGAGTTGATTTACTTATTTGGATAAATTAAGGTTAAATTAATTGCCAAGTTACACTGTTATCCAATCGGCAGCCATGCTGTGGGATATTTAATCTACTCATCTCATGATCCTACTTCCTATCAGATCGATAGTTAGCAAGCACAACAAACAGTAATCATTTTATCCAAAGTAGTGAAAAGCAAAACTCTTCATTAATATCAAAAATTGTGTACAACTAATAGTGAAATGAAAAGGAAATTTTCATTAATAAATTGAGCACAGATAGTAACTAATTTATACATGAAAATTACCTTGAACTAACAGAAATCTACCAAACAAAAACATACATTGAAATTGAAAATACTTAATAAAACTAGAATGTCTCCCAAATCAATCCTCGGGATCAGACTCAAGTGGCTCAACGTCCACTTGCTCGTATGGAATTGGTATGGCCAATGTAACTCCAGCGGCAGCAAGGGCTTTGAGCCACCCATGTTTGAATCCCCGATTCTCGAATTTGGGGACTTCTTCTACGTAGTTCTTAAGGGCGGCACTCTTTCCAGCCTCGAATGCCACAGAAGCCTCAGAGTCAGCTTTTTCCTTGGCCTTCTTCAACTCTTCTAACTCGGCCTCCACCTTGGTAAGCACCTCCTTGGCTAACTTGAGCGATTTCTCGCTCGCGTTTGCCCTCTCCTCGGCATTGGTTCTGAGCTGGTTAGCAGTCCAAGCCCTCTCCTTCTCAGCTTTGGCTCGAGCACTTTCCATTGTGGCTCTCATCGCCTCGAACTCGGCCCTGCTCTTCTCACCTTCAGCTTCCGACTTTAAGCGGCCAATTCTTTCAATGGCATCGTGCTGGCGGCGGCCTAGTTTAGCTATCCTTCCAACCGTGTACAAAACAAGGAGTTGGGATCATCATATACCAAGAAATATCATATGCAAACCAAACCAAACAAGGAGTAAAAAAGATCAAGTCACATACCAGAAGGGCCGATTGGTAGCTAACGCTATAGCTACCAAATCCGGCTCTGCTCGAAAGGTGGCCTTGTCAGCCGGCAATGAGACTGAGGCGGCCAAGCTCAACACTACAGCTGGATCCTTCAAGACAGCTGGATCCTTCAAGGCAGATGCGTCAGAGGAGATCGGCATGTTTTTGATCTTTGGTTGAACAACGAAAGGAAGAACCACATCCGACTCCTCGAAGCGAGTCTGTTTGCCAGCGGGGCTCTCCTCTGAGCCGGCCTCTCCCTCGACGGTACGTTGTTCGCCCCGCTTTTTTGGAATCGGCCGTTCTTCTGGAATCTGCTGTTCGGCTTCCTTATCCATCTCGGCCACAACAACTTGAGCCGTTTCTTCTACAATAACGGGTTGTGAAGATTCAATTGGGGCAGGTCCAAAATGGGTGGCCTCGGCTTTCTGTCGGGGGCCCATGCGTTCGGCATTTCTGTTTTGCGCCATCTGCGTGAGATTTTCCCCAGCCATACCCTCAGAAAAAGCGCCGAGTGGGTCTCCCAAATTTGTAAAAATATCCTCGAAGGAAAACTCCGCCCGACCCGAAGTGGACGGTGAGTCAAGCTGGTTAAGACCGGCTGCCTCAAATGCTGAGTTTAGAGCCTCATCGACCTCTTCGGCCTCCGCATAAAACTTTCTCTTTGGTTCGGCAATTACCTCGACCACTGGCTCTACGTCTTGCTCCGAATTAGAAGCTTCGAAACCAATTTGCCTAAGGGTCTTGAAGCTGGGGAAGATAAGAGCCGTAAGGTGTTGTTCGCCGGATGGGATCGGAATATCATCCGCGGCCGAGAGCGTAGTATAAGTAAGCTCGTACCGCAGGAGTATATGTGTGGCTCTCCCTTGCTTCTGTACGTTTGGACGGCCAAAATACTTGAGTGTAGTCTTAATTTCTGTAAGGACTACATCGTCAGCCGAGGTTAGAACCTTCTTCAACTTATTGCCTGCAAAAACAAAGGATTAGACTCGGAGAAAAAGCCGAATAAAAGAAAGATCAATAAACACAAGGAGTTACACGGCAACCTGGTTCATCACTCCGTTTGGGAATAGGGTCTAGGCGATCTTCGCCTTCGCCGAATTCCCAGTTGCCTCGGACATTGACCATTACATCGTCAACTCGTTTGCCAGAGCTAGCAAGTATGGTTACCAAGTGATGGTCGGTGTCCTTGGCCCTGAGAAAGTAGCACCCGAGCCGACCGAAGGATTTGGCTAAAGCGTAGCAGTGCCGAATCGTCGGAATGCCAAGGTTCATCCTAAGGCACCGGTTCAACTCTACGATTCCCATTATGATTCGAAAAAAATTCACATTGGGTTGGGAAGGAATCAGACCCCAATGACAGAGGACAGCCCTAAGAAATGGGTGTAGGGGAAAGCGAACTCCGCCCTCCGCAATGGATAAGAGAGGAAAAAGGATTGTATTTTGGTCATCCCTCTCCATATCAAGAGTATTGTCCGTTACTAGAGATAGATGGACATCATTAGGGATAGAAAAATGTCGTCGGAACCTAGAAATACGACCCTCGGAAAGGAGGCCTTTCAAATGCTTAGCCATTCTAGTAAGGACACAAGGGTATTCTAAATCAAAAATAAACACGGAAAATAAGATTACAAAGAGAAGAGAAGAAAACTTACGAAAGGCAAAGGAGACGAGGAGAGACGGGAAGAAGTTGCAGAAGACGCGAGACAGGGGAGAGATATCGACTGGCAATCCAAGAGGCTCAAATATTCAAAAAAGCATGCATTCGAAGAGACTGGAGTTTCAAATCATAATAAATGCAAAAGATGCACGAATGAGGCGGGAACGTATAATGATGACCGAGAGGCGTGTGCGTTCTGACATTCACATTGGGATAGGTGAAGCCGCCTAACTTATGTTTCTCTTGACTTTTAAATTCGAAACCAAACACACCAATTAACTGCCGTCAATGGGGAGTTTGGGGGGCAATTGTGGGAGACAAATAAATAGCAGAATCAGAAGCATATGCCCTAGAAGATAGACATTACTCAGCTCTAACCAGCACGATCAGGAGGCTGAATACAATAAATAGGCCGCATAACTATTGAACTATGGGGCCGAACAAATAAGCGGATAGTGAGTGAAAAGGGGACCAGGCCCCGAGGCCCTAGAAACGAGTATAAATAAAAGAACAACAGTTGAAGAAAGGTATGTGAGAATTAGTATACTTAACTTAAAATACAAGTAATCCAGAGAGAGTAGAGACTAACTTGTCCGTCGGAGTGCTAATTCCGGCACCCCCGACCGGAGTGTTAATTCTTTTTCAGGTGGCTAGCTGAGGACCACGAGCGTCTCCCAAGATCAGAAGAGTATTTCCAAACCCCTTCTCCACAACCCTGAATTGTGGTCAAGGTCATATTTTTCCCGAAGGAACAAGTGTGACATTCTTGTCAATCATTCAATTCTTACATTCTAGAAGCTAGAGAGCTATCAATTATCTCCATGTTTGAGTGGATCAGAAGGAAATTGATGCAAATGATCCAAATTAAGAAGACTGGAATAGAGAAGTACATTGGTGAGATCTGTCTCAATATTCATGACAAGCTTGAGAGGTTCAAGACGGAATTGAGGAACTTCTTTACAACCTGGTGTAGTTGGCTTTTTGCGCTTCTTGAAGGGGTTTTGTCTTATCGGGTACAATAGCCCTACTTTGGACTCCCGTGGTTCTGAATTTTGGTTTCACAAGTACAATGTGAAACAAAAAAAAAAACAAATGATAGTCCAAATCCAGCAAATCTTAGAAAATCCATTAATCATTGGAGATGCCAAAAATGGACTGCAATGCCAGATTTCAGAGTCGCCACCTAAATATTTTTGAGAAATTTAGGAAACCTGTGACTCGCGCCAAAGGTCATTTGTCCGTCATAACCAAAATGTCTTGGCTCGGGAACTTAGGTATGAGAGGGGAAGGTCATGAATTGAGCACCCCACTCACCTGGTCAAAGATCGGCCTCTACTAATCAAGATGTGATTCTTATCAACACTATATGCTCTTGCTCAATTTATTAATATACTAAACATTGCTATGTGTGAAACAAACAAGTATAGACCACGTCACTTACTTTGGAATGCTTTGATTTCATGTTTGTTTGAAAAGAGTTTTGCATGTGCTACTTGAAGGAAAAACGAGCTCATATGGACATTTATCAAAGTCGTTCAAACTTAAGCGAAATAGCCTTCATTCACAAGCATTCAAACAATTATTTCAAATAAGCACTTAGCCTAATGGTAGTATACTTGACATGGCAACAATCACACATATGAATATGCTCAAGCAAAAATGCTCACCTAGTACTCAATCGTGGCAAAAGAAAATAACATAGTTAGAAAAATGTATGATCCTAATAGTACACATGACTAATCCAACACATACAAGAGTTCAACTATTGGGTTCGACTTATTAACATGTCATATAGATTAACTCAAAGCATGCGGCAACACACGTATTCAAATAAGTAGGAAATGACAATGATATTAGAAAGATGAACCGAACTTAATGCATACAAAAATGGATATAAAGCATGGCAATGACATGAAATTAAAATATGATGCTATTTACAACCACGGTAAGCATATAAATGAAAGGGAGAAAGAAATGGGTGTTGGAAGATATACAAATATCATAAGTTTACTCTCGCACAAGAGGGTTCGAATGAATATCCTAATTAATTAATTGTTACAACATAATTGGATGAATTAATTAATAAACTATTACAAATTCAAATGAAAAACAACTAATTAATTACAAATTATTACAAATATGAATATTAAAGCTATTAATCTGATGGACTTGAAAGGGAGGCAAGGAACCGCATGAGTGCAACCGAGAACACCCTCCAGAAACCTCTCTATTTGCTACCAGAACCTGTTTTGTTCACAGTCAGAAAATTGTTCTATTTTGGCCTTAGGATTTGCTTTGTTCTGCTGTAAGAATGCCACAGCCTGTACAAAATAGGTGGCAGGCCGGCCTAAGAGAGTGGTCAGCCATACAGAATGATGGTCGGCCAGCCGCTACTTTTGGGGAATACTCTGCTGCAATAGAGCTGAAGCAGTGCAAAACAGAGTGTTTTCAGGAGATATTTATCCTCTTTGCCCTTTCCTATCATGAAGATGATCAAGGAAGAAGTAGATTCGATTCTTAAATCATCAATCATCACAAATTTGTTGTGTGATGATCTTAGAAATGATATGACAGAAACTCAATAAATGAAACAAAAGATAGACGATACCTCCTTTCTATCATGGAGTTACCTCAAGGGAGAGGGTATACTTGCTTCATGAATCATCGAACATCACTGAAATAGTATGTGATGATCCAAGATGCAATAGGTTTCGTATAACGTCTGACAGAACCTAACCAAATTTTATTATCTTTTTACCCTTTTTTACTTCAATTTTATTAGCCTTTTTATTTTACCTTTCCATTTTCTTATCTTTTCTTCATTTTTGTCTAAAGGTGATGATTACGTCCATTAAGTCCAAAGCATTAAAGATCAGCAAGCATGACTTAACCTGAGAAATGAGCTTTTCAGGCCCTTTTCTACGGGGGAAACTACAAAGGAGGAATCAAACTCATTTACAAACAATAATGAATTTGGAGGCAAACCCAAAATGAGCGATAACGACTCCAAATCCAAACTCAATAATGAGCTATAATGACTCTTTCCTTTATGATTTCCAAGGGTCTAACTAGAAAATTAGTCCCTTAGGAGCAATGCACTGGCGATAAAGGGAAGTGTCAAACAAAAGATCATGCTTAGCATAAGAGAGATGTAATGCCCTGGTAATGAATCTTTGAAGAGATTAAACTATTTAGCATGAGGGGTCTCTTTCTTATGCCTTAAGCAGTGATATTTTGTTTGATACAACTCTTAATCAAAAGAAACAAAGAAAGGAGAGAGATTGCAGATTATGAATGAAAAGTGGGTGATTACAATGGCATAAATATATACATGAAAGCTATAAAAGGGGAAACAAAGGACTATCAACTCAATGGATTGGAAGCTATGGCCTATACACCAAATCCAAGAGGACTTACAACAACACAACTGTAATATTCAAAGCATAAATTAAATAAACACATTAAATAGCCCCTAAACTTTAAAAAACAGTGGCCAAAACCAAAAGAAACAAAGTAGAAAAAGGCAAACCAAAAAGCTATGGAGCAAGGCCTAAGGAAAGGTGGCTAACCCCTCATCTTTTTGTGACTTTCAATCACATTTTTAAGCTTAAAATAGCTGTAAAATTAGTATGAAAATACAAGAAAAAGAGGGAGAAGAGATGGTTAAAGAGTTCAAAGATTACCCCTTTAAAGAGAGGAGATTCTTCTTGGTTGACAAACCACAAGCTTAACACTCTTTAGGATCTGAAATTATCTTCAAGAACCTTAGCAAAAGCCTCAAGTTTAAGCTTAGAAGGTGTATGTATAGTGTATGTATATTGCAAGAGAGGAGGGAAGTGTGTTGAGCAAGCTATAAGCTTTTTGCAAAATTTTCTAACACCAAACCATGAGAGGAGGTCTTGTATTTATAGAAAAACAACATCTCACGTTGGAAATATCTGTAAAGAGAGAGCTAGTGCAAAGCATGCACATGGGGATAGCTAGCTATTGCAACATATCTACTGTCGGCAAACATGGCCGGCCGTACGGCCGACCATGAAGAGGTACAGCCGACCACCTAAAAATGGCTTGCCGGCCACTTGTTGGCCAACTTTTCTCTGAGTGGTTAGGCTAGAAAAAAAAGGGTTTCAGTTCAAACGGGGTGCATGGTTTAGGTTTTAAAGCTTGAAACCGAATCATTTTACTGAAGAAATCGAACGATTGCACAGAGTAACATTTCATCATCGAGTGTTCGGTGTAAAGCGCCCAAGTCTTAGGTGTGGTCAAAATGGAGTGTCTACAGTTGTCTCTATTTGACAGAGCCCGAAGTCATGAAATGACACGAGTGAATGCCAAAGCCCGAAGACGACCCATTTGACAAAATCGTAAGACTTGGGCAAACAATCAAGATGTAAATGTAATTGGTTGAACTCAAAAATTACTTACGTATCCCTTTGCAAGGATTCAAATCAACATAGTTCAAGGGCAATATGCAAATAATATGCTCAAGACTGCACTTAGAAGCTGGACTTACACGCATTGCGAAGCCGGTTATTTTTGAAAAGTCATGATCATGTAAGACAATGCAATGAGTAATAAATATAGCAAAATGACGGCATATGAATGAAACAAGCCTCAAGTTTAAATCAAAATAAATCCAACCGTGTTTCACACAAAAAGGAGTAAGTAAACAGCAATTCCAAACACGCCTCACATGAAAGGAGGAAAGACGGTGTAACCAACAAGCAAATCTAATCGTATTTCATACGGGGAGAGGGAAGGTTTTAACCGACTTCAAAACAACATCCTAATGCGTTTCATGCGAAAGGAGGAAGGGTGGGTGTAACCAACAAGCGCATCTCACTGTATTTCATACGGAGAAGAGAAGGTTTTAACAGACTTTAGAACAACATCCTAATGCGTTTCACGCGAAATGAGGGAAGGGTGGGTGTAACCAACAAGCATATCTCACTGTATTTCATATGGAGAGAGGGAAGATTTTAACCAAGTGAAAACAAACATCCTAACCTATTTCACACGAAAAGAGGAAAGGGTGGTGTAACCAACAAGTGTATCTCATCGTATTTCATATGGAGAGAGGGAAGGTTTTAACTAGGTGAAAGAGCAACCTAATGTGTTTCACACAAAAAGAGTACAAAGGTGGTGTAACCAACATGCATATCTAATCGCATTTCATGCAGAGAGAGGGAAGGTTTTAACTGGGTAAAAGAGAAACCTAACACATTTCATGTGAAATGAGGGAAGGGTGGTGTAACAAACTAGCGTATCTCACCGTATTTTATATGAAGAGAGGGAAGGTTTTAACCAGGTAAAAGGTGAAAGCCAAACTACATTTCACGTAGAGAGGGTATGAGGACCACAAGCCTAACTACGTTTCACATAGAAAAGGATAAAAGATACATATTAAAGTACGCTTTCAGTAGAAAGGGTGGAGGGTGTAGGCCAAACTACGCTTTGAGCAGGAAAGGTAAGGGGTACAAGCCAAATCACACTTGTGTGATAAGGGTGTAATATACAAGCCAAATCACACTCGTATGACAAGGGTGAACACAATAAAATGAAAAACACGATGCAAATGGATGCAACATAATGTGATATAATTGCTGTAGTTGATGGGAAATATGATGTGATGCATGTTCCATGCAACATAATAGAATAAGATAAACAAAAAACAGTGATTTTTGAAAACATCTCATGAGGGAAAGTGGCGGTGAACAACTCTATTCTGCCACGGATCTTCCTCTTCTTTTTTTATTTTCAAACTTCTACCTTCAACTTACAGTCAAAAGTTCTTACATACTGAAAAGAGGATAAAAACCTGCTTCAGCCCAAGGTCGAGACATATTTACACTTCGGAGACATGGCGGGACGCAGAACGGTGCATCTGGAATAGAATTTCAAAATTTTCTGTAACCAAAGAAACCCAAAATCTTCAATTTTTCATTTTTTCAAATGAGTACGAGGTCAACCATGCCAAAGACTAAGCAAAAATCTAGCCAAACCTATCAAGGAACCAACCAGCTAAAAGATGGGCCCGGCGTACAAGATATTGGCTGGCCGGCCAATTAGATTGATGTCGGGGGTACAATCGGGTTTTTACACCCGTGGCCCTTTAAAACATGACATTGGCTCATTGTTTCATGCCTACACCATCTAAAAACTTCCTATATCTCTCTCTAGGTGCTCTCTCTCTCTCTCTGGATTTTCACTATATTCATGTTGCCGAACAACCTACACAAACTTTATTCGTAAAACCCTTTTGGCCCTCTACGTTTTGAGACTATTGGATTTTGATTTGGTCAAGTTTTTGGGTTTCTTATTGTTTTTGGCTCATTCTCATCGGTTTTCCTAGGTCTTTGGTACTCTCTTCCGAGTTTTGACTTTTTCTCCTCTTTTTCTCTCTTCAAGGGTTTAGGCTTTTGGATTTCCCACCTATTTCCCTCATTTTCCTTGTTTTTCTCTCACCACCCACTATATTCTTCATGGCTGACGATATTTCACATGAGGATGCCCCTTCCGAGGTGCTCGTGCTTCTACTAACTGAGGGTGTGGAGGAGTCGATGGTTGAGGAGGTGGATGGAGCAGCAGGAGACATTGGCACTGACATTGTTGCGAAGGAGATTTACCCTCCAGAGCCTGAGCTTGAGCTGCTTCCGTTAAGGGTGTGGCCATTCGATCCAGCCACCTGCCATTTGTGTACACATGCAATGGGTTCTGGCAGCATGTTTCGATTCGAGGACTTTGCCAGGGGTGCGCCCGAGGACTTTCCTATAACGCCTCCGAGGTAAGAATTGTTGCACTTTTCTAGGTACTTTGCTTTCTTTGACACTCATTACAGTCTTTCATCTGCCATGCATTTAACAAATTCTTCTTTTAACACAGGGTGATGCCCTTGCCTGGAGAGGCTATGGGGCAGTGATTGCGAAGGACTGGTACCAAGAGCTGCATGCTCGAGTCAGAGAGTTAGTTGATGAGGTCGGCAATGGCTTATTCTGCTCAGGGCTCTTACAGCTATAGACGAGTTGGTCCCTACTTGGCACTTTGGTGGAGAGGAGGTGTGACACCACCAACTCCTTCCACTTCTCCTCCACAGGGGAGATGACGATGACCCCTTATGAATTCTCCATGATTACGGGGCTGTGAGTAAGGGGTTATTCGATCCCCTTCGATTTTGACATGGGTCAGGAGGCGGCCGTCTGGATCTATCTGCTTGGAGTATGCCCTCCCTTGGATACACAAGCCATGGTGAGATATAGCTGGTTCTATGACCACTTCCATAGGAGTCAGCTAGAGACTTAAGAGCAGATCGAGCAGTACGCCCGAGGTTTCTTGATCTACCTTCTTGGTACCACCTTGTTTGCGAATAGGTGGAACCCCGTGGGTCTACATCTGCTCAGTGCCTTAGTGGTATTGACAAGGGTGCGCTTCTATGGCTAGGGTGGTGCTGGCTCTGCCACTTTGTACGGCTACCACAGCTTAGGTTCCCACAAGAAGGAGAACAAGGTCGGAGGCTACTGGAGAGCTTGGGAGGTACATACTGTATTTTTTGTTTCCATTTTTGTTACAAACAATGTTTTCTATTTTGCACTTCCTGTCACTATTTATGTTTCTGCCTGTATTTCTGTCTCTGTCTGTTGACTCACAAAATAATCTTTTGTTGTAGCTCTGGGTATATGCCTGCTTCCCCGCCCTTGCCCCGGTGTCGAAAGATGAGGTAGAGGTAGCTATGCCTCACTCCAGGCGATATGACAGCATGTGCTTCCCTCAATGTCCAGGAGATATGACAGCAGGTGCTTCCCTCAATGCCACAGTGTCACCACCTTCGCCTACTACTGCCGATTCTTCTATATAGTGACGGTGTGTGAGGTAATCTGAAACTCATGCCTATGCCATTCCATTTCTATTGCTTCCATTCCATTTTCATTACCTTAGCCCATACTTTGACAACTGAAATAACTGACAACAACTGACAACTGTCAATTCTCTTTTTGCAGGTTATGTGGCAGCCATGGGTGGCCATGCCTGCCGAGATGAGGGGCTAGTATGCTGGGTCTTGGGATACCTCCAGGTTATGGATTTCGCTGGAGGGTCCTTTTTGATGGACCTGGTACTTAGGGGAGAGGTTCGTGCGCCAGACCCTGGGGCTATCAGACCCCGTTGTTCCTGCTGCTCCTCCACTATCCATGAGCACCTCTGATAGTCTACCAGTCAAGGCTATTATGCAGTTCATGGAGGGACAGGATATCGATCTCTTCCGTTGGGTCGGGGATTATATCGAGTTCATCCAGACCCACCTCATGTTGCCTTTGACTAGAGCTCACGCGAGAGGTGTTGTAGATGTTCCTACTGCCAGAGGTGCCACTCGTGCGGCTGAGCCTGATATTGAAGGGACTACTCATGCGTGTTCATATGGCTGGTTTGCCTGAGATTCCGACGGCAATCACCTACTGGTGGCCGAGTGGGACGGCCTACCAGATCTCGGTTAAGTACCCAGAAGAACGCGAGTACGTTAGGGACCTCAACGTGCAGCAAATATGTACTCTGTCTTGCAGTTTGTGTTTCATATTCCCTCTTCTGCATACTGATGTTCAAACTCACTTGTAGTTGCCAGTGGAGTACGTGGGTGGCCTCCTTCAGTTTGTTGACTCGTTGGTCCAAACGGTATAGAGGAGGGAGGCCTTACTTGCTTACCATGGTCATCAGGTAACTCATTTTTCTCATCTAACATGAACCGATTCTCTTCTTGTCGTAGTTATACTAATTATGCACTAAATTGTACTGATACTCTATTTCTTGCAAACAACCTCCATCTATACCTATGGCTCCTCCTCCGGCTACAGGGAGGACAGGTGGACAAGCTCCTATACACGGCAGGGGTGGGGGTAGAGGTCGGGGCAAAGGTAGAGGTGCCCGGAGTCAGAGTGGAGAGTCTCAGGCACAGGAGACTTCCTCATCTTCAGAGCTGACTTTGAGTGTAGATGATGCCAAGACTAGTGACATTGAGGGGATGATAAGCGAACACTCTGGGTCTGAGAGTAGAGAGGATAATGCCGACTCTGAGTCACACTCTTCTGACGATAGTGGTGCTGATGGTGACAATGATCCTGAGTCCCTTCCTTGAAAGAGGACGAAGAGGGCCTTTCGACGCACCTGATGTGACCGACACTGATTTTTGCACTCTTTTTACTCTTTTCTCCTATTTTGGTAGTTCAAAACTTTGTATAGCTTCATATAGGTCTTTATTTTTTCTTTTGAAAACTTGTATTTTCTCTTTTGTAAAAACTATGATTGCGGTCGAACCCTACAGTTTATAAAAAGAAGAATTTCGTTTTGCATAGCATCTCAAGTATGGCACAACACTTGCATAAAAAATGATTGTATTTGGAATTGAAACTGCTTGTATTCAAACGAGTTCTTAACCAGATATTGAGCCTACAATCGACCAAAAATGCAAAATACAACTCAATAAAGGAAAGACAAAGTAAAAACAATCTAAACACACCTATTTACACTTACTAGAAACAAAAGACTCGAAACAAGACTTAAAAACAAAGAAGGCAAACATAATACTTCTACCAAGCTGTCTGGTCGGTAGGCTTGGTCGGCCAGCTGGCCAACAAAATAGACGGCCTGCTGGAAAAGTGGCTGTAGACACCCCATTTTTGACCGTCCTCAAGACTTGGACATCACCGTTGGAACACTCGGTGATTATCCATGCTTGTGTTCGTTTGGAGTTCCCGGAGTTCTCGGCTCGCGCGCCTTGCCTCAAGACCTCCGAACTCGACCGTTTTGTGTTTGGTTTTGCACCAAACACTTGTGTTTTGCCTTGGAAGGGCAGGGAATGCTTTGTGAGGCATCCCCACACACCACCGGCACTGGCTAGAGGCCACCGGCTGGCTGGTGTTGCCACCGGCACTATATTGTGCCGGTCGGCACTTGTTTTGGCAAAATGACCATTTTGCCCTGCCGACCACTGTACAGCTGCTTTATGAGATATTTTTAGACAGCTGTATGGCTTTAGCCTCCCCTCCATACACGTGTATGGAGGGATGCCCTCCTTGTAAGCTTGTTTGACAAGCTTTACAAGATTGATGCCTATAAGAGAAGGCCTTCTCTCTTGGCTCAAGAGTTAGAAGAGTTTTTGTGAGAGAGGTGAGAGGGAGCTCTGGTTTTAGGTTAGAAGTTCTATATCTATCCTATATCTATACTTCTCTCTTGTTGGTGTAACTAGGTGTTTGTGCCTTACTTTTGCACATCAACACCTAGTGTTTCACCTTCTCTTGGTTACAGAGGTCCTAAGAGGTTGTTCTTGGTGTTCTTGGCTGGATTCAAGCAAAAGAAGGCAACAACACCAACTCTTGTGAAGGTGGTCAACAAGGGTGAGAAACTAGCTCTTTTTACCCCATTCTTGCACCTTGTTTTTACCTAGTTTAGAACTGTTTTTGTGCTTAGTGATTAACACATAAAAGTTCTGTTTTTTAACCCTCTTCATTGTTTATTAAGAGTGTTTGGTGGTTTGGGTAGGTTTGACCACCCTTAGGCCTTGAAAAGGCCACTTTTTGTGCTATTTTGTTGAGATCCGAGACTTTGGTGTTAGGATCTCTTCACCACTGAAATTTTGAGGGATTTTAGTGGTGAAGATGATGCCTTAGAGTCTCAAGAAGGAGAGGGCCACCCCCTCTCCTTGATGTCCTTGAAAAGGGCAAGATTTGGCCTCTTAAGGGAGCATAGTTTTGATTGTTTGTTGAGCATGTCTTGGCCGCATTTTATGTTTATTATGCCCTAATATGACATTGCTAAGTGTTGGTTTTAGCTCTCTTTGCATGCCTTGCATAGTTGCTTTGTAATGCCATAATAGTCCCTTAACATGTCTAGGTTGTGTGCCTTTATTTCTAGCATGTTTTAGGCTTCGATCCATGAAGCTTGTATGCTTATTTTACTATGAATAAGGTCTGTCCATGCTTGTTTTGGTCGGCCATGACTTGCATTACATAGCTCCTTTGTATTTGGCTTGTTGGCCTTAAGAGCATGAGAGTGTAGCATGCCTTGCTTGCTTCATTTTTGACGGTTTGGAACCATTTTGCATGCTATTTCAGTCCTTCACACATGTTTGTTTGATTGCTTAGCATGCCTCTTTAATGCTTTAAGAGTATGTGTTAAATGCTCCATGTTTTGGCTTTAATGCATGCCTTTGGATTCATGTCATCTAGATGCCATCTAGGTGGTCCTTTAGGCTTAGTTTTATGTGTTAAAACTCTGTTTTTTTAGTGTTTAAGTATTGCCATGTGTGGTTGTGCTAAGTGTGGTTTAAAGCCTCATTGGCTTGCCTTAATGCTTGGACCATTTGTATGCTTTGTTTGGCTTGCTTTGATTAGTTGGTTTGGCACCATGTTTAACATGATTTTCAGAGCTTTACAATGCATGCTCATTGTCTATGTTTGGTCTCTTTAAGTGTGCTTGAGAGTTGCCATGTTTGCGCCTAAGTGTTGGACCGTGATTGCATGCATGTGTGTGTGCATTTTAGCCCCCACTTCCTTGGTTTTGGCCACTGATTTTAGGACTATTTGAGTTGCCTAATTCATGTATAAGACCATCCTTCCATTGGTTTGCATGCTTACCTTGCATGCTTGCTTGAACCCTTTGCATGAACATATTGCATAGTCCATGTTGCGTGCCTAGTTGACATGTTTAGGGTTGCATTTGTATTGTGCATGTTTGGCCTCTTGAGGTGAAGTATGATGGAGGTTGAGCACCCTTGTTTGCTTGTTTGCATTGCATGCATTTGAAATCAAAGTTGCATTCTTGGTTCTTAGGGCCATCATGCATGGAAATGCGCGATTGGTGGTCCGAGAATCGAGACACATGCCCCTTTGAGTCACTAACATGATAAGGGATGTGTTTGGTGCATAAATGGCTTGAATTATATTGTCATGCATAGATTTCCCCTCTGCTGCTGTGAGTTGCAGGTTCTGCAGGCATTCAGTGCCGGCCGGCACTATTTAGTGCCGACCGGCAGTCAACAAACAGCCGATGGCTTCTTTTTGTGCCGGTGGCCTCCTCCTCCAGCCGGTGGTGTCCTTCCCCAGCCGGTGGTGATCCCCAGTGCCCTGAGAGGCACTCCTGGGACTTTGGCAATTTTCTGAGAAGGAGAGCAGAGGAAACAGAGGCAATCCGTGCATAGCAGTGCGGTTCCGAGCCAGTCCCGAGCGCATGCTGCATTCGGCCCTCATCCCGAGGCGGTTTACTATTTAATTAGATTAATTAATTTATCTGATTAATTTAGTTAATTTGTAATAATTAATTAGCTTGCGTAGTTAATTAAATTGTATATTCTTTCGGTCCCTCCGAGTGAGGGCGTATCTGTAATAAGTGTGTGAGTGGATGTATGTCTTCCCATCCCCACTTCTTTCTTCCCTTTTATTTACCTGCTTACGATGGTAGATTAGGGCACATTTAAATTAGCATACCTTATGCAATGCATGCGTGCATTCATGCATTTGTTTACATGCACCGGGCTCGGCGCATCATACAAACTGCATTTGTGTTTCAATTCCAAATTGAATACGTGTTAGTTGTAGCATTCCATATGCCATGTTTAGAATAGCCGAGCCTGCTATAATTGCATTTTGCATGTGTTGCATTAGGCATTTCAGCATATTTAGGATCATGCATGATTACTAATCAGCTTTTGTTTTGGCTTGGAGTACTCGGTAAGTTTTATGCTTTAGCATCCTTGCATGTGTGTGAGTGTTGCCATGAATAGCATGCTTGCCATGAGGCTATTTGCTTATATGATATAACTGCCTGAATGCCTGTGGGTGGAGGTTGTGTTATTTGGATTGGGACAATCCATCAAATGTTTGTTTTAAGCCCACTAGATAGTGGCAACACCATGTTTTCTAAGCCCACCTGAGGGTGGAAAAATCTGCATTTTTAAGCCTACCTGCGGGTAGCAAACCATCCTTCAAACAAACAAACGTGAAATGTTTTGTTCCAATTCAGACGACTCAGTCTATACTTGTATGCTGTGCGCATCACATAGTAACCTAGGCTAATGACCGGAATAAGAACATACAATGTTTTCAAAATAAGATATCATGGTTAGTAGAGGCCGGTCTTTGACCGGGCGAGCGGGGGTGCTCACGAAGTGACCTTCCCCAATCGTACCCAAGTTCCCGAGCCGAGGCAACTTTGGTGATGACGGACACGTGGCCTTTGGCACCGAGTCAGGGTTTCCTAAATTTCCCCATTAAAAAATATTTAGGTGGCGACTCTGTATCTGGCAAAGCAGTCCATGTTTGGCACTTCTTTCAAAAAAATCTGTTTTTCTTCAAAACGATTTGCCAGATTTGGACTCTTTGGTTCAGGATTTAGAACCGTGACATTTGAGTCCTTTGAACTGTAGTGAACCCAATATGAACAGAACGGGAGTCATCCTCCCGGATGCGTTCGGGGACGTCTATAGTTTCTGTCGACTCTGCTGGGGATATTAGAGAGCTTGACTCGAACTCGTGATATCCTGTTTTGACTACACATATGTGTTTCTTTGCATCGCATGTGCATTGGTGCGCCTAGGACACCGTGTTGGCCATCTGCTATTCCTGAGCGGTTTGCCGGAGGCTTGCCTTGTCAAGGCATGTCCGTAAGGCTGACCGGTTGCGGGCTCTGCCAGTATGGGAACACAAACCCCGGTTTTACCGGGGCACCCTTTTTGACCATTCGACCTAGTGCATATCGAAATCCATAGTGACCATTCCAAACTAGGACAGGTTGCTTACCCGATGCTAAGTTGTTTGAAGCCGTTGTATGCGTAGTGAAACCCTAGCTCCTGACAAAATAGGACAGGGAAACCCTACCCCAATATAGGGGTGTTTTGGCTCTCATTTATCTGCTATGTGCTTCTAGAGTGTATCTCTGCAGGAAAGTACATGTCAGCTTGCAAGTTTGAGTATCCGGCCCGAGGGGCACCAGTATCAGTGTTGTTGAGGAACCAATTATATCTGCGGGTATCAGTTCAGTTATGGGAACAGTGATTCTGGGGAACAGTAATCAGTAGTAGAGATCAGTTGTTTGACTGCGTCTGTGTTTGATCTGTTTTGGGCTGAAGTGCTGTCCTTTTTTTTTCCTTTCAGTTCAGAGAGTTCAGAAAGTCGATACAGAATAGCCAGTGTTTCCCCTTTGCTGAGGCAGAACTAGGGATGACGCAAAGTTCAGAAGAAATAGTGGTTATGACAGCCGCGTTGGATCAAGGGATCACCCTACAGAGTGAGGCCGGCGTAGATATGCCGCATCCTCCTAGGTCGCCCGCTACACACACAATCTGGGCCCCCCAATTCTATCAGGCTCGCGAGCCCACTACATTCGAGTTAATGGGGATGATAGGTGATCTCCAAAGATCTGTGGCAGATCTCGCTTACGGGATGTCAGCCTCACCACCCGGTTGCACCGTATGCCGGAAATTTTGAGCCCCAAGAGCCCCCGCTACTGGGGCGGATTGTGATCGAGCTTAATCAGCCGGAGATGGCCTCCACATACAACAGTGATGTACCAGTACCAACCCAAACCTCTCATCAGGCTGAGGCCAGAGGTAAAAATGTGGCAAAGGCAGACGCCGACCCCATGGGACAGCTGCTGTGGGCAGTCGAGGCTTTAAAAGTCGGGGGGATGAACAAACAACAGGTATCTGCGATGACAACCAAAATTGTGAAGGATGCTTTTCCCACTCTACCTGAGGGTAGTTCAAGCCAGTCGGAAAATCAGGATAGACCCCGTCATGTTGAAACAGTTTCTCTCACTCCCAACCCCGTACCTGGGAAGGATCATAAATTCAAGCCCGCACCTGCCGATCCGTTCGCCAGCATATCTAGTAGGAGCACTCAGGCTTCAAAGTACCAGCCCCAGGGGCGCAGGGCCTTTCATGCTCTCTACATGCCACTGTCTAGGGCGCTTCTCATTTTGGCTAAGAAGGGGCATCTTACACCTCTTGAGCCGCGACCTCTGCCGAAGAACCTCCCGGCGGGCCATGATGCTACACAGTACTGTGCGTACCACCAGCAATCTGGCCACTCCACCGATAACTGCTTTCGCCTCCGCCACGAGGTGCAGGATCTGATTGACAACGAGGTTATCCTCCCACCCACCTCAGCTAAATCAGTCACTACCCAGTTGTTGGATTTTGAGGACACCGATACTGCGAGTATGTAATTGGGATTCAACCGCCTGCGGGCAGCGCCTCGAGTTTTTGATGTGGCGTCTGGCACGCATTTTTGAGCATCCGCGAATGCTACTTTTGTAAATCCTGGCTTGGGTGTCGAGTCAGCCTTTTGTTCTGTTTTGAGTCTGTCTCTCTGTCCTGAGTCAGTCCTTTTTGCTTAAGGGTCTGTCTTGTTGTAACGAGTCAGTCCCTCTTTTGTATAGAATACCAGGTGACTCCGGGGTTGTTACCTCAAGCACCGTTTTGTTTTGTAATTACTTCTTTTTTTGCTTTCTTCTTGGGTCTGCCTCTGCTGTGGAGCCAGTTTACATCCGGGGAACCTGAATGAAACAGCTGCGGCTACCGTGTTTCCGTATCTATTGTTTTGGGCTAGTTGTGCCAGAGAATTCGAATGGGGTGACAGCGCATTCCGCCCGCCCTTGTGTGCCCTGATAATTATTGCTTTGACCTAAGTTTTTTTTAAAAAAAAAAAACCTTTTTGAACACTGCGGTGATAAAAACGAAGAGGAAGGAATTCCTTGGGATTTGCAAAACTTTGATCAAGTTGAAAGAAAGAAAGGCGTGCTAAGCCCTTAATGATCAAAATCATGCTTGTCAGCGTGAGTACTGAGAAGGACCCTGGCTTGATCCAGACTGGTTCCACACTGTCTTCGGCGCGAGCGATTCGTCGCCTTCTTAAAAACTTTTGAAAGCAAAATGTTTTGCGCGGTCCTGCGAAGACCTGTGTGGAATCGCTCTCAAGATTACGCAGCTTAGGATCGCTCTCAGCCTCGGGACTCGACCCCTCATTTTCAAACCTTGGACCAGCATCCAGAATGTTCAATAATTAGCTATCAATGCAAGGCCCGTGTGGCCAGACTCGAAGCAGCCCTCGATCAAGGGGCACCGAAATTGGAGCAAAAGACTAGAGTTCACCAGGAGAAGTTGGCAAAGCAACCGTGATTGATTCTCCTGCAAAGTACTGCAACGGTCATTCTCCCGAAAAAAGGGGAGGCTTTGATTTCGAAAACCATTTGGCATGGACTTGCTACGCTTTTACCCTTTGAGAGGCTCGCTGGGCTGAAAACCCGGAAGGGCGACCCAGGCAAAAGTAAGAGCAAAAGAAAAATACAAAAAAAATCAATCGAAAAAACCAAAAAATAAGAAAAAAAAAGAAGAAAGAAGAAAAAAAAAATGCAAAAGAAAAAAAGGAAAAAGAAAGAAAAGAAGCTCGCAAGGTCGAAGACCCGCATTGGGCGCCTTGGCAAAAGTAAGAGCCTAAAAATAGTGAAGGTTAAAATACCCGAGAGTACCTAACCGGAACTACGTAAGGCTTGATTCCCATGTTTGGGATACGTAGGCAACTTCATCTTGAAGTCCAGCCCTTAACGCTTTTATAGCGTCTCAGTCCATGTAATGGTTTTGATTACCTACGCTTCCTCCGAATCCGATGTCTCGGTTGCAACAACTGGAGCTGCGTGATCAACTTCCTCCTGAAGTCCAACCACCAATGCTTTCAAGGTGACTGTGTCCATATATTGTTTGTGGCCGCCTTCGTCCTCTCCGTGCATGAGAATTCGGTTGCGATCAATCATCGATGAGCATGCTGCGGCATCGTCCAAGCAAGGGGCAACTTTCCGTTGCCTCATATCGCCATAAAGTTGCCCTGAGTTGCCGCCCAAACTAGGGGCAACTTTCCGTTGCCCTCTTCCCCCCCTTCAAGCAAGGGGCAATTTTCCCAAATTGCCTCCGATCCGAGGTTACGTATCTCGAGGGTAGGTTCTGTGCTTGTTGAACATTGACTGTTCGCGAAAATAGTTTTGAAAATTTTTACTGAGGTTGACTATTTTCTCGAAAACTATTCCATTTTTCAAAAATTGGACCATGTTTGGACCCAAAAAGGAAAACTTTCAGTGCTTACGGCCTGACTTGCATGATTTTCAAATCAAAAATTGAACAAGCATGTTAATATGACGTTCATTTTGATCAAAACTGTTTTAGAAAGCAAAAACAAAAAAATGGTCAAAGTAATGAACTAGGGGCACAGTTTGAGCCAGGTGTTCTGTCTCTCCCTGTCATCAACGCGCCTGCCAGGAAAGCACTTTACCTATCAGAAGAAATAGCCGTGAGCTAGCTGTATTCGGCATGAATCCGCCGCTTCCTATTCATCCATCAATCACCCTGGGGAGGGATGAAAAAGGAGAGAATAAAGAATAGAGAGGTGTAAGTCGAGAGAAAAGTGAGCAAGAGGGTTTTGAGAGAAAAACCGAGCTTGAGGGCCGAGTGGCGTGAGAATCACACAAATCAGAAAGGGTGGGAAACCTGCCCGGAGGAATTGGCTCCTCAAGGTCTTTTGTTTTCAAGCACGTCCGTGTGTCGTGTCCTTTGATTTGTCGGGCTCAATTTAGCTTTGAGTCTTTTCCGAGTGTATCTCGTTGTGTTTAGGTCGTGTGCCTTTTATTTTCTTCACTTGAGTCCTTTCCACTGTGTTTAGTTGTAGGCTCGATACCCTGGTTGTGAAATCCCTTTTCCAAAGTCAATCGTTTGTGCTCAGAATGCTGTGCCATTCTCTACATTTATGCGAGGCAAGAGAAGAAAAGGAAATTTTGGGACATCCAAATGTGTTTCAACTTCAACTGTCTCAGTTTTGGTGATCCGTCTTGTCAGATTGGGCCAATTGTTCAAAGTTTGCCGTGTGCAGAATGGACCGGATATTGTATTATGAGCTGTATGCAGATCAATCCCCAGCAGATTAGTCCCCAGTAGAGTGTGGGTTGTGTGTTCGGATTGAGCAGGGATTTGTATGAACCGTTTTGCTGTTTAGTCGGTTGATTATCTGATTAGTACAGTGCGAGTGCTCAGTTTTCAAACAACAGATCGTTTTCATTTACATTCGAGGTGTAATATGATGCAATGCAGTGCGAGGTATGAAATATGCGTATACATACAAATGTAACACTCTTTTTTAGATAAAAAGTTTGTTCCGTTTCATAATCTTTTCAAGTACATAAGTTTTAAGGAAAGCAAAATCTGCCTGCTGCAGTACATAGTACTCTATCTACTAAAAAGAGAAAAGTACAAGAAAAGAAATAAAGAGAAAAAACAGCGGAAGTCTGTAATCATCATCAATGGCCTCGCGCCGGGGGATCCATCCTCGCCCTCTTCCTGGGCAGAAGCATAGGAGCATCGTCAGAAGTGTCGCTGTTGGAACCCGAGCTTGAGCTGCTCCCCGCCTCCTCCTCAGAGGCCTCCGCCTCCGACTCACCGTCGCCTGGAACTGGAGCCCGCGAACTGCTCCCCACATGAGCGCGCCCCCCTCTGGTGCGGGGGAATATCCTGCCATCCCGAGTAGAAATGGGAGGCCCAGATGGAGCGCCACCACCCACGGGAGGAATCGGGAAGGGAGGCTGAAAAGTGCAAAAAGATAAATGCATCAGTATGCATGAACCAGAATGCAATGTATGAGTACAGTGTGTGAATGCCGTGAGCAGTGAATCAGTACAGAGTGCAGTGTATGAGTACAGTGTGAATGCTGTGAGCAGTATATCAGAATGCAATGTATGAGTACAGTGTGTGAATGCCGTGAGCAGTTAATCAGTACAGAGTGCAATGTATGAGTATAGTGTGAATGCTGTGAGCAGTATATCAGAATGCAATGTATGAGTACAATATGTGAATGCCGTGAGCAGTTAATCAGTACAGAGTGCAGTGTATGAGTACAGTGTGAATGCCGTGAGCAGTTAATCAGTGCAGAATGCAGTGTATGAGTACAGTGTGTGAATGCCGTGAGCAGTTTATCAGATTTTGTGTGGTGCATCAGTATGCATGGAACAGAGTATGGTTTGAGACTGTGGTCAGAAGAACGTACCGGAAGACTGTAGGCAGCCATGACATCGAGGGTCCGCTGCAGCATCCCCATCAGGGAGGCACACAACTCCACCGACTGCCGTGTGTACTCGGAGGAAGCCTGCAAAAGTATTAGATGCATCAATATTCTGTGGAGTATTAGATGAACTAAACTGAAATGACAATGCAAGATGCAGAAATAAAGTGGTACATACCGGAGGCAAGTCAGGAATGCCAGCCAACTCATGACCAGCCGGAGGAGGAGCAAAAGGGATCTGGTAGGTCTCCCCACTCTGCCCCCTGTATGTCAGCATGGTAGGCAGAGCGGGCCAGCCCGTCCCTCGTCCCCTCTGTACCCCACCCCTGCCTCGGACTCGGGCTCTCCTCGAAGATCCCACTCCTGCTCCTGCCTCTGCCCGAGCCGCCGGCACCGCAGGACTCCCTTGCTCAGTCTGGCGACCCCCGCTCAGAGGCCGCATGATGAAGGTCCGGACGTACTCGGAGTAGTCGCCCTCGCCCCTATAGCCGTCCTCGTCCCAGCCAAGGGTGTAGTCCTCCATCTGCTGCGGAGAAAACCTCTCGGTGTCCCTCATGTGCTCAGGAGGGTGAACCGGGACTATCTGCTCTGGCAACCCGAGGGTCTGGGGCAGAAAACGCTCCCCCAGGTACCAAGCCCGACAGACTGGGCCCTCCAGCAAAATCCGGTAGCGAGAGGTCTCCTCAGCACCGGTATATCGATCTCTCATCTCTGCTGGCACTGCAGCCCATGGCCGCCAGGTGATCTGAAGTTGGAAGTACAGTTTGTTACCGATTGCTATTTGAAACATACAGTAGCAAAGCAAAATTTGAATGAACTGTAAGTAAAATATACCTCGGCAGAGGTGATGGTGTCGAAGAATCGGCGGTAGAAGCTGAAGGTATCCCGAGGTCGCCGTGTGCACCTCCCATCGTAGCGGCGCGAGAAAGGGATGACCAGGGGAGTCTCCGTCTCCGGCACTGGCTCCAGCCTGGGAAAGTAGGCGTAAACCCACAACTGCAAAACAGATGTCAGTATGACCATCAGATAAAGCAAAAATGAAAAAGAGTAGAAATAGCAGAGCCGTGTGTTGTGCAGTGTATTGTGCAGAGTATGTGTGTGCCGTGTGTACAATATACAGTCAGTGTAAAGCAGAGTATGTGTGTGCAGTGTGTACAGTATACAGTCAGTGTGAGCAGTGTACAGGCACTCCTGGGACTTTGGCAATTTTCTGAGAAGGAGAGCAGAGGAAACAGAGGCAATCCGTGCATGGCAGTGCGGTTCCGAGCCAGTCCCGAGCGCATGCTGCATTCGGCCCTCATCCCGAGGCGGTTTATTGTTTAATTAGATTAATTAATTTATCTGATTAATTTAGTTAATTTGTAATAATTAATTAGCTTGCGTAGTTAATTAAATTGTATATTCTTTCGGTCCCTCCGAGTGAGGGCGTATCTGTAATAAGTGTGTGTGAGTGGATGTATGTCTTCCAATCCCCACTTCTTTATTCCCTTTTATTTACCTGCTTACGATGGTAGATTAGGGCACATTTAAATTAGCATACCTTATGCAATGCATGCGTGCATTCATGCATTTGTTTACATGCACCGGGCTCGGCGCATCATACAAACTGCATTTGTATTTCAATTCCAAATTGAATACGTGTTAGTTGTAGCATTCCATATGCCATGTTTAGAATAGTCGAGCCTGCTATAATTGCATTTTGCATGTGTTGCATTAGGCATTTCAGCATATTTAGGATCATGCATGATTTCTAATCAGCTTTTGTTTTGGCTTAGAGTACTCGGTAAGTTTTATGCTTTAGCATCCTTGCATGTGTGTGAGTGTTGCCATGAATAGCATGCTTGCCATGAGGCTATTTGCTTATATGATATAACTGCCTGAATGCCTGTGGGTGGAGGTTGTGTTATTTGGATTGGGACAATTCATCAAATGTTTGTTTTAAGCCCACTAGATAGTGGCAACACCATGTTTTCTAAGCCCACCTGAGGGTGGCAAAATCTGCATTTTTAAGCCTACTTGCGGGTAGCAAACCATCCATCAAACAAACAAACATGAAATGTTTTGTTCCAATTCAGACGACTCAGTCTATACTTGTATGCTGTGCGCATCACATAGTAACCTAGGCTAATAACCGGAATAAGAACATACAATGTTTTCAAAATAAGATATCATGGTTAGTAGAGGCCGGTCTTTGACCGGGCGAGCGGGGGTGCTCACGAAGTGACCTTCCCCAATCGTACCCAAGTTCCCGAGCCGAGGCAACTTTGGTGATGACGGACACGTGGCCTTTGGCACCGAGTCAGGGTTTCCTAAATTTCCCCATTAAAAAATATTTAGGTGGCGACTCTGTATCTGGCAAAGCAGTCCATGTTTGGCACTTCTTTCAAAAAAATCTGTTTTTCTTCAAAACGATTTGCCAGATTTGGACTCTTTGGTTCAGGATTTAGAACCGTGACATTTGAGTCCTTTGAACTGTAGTGAACCCAATATGAACAGAACGGGAGTCATCCTCCCGGGGCGTTCGGGGGACGTCTACAGTGGCCAACCAGCCAAGACAAGCGACAGGACAACTAGTAACACCTGTTAGCCACTCACACACCTTTATCCTCTATAAAGGTCTTCTATTGCTGTTTCTTCGACTGAACCTCATATTTTCTGCTGTTTTCTTTGAAAATGGAGATTTTTTTGCTGAAAGATTCAAAGATTGGATGGCCACTTTGGACGGCACGGAAAAGATAAATTTCAATGGTTTCAGCATAAACGCTTAGTTTTCTTTGAGTCACACTCCAGTTTGTCTTCTGTTCCTTCATGCCGCTACCCAATGTTGGGACCCATTCACTCATGTGCTTCGCTTCAGAGAACAAGAGATATGCCTAACTCCGGAAGAGTTTCAAGCATTAATGGAGTCTCGCCGAAAGGAGGAGATTATTCCTCAACCACATTTTGGCCATGCATGGCCTCTTGAACGAATGTGTGGGTTTACTTTATACGAGGCTCAGTCCTTGGCTCATGACGGAGCGTTAGATCTACCTCGCTTGATTCATCGATTTTTCGACATCGGAGACAGAAGTGACCTTCTCTGGTGAGGTTATCGTCAACACACCCTTTGCTTATGTCTACTTGCACACTTCCTACTTGCCCCTAGTTGCAGTGAAGCTAGTATTAGGTTGATCGAAGTGGCCCAACGCCTGAAGTAGGGTCAGAGTCGGATAGGTTTTTCATTAGCCGAAACTTTAATGGGTTTGGATGCTTTCCATCGGAGGGAGACTTCTTGGTTTGCGGGGAGTCCACTACTTCTTTAGGTATTGTTTCCTAGCTTTTCTCATTTATGATTCTCACATCACCTTGGCAGTCAATGGCCCTGTTTGGTACAGCTTAATTTCAGCTTTCAGCTTAATTTAAGCTATTTTGATGTGTTTGGTTTAGCTTAACAATACAGCTTATAGCTTTTTGTAAGTTAGAAATCAACTTATTCTTTGAGTAGGGCAGGAGAAGCTTAATTTATAAGTCAGAAATCAGCTTATGTTCATATTTATAAGCTATAAGCTGTTAAGGTATAAGCTATAAGCACTTTCCCACAGCTCTACCAAACAGGGCCAATCTCTATTTTCTCTCAAAGCCCTTTCCTTACTTTTTCTCTCAACGTACATCTCTCTATTCTTTAATTTCTTTTCTTTTTTTAACCCTTCCTAGGTGTGGTTGATGGATAAGCTGAAGGTCATGGACCCTTGCCCCGAGTATTCGGCTAGATCCCACTTCTTTCGCTCGCGGCTAGTGGATTTTTCCATAGAGGGATTGTGGTGCCATTGGATGTGCAGCAGATCTGCGACTCACATCGCTTGGCATTGCCCTTGGCTGAACTTGGCCGAGATGAACTACAACATGTCTCGCTAGCGGAGTATACAGTTGATCGGCCTCACACACTGTGTCTTCTACTTCCCATTCTGGTTCATATGCTCGTTTTGGCGTGATCAAACTCATCCAGATGAGGGGGTTGAATATCCTGCTTCATTTCTAGTTTGTGCTTCACACTTGCCTCAATACCTCGCTGCTTTGAGGATGAAAGAGCTTTTGGCCCCTGCTGCCAGCTTCAGTTGTGCCCTTTCTGGTGAGTGCTTGGCTTGGCTTGAGAATGAGACGCAGGTTAGGACATCCTTGGCGGTAGAGACTTCTGCGAGCGCGAGCAAAAGACAGAGAACCATCACCTGACTTATTTGTGCCCCTAGTTTATTGCTTTGACTTTTCTTTTCAAGTTTTTATGATGTAAAAGAAACTTTGATTTAACCTGAGAGTTGGAGGGTGTACTTGTGTTGAAATCATGTAATTAAAGTTGTGAGTCCTGAAAATTTTCCTTTTTGGTCCAAAGCATGGTTTGTGTTGCAAAAAGTGAAATTTTGAGAAAATCAACTTCATTAAAACTTTCCAAAACAAATTTTTGCAAACAGTCACTACCTGACACACATGGAATCAATTCTTAAGACGTACAACCTTGAATCAAAAAGATCACAACTGCCCACAATTGCATTCACCTTCACTATTTGTTACATCCCTTGCTCTGTTTTGCAACTGGACTCTTCTGCCAAATAGAGGTAACATAACCAAGTTAATAGATGATGAGATAGAGTGATCAAGCAAATGGATAGGACAGTTGAGTTGAAAATGGTTATGGCCAAACTTCAGGAAGTTGCCTACGTATCCTAAAGATGGGAATCAGGCCTTACATAGTTCGGTTAAGGTTCACATGGGGTATTAACTCTCTCATTTTGCGCTCTAACTTTTGCCAAAGCCGCCCTTTTAGGCTTTCAACCTTACAAGCTCTATTTTTCTTTTATTTCCAAATTTTCACGCTCTGACTTTTGTTTAGGCTGCCCTATCGAGTTTTCGGCCTGGCGAGCCTCTCAAGGATATTATTTCTTCAACTTGTCCATATTGATCGATTAAGAGCATTCCAAGCCATCTAAATCCATGAGGATGATTGCTCCTTTTGACCAGATAGATTTGATGATGTAGGGACCAGTCCAATTGGGTCGGAACTCCCTGGGATGATGGATGGGAGCTCGGTTGTCTTTGAGCACCATATCACCTTCATTAAGGTTTCTAGATTTAACTTTCTTGTTGAAGGCCCTCGTAATTCTGGGCTGATGTCCTTGAACATGGTACAACGCCTTCAATCTTCTTTCGTCAAACAACATCAACTTTTCAAATATGTTCTGCTGCTAATCCGTCGTTGCTATCTAACACTCGACCATGATTCTCAACGACGGTACTTCAATCTCGATTAGGAAAACAACTTCTATCCCATATACTAGAGACTAGGGGGTTGCCCCTGTAGATGTTCGAATTGACGTTCTATAACCCCAGAGTGCAAAAGGCAGTTTATCTGGCCAGTCCTTGTAGGTCTCTACCATCTTTCGCAAGATGTTCTTGATATTCTTGTTTGCTGCTCCAACAGCTCCATTGGTCTGTGGCCTATAGGTTGATGACTTGGGAAAAGTCATGTTGTATTTCTCAAGCAAATCCACCACCTCCTTCTTGAAGTGTGATCCGTTGCCTGAGATTATCTCATTTGGAACTCCATACCTACAGATAATGTTATTCTTGACAAACTTGGCCACATGCGGCGCTTTCAACATGGAATACGACTGTGCTTCCACCCACTTGGTAAAATAGTCGATCGCCAACAAAATGAACTCATGTCCATTCCAGCCCTTTGGCAAGACCGCTCCAATGACGTCAATTCTCCAAACTAAGAAAGGCTATTGCAAAGTCATGTTGTAGAGCTTTAATGGTTGGCATGGATTTGACATTTGTGGCATCGCCGAACAAAGTTGATACAATCATCCTCCATGGTTAACAAATAATAGCCTTGCTTGAGGATTTTCTTGGCCGGCATCACACCATTCATGTGTGCTCCACAGTCTCCTCCATGGATGGCCTCCATGAGATGTTTTGACTCTTCCTCTTCAACACAGAGCTTTTGCATTCCTAGATGCCGCCTTTTGTACAACTGACTTCCGCATATGATGAATTGAAAGGCCAGATGTCGTGTTCCCCGTTTAGCGTTGGCATTTGCCCCTGGTGGATATGCATCATTCTCCAGAAAGTTCCAAATTTCATGATACCAGGGGTTCTTGTCCTGAACGTCCTCTATTGTGGCTATTGTCTCTTTAGTAAGCGTCTACTTCAGTTCAATGATAATCGGACGCATCTTAACCCCGAATGGTATGTCTACCATGGAGGATAGAGTTGCCAGTGCATCAGCAAACCGATTGTTCTCCCTTAACAAGTGCATAAATGTTAGTTTTTCAAACCTTGGAATCAGAATGTCCAAGGTCTGGTGATAAACATTAATTTTTTCTTCTTTGACCATCCAATCTCCATTGGCTTGAGAAACAACCAGGTTTGAGTCTTTGATGACGTCTAACCTTATTGCCCCTAGTTCTAGGGCAGCTTCTAGTCCAACAATACATGCCTCGTACTCTGTTTCGTTGTTGGATATTTTGAATCGGAGGTTGAAAGCTAGGAGTATATGGGAACCATCAGGTGCCATAACACGTCTATCCCATAACCGTGTTGATTAGCCGCTTCATCAAAGTACATTTTCCATGTCTCCTTTTCGATCTGCAGGATCTCTTCACCTGGGAATAGGTACTCTACTACTTCATCTCCTTCCACCGGGTGGTCTGCTAGAAATTTCGCTGCTGCTCTTTCTTTGACTGACTTGCGAGGGATGTACTTGAGGTCAAACCCGGAGAGAATAAGCAACCAATGAGCTGGCCTACCCGTAAGTGTCGGTTTTTCAAAGAGATATTTAATGGGATCCAATCTTGAAACCAGAAGTACGAAATGAGCTAACAGGTAGTGTCTCAACTTCCTAGTGGCCCAAACCAAAGCTAAGCAAGCCTTTTCCAGAGGAGTGTAATGGGTCTCATAATCTAGCAGTTTCTTACTCAAGTAGTAAATGGCCTTTTCCACCTTAGCTTTTGATTTTTGTGCTAACATGCATCCCATGGTTGACTCTGTCACGGATAGATACATGATCAATAGCTTCCCCGACTCTGGTGGCGACAATACATGCAGATTCTAAAGGTATTGCTTGACTTACTCGAAGGCGAATTGACATCGATCATCCCATCGAAACTTCTTTCCCCTTTTCCAAAGACCAAATAGTGGTTCACAAGTCAAGTTAATTTAGAGATAAACTATCTTATGAATTGCACTTTTCCTAGAAAGCCACGCACCTCATTTTCAGTCCTTGGTGGTGGCATTTCTAAGACGACCTTGATCTTAGATGGATCTACTTCAATTCCTCTCTGTGTAATTAGAAAACCCAGCATTTTCCCTGCAATCACCCCAAAAATGCATTTTTGTGGGTTCAACCTCAGCCTGTACTCCCTGATCCTTTCGAAAAAAATTTCCAGCGCGATGATGTGGCCTTCTCGTTCTTTGGATTTTACAATCATATCATCCATATACCCCTCGACTTCTTTATGGATCTTGCCGTGCAAGATTATGGTTGCAGCTCTCTGATATGTATGCCCGGCATTCTTCAACCCGAATGGCATGACCCTATAACAGTAGGTACCCCATGGTGTGGTGAACGTAGTCTTTTCTCTGTCCTCAGGTGCCATCAAAATCTGGTTGTACCTTGCAAACCTATCCATGAATGATAACAAGGCATGGCCGACAATGAAATCTACCAATTCATCGATGTGTGGCAATGGAAAGTCGTCCTTAAGACTAGCCTTATTCAGATCCCTGAAGTCGACGCAAACTCTGATTTTACCGTCTTTTTTCAGAACTAGAACAATGTTGGTCAACCACGTTGGATATTCAGATAACATCAAGAATCCGACGTTGATATGCTTGGTGACTTCCTCTTTAATTTTCAATGCCCAATTTGGACGAATTTCGTAGAGTTTCTGTTTGACTGGTCGGGCATTGGGGTTAAGAGGGATACGGTGCTGTACAATATCAGGATCGATTCCAGGCATATCTTTGTAGGTCCATGCAAAAACATCTTTGAATTCTTTTAATAAAGTGACTAAACGCTCGCGCTCGTTCGAAGACAACGTGGACCCGATCTGGACTAAGTGTGGATCATTCTTAATACCCATGTTAATTGCAATAATTTCATCTGTGCAAGGCTTAGCATGCCTCTCCTCCTCCTGGTCAATCAAAATTTTCAAAGCCCGAGGAATTTATTCCTCTTTGTTTAAGTCAAAATTTTGAAAATCAATATCAGTGCAGCAAACTAAAGGCATAGAGAAGTAAGTGAAGTCTATTGCATTCACATTAATAAAGTCTGGGTCCTCTGCTACAGTTGACTCAAAAGAAAAACTAATAGAAAACCTTGACAGGACTTTAGCACTCGGGTTACCACCCCCGGAAGTGCCAGACTCAAACTCCCCAGACTGACTCGAATCTAATTCTAACTCAATAGACTCAATGGAATCAGACTCAAGCTCATCATCCGATTCAGAACTGGCACTAAATCCCTTCTCTAACTGCCATGTGAGGCCTGGTGCCCTCGACTCATCCATAATGCAACTAGTGGAGTCCATAATCAGTTCATTTCCTATCATAGAAATAATAGTGGTATCCCCCAATTTCTTCGTACTGGTCTTAGGATCTATCAAGAGATCAGCCAATGTTGCCCCTACTCCAGCCTCACTATTGTCTGAATGGTCATCTTTACTCTAGCTAGCATTGATACTTGGATCAACCCCCTCTTTAACACTGTCTTGAAGCTGGTGGTCGAAAAATATTTCAAAACCCGGGAAACGCTTTTTCGTTGAGGAATCCACCCAAGTCTCAGGAAACCGCAGTAGGGGAAATCCTCTCCTTCTCTGATAAAGGCCCATTCAACGTTCCCCAGATTGGCCTGTGAACCAGCTCGTAATGTTTCCTACCTTGCTTGGCCTTTGTCTTTTCTCTAATCTCTTCTCCCTTCCTTCTCCAGTCTTCTTTGGTGGTGTAGCTCGACTTTTCGTGCACCTTTCGGAAGATGACTAGCCCAACAGTATCGGACTCTCATGGTTCTGAATCTGATTAAACAAGTGCAATGTGAAATAGAAAACCCAAAAGAGTCCAAATTTGGCAAATCTTTTGGAAAATCGATTTTGAGTCAAAATGCCAAAAATAGACTGGTTTGCCAGATACAGAGTTGCTACCTAAATATTTTTTGGAAAATTTAGGAAACCCATGACTCGTGCCAAAGGTCACGTGTCCATCATCACCAAGATTTTCTCGGCTCGGGAACTTAGGTACGAGAGGGGAAGGTCATGAATTGAGCACCCCCACTCACCCGATCAAAGATCGGTCTCTACTAATCATGATGTGATTCTTATCTACATTATGCTCTTATTCTGATTTATTAGGCTAACTTCCTATGTGATGCACCCACAAGTATAGACTATTTTGCCAAAATTAGAACATTTGACTTCATGTTCTTTTAAAAAGAGTTTGTGAATATGCCACTTGGACAAGTGGGCTCAAATGTACATCAATCAAACTATACCAATTCAAGCAGCTTATCATTTAAGCACTTAGCCTCATAGTCAGCATGCTTTGACATGGTAATAACCACACTCATGCGATATGCTAAAAGAAATAAAAGCTCACCTAGTACTCCAAGGTAAGCCAAAAGAAATAAAAGAGTTAGAAAAAAAATGCATGATCCTAAGGATGCAAAATGACTAATGCAACACATACGACATGCAATCTAAACAGGCTCGGCTACTTAACATGACATGTGAATCAATTTGATAGAATGAGGTCTAAGCACGTATTCAAAGAATGTTTAACTAACAATGCAAGTTAGAATGATATGCCAAGCTCAATGCATGCAAGATAATGGATGCAAGGCATGAGAGATGCTAAACAAAACATGATGTCCTAAACTAACCATCATAAGCAGTTTAAACAAAAGGGAGAAAGATGTGGGGTTGGAAGACATACATAATAGTACAACTGTGTCCTCGCGCAAGAGGGTCTGAATAAACTAACTAGCCAAGCTAATTAAATTAACTAATTATTACAAACTAAATAAGCTAACTATGCTAGCTAGTTATTACAAAACCAATTAATTAATTAACTATTCTATGAAACTAACTAATTAATTACACTAATTAATTAATTACAAACTAGAATTAACTAATTAATTACAACATGAAATAAGTAACTAAGCTAACTAATTAGCCCGGGAAGCGATGAATGCTCATGCATGCGTGGATTTCCACCCAAAAAGCCCACTATTCTGCTGCCAGAATGCTTCTGTTGCACAGTTAGAACCTCTTTTCACGTCAGCCTCTGCTCTGTTTTGTTCCAAAAAGTTGTTGCTCGATTTGACAAAAGTGGCCGGTAGGCCAGAAGTAGTAGCCAGCCGGCCACAAATAGCAGCCTGCCGTCCAGAAATAGTGGCCTGCCGTCCATAAAAAGTTGTCTACCGGCCACTGAAGCTTGGTTCCTCCTGTTACAATAGAAAGCATAATGAGCACAAACAGGGTATTCTCAAGGTATGTTTCTACACCTTACCCCTCCTTATCATTAACCAGCTCAAAAGAGTGGCAAACTCAATTCACAAGCCATTAATCGATGCAATTTAATTGCATGATGGCCTATGAACCAAGGTGTACAATTTTAATAAATGCACAAATAAAGACTCTCAACCTCCTCCCTATCATAGATTGATCAAGGAAAGTGGTTGAACTTGGAAACTTGAACCATTTCATCACTAGCAAGTATGAAATGCCTCAAGTTTCCATGTGTTCAAGTAACGTCCGATTGAACACCAACTTGTTTATTATCTTCCATCATTTTGGTCCCCATTTTATTACTTCATTTTAATTACCAACTATTCCTTCATCAATTGAGTCCAAAAGTGAGCTTTAAGTCCTCTAATGGAAAGAAATATCAAACAAATAGTTGCTTTGGGCATGAAAGAGATACCATGTCATTGGTAATGAACCCCGAAAGGGATTAAGCCATTAAGCACAATATCTCAATCTCATGCTTAAACAAACACTTGGTTTGAAATAACTTTCAAAGCAAAGGAAAAGCCAAGAAATGAGGTAGGTTGCAGAGGTGATTAGAGATGATCACAAGTATGGAAAGCAAGAACTAAACACTATCAACTCAAATAGGTTGGTGGCTAAGGCCTAAACCACCAAACCTATGAGGACAATTACACTACAAGCATGCAATACAAGGCTGAAATTCAATGAACAACTAAAAACAGTGCTAAAACAATCCTAAAAAATGTTGGAATTAAGACAAAAATAGTTAGATCAATAAGCTAAAACATGGAGCAAGTTAAGCTAACAAACAAGAACAAGGAGAGGAGGCTACCCCCTCCATTTTTGGGACTTCAAAACATAGTTTTAGCCACAGAAAAAGCTTTGAGATTCAGTATTAAAAAGCTCAAAAAAAGTGGACAAAGAGGTGGGAAACACAAAGGCAAAGGCCTAAGAAATGAGGTACAAAGAAGGGTGATCCACCCCTCCACCCCTAATCGCCTTAACAACAAGTTTTAGCCCAAAAAATTCAAAGTATAAACAGCCCAAAGACAGTCCAAAAATAGTAGGAAAAATAACAAATAAAGCAAAGAAATAGGCCAAGACTTATACCTCTTGAAGAGGAGAACCCTTTCTAAGTGACAAACCAACACTTGCACACCCTCAAGAGCTCAAAGTAAGCTCAAAAGTACCTCATCTTGAATACCCCAAGATTTGGTTTAGAGTGTATGGGCAAAAGCTTAACAATTTGCAAGTGTGAGAGAGAGAGAAAGAGAGAGAGATAATTTTGCTCCAAATTTTCTAACCCTCAAAAATCAAAGGGGAGGTCTTCTATACATAGAAAAACATGAAACTGCCTCAAAAATATCAATACATACACGTCCAGGCAAGTGCATGCATATGTGGAAACAGTTGGCACAGTTGGCCAAAATATATGCAAAAACACACAAGTGGCTGGCAGGCCACACAAATGGTTGGCATCCCACATTGGTGGCCGGCAGCCTACATTGGTGGTCGGCAAGTCCTAGGGGTTTTTCGGCTTGAAAAACTGTGGTTTTGGTCCAAAACAAGTCACAAGGTGTGCAGGGTTTGAAGGCTCAAAGCTATGGTATTCTGCTGAGGACTTCAAGCACTTGACAAGCATATACAAATTCATCATTGGGTGCGCAAGCGGTGGCTCCCAAGTCATAAGGGCCGTAAAAAATGGGGTGTCTATAGTTGGCCCTCTCTGACAGAACTTGAAGTCATGAAGTGGCGTGAGTGAATGTCAAAGCCCGAAGACGACCCACTTTGACAAGGAAAAGACTTGGGCAAACAATCAAGACAAAAATTAAATGGTTGCACTTGCAAGCTACCTACGTATCCCTTTGCAAGAAATCAAACCAACATAGTTCTGGGGCAAGATGCAAATGATATGCAAAAAGAAACTTTGAAAGCTGGACTCACACGTTTCACGAAGCCAACTATTTTGAAAACTCATGATCATTCAAGATGATGCGATAAACAATAACAGATGTAATAAGCAATAACAAGCTAACAACATATGAATGAGCAGCTTCAAGCTTAAAACCAACATAGGTTCCATGCAAAAAGATCTAACACACACCCTAACTATGCCAAAACGTGAGACGAGGAAAGAAAACACTGCTCAAGGTCACGTTTCATGCGTCTTGAGAAACCGAGAAATTAAAACCGCTCGGGGTCGCGTTTCACGCGTCCCGAGATAAAAACTGCTCAAGGTCACGTTTCACGCATCTTAAGATACTCTACTCACACTGAAATCGTGAGAAGAGAAGAAAAATTGCTCGGGGTCGTGCTTCACACTTCTTGAGATAAAACACACCCAAGGCTACACTTCACGCATCTTGAGATACTCTAATCACGCTGAAATCATGAGAAGAGGAGAAAAACCACTCAGGGTCGCGCTTCATGCGTCCTGAGATACTCTAATCATGCCGAAATCGTGAGAAGAGGAGAAAAATCGCTTAGGGTTGCGCTTTACGCATCCCGAGATAAAAAAGCAAAAGGTACTAGACTATACCATAAATACACAATGCAGTGCAACTGTCGATAGACGCACGAGGTGAACAAGTGCGATAGATGCACAAAGTGAGCGTGTGTGATAGATGCACAAAGTAAGCAAAATGACAAATCAATACAGTAACAACGCATGTTCCATGCAAGATAGACAACCGATGTATGATGTTAATTGAAAGCATGTTCTATATAAGAAAGAAGAGTATATTCTATACAAAATTGAAAGCATGTTCTATGCATGAATCATGAATGATGCAGGACACACGTGCAACATAAGTGTATATGAAAATGCACATTCTATGCAGGAAAAGAGAACAAACATGTAATTTAATAGAACGAATAAAAACGATATTCGGTGACAACCTCCGATTTACCTCTCGGAGACTTTGCAACATGCTCAAAAAGGATACACCCTGTTCATATTGGCAAGTGGAGAACATTTGCCCGCCGAAACGTAGTTTCGAGCTCCCTTAAAATCAATCTGGACCCAAAAGAGAACCTTCCTTACACTTCTCAGGGAACAGAGGCACAAAACAGAACTAGGCCACAGATGAGGACCATCGGCCACCTGCCGGCCACAAGTGAAGGCTTCCGGCTACCAAAAAGGCCTGCCGGCCACCCGTGCATTTCTAGGGGTGAATCGGCCATTTTGCTTTAGGTCTCTTTAAATACATATCAAGGCTTCACTTTTCACACACTAATACATCCGAAATCTTCATCCTCTCTCTCTAGGTTCTTCCTCTCTCTAGATCCGTGCATTATACGCATTTTCCAACGCCCCACGCAAACTTTATTTACAAAACCCTCTTAATTCACTACACTTTGAACCGATCAGATTTTGATTTCGTCGCTTTTCTTGAGTTTTCACCACTTTAGGCTTATTCTCCTCGAGTTTTTCTCGGGTTCCATGAATTTTCCCAGGTTTTGACTTTTGCTCCCATTTTCTCTCTCCTAGGGTTGACTTTTTCCAAGTTTTCCTTCTTTCTTTATTTTTCTTAATTTTTCACCCACTTTCCAGATGGCGGATGGTATTCCACATGATGGGGCTCCTCTTGAGGTTCCACCTCCACTATCACCCCATATCGAGTTTGAGGAGCTGGTGATTGCCGAGGTCAGTGAGGCGGTAGAGGACATCGTAACTGATCATGAGGCGGAGTTCGTTCTAGAGCTCGAGCCAGAGCCACTACCATTAGGGGTACGCCCCGTTGATTCCATGACTTATCATCCTCACACACACATATTGTTGCTTAGAGGCATTAGATGTTTCAGAGATTTCATTGGCGGCATGCTAGAGGACGTTCTATTGAGAGAGTCAGACTCCTATCTTTCCTGCAGCACTACCGAGGTACGAACTCTATTTTCATGCTTTCCTAATTGTATTTCTTGCACTGCCTTTCATCTTAATACTCTTTTATCACTGTTTGATTCACTCTTTCTTTGCCAAAGGGGGACTCTCGCTCTTATAAGGGGTATGGGGTAGCGACGGCGAGAGACTAGTACTATGAGCTCCCTTTAGAGGTCCACGACCTTATTGACAAGGCCGACTTCGGCCTATTTTGCTCCGGACTTTCACGGCACATAGCGAGACGGGCTTTTCTCCGAGCATTGGTAGAGAGGTGATGGGACACCGCCAACTCTTTCCACCTCTCTTCTGCTGGAGGGATGGCGATGACTTCCTATGACTTTACCATGATCATAGGCTTAGGAGTAGGGGGTGATCCGATCCCCTTCGATATGGACAAAGGCGAGTGGGAGGTAGCTTGGATCTACCTACTCGGAGCACGCCCACCTCTATACAGATTGGTGATGGTGAGATACAGTTGGTTCGCCAAGCACTTTCGCGGGAGTGAGCCGGAGACACCGGAGGAGGTAGAGTAGTATGCCCGAGGCTTCTTGATATTGCTCATCGGTACCACCTTGTTTGCGAACAGGTGGAATACTGTGGGTTTATATTTACTGAGCACTCTTGTGACCCTGTCCCTGGTCCGGTTCTATGATTAGGGTGGAGATAGCCTCGCTACACTCTATGGTTACATGAGCTTCATTCCCCACATAAAGGAAGAGCGGGTCGGAGGCTACTGGAGAGCCTAGGACGCATGCACTACACCTCTTTGCTTTTTGTACTTTCTGTTCAATATCTGTTCACAACTTGTGCTTTCTGCTTTGCACTTTCTGTTTTATATCTATTCATGCATTATGCTTTTTTCTTTGCACTTTCTGCTTTATATCTGTTCATGTATTGTGCTTTCTGCTTTGCACTTTCTGTTTTATATTTGTTCACAACATGCTGATAACACCACTACCATTTTTTTTACAGTTATGGGTTTATGTCTATTTCCCAGCCCTGGCTCTAGAGCTTGTAGATGAAATCCCCCTAATAGTGTCGTACTTACGTAAGTATGACTGCTGGTGCTGACGACAGAGCCGCAATGACACGACCTTCATCTTCTACATTCACTGTTTCGATACGGTGGCTGCCGGCGAGGTAACCTGGAAATCATAGTCATTTTTGCTTTACTACTGCACTGATCCATATTTCGACAACTGACGGCAACTAACAATCTGTACATTCTCTATTTGTAGATTACATGGCAGCCTTGGGCGACGATGCCGGCTGGGGTGAGGGACCAATATTGTGACGACCCAGAATCTTTCCCTCCGCTCGAGCGGAGGAGTTGACGCTCGAGCGGACATTTGGGGTTCCCAGCAAATTTCGCAGACGGCTTGAGATTCTGGGAGTTGTGATTTCCCGCTCGAGCGGGGGAGTTGACGCTCGAGCGGACGTCTTTGTTGGTCTTCGCGCTCGAGTGCAAGGTTGGGCGCTTGAGCGGGTCTCCAGGTTGAGTTGTATTTCTGAGGCACGTGGGTTCGTTTTGGACATTTTATTAGTGTACTTAGAACCTTCTTATGTTATTTTGGAGTACGGGTTGAGGTGGTAAAATGAAGGTAAAGTAGGATGGAATCAAAAGCTTTAATTTAAATGATTTGTCTACGATCAGCCGCCACTCTTTTGCCCTTTTCTTTCTCCACACTTTGAATTTGGATGTGAGGTTAGAACCATTGGAAAGCTTATTTCCGGGGCTTCAATTTGGACACAAGAACGACCTAAAACGGAGTCCGGATGGGAAAGTTATACCTGTTTGAAGTTTCGAAAACTGTTCTGGGTGCAAGTCCGCTCGAGCGGGAAAAGGGACGCTCGAGCGGGAATAGCGGGTACAGCAGCCTTAAATCGGGATTTTTAGATCATTTCTCACATTTTCTTTTTCCCTCTTCTTTCCTTTGTCTTAGGACCGAAAAACCCTAGGTTCTTGATCTCCAATACTTCCATTTCCCTTAGGTTTGAGCAAGATCTTCCACCAAGAAATGAAGAAGGCAAGAAGGTGAATATTTTCAACCGATTGGAATTTCGGGATTTTGGAGGATTCGTCTCAAAGCTTTGCTCCTTGCTTGATTTTTGAGGTAGGGGTTCTAGTTCTCTTCAATACCTATATCAATAGATAGATTTGTGGTATTTTCATGGTATAAATGTACAAATTTCTATTTTTGAGTATGTAATGTCTAGTATGAGAATTGGGGGTTTTAGGGTTTGTGATGTTGGGAGTTAAATTGGTGGGTTTAAATGATGGATTGAGAATTCTAGATGTAGAATCATTGAGAAATTGGGATGTAAGGTAATAGTATGAGAAGGTTGAATATTTATGAAAACTTCATTTTTTGTTTAGAAACCCTAGGTTAATTTGTAATGATAAATAATGATTTTGCCCAAATTGATAATAGAATCATGGAATTGATGGGTTGAATTATACGTGTACAAGTTTAATTGGATTTCTGAGATGTTTTGAAATAACGTTAAAAATTTACGAATGAACGTTGTTATGAGCATTGTAAATCATGTTAAAATGAGAAAGGAATTTAGGGAAATGATTTAGAGAATTAATGTGTGACTTCGTATGTGTGTAGGACACGCTTCGGGAGGAATAAATGCTCCACCAAAACATTGTGAGTAATAGTACAGGAATCGCACATTTAATTACCAGTAATGATTCTTTTGTTTAACGTTCTATTCTTCACAAATAGTTATGTGAATATTATGTTGGGAATCAGTGGAAACATTGAAAGATTTTGGTGTACATTGGTATGACTCTGAACCTCCTCTGTATTTTGGTTATGGCTAATGTTTATTATTAATGTACCATCCTACGAATTACTCAGGCTTCTGCATAAGAATTGCATACAAACTATTAACACTGTGAAGTTGGTTAACAGAAAGGAATTAAGTATCAATAACATTGTTACATGATTCATGCTATGATATGAACTGTTCTGACCTATTGATGTGATTATGTGTATTATGAAACTATAATATCTACGTATCTTTGGAATGTGGTTCCCTTTTGCTAACAAATATCAGTAACGTTCTGTTAAACTTATATTACCGATGGTAATGCATGTGAATAATGGGAAGAATGTATGTACTTTCTGCATAATTATGAAGTTAATATGTTATGATGATTTCTGGTATGGAACAAAGTGCTGTACGGAACTAAGTGCTACACGTTAGTGGGAGCCACCTCTAGAATCCGTACGAGCCACCTCTTGAGTCCGTACATATGTGAACGTTATGGGGCCTACGGCCGTTCTGTGAAAGATATAATTTGTGAAGTTATGAAAGATACAACTTGTGAACTATGAACTTATGTGGCCGAGGGCCAATTTGTGAAGCTATGAAGTTATGAATTTAAGAGGCCGAGGGCCAATTTGTGAAGCTATGAAGTTATGAATCAATGAGGCTGAGAGCCAATTTGTGAAATTATGGATATGTTCCAAGATAAGGTCTAAGACCATTATGATTAAATACAAATTCAGACTCGTTATGTGAACTCTACATTGGTATATGAAAGTGTGTTTAATGAAATCCATATTTTGGGTTACGAAATGTTTAGTATGATAAGTATTTTCTGAAATGATAAAAATGCTATGAACTTCCGACATGTTTATGATATGATACGTTTTCTGGATAATTTTCCCAAAATGCCTAGATATGCTACGAAACTCCGAATATTCAAGATATGACAAGTTCTTTGAATAAGATACCTTGCTATGCATACAGAAACAAATTAACCATATGTTCTCTTTATTGATAAATGCACAGATATGTATTATAATTCATGTTGTACATTGAATTGTTATGTGCTATTGTTCACTGAGCTTGGCTCACTTTATTTTATGTCTGTTTCTATAGGCACTCAACCTGGAGGTCAACCTTAACCTGTGGCTTCCGTTACCCAGTTGTCAATTCCGGAATATCTAAGCTCTTAGTGTTGACCGTTCAAGTTATGGAGTTTTGCTAAATTATGAATTTGTACCCTAAATGTCTGTTAAGATTGATGTGTATGTAATGTTTATATATATATGTACATAGCTATCTTTATGTGTTATGTTCTGTTTGCGATCCTGGCATAGTAGTGGTAGCTCAATGGATATTATTTTACACTGTTATATGATATTTAATGCTTCCGTTTAGGCCCCATAAATTATATTCATCAGGTTTTATGTCCATTTCTGAGGTGGTCATGCCCAAACTTTTAGGGGCGAGTTTGGGGCGTGACAAATATGCTGAGGCTTGGGCCACATCCCGATTTCAAATTTTGCTAGAGGGCCTAGTTTGCCGAGCCTGGTTCTTGAGTGAGAGATTTATATGCCAGACCATAGGCTCGTCCGATGCGGTTGTTCCCATGCCACCTCCAGTATCTATGAGGACAGCAGATAGCCTCCCAGTTGAAGCGATTATCCAGTTCATGGTGGGCCTAGATACTGACTTCTTCAGAGTGGAGGGCGACTACGCGACGTTCATCCAGACTCATCTTATGCCCCCTTTGGCGGGCATTTGTGCAGGCGAGGCAGCAGGTGCTCCCGTGGCGGGTGAGGCTGCTTAGGAGGCTGAGGCCGGTACCAGAGGGGCAGATGACTGGTTGGCAGGAGATTTCTACTGTGCTTACATGTTGGAGGTTGACCGGGACAACCTACTAGATTCTGATCGAGTCGGCAGAGGCAGGGTACGGGTATGTCAGAGCTCGAGGCGCACCTCAAGTATGGGCCACACTTTACAATTTGCACCCCACATTTTCCATTTCAGATATTGATGATTATTCTAGATAGTGATCATTCAAATGTACTTGCAAGCACCCACAGAGTATACAGAAAGCCTCTTTGAGTTAGTTGCTTCTCTAATTGGCATGGTGTAGATGAGAGAGACGCTACTTGGTCTCCATGGTATCCAGGTATCTTTTCTCTATTTCAACATACATTCTACTACTAACTCTGTTGTGCACCACAGCATCATATTCCCACTAATACATTGGCACTTCCACTGTAGTCTTCCCCGAACTGCACTGATACACTGCATTGGCACACTATACTCATACTGTATCTGGTTTCTGCATGACGCTCATTCTGTATACATACTTGTATCTGATATGCACACTGTAGCTGATATGTTGACAACTATTTTTCCAGATTCCATCTATATTGAGGGCACCTGTGGCAGCACCAGCACCAGCACTAGCAGCACCTCCTCCAGCAGTAGGGAGAAGAGAGAGACAGGCCCCAGCACGTGGCTGAGATGTACGTCGCAATCAAGGCTGGAATAGGGCTACCTGAGGCTGGAGCAGTCTCTCAGAGCCTGTGTTTGAGTGATGATGATGTCGAGACCAGCGACTCCAAGGAGGCAGCGAGTTGACATTCTAAGTCATCTGAAAGTGGGGGTATTGATGCTGGCTCGGGGTCCTGGAGCGAAGATGATGCCGGCGCTGGCTCTGAGGCAGGGAGTGGAGATATGATGAGATTGGGTCTGGCTTAGAGTCTGATTCTAATAGCGGTGCTGAGGGAAACAGTGCCCCTAAGTCCCCTCCGAGAAAGAGGACGAAGAGGGTCTCTCGAGCTTGAGATGACTGCTGCCGATTTTTGTACTTTTTGCTTGGTTTCTTTTTGTTTGGTAGCTTAACACATGTATAGCTTCAGATTGGTTTTACTTTTGCTTTTGAAACTTGTACTCTGTTTTGTAAAAACCATGATCAGAATAAAACCCCTCAATTTTTATGAAACGTGTTTTTGTTTTTGCATCATGAGCACCATATTTGCATGAAATGGAAATGGAATTGAGTTTGCAACGAGAATGATTGATTGAAAAAATGTTCTTAATCGGGTAATGAGCCGATCGACAATTAAAATACAAAATACAACTCGATAAGCAAAGCAAAAACAACTCAAACACAGATATATACACTTGCTAAAACCAAAAGACTCAAAAGAAGACTTCAAAACACGAAGATCAAAACAAAACCAGGCTGCCAAAACTACCCAGGACACAAGTGGACGGCCAACCACCACTTATGGACGGCAGGCCAGAAGAAGTGGACAACTGGCCACTAATGTGAAGAATCACCAAAAAGCTGACAGCTGGCCTCCACTCACAACCCTACCTTCTACAAAAGGTCCTCCTTCATGATTTCTTCTCCAGAACCTCATTTTAGCTACTGTTTCTTCTGCAAAAGGAGACATTTATTGCTGAGAAGCTCACAGACTGGATAGCCACTTTAGATGGCACGAAAAAGGTAAATTTTTAAGGTTTCAGCATAAATGCGCTTTTTTCGCTAAGCCATACTCCACATTGCTTTCCGTTTCTTCATGCCACGACCCGATGCTGGGACCCAATTGTGCATGTATTTCGCTTCGGAACACAAGAAATATTCCAGACTCTTGAAGATTTTTGCGCATTGATAGAAACTCGGTACGAAGAGGAAATCATGCCTCAGTCCCATTTTGGCCATGCCCAAGCTTTAGGATGGATGTCATTTCGCACGAAGCTCGATCTCGGGCTCATGACAGGAAACTAGATATACCCAGCTAGGTTCACCGATTTTTTGACATCGATGATAGAGGAGACCTTCTCTGGTGAGGTTTTTGGCAACATGCCCTTTGTTTATGTGTACTCGTGTATTTCCTTCTTGCCCCTAGTTATGGTGGAACCAGCATTTGGTTGATCGAAGTGGCCAAATGTCTGAAAGAAGGTAAGAGTTGTATCGGTTTGGCGTTGGCCAAGACCCTGATGGGCTTAGATGCTTTTCATCACTAGTGGCCACCAGATTTGCGGGGAATCCACTACTTCTTCAGGTATTGTTTCCCACCCTTTCTGATATGTGTTTCTTACATCATTCGGCACTCATGCTCTATTTTCCCTCAAAGCCCTGTCTTTACTTTTCTCTCCACGTACATCTCTTTATTCTTTAATCTCTCTTATTTTTCATCCCTTCCTAGGTAGGGCTCATGGATAAGCTGAAGGTGGTGGACCCTTGCCCTGAGTATTTAGCTCGAGCTTATTTCTTCCGCCAGCGACTAGTGGATTTTCCCAACAAGGGATGGTGGTGCAACTGGATGTGTAGCAGGTTTGCAGCTGACATAGCTTGGCGTTGCCCCTGGCTTCATTTGACTGAGATGAGTTATAGCATGACTCGATAGCCTGACATACAGTTGATTGGCCTTACGCATTGCTTGTTCTACTTTCCCTTCCGATTCAAACGCTAGTTTGGTCATGATCAGACCTGCCCAGAGGAGGGGGTAAAATACCCAGCTTCATTCCTGCTTTGTGCTTCGCATTTGGCTAGGTACCTTACTACCTAGAGGACGAGAGAGCTTCTGGCCCCTGCCCCTAGTTTCAGTTATGCCCTTTCTAGTGAGTGCTTGGCTTGGCTACAGGATGAGGCACAAGCCGGGCCCACTTTGGCTACAGAAGCTTTCGCAAGCACGAGCCGAGGACGCAGGAGCACCTGACTCTCTTATGCCCCTAGTTTATTTCTTTGACCTTTCTTTTCAAGTTTTACGATGTAAAAACAACTTTGATTTGTATCGGAGAGTTGGAGAACTTTATGTTAAAATCAATGGAATTAAAGTTGTGAGCACTAAAAACTTTCCTTTTGGTCCAAAAATGGTCTAAGTTGTAAAAGGTAAAAATTTGAACAAAATCAACTTTTATTAAAACTTTCCAAAACCATTTTCGAAAATGATCACAACCTGACACGTACAAAATCAATCCTCAAGATGTACAACCCTAAATCGACAAATCATAACTGCTCTTGAATGAATACCACTACTAGTCTGCATTGTAACTAGCTCTTCTTCCCAGAATGAAGATCACAACCGAATTAACAGATAATGAACAGAAATGACCTGATCAGAAAAACGAACAGGACAGTTGAGTTGGAGATGATTACGGTTGAACTTCAGGATGAAGTTTCCTACGTATCCCAAAGATGGGAATCAGGCCTTACGTAGTTCGGTTTAGGTTCACTCAAGTATTAACTCTCTCCTTTTGCACTCTAACTTTTGCCATAGCTGCCCTTTAGGGTTTTTAACCTTGCGAGCTCAGTTTTTCTTTATTTCTATTTTTTTATACTCTAACTTTTGCCTAGGTCACCCTTTCGGGTTTTCAGCCTAGCAAGCCTCTTAGGGGTAGTATTTCTTCAACTTATCCTTATTGATCGGCTGTGAAAATCCCAAGCCATCTAAGTCCATGAAAATAACTGCTCCTCCTAACCAGATAGCTTTGAGGATGTAACGACCAGTCCAATTGGGTCTGAACTTGCCCATAGGGTCATGGATGGGAGCTTGGTTATCTTTCAACACCATGTCTCCCTCCTTGAGATTTTGGGACATAACTTTCTTGTTAAAAGCCCTGGCAATTCTGCGTTGGTAGCCCTAAACATGATACAATGCCTTTAGCCTCCTCTCGTCAAACAACATTAACTCCTCAAATCTGCTCTGTTACCAGTCCGCCTCCATTATCTGACACTCAGCCATAACTCGCAGTGATGAGACTTCAATTTCAATTGGTAAAACGACTTCCATCCCATAGATGAGAGAATAAGGGGCCCCCCTGTGGATGTCTCGATCGAAGTTCTGTAGCCCTAGAGTGCGAATGGCAATTTGTCTGGCCAGTTCCTGTAGATCTCAACCATCTTCTGCAAGATGTTCTTGATATTCTTATTGGCGGCTTTAACAGCTCCATTGGTTTGTGGCCTGTAGGTCGATGACTTATGAAAAGCCACATTATATTTGTCTAACAAGTCTATCACCTCTTTTTTGAAGTGGGAGTTGTTATCTAATATGATCTCATTCGGAACTCCGTACCAGCAGATGATATTGTTTCTAATAAATTTGGCAGCATGCGAAGCTTTCAACACTGCATAGGATTGAGACTGAGCTTCCACCCACTTTGTAAAGTAATGAATCGCCTCCAAGATATATTCATGCCCATTCGACTATTTTGGCGAGACAGCACCGATAACGTCAATTCCCCAGACTGAGAAAGGCCATGGCAACGTCATGTTGTAAAGCTTTGACGACAGAATATTCATGCGATTGACATGAATCTGACATTTGTGCCATCATCGTACAAACCCAATACAATCCTCCTCTATGGTGGACCAATAGTAACCTTGCCTGAGAATCTTCCAAGCTAACATCACATCATTCATATGCGCCCTGCATTCTCTGCCGTGGATAGCCTCCATAAGGCGCTTCAATTCCTCTTCCTCCACACACAACTTATGCATTCCCAGATGACCTCTTTTATACAGCTTACCCCCGTAAATGATAGATTGGTTGGCCATTCGCTGTATTCCCCATTTGTCCTTGGCATTTGCCCCTGGTGGATATGTTTCCTCTTCCTGACAGTTCCAAATACCGTAATACCAGGGGTTTTTGTCTTGCATTTCATCTATTGCGGCAATAGTTTCATAAGCCAGCGTGTATTTCTGTTCGATGATAATCGGACGCATTCGAACTTGAAGTGGGATGTCTACCATAGAAGATAGAGTTGCTAAAGTATCAGCGAACTTGTTGTTCTCTCTTAGTTTATGCGTGAAAGTCAGCTTTTCAAACCTAGGAATTAGAACATCTAGGGTCTGATGGTAAACCTTTATTTTCTCTTCTTTGACTTTCCAGTTTCCATTTTCTTGAGAAACAACCAAGTTCGAGTCCCAAATGACATCCAACCTTATTGCCCCTAGTTCCAGGGTGGCTTCTAAACCAGCAATACACGCTTCATATTCTGCTTCGTTGTTGGACACCTTGAACCGGAGTTTGAAGGCTAAGGGTATATAGGAGTCATGAGGTGCTATCAGCAACACACCTATCCCATAATCGTACTGATTGGACGCTCCGTCAAAGTACATCGTCCAAGTTTCCTTTCAACGTACAAAATGGCTTCATCTGGGAACAAGTATTCCACCACTTCATCTCCTTCTACTGGGTGGTCTGCCAGGAACTCTGCTACAACTCTTTCTTTGACCGACTTGCGGGTGACATATTTGAGATCAAATTAGGAGAGAAGGAGGAACCAACGAGCCAACCTACCTGTAAGCGCTAGTTTCTCAAAGAGATATTTGATGGGATCTAATCTCAAAACCAGGATTATAGAGTGAGCTAACAAGTAGTGCCTCAACTTCCTGGTAGCCCATACCAAGTCTAGGTAAGCTTTCTCCAATAGAGTATAGCGGGTCTCGTAATCTAACATTTTCTTGCTCAAGTAGTAGATGGCTTTCTCTACCCTATCTTCAGACTTCTGAGCGAGGATGCATCCCATCGTCGTGTCTGCTACTGACAAGTACAGAATCAAAGGCTTCCCTAGCTCTGGCGGCGATAACACCTATAGCGATCCCGGTTTTCCCTTCATTGTTTAATTGTATTTCAGACTCGATTCCGTGGATGTGTTGTTGTCTTTTTCCCGTTTCCATCCTTTACTCTTTGTATATGAGTCTTGGGTCGTGTTCGGTAGGTTTAAAACAGGTTGGTTGTGTTTAGAAACCAAGGGTTAATGTCCATTTAATTCCAACTAGTGTCTATTAAATTTTCATAATGGTTCATTCAATTCCAATTAGTGATCCATTCATATTCCATTAGTGGGATTTTATGACAAACTTGTCCATTTATATTTCTAACTAGTGTTCATTTAATTTTAGTTAGTGTTCATTTAATGCTAGTTAGTGTTCATTTAATTCTAACTTGTCCTTTTATTTTCCAATTAATGGGCTTTAATAACAACCTTTCAATATCACTTGTTCATCTCCCTTTTGATTTCAAAACCTTAGAATCGTTTTCTCTCTCTCTCCCTACAAACCTTCTCTCTAGGTTTTCATCTCTCTCTAGTGTAAATCTATACTAAGTCCTTTGTAAGAAAGGTAGAGTGGGTTGAGGGCTTCATTTTAATCTAAAAGTTTGGGTTTGGAGCACCTTCGAAATCCTTCATCTTTTCCATTTGGTCTCTCCATTTGAGGTAGGGATTTCTTTGCTCTTTTTCAATACTCCGTCTATAGATAGACATGTGGTAGTTTTGTATTGCATGAAAATCATATCCGTGTTGGATTTGTTTGAAAATCATGAGGGGAACCTAGGGTTGGTTGTTTGAGAATGGTTTTGTTATCATTGACTGTGGTTTGGACTAATTAGAGAGTAAAATTAGCATGTTATTGTTGAAAGAAGAGAAAGCCCTAAATTATATTTTGATTTGGTAATATAAAAAGGGTTTATGGTTGAACAATGTTGGTAAATTTCTATTGTTAATATGAGTTGTGTAGAAGGTGTTAACAGTTAAGGAAATAATTATGGTATTGGGGTTATTTTGAAATGAACGTATTGAATCAAGTTGGGTTATGGCTTATTATTCATGGAATTGATTTTGTAAAATGAAGAGAATGTAATTGGTTTTGTGAAAAGGGAAAAGTGTTTTTGGAATAAGTGATGGAACATGTTGACTTGAAAAAAATGGAAGTTGATCTTGAAAATGGTAAATGAAATGTTAACTCTATGTGAGTCACGGAAAATAAATTTGAGAAACTATTGTATCATGAGTGTTGAATACACATTTGGGGGTTTTATCCTTACCTATCATACTAGTGTCGTTGTTGTGTTTAAGGTTTGCTTGAGAGTTGAGTCTCTTTTATTAGGTGTACTGAATACATGCATCTAGAGGTTTTGTCCTTGGTCATCGGTGGAGGATGACATTGTTGTGTTGAATTGTGATGTATGCGTTACACTTGTGTTGGTTAAACATTATTGAATAGTTTATGTGTATGTATTACACTTGTTATTTATGTTTTTTTTTTTGTATTGACTGATTGAATTTGTATATGATAATTGTTTATATACATTTGTGTTGTGTGGGAGGAGATAGGGGATGTACTCCACGGTTTAGGGGAAGATAGGGGATGGACCTCTAAACCGGACTTTTGTTTGGGAGGAGATAGGGGATGGACTCCATTAGCATCACTATTATGTGTGCTTATTGATTTATAGAAGTGTTTCTATATGTTGTTGATACAGCACTAGAATGTGTATCAAATGAGAAGTATGAAGTGTTTTGATATGAGCCTTAGTCTCATTTGTTTTGTTGATATTGGACGTAATGTTAATGTGATGTGTAGTTCACTGTTATAATTTGGCCAGGTTCTGAGCCATATTGATAAAAATGAAAAGTTGAATAAATAATGGAAAGTAAAAACTGATATTTGGGAGTTTTAATTGTTATCGTCAGTGTATCTGAGTATGTTATGGGTTGCGATGGTTACAGTTTTGAAAGGCCGAGTTGCCTCATTTGTGGATTACATTATTTCCCTTTTATTTAAGGCATGCATGTGTTGATATGAATGTATTGGGAACAAACTAAAATGCCATTTTGAGATTTTGGAAAGTGTGAAGGAAAATGGGGTATTTGTGAACATGTTTTCAAAAAAAAAGGTCATTTTGTTATAAGTACGGAAAATGGGGGAAGAGTAATGGGCTTGGTGAAATTGTTTTTTTTTTCTAAAACTGTTTTAGTCATGAAAGTTTGGAAAAATGGGTAATGAAAAGGAAAGAAAGGTGAACCGCTTATAGCATTGAATGAAATGGCTGTTTTCGAGAAAAGTTCATACTTATGTATATTTTGCATAAACTGTCACATTACTATTCTAGTATGAGATTGAACATTCATGATCATAGCTATCTGTAAGTTGTTATTGTTGAGGATCATGTTGAGATCCCTACTGGACTATATGTTCATCCCACGTTGTTGAATCTTTTTCAGGTGATAGCCAGGATGTGCTACAAGGTTTTGGATCTTCTTATTTGTTGGCCACGGGGCCTCTTTTGTGTTGGCGGAATGCCATTTATGTAAAAGGGTTATACCCTTCTTCTTGACTTTTAATGATGTAAGCCCAAGGGCAATTTATTTAGTGTACTCATGTTGTATTTACTTGCATACGAATGAGAGCAATGTTATTCACTTCTATGAGTTGAATATACGAGTTTATTTCCGCATGTTATCTCTGAAATGGAATTAAGTAAATGAAATTGGTAATACTTCGAGTAATAAAAATTGGGGCGTGACAACTTGGTATCAGAGCGAGTCGGGTTTGAATACTTTGGGCTCGTGGGAAGTAGTTTTTACTACAATGGGTTTGCTACATGTGGTGAGGACGTTGCATATAGTTAACATGAATGTTAGGACTTGTTTGCATTTATATGAGCATGGGATTAAGTTTTCTGGATAGTACTCGTAGCCGGTGAACTTGCTTTGAGGTCCTCTTGGAAACACGCCTGATCAACTTGGTTTCTGATAGGAATTCTTTGAGAGTTTCGGGATGAGTGACTATCTTTATGGACTTGATTCGATTATGTGTTTAAATGTTTAAATGTTTATATGCAATAGAAATGTATGTTTAGGGTGGTAAGTGTATGCCTCGGGGAAGGCTGTTGTGTTGTGCACTAAGTGTGGTTTTGTTTTTGGACTTTATAGGATGTCTACACGAGGGAGCATGAGATTTGTATCTCGGGTTAGAGGGAATGGTACCGGTGTGTTGATTAGTGTTTTGGGCTTTGCTAGTTAATGAGTTTGTTGTGATCCCATCAGTTATGTATTTGGGTGGTGTTCGTATTGTGACTTGTTATCGGTTGGTGACTATGTGTGGGTGAAATGAGGTAGTGGTGTTATGGGTTATTGGGTTTGGTTTGCGAGTGGGAAGAGAATTTCTTGAGTGGATGCTGATGGCAATCTTTGAAAGGAAAATCAGTTTGTGTCCTCGGATAACGAGGGTAGCATTGGTTAAAATTGTCATTTGTATTAGGGATTGGGTGATTGAGGTTGACCATGTCAGTCTTGAGTTTGAGGAGAAGGGCAGGCTTGCTATGTAGGCTTGGGGGTGAAGACTCCCTTAGAAGCAGTGTTGGTGTGGTTCGATTTTAGGAAATCCGGTGAGATTCCAAAATTTGGGGTTTTGTGTAGGGAACTCCGTGTTTGGGGTAAATGGTTTTGAGTGGCACATCAGTGTGTGGTTTACTAAGTGTGGCAGTTTATTGAGTTGATTAGTCAACTTGTTGGCATCGGGTTTTGGTTGGTATTGGTCACCTTGAGGATAGTCTTGATTGTTGTAGACGTTGTATGTTGATTAGGGAAAACTAAAACTAATCGAACGTGTTATGTCATTGAATGTGATGGTTGGAATAATATAACAAATATGTGTATTGATTGATCATTGTATATGATAAGTGTTTAAATACATTTCTTATGTGTATTTGTTTGGGAGGAGATAGGGGATGTACTCCAGTGTGTGGGAGGAGATAGGGGATGTACTCCACACACATATGTGCTCATGCGCTTTATTACATTATATATATACCTTTGTTTGGGAGGAGATAGGGGATGGACTCCACTGATACAGCAAATTTGTGTATTAACTCGGCTAGGCAATGGACCATGTTTATGATTTTAAATTGATTAAGTAAAGGAAGGTAGGATGAAATTGCAAAATCATGAATTTCTTATGCCTTATGTGTTGATAGCAAGGTTGTTATTTCTATTAACTATCATTATAGAAATGTTATGTTTTATGTTGGTTGTGGCATCACCGTGTGAGTGGTGGGTGTTATGTTGGAAATAGATTGGAACATAAATTCTTCCTAGTGTTTTGGCCTTCTTAGGGCACTGTTAAAAAGGAAAATGTTGAGGATTTGATTTAATTTGAATGTTATGAGAATTTCCAAACGAGTAGTTTTTGGCAAATAAACTGGAGATGTTTATGTATTATGGGTAACACTGTGTTTATGAAAAATGTTTACAAAACTTTTGAGTTTCACATGGAAAATGCAAAATTTATTTTTGAATGTCAACGTTGAAAATTTGATTATCTTTGAGAAATGTGTCATGAACAAAAGAATGATTTTTCTTATATTTATACAAAAGATTTGCTTTGATTGTCTTATGTGAAGTTATGAATGTTGAGTAGTGACATAGCTTGGAGCGCTAGTCGGGTGTTTTGGTGATTTGTTTCGGGAAGGGTTTGGTTTTGTTGAGGCTTTTGTGCCTGAGTGTTGCCTTTTGAAACGTGTTTCCTTGGTAAGCCCTTTCTTTTGTGAGAGTTAACCGGAGGTTTGTGGTGAGAATAGTTTCTTTTTCTAAGTGCTCGGGTGTTGAGTGATATGTGATTAGTTGGCCTTGTGTTTCTGGTGTACTCTTAATTTCGGGGACGAAATTCTTTAAGGAGGGGAGGTTATAGCGATCCCGGTTTTCCCTTCATTGTTTAATTGTATTTCAGACTCGATTCCGTGGATGTGTTGTTGTCTTTTTCCCGTTTCCATCCTTTACTCTTTGTATATGAGTCTTGGGTCGTGTTGGGTAGGTTTAAAACAGGTTGGTTGTGTTTAGAAACCAAGGGTTAATGTCCATTTAATTCCAACTAGTGTCTATTAAATTTTCATAATGGTTCATTCAATTCCAATTAGTGATCCATTCATATTCCATTAGTGGGATTTTATGACAAACTTGTCCATTTATATTTCTAACTAGTGTTCATTTAATTTTAGTTAGTGTTCATTTAATGCTAGTTAGTGTTCATTTAATTCTAACTTGTCCTTTCATTTTCCAATTAATGGGCTTTAATAACAACCTTTCAATATCACTTGTTCATCTCCCTTTTGATTTCAAAACCTTAGAATCGTTTTCTCTCTCTCTCCCTACAAACCTTCTCTCTAGGTTTTCATCTCTCTCTAGTGTAAATCTATACTAAGTCCTTTGTAAGAAAGGTAGAGTGGGTTGAGGGCTTCATTTTAATCTAAAAGTTTGGGTTTGGAGCACCTTCGAAATCCTTCATCTTTTCCATTTGGTCTCTCCATTTGAGGTAGGGATTTCTTTGCTCTTTTTCAATACTCCGTCTATAGATAGACATGTGGTAGTTTTGTATTGCATGAAAATCATATCCGTGTTGGATTTGTTTGAAAATCATGAGGGGAACCTAGGGTTGGTTGTTTGAGAATGGTTTTGTTATCATTGACTGTGGTTTGGACTAATTAGAGAGTAAAATTAGCATGTTATTGTTGAAAGAAGAGAAAGCCCTAAATTATATTTTGATTTGGTAATATAAAAAGGGTTTATGGTTGAACAATGTTGGTAAATTTCTATTGTTAATATGAGTTGTGTAGAAGGTGTTAACAGTTAAGGGAATAATTATGGTATTGGGGTTATTTTGAAATGAACGTATTGAATCAAGTTGGGTTATGGCTTATTATTCATGGAATTGATTTTGTAAAATGAAGAGAATGTAATTGGTTTTGTGAAAAGGGAAAAGTGTTTTTGGAATAAGTGATGGAACATGTTGACTTGAAAAAAATGGAAGTTGATCTTGAAAATGGTAAATGAAATGTTAACTCTATGTGAGTCACGGAAAATAAATTTGAGAAACTATTGTATCATGAGTGTTGAATACACATTTGGGGGTTTTATCCTTACCTATCATACTAGTGTCGTTGTTGGGTTTAAGGTTTGCTTGAGAGTTGAGTCTCTTTTATTAGGTGTACTAAATACATGCATCTAGAGGTTTTGTCCTTGGTCATCGGTGGAGGATGACATTGTTGTGTTGAATTGTGATGTATGCGTTACACTTGTGTTGGTTAAACATTATTGAATAGTTTATGTGTATGTATTACACTTGTTATTTATGTTTTTTTTTTTTGTATTGACTGATTGAATTTGTATATGATAATTGTTTATATACATTTGTGTTGTGTGGGAGGAGATAGGGGATGTACTCCACGGTTTAGGGGAAGATAGGGGATGGACCTCTAAACCGGACTTTTGTTTGGGAGGAGATAGGGGATGGAGTCCATTAGCATCACTATTATGTGTGCTTATTGATTTATAGAAGTGTTTCTATATGTTGTTGATACAGCACTAAAATGTGTATCAAATGAGAAGTATGAAGTGTTTTGATATGAGCCTTAGTCTCATTTGTTTTGTTGATATTGGACGTAATGTTAATGTGATGTGTAGTTCACTGTTATAATTTGGCCAGGTTCTGAGCCATATTGATAAAAATGAAAAGTTGAATAAATAATGGAAAGTAAAAGCTGATATTTGGGAGTTTTAATTGTTATCGTCAGTGTATCTGAGTATGTTATGGGTTGCGGTGGTTACAGTTTTGAAAGGCCGAGTTGCCTCATTTGTGGATTTTATTATTTCCCTTTTATTTAAGGCATGCATGTGTTGATATGAATGTGTTGGGAACAAACTAAAATGCCATTTTGAGATTTTGGAAAGTGTGAAGGAAAATGGGGTATTTGTGAACATGTTTTCAAAAAAAAAAGTCATTTTGTTATAAGTACGGAAAATGGGGGAAGAGTAATGGGCTTGGTGAAATTGTTTTTTTTTCTAAAACTGTTTTAGTCATGAAAGTTTGGAAAAATGGGTAATGAAAAGGAAAGAAAGGTGAACCGCTTATAGCATTGAATGAAATGGCTGTTTTCGAGAAAAGTTCATACTTATGTATATTTTGCATAAACTGTCACATTACTATTCTAGTATGAGATTGAACATTCATGATCATAGTTATCTGTAAGTTATTATTGTTGAGGATCATGTTGAGATCCCTACTAGACTATATGTTCATCCCACGTTGTTGAATCTTTTTCAGGTGATAGCCAGGATGTGCTACAAGGTTTTGGATCTTCTTATTTGTTGGCCACGGGGCCTCTTTTGTGTTGGCGGAATGCCATTTATGTAAAAGGGTTATACCCTTCTTCTTGACTTTTAATGATGTAAGCCCAAGGGCAATTTATTTAGTGTACTCATGTTGTATTTACTTGCATACGAATGAGAGCAATGTTATTCACTTCTACGAGTTGAATATACGAGTTTATTTCCGCATGTTATCTCTGAAATGGAATTAAGTAAATGAAATTGGTAATACTTCGAGTAATAAAAATTGGGGCGTGACAACACCGGAGGATTCTGGAGGTACTTTTTAACCTGTTCAAAGGCAAATTGACATCGATCATCCCATCGGAATTTCTTCCCTTTCTTTAAGATACCAAACATGGTTCATAAGTCAAGGTTAATTTGGAAATAAACCGTCTTATGAATTGCATTTTACCTAGAAAGCCTCGCACCTCATTTTCAGTCCTCGGTGGTGGCATTTCTAGGATGACCTTGACTTTGGAAGGATCAACTTCAATGGCCCTCTGTGTGATCAGAAAGCCTAGAATTTTTTCTGCTGTTATGCCGAATGTGCATTTCTATGAGTTTAACCACAATCTGTATTTCTTGATCCGTTGAAAGAATTTCTCCAAGGCGATGTAGTGGCCCTCTCGTTCTTTGGACTTCATAATCATGTCGTCCACATACACCTCAACCTCTTTGTGGATCATGTCATGCAGAATGGTGGTCACAGCCCTCTGATAGGTAGCTCCAGCATTTTTCAACCCAAACGGCATAACCCGGTAGCAGTATGTACCCCACGGCGTAGTGAATGCGATCTTTTCTCTATCATCGGGTGCCATCAGAATCTGGTTGTACCTGGAAGACCATTCATAAATGATAGCAATGCATGGCTCACAGTGAAATCCACTAATTCATTAATGTGCGGCAGAGGAAAGTCATCCTTCGGACTGGCTCTGTTCAAGTCCCGAAAGTCTACACACACCCGGATTCTTCAGCACTAGGACAATGTTGGCCAACCAAGTCGGGTACTCAGATACCAACAAGAAACCTACCTCGCTCTGCTTGGTGACATCTTCTTTGATTTTCAGCCCTTAATCCGAATGGATTCTACGCAACTTCTGCTTGACTGGTCGAGCTTCGGGGTCAAGAGGGATCCGATGCTGTACAATCTCAAGATCGATTCCAGGCTTGTCTTTGTAGGACCACGCAAAAACATCTTTGAAATCTTTTAACAAAGAGATTAAATGCCTGTGCTCCTCTGAAGACAACGTGGACCCAATCTGGACCAGACGCAGATCATTCTCAGTACCAACATTAATGGCAATGATTTCATTAGCACAGGGTTTAGCAAACCTCTCCTCCTCTCGATTAATCAAGTTTTTCAAAGCTAGGAGATTTTCTTCCCCTTCGTTTTCATTAAAATTCTGAAAATCTTAGTCAATACAATAAACCAACGACACAGAAAAGTACACAAAATCTGCAGAGTTCTCATTCAAAAGGTCTCGATCTTCGGTTACAGACTCAAAAGTAAAGCTGAATAAGATCTAGACAGGACTTTGGTATCTGGGTTACCGCCCCTAAAAATACTAGACTCAGACTCAAAAGAACTTGAATCTGATCCCGATCCCACAGACCTAGTGGAATCAGATTCTAGCTCATCACCCGATTCAGAATTGGACAAATAATCTTCCACCAGCTGCCAGGTAAGAGATGGTGCCCCTGATGAATCCAAAATGCCACTGGTTGGGTTCATACCCGGTTGTTCCCTGATCATGGAGACAGTAAGGTTATCCCTTAAGTGCTCTAGGTCGGCCGCAGGATCTATCAGGAGACTAGCAGTGCTACCCCTACTCCAAGTTCCCTACCATCTGAGTCACCTTCCGTGCTCTGTTCAACTGTGATGTTTGGTTCAGCCCTTTCCTCATCATCATTGTCCTGCAGCTGCAAATCAAAGAAGATCTCGAACCTGAGGACACACTGTTTCGAGGAATTCACCCAAGGCTTGGGAAAGCTTCAAAAAGGGAAATCTTCTCCCTCCCGAACAAAGCGGCCATTTAGTGTCCCCTATATTGTTTTGTGGATGAGCTCATAGTGTTTTCTGGCTTGCTTGGCCTTGGCTCTGCTTCTCATTTCTTCTCCCTTCCTGATCCAATCCTCTTTGGTGGGCACATAACCCAGTCTAAAGGCATGTGGGTTGTGTGGCACATCTGTTAGTGCCACAACGCCTTTCTGACCACTCCTTCCGAGCTCCATTCCTAGAATGTGCTGCAGTTTGTTCATGAAATAGATGGACTGGGTGCTGACGTACATGACTTCATTTGTTGCCAGGATGGTCTGCACTACCCGGGCTTTAGCCAGAGTGAATCCTGAGGGGAATACATCCTCCTCGCCATGGGTGATCTCCAGCACTGTCGTAGTTACCTCTGGTGGCGAATGGATGGATAAATTTCCAAAAAGAATCGCCACTCTTCCCCCATGAGGGTACTTCAACATCTGATGGAAAGTGGAGTTGACGGCCTTCACATGATGCAACCAGGGCCTCCCTAACAACAAATTGAAGGTAGCTGGCACATCCAAGACATAAAACTCTACCTCTTGCTCAGCTAGGCCCACCTACACTCTGACTTGCACTGTGTGGGAACAAAGTCTGCTGGTTTGAGGCCAATTGCATAGGCAGTGTGAGAAGGACAAACATTGATAGTTGAATTGGTGTTTACCAACACCACCAGCACCTATTTCTCCCTATACTCCACATATATGTACAATGGTTTGTTATGAGCTGAGCCTTCCGGCGGCAGCTCTTTATCAGAGAAGGTAATAGTTGGCCTAAAACCACTTGGAAAAACCAAACCCACTAGCTGCTCAGGCGTGGTGTTAATGGACAATTTAGCCTTGTCCATTGTTGACAACATTGCCTGTCACTGTAGCCGGGAGGCCATGAGAAGACCCCAAATGGAGATGTTAGCTTGAATTTTCTTGAGCTATTTCAACACTGCCTCTTCTTCTAGTTGTTTCTCTTTCTATTTCTCGGCCTCTCTGTCTTTTCCAGACGCCTCTGCTTCCACCCACTTCTTGTCAAATGGTTTATCTCGTCGGCATACCACGTGTTGTCCAGAAGGCATTCGCTCCAATCTTCATCGGTATGGGCGAGATATAGATCATTATCGTCCCACCATTCGTCCTCAGCGGCCGATAAATAGTTGTCCGACTCTGCTTGTATCACCTTCACATCGTAGGTGTCCCCCACAGGGTGTTGTGAAATTACAGCTTCCCGGCTGTCTTCAATCCTTTCTTGTTGAAACTGCTTCAGTGTAGCTTCTTGTTCGATATCCACAGTATTCACAATGCCCACTTCCCAGGCTGGGTTTTCCACACCAGCACTCTTCGACGGCTTTCCTTTCTGATTAGCCCTTACGGCTACTATAGCTATCTCTGGTCTTTTCCCTCTAGTTTCGTTCTAGTTTCTTCTTTCTTGGTTGAGTGATGGCTCATCACTCAGCCATCTAATGTTGTCAGTTGAGCCGTTCAGGTCGAACCACCCAATTTGTACATCTCTCTGATCCTTCTCGTCAAAAAACTATAGGTTGTCCAAATCCTCCTCGAGTTCTGCCAAATCATCTAACCCCAGGCCCGGGCCATCTTCCCTAACCACATTGATGTCTACCAAGGTTGGCAGCATCAATTTAGGCTTGCTTTGACCAGTTGACACAATGTAGCAACTTGGATCATACACCTCATCAGGTAAGTCCTCAAAACACTTTAGCAACGGACCAGTACCTTTCTCCAAGGTCGACTCCCTTTCAACTATATGTCTCATCACCATAGGCTTGGGTTGAGTGTTGGACGTGTCCATCATGCACAGATCTGCACTTTCTGGAATGAACAACATCAGTTTTGATAGGTAGGAGGGACTAATATATATGTTGGGGTCATAAGAGGTGGCCAGTGTATGGATTAGGTTGAGATTTTGAGGAGGGGGGGACTTGGCTATAGGCTCGAAGTGGAATTGTGGTAACGTTCGGTTTTTAAGGTAGAGCGATCACCTTGTTGTCAATGAGATCCTGAATCTCATGACGCAATCGAAAGCATTAGTCGGTATCATGACCGTGCTGTTGGTGAAACGCACAGTATTTTGCGAGGTTGTGTTTGGGTGGGACAGGATTGGGAAGTGGGCGAGGTTCTAAAGTTTTAAGGTGCCCTTTCTTGATTAGCACCTTCATGGCTTCAGAGAGAGTCATGTAAAGTTGGTTAAAAGTCCTCTGGGATCGGGTAGGGTTAGACGGTGTTGGTGAGCATGTGTTGGCAAAGGGGTCGGCAGTCTTGGTTGTGGTGACAACGTTTACATCTGACAGCCTCGCAGTTGTGCTACCACTGGTAGCATTGAAACTACAAACAAACAACCTTTTTGCCAACTCCTTCTCATCTGGAATAAGCCCCTGTTTCATGGTGTCTTCGATTTGCACTCCCATTTCATGGAGTTCTATAAATGTGAACAGAGGTAGGATAATCATCTTTTGTAGCAACTTGCCGTGTAGATTCCGGACAACCATCCTGATCTGATCCTTCTCCGATGGCCTCGTGGTCATCGTCGAGGCTTTAGCTCTCCACCTTGTCACAAATTCAGAGAAGCCCTTCTTCGGCTCTTGGCGTGTTGCCTCGAGATCATGAGTTGTGACCTCGATTTGAGTATTGTATAGATACTACGCAATGAAGGCCTTGGCCATCTTCTCCTAATTCTGCTTGACAGAGTCTTCCAACTTAGCATACCATATGGCCGCTATACCTGACATGATACGACCAAAAAGAGACAACTGCTATAGTCTAGTTAGGCCCATCAGCTGCAAGATGTTTGAAAACAGCCGTAGGGGAACCATCAGATCTCTGGAACTGTCAAAACGGTTAATGTGTGACATTTTAAACCGATCTAGCAATGTCACTGCAGAATCGGTATATCCGTCCTCTATGTCTGGGATGGAGTTAACCCCTTGTGCTCTCTTGAACAACTTTTACAGTTTGTTGACCTTGAGTGCAGTTGGGTCAACCTCAAAGTCAAATGGAGCCTTGGTCTGATAAACAGGGGTTTTTGAGGCTTGTGCTGGGATTGGCTCTATTGGATTGCCCTAGTTTTCTTGGACATTGGCAGTATAAGCGGTGGCTCCGAGTGCTGGGATACCCGTGTGAGGTGCATGCGATATAGAGGCCACAACCGGCTGTGGTTGCTGTTGTTGTAGCCTGGTTATAACCTCGGCCTGATGGGCCGCATCTTGCTGTAACGTTTCAACTATCTGTTGTAGATGACGTATCAATTCTTCCATAATGATTGGGGATACTGTGTCATCGAAATAGGCGACCGATCTTGTGTTGGGCTAGAAGTAGATGACTATCCCCGAACCGGACTGGACACATGTGAGTTGAGGGGTGATTGCTATAAAAATTGAATCAGTGAACTTTGCCTGATTCTCCTCCGTCTTGTAACCAGTGGGAGCGAGGTAAACACGGGTTGTCCCCGAACAAGATCCTCGGCTTTGCAAAGTCTTCTGACTTGGGTCTAGAGTACTTGGGGGTATTCGAACTTTCTGAAGCTATGGTTTTAAACTACCTAACAGAAAGAAATAAAGCAAAAGAAAACAATAATCAAAAATCGCATAACACCTTAGCTAAGACGTTATCAACACATGCATGATCAAAGTTGTAGGACTATACTTCACACTGAATTCTGCCCCCCAAATCAGATACTAAATTTGCAACTGCTATGCACATTCCTGTACAATTTCACTGTAAAGCACATACTAGTTAAGAGAGAGCCAAAACACCCCTATGAAGGGGTAGGGTTACCCTGTCCTAGTTTCGACAGGAATTAGGGTTTTACTAATCAATCAAGCGGTTTCACGCAATCCTTCATTTTTGGGTGAGCATCATATCCTAATTTGGAACAGTCACTACGGCTTTACTATATGCAGCTAGGCCAAATGGTCAAAGAGGATACCACAACAAGACTACCTAATATACCTCTCACACCTAACATCGAGAAGTGAAAAGAGGATCAAACAGTACAGCGGTAGTCCAGATCCAAGGGTTGTGTTCCCATCATGGTAGAGCCCATGACCGGTCAGCCTTTTGGCAAGCTTTTGGGCAAGCCTCCGGCAAACCGTACGGGAATAGCGGATGGCAAACACAGTGACTTAAGCGCACCAATGCAAATGCAAATGCAAAGAACATATAAGTGTAGAAAAAATTTCACATCATGAAGTTCGAGTCAAGTTCTCTAATTCCCCATTAGAATCGCCAAAAACTGTAGCTCGACTTTTCGTGCTCTTTTCGGAAGACGACAAGCCCTACAGTATCGAACTCTTGCGGTTCTAAATCTAATTCCACAAATGCAATATGAAATAAAAAAACCCAAAAGAGTCTAAATTCGACAAATCTTTTGAAAAATCAATTTTGAATCAAAATAGCAAAAATGGACTACTTTTCCAGATACAGAGTCGCCACCTAAATATTTTTGAAAAATTTAGGAAACCTATGACTCATGCCAAAGGCCACTTGTCCGTCATCACCAAGATTATCTCAGCTCGGGAACTTAGTTATAAGAGGGGAAGGTCATAAATTGAGCCACCCCGCTCGCCGGATCAAAATCGGCCTCTACTAGTCATGATGTGATTCTTATCTACATTATATGCTCTTGTTTCGATTTGTTAGGCTAACTTACTATGTGATGCACACACAAATATTGACTATTTTGCCAAAATTGGAACATTTGACTTCATGTTCTTTTGAAAATAGTTTGTGAATGTGCCACTTGGAAAAGTGGGCTCAAATGTACATTAATCAAACTATCACAATTCAAGCAATTAGCCTTCACCCATAGTCATTGAAACAGTTTATCATTTAAGCACTTAGCCTCATGGTTAACATGCTTTGACATGGTAACAACCACACTCATGCGATATGCTGAAACAAATAAAAGCTCACCTAGTACTCTGAGCTAAACCAAAAGAAATAAAAGAGTTAGAAAAAAAAATGCATGATCCTACAGATGCAAAATGACTAATGCAACACATGCAACATGCAATATAAACAGGCATGGCTACTTAACATGGCATGTGAATCAATTTAATAGCATGAGGCTAAGCACGTATTCAGATAATGTTTAACTAACAATGCAAGTTAGAATGATGCGCTGAACTCAATGCATGCAAGACAATGGATGTAAGGCATGAGAGATGCTAAACAAAACATGACGCCCTAAACTAACCATCATAAGTAGTTTAAATAAAAGGGAGAAAGACGTGGGATTGGAAGACATACACATTATTACAACTGTGCCCTCGCGCAGGAGGGTTCGAATAAACTATGCTAGCTAGCTATTACAAAACTAATTAATTAATTAACTATTCCATGGAACTAACTAATTAATTACACTAATTAATTAATTACAAACTAGAATTAACTAATTCATTATATCATGAATACAACATGAAATAAGTAACTAAGCTAACTAATCAGTCCCAGGAAGCGAGGAAATGCTCATGCATGCACGGGTTTCCCCCCGAAAAGCCCACTATTTTGCTACCAGAATGCTTCTGTTGCACAGTTAGAACCTCTTTCCACCTGTTGTAACAGAAAGCATACAGAGCACAAATAGTGTATTCTTTAGGTTTGTTTGTACACCTTACCCCTCCTTATCATCAAACAGCTCAAAAGAGTGGCAAGCTCAATTCACAAGCCATCTCTCAATGCAATTTCATTACATGATGGCCTATGAACCGAGGTGTACAATTTCAATAAATGCACAAATAAAGACTCTCAAACATCCTCCCTATCATAGATTGATCAAAGGAAGTGGTTGACCTTGGAAACTTGAACCATTTCATCACTAGCAAGTATGAAATGCCTAAAGTTTCCATGTGTTCAATTAACGTCCGATTGAACACCAACTTGCTTATTATCTTGCATCATTTTAGTCCCCACTTTATTACTTCATTTTAATTTCCAACCATTCCTTGATTAATTGAGTCCAAAGGTGAGCTTTAAGTCCTCTAATAAAAGTTGCTTTGGGCATGAAAGAGATACCATGCTGTTGGTAATGAACCCCCAAAGGGATTAAACCATTAAGTACAATATCTGAATCTCATGCTTAAACAAACACTTAGTTTGAACAATTTTCAAAGCGAAGAAAAAGCCAAGAAATGAGGGAGGTTGCAGAGGTGATTAGAGGTGAAGACAAGTATGGAAAGCAAAAATCAACACTATCAACTCAAATAGGTTGGTGGCTAAGGCCTAAACCACCAAACTTATGAGGACAATTGCACTACAAACATGCAATACAAGGCTCAAATTCAATGAACAAATAAAAATAGTCCTAAAATAGTGCTAAAATAACCCTAAAACATGTTGGAATTAAGACAAAAGTAGCTAGATCAATAAGCTAAAACATGGTGCAAGTTAAGCTAGTAAACAAGCACAAGGAGAGAAGGCCGCCCCCTCCATTTTTGGGACTTCAAAACATGATTTTAGTCACTGGAAAAGCTCTGAGATTCAGTATTGAAAAGCTCAAAAAAAGTGGATAAAGAGGTGGGAAACACAAGGGCAAAGGCCTAAGAAATAAGGTACAAACAAGGGTGATCCACCCCTCCATCTCTAATGGCCTTGAAGCACAAGTTTTAGCCCAAAAATACAGAGTATAAACAACCAAAAGACAGTCCAAAAATAGTAGGGAAAATAGAAAATAAAGCAAAGAAATAGGCCAAGACTTGTACCTCTTGAAAAGGAGAACCCTTTCTAAGTGACAAACCAACACTTACGCACCCTCAAGAGCTCAACGTAGGCTCAAAAGCACCTCAGCTCACATACTACAAGGTTTGGTTTAGAGTGTATAGGCAAAAGCTTAAGAATTTGCAAGAGAGAGAGAGAGAGAGACAGAGACAGAGATAATTTTGCTCCAAATTTTTCAACCCTAAAAAATGGAAGGGGAGGTCTTCTATATATAGAAAAACATGAAACTCCCTCAGAAATATCAATACATATGTGTGTAGGCAAGCACATGCATCTATGGAAATAGCTGGCACAGCTGGCCAAAATATCTGCAAAAACACACAAGTGGCCTGCAGGCCACTAATGTTGGCCGGCAAGCCACACAAATGGTCGGTAGCCCAGATTGGTGGCCGGCAGCATACATTGGTGGCTGACAGGTGCCAGGGGTTTTTAGGCTTGAAAAACTGTGGTTTTGGTCCAAAACAAGTCACGAGGTGTGTAGGGTTTGAAGGCTCAAAGCTGTGGCATCCTGCTGAGTACTTCGAGCACTTGACTAGCATATACAAATTCATCATTGGGTGCGTAAGCGGTGGCGCCCAAGTCGTTAGGGCGGTCAAAAATGGGGTGTCTATAGGTGGGCACATAGCCCAACCTAAAGGCATGTCGATTGTGTGGCACCATAGCTAGCACCGCAACACCTTTTCTTCCACTTCTTCCAAGCCCCATCCCGGGAATGTGCAACAATTCGTTCATGAAATAAATGGACTGAGCACTGACATACATGTCTTCATCCTCGGCTAGGATAGTCTATATCACTTGGGCTTTTGCTAGAGTGAATCCCAAAATAAAGACATCCTCATTATCGTGATTGATTTCCAGCAAAGGTGTAGTAACCTCTGGCGGTGGATGAATAGACAAGTTTCCAAAAACGGTGGCAACTCCTCGCTCACGAGGGTATTTCAACATTTGATGGAGGGTGAAGGGCACAGCCTTCATGTAATGCAATGAGGGCCTCCCCAGAAGTAGGTTCAAGGTGGCCGGTACATCGAGCACATGGAACTCGATCTCATACTCGGAAGAGCTAACTTGCATCTGCACTTTCACCATTGTCATAACTTCTTTGCTCATATTGTCGTACAGCCAAATCAGCTGAGTTGTGGGGAGAAAAGCTGTCGGCTTCAGACCAATTGCATAGGCGATGTGAGAAAGACATACGTTGATAGCAGTGCCGGTGTCCACTAGAACAACTAGAACCCATTTTCCTTTGCATTCAACAGATTTGTATAGTGGCTCATTGTGAGCCGATCCTTCTGGTGGCAGCTCTTTGTCAGAAAAAGAGAGCATATGCTTTGTGCTACCTGGGAAGATCAGGCCGACGAGTTGCTCTGGTGTAGTATCAATGGATAATTTGGCTTTATCCATCGCTAATAAAACTGCCTACCAGTGTACTCGTGAAGCCATGAAGAGGCCCTAAATGGAAATGTCAGCCTGGATCTTTTTTAGTTGTTTCAGAACTAGCTCTTCTTGTAGTCTCTTCTCCTTCTCCTTCTCAACCTCTCTATCCTTTCCTGAGGGTTCAACCTGATCCAAATGTGGAGGTTTGAAATACCATCTACTCCTAGTTAGGTGGTTTATTTCTTCTACATACCAAGTACTGTTCGGGATATGATCTCCCTAGTCTTCATCTGTGTGGGCAAGATGCAAATTGCTATCTTCCCCACCATTCACCTTCATTCATTGACAGATAGTTGTCTGGCTTAACTTGAATCACTCCAACAGGACAATTATCTCCCTCAAGGTGACAAGGTATTGCGGCCTTCCGACTATCTTCGATCTTCTCCTGTTTAAACCGCCCCAGCACGACTTCCATTTAACATTTGCAATTTCATCAACACCCAATTTGTGGGTTTGTTTTTCCATACTACTGCTCTTAGGCACTTTCTCTTTCTCTTCAGCTTTTGCAGCTACCTTATGTAGACGCGCCCGTGGGCCTCGCTCTACGGTTCGGACTCCCTTTTGTTTGTTACGGTTCTTAATCTGAACCAAAGAGTCCAACTCTGACAAATCGTTTTGAGAAAAAACAGATTTTGAAAAGAAGTGCCAAACATGGACTGCTTTGCCAGATACAGAGTCGCCACCTAAATATTTTTTAATGGGGAAATTTAGGAAACCCTGACTCGGTGCCGAAGGCCACGTATCCGTCATCACCAAAGTTGTCTTGGCTCGGGAGCTTGGGTACGATCGGGGAAGGTCAGCTATGAGCACCCCCTCTCGCCCGGTCCGAAGACCGGCCTCTACTAACCGTGATATCCATTTTTCAAAACGTTATGTGTTCTTATTCCGGTTATTAGCCTAGAATTACTATGTGATGCGCACAACACAAAAGTATAGACTAGATCGCCTAATTTGGAAATAAGCATTGCATATCCGTTTGTCTTAAAAAATACTTTGGAATTTGCTACTCGCAAGTAGGCTAAAATACGGATTTCAACGAGTTTTTCCAACTCAGGCAATCCAACCTTCACCCACAGGCATTCAAACAGTTTATCACACAAGCATCTAGCCATATGGTAAGCATGCTGTCATGTTAACACTCACACGCATGCGGTATGCTAAAGCATGAAAATACTTACATCGTACTCCGTACCAAAACAATAAACTAGTTAGCGAACATACATGGTCCTAGTTCATGGCAATTTGACTAATGCAACACATACAGGATGCAATTAGAGCAGGCTCGGCTAACCTAAACATGGCATGTGAAATGCAATCAATTGATGCACGTATTCAATTTGGGAATTGAAGTACAAATGCAGTTAGCAAGATGCGCCGAGCCCGGTGCATGCAAGACAAATGTATGGATGCACGCATGCATAGCATAAGGTATGCTAATTTAAACATGCCCTAATCTACCATCATAAGCAGGTAAATAAAAGGGAAGAAAGAAGTGGGGATTGGAAGACATGCACACACACGCACCCACACTTATTACAGATTCGCCCTCGCTCGGAGGGACCAAAAGAATATACAAATTAATTAACTACGCAAGCTAATTAAATATTACAAATTGCCTAATTAGTTAACAACTAACTAAGCTAGGAAAAACAGTAAACCGCCTCGGGGGGGAGAGCCTGAATGCAACGCATGCTCGGGTCCTGCTCGGAATTGCACTGCCATGCATAGACTGCCTCTGTTTTCCCTGCTCCGCCCTTCTGAAGACCGCCAAACTCTCAGAGATGCTTCTTCAGATACTGGGGATCGCTATCGGCTGAGTAGAATGGCCACCGGCTGCAGCATGTGATCATCGGCTGGAAATGAGGCTATCGGCCACCAATACGTTGCCGGTCGGCACTAAATATTGCCGGTCGGCAAAAAGTTCCTACAGGACCTGCAACTCACAGCAGCAGAGGACAGAACTTGCATGGCAATGAAATTCAAGCAATATATGCACCAACCTTACCCCTTATCATGTGTAGGACTCAAAGGGACATGGTCCTTGGTTCTCGGACCACCAATGGCGCATCTTAATGCACAATGGCCCAAGAGAACCAAGTGTGCATTTTCAATTTCAAATGTAATGCATGCAAACAATCAAAGGCCCAATCCCAATCACTAAATCAAGGGACAAGGCATGCATGAAAGATGCAATGCAACCTAGGCATACAAGCTAAGGATGCAACATGGCAATGCAAGGCACTTATGCAAGCATATAAGCGAACGTGCAAGGTAAGCATGCAAACCAAACAAAGGGTAGGCTTAAACATGGATTGGACAGCCCTAAGTAGGCCCAAAACAGTGGCCAAAGCACTATGAAATGAGGATTAAAACACACACACACATGCTCATGTTATGGTCCAACACTTAAGCATCAAAAGGGCCACTCTCAAGCACACTTAACAGAGGCATAACATGGGCAATTAGCATGCAACACAAGCTCTGAAAATCATGTTAGAACATGGTGCCAAACCAAATCAAACAAAGCAAGCATATTATGTAAATGGTCCAAGTACTCAAGGCAAGCTAATGAAGCATTGAACTTCACTTAGCAAGGCAAACATGGCATGCATTAAACAACTAAAAACAGATTTTTAGCATGTTACAACAAGGCCAAAAGACTACTTAGATGGCATCTAAGTGGCTCAAATATGAAGCATGCACAAATGCACTTTCAAGGGGCATACAACACAAGCTATGATCGACCCAAACAACAATGGACAGACCTTAAACATGGTGAAATAAGCACAAAAGCTTCATAAAGCTAAGCCTAAAACATGCTAAAACAATGGCTTATAACCTAAGGCATGTTAGGGGCTAAACATGGCATTACATGGTAGGTATGCAAGGCATGCATGGTGTACCAAAACCAACTTAATACAAAGTTAAATCATGACAATATAAGCATAAAATACAGCCATGGAATAATCAACAAACCTTCAAACATGATGCTCCCTCAAGAGGCCAAAATGGGTCCTTTCAAGGACAACAAGGAGGGGGGGTGGCCCTCTCCTTCTTGAGACTTCAAGGCACCATCCTCGCCACTGAAATCCCTCAAGATTTCAGTGGTGAGGAGGCCCAAGCACCAAAGTCTCGGAGCTCACCAAAAATGGCACAGAAATGGGACCTCTCAAGGCCTAAAGGTGGTCAAACACCTTCAAACCACAAAACAATCTAAACAAACAATTTAGAGGGCCCAAAAACAGAACTTTTTTGTATTATACACTAAGCACAAAAACAGTTCTAAGATAGGCTAATAAGCTATGCAAAAATGGGGAATAAAAGGGAAGTTTCTTACCCTTGAAGCCCTCCTTCACAAACAATGCTCCAACAGCCTTCCTTGGCTTAAATCCAGCTCCAAAACACTAAAACAACCCTCCAAGGGTCTCAAGTCCAAGAGATGGTGTGTTGGTGTGTGTTTTTGAGCAAAAGTAGGACAAAACACACACTTATAGAGATAGAATATGTATCAAACCCTAACCCTAGAACTCAAGCCTTACAAAAGCTGTCTAAAATGTCTAACCCTCATGTCAAGAGAGGAAGCTCTCCTATATGGGCAATTACCTCTTGTAAGGCTTCCAAAACAAGCCATCCAAGAGGGAAATCCCTCCATACACGTGTATGGAGGGGAATGGGGTGGGTGCCAGCTATCACAGCTGGCACAAAATATCTGCTAAAAGCAGATTAACAGTAGTCGGCTGGCCAAAATTGTCATTTTGACAAAATTGATGGCCGGTCGGCCAAAAAGAGTGCCGGTCGGCCAAATATATGGCCGATGGACACAAACAACAACCGGTGGCCTCAAGCCACGGCCGGTGATGTGTGGGGATACCTCACAAGGCATTCCCTGCCCCTCCAAGGCAAAACACAAGTGTTTGGTGCAAAACCAGACACAAAACGGTCGAGTTCGGAGATCCTGAGGCAAGGCGCGTAGCCGAGACCTCCGGGAACTCCAAACGAACACAAACATGGACAATCACCGAGTGTTCAAGCGGTGACGTCCAAGTCTTGAGAACGGTCAAAAATGGGGTGTCTACAGCTGCCCCTCTTTGACAGAACTCGAAAGTCATAACAATGACGGGAGTGAATGTCAAAGCCTAGAGACGACCCATTTTTGACAAGGCCGAAGACTTAGATAGACATGCAAGACAAACAAGGTATGCGCCCGAAGGCAAGGGCAAAATGCAAGACAATGCACGAAGCTGAGCATAACTTATGATCGTGCAAAGAAAAGCTGAAACGAAGCACACATGCAACAGTTTTAAGCTAGCATACACCAAACTACATTACAATGCAGAAAGGATGTAAGAGAATTATGCAATTCTCGAGACGTCTCAGTCGGAGGATACAATACCTGTGCGGTTCGTCTGGTTCCACCAGTGGTAAATGAACCGTACATACAATATCGTGCCTGAAAAGAAAACAACTTAACAGGTATGATATTGTTAACAACATGCATGACGATGCGAAAATGAATGCAAAATGATATGCAATATATACAAAACAGTGTATAAACAAATGCAAATGAAAATGCAATGCAATTGAAACAATGCAAACTATATGCAAAGCAATTGAATCACGACCTAATCAGAAGTGGTTCGGAACCACACCTATGTCAAATAGATTGATGGAGGTAACAAGTCCGTCTACCATAGAACGATCAACTGAACTATGAGTAATGTAGACGGGCACAAGAACGAGTATTGGGTGGAATGACATAAGTGGGGTAACGACCCGCTGGGGAAAGGATAATGATTCTAATGCCGGATGCAAAATTACACTACAATGTAATATCTACAATGGATATGGCATGCAGCCAAACCAAATCTTGCCTAGGAAAGGCATGTACGCAAACAAGCCGCGGCTAACATAGAACGGACTACTGAACTATGCTTTGACACGAGAAGCATGGGCACATACCAGACCAAGCTCAACATGGAAAGGCGCAATCCATAGATGGAAGATGATGCAATGGATGCATGCAATCTAAAATGCAATGGAAATGGATATTATAATGGATATGGCACGCGGGCCAAACCAAATCTTGCCTAGGAAAGGCATGTACACAAACAAACCATGTCTAACACAGAAAAGGTGCCACAACCCTCAAACCAACATACCAGCGTGGAATAGGCGCGTACACATGCAGAACTGTGTTTTAACGTGAAAAGTAAGGGCACATACCAGACCAAGCTCAACATGGAAAGGCGCAAGCCATAGATGGAAGATGATGCAATGGATGCATGCAATCTAAAATGCAATGTGCATGACAATGCATGTTTATTTTCTACGATGTATGACAATGCAATATTTACCATGCAATGCATGACAATGCACTACTTATAATGGATGCATGACAATGCACTACTTACAATAGATGCATGTTGTTTTTTTTTTGCTGTGTTTTTTTTGAAATGCATGACATATGCACTACCTACAATGATGCATGACAACGCGGTATTTACAATGATGCATGTCAATGCAGTAAAGGTTTCGCACCCTCCAAGGATTTAAGGTCTCCTAGACCGTGATGCAGGGAAAGTGCATGACGATGCAAAATGTGCGTGAGACACGCATGCTATGAAAATGTGACACGCATACCAATGTGGATAAGACACGCATGCCAATGTAAGCGAGGCACGCATGCCATGAAGGAATGTAAAATGATATGTAAATGAGACACGCATGCCTCAAAGGTGCAAGACAATGCACATGAGACACGCGTGCCTCAAAGGAATGTAAAATGATGCAAATGAGACACGCATGCCTCAAGGAATGTAAAATGATGCAAATGCATGTAATGTGAATGAATTTGAATGCGTGACAACGCATGTTTTCCTTTTGAAATGCATGACAATGCAAATGGACTTAAACGCGTAACAACGCACGTGTTTTGGAAAGAATGACAATGCATGGTAAGGGAATGCATGACAACACGAACGATGCGCGAGGCGACGTATGTATTGAAACGCATGACAATGCTTGTAATAAAGATGCAATGACAATTCATGAGAGATGCGCATGACAATGCAAGGGGTGCGTGTTACAACGCGTGTAGTACGTGCATAACAATGCAACTGTGAGGCGTATGACGGCGCGATACAATGCACCGAAATAGTGCGATGAACGCGTGCAACGCACACGGGGCAACTTTTGAATCTTGCAAAAGGCAAGAGGATACAGAAGGATACATCATTGCATGAATTTGAGTGCCACGCACAGAAGACGCGGTCCGAAGTCAAAACGGAGGCCGGTTGAGCGTCGGAGATACACTTTCTTGCACTTTCTTGAGCTATGAAGACCAAAAAAACTACTCATATGGCCTAAACAAGGCTTTGGGAACACCACCGGCCGGAAGGGGAAGCCACCGGCTGTCCACCGGCTGCAAAATAGTTTCATTGGCACAATATTCTGCCGGCCGACAAAAAATATTGCCGACCGGCCAAAAGTGCCTGAGTCGGGGCAGATTCGACATTTCACCATGGGTCTTTTAAAATAGGGTTTCTAACCCTATTTTCTCACTTCCTCCTTAGCCGAAAAACATTCATCTCTCTCTTTAGAGCCTTTTTCCCTCCTTGTTTCCTCATTTTCTTCACGTTTTACTCCCGTTTCGTCGTCGGATTCGCGATTTCCTTCGCGTTTCGGACGTTTTCATCCGAACAAATCTTTGTTTCGGTACCTCTTTTGCCATTTCCATCTTTTTGGGGTTTGTTCCCCTCGCTTTCCTCTTGATTTCCGTGCCTTTTCACATCCCAACTTTTCCGGCCATTTTCCACCCTCCCGGGGGTTGACTTTTCGGTTGACTTTCCATATTCCAGCCCGATTTTCATTTTCCGACCATTCTCCTCGTCACTTTTGACATGGCCGATGATATTCCACAGGGCGGGACTCCTCCGGATCACGAGATAGATCCCGGGGCCGAGCTCCTTCCCTTGAGTGTCCGCCCATTCGACCCGGCGACCTACCGGCCGGCGATTCACGTTCTCCCCCCCGACGGACTGCGCCAGTTCAGGAGTTTTGACAGGGCGCTGGATCCCGAGCTTCTGCTACGTGAGCCTGCATCTCACCTATCCTTCGGCGCTTCCGAGGTAACATTTTTTCTCTGTTTTACTTTTTGCAATGTAGAACTTTTAATTGTCAACTGCCATAGCCGATTACAGTCTTCAACTGCTTAGTTCAGATACACTGATACACTGTATATTGTAGTTGATCGCAGACACACTTGCAACTGATATCTGCTTAAGACCAACACATGCACACACACTGCACTAGCCTTAATCACTCAAACACACGGCACATACCGTATTTCACTGCAAACACCGGCACCCGATACCTGTTTGAATCTAAAAAACTTGCACGCATGCTACATTTGCACCGAAACACGCAAACATGCTGACGCATCATACGTTGTAGTTCACTATAAGCACACCGGCACCCGGTATCTGTTTGAATCTGAAAACACGTACACATGCTACATTTGCACTGATTCTGACTGTTTCTTCAAAACTGTACATTTTATATTGCTTCGCAACTACTTGTTTGAAAACAGGGAGATTCCCATACCATCCGCGAGTATGGGAACACTGTCGCTCGTGAGTGGTACGCCGAGCTACCCGATGCAGTTCGTCACATCGTGGACCAGGCCGGCTTTGGCGCATTCTGCAGAGGACTCTCCAGGCTCACTACATGCAGACCTCTCCTTGCCGCTCTGGTGGAGAGGTGGCGGGACACCACCGATTCATTCCATTTCTCTGTGACGGGGGACATGACGATGACCCCTTATGATTTCTCGATGCTCACAGGCATCGGGGTAGGGGGTGATCCGATCCCCTTTGATACAGATATGGATGAGTGGGAGGCCGCTCAGATCTACTTGCTCGGCGAGCTGCCACCTCTGGCGCGTCCCGGCTTCGTCCGATATTCCTGGTTTGAGGTGCAGTTCAGGGTCCAGCCCACCCTTGTCGAGGCAGCCCCGATGACTCAGGAGGCCGTGGAGAGATACGCACGCGGCTTTCTCATGTTCCTGTTTGGGACGACCATTTTCGCTGACCGGGCGAACACCGTGCCTCTCTGCCTACTCAGCGCACTGGTGGACGTCAGGGATATCTTACATTACGACTGGGGTGGCGCCGCTCTGGCCACTCTCTACGGATATATGAGCTCAGCTTCCCGCGGCAGCGGACAGTTTCTCGGGGGCCACTGGCGTGTTTGGGAGGTACATTCCTTTCTCTGCTTTTCATTTCTGTTCTATATTTTCTGTACTCTGTACACTGCACACACTGTAGTCTGCTTTATACTTGTTGTATACTGTACACACGGCACACACATACTCTGCTTTACACTGACTGTATACTGTACACACGGCACACTCTGCACAATACACTACACAACACACGGCTCTGCTATTTCTGCTTTTTATTCTATGTTCTGCTTTATCTGATAAATGCACTGGTATTTGCTCTGCAGTTGTGGGTTTATGCCTATTTTCCTAGGCTTGCTCCCGTACCCGACGCAGAGACTCCTCTCGTCGTCCCGTTCTCACGCCGCTTCGACGAGAGGTGCGTGCGGAGACCCCGCGAGTCATTTATCTTCTTCCGTCGCTACTTCGACACCATCACCCCCGCGGAGGTATGTTTTACTTGCAGTTTATTTAAGCTTCGTCTCTCCACTGCAAGTTTCAATAACAGTAGATAGCAAACTGTATTTCATTTTCAGATCACCTGGCAGCCTTGGGCTCCTTTGCCAGCCGTGATGCGGGATCGGTTTGCCGGTACCGATGAGACCTCGAGTTTCCGGATTTTGCTGGAGGGCCCGGTCTGTCGGGCTTGGTACCTGGGTGAGCGTTTCTTGCGTCAGACCCTAGGTTTACCGGAGCAGATAGTCCCGATGCACCCTCCTGAGCATATGAGGGATACCGAGAGATTCACCACCGAGCAGATGATCGACTATACGATCGGCTGGGAGGCAGACGGCTTCAGAGGCGAGGGCGATTACTCGGAGTACATCCGGACCTTCATCATGCGACCTCTGAGCGGCGGCCGCCGAGCGGAGAGAGAGAGGCCTGCGGCTGGAGCGGGAGTGTCGAGGAGAGCTCGAGTCCGTGGTAGAGGCGGAGTTCAGCGAGGGCGGGGGACCGGTTGGCCTGCTCTGCCCACTTCACTAGCATACAGAGGGCAGGGTGGGGCAACCTACCAGATTCCCTTTGCTTCTCCACCGGCTGATCACGAGTTAGTCGGTGTCCCCGACTTGCCTCCGGTATGTATTACTGCATTCTTGTACAGTTATTTCATTTTAGTTTATTTGATATTCCACAGAATATTGATGCATCTGATATTTTTGCAGGCTTCCTCTGAGTATTCCCGGCAGTCATTGGAGATGAATGCCTCCATGATGGGGATGCTACAGCGGGCCTTCGACCTCCTAGCCCTTTACAGCATTCCGGTATGTTCTTTCTGACCACAGCCTCAAACCATACACAAACTGTTTTACATAATCTGATGCACAACACAACACCTGATAAACTGCTCACGGCATCTGATACACGGTACTCACACACTGCATCCTGCACTGATTCACTGCTCACAGCATACATACACTGTACTCATATACTGTATTCTGTACTGATAAACTGCTCACGGCATACATACACTGTACTCATACACTGCATTCTGTACTGATTCATTGCTCACAGCATACATACACTGTACTCATATACTGTATTCTGTACTGATTTACTGCTCACAGTATTCTGATGCATTTGCCTTTCATGCTTTTTCGGCCTCCCTTCTAGATTCCTCCGATGGGTGGTGCTCCGACTGGACCTCCCATTTCTACCAGGGATGGCAGAGTATATCCCCGCACCAGAGGGGGGCGCACTCATGTCGAGAGCAGCTCGCGGGCTCCAGTTCCAGATGACGAGTCTGAGGTAGAGACAGAGGCGGAGGCAGAGTCGTCGTCGGAGGAGACCGGTGATGGCTTGGACTCGGGCTCAGACGGTGATGCTCCTGGTGATGCTCCTGGACCTTCGTCCAGGAAGAGGACTAGGACAGACTGACAGCCCCGGAGCTATTTTTGACATTTGATACAGATTTTTGCTGTTTTTTTTTCCTTCTTTTTGTACTTTTTCTCCTTTTGGTTGGATTACCTTGTACCGCGGCAGACAGGTTTTTGTTCCCAAAACTTTGTACTTGAAAAAGATTATATGAAATGAAACAAACTCTTTTTTTGTCTAAAAAAGTGTTATATCTGTGCATTCCATACTTTGTACTGCATTACATCATATTACGCCCCAAACGCAAATGAAATCGATCTGTTGTCTGAAAATTGAGCACTTGTACTGTGATAATCGGATAACCAACCAACTAACAGCAAACAACTCATACAAACCACTGCTCAACCTGGACACACAGCCCATACTCTGTTGGGGATTAGTCTGCATACGGCCCATAACACAGCACTCGGTTCATTCTGCACACCGCAAACCCTAAACAAATAGCCCAATCTGACAAGACGGACCAAAAAACTGAAACGGTTGGAGTTGAAACACACTTGGATGTCCCAAATTTCCTTTTCTTCTCTTGCTTCGCATGAATGTAGAGAATGGCACAGCATTCTGAGCACAAACGATTTCAACTTTTGAAGAGGGGTTCTGCAACCAGGGTATCGAATTTGAAACCGAACACAGCGAGAAAGACTCAATTGAAGAAAACAAAAAGGCACACGACCTAAACGCAACGAGACACGCCCGAAAGAGACTCAAGACAAGAATTGCGACAAAACCAAAACAAAAGACACGACTCACGGACGTGTTCACGAGAATGAAGGACCTCAGATCACGAGGAGCCAGTTTCTCCGGGTTTTGTTCCCGCCCTTTCTGATTTGTAATTCTCACATCGCTCGGCCCTCAGGCTCGATTTTTCTCTCAAAACCCTCTTGCTCACTTTTCTCTCAACTTACACCTCACTATTCTTCAATCTCTCATTTTTTATCCCTCCCCAGGGTGATTGATGGATGGATAGGAAGTTGCGGGTTCGTGCCCAACACCGTTAGCTCACGGTCATTTTTTCCGGTGGATAGAGTGCCCTTCTGGCAAGTATATTGACGGCAGGGAAAAGACAGAACACCTGACTCAATTGCGCCCTTAGTTCGTCACTTTGACCATTTTTTGTTTTAGTTTTCTCCTAAAACAGTTTTGACCAAAATGAGAGTTGGATTAACATACTTGTTCGATTTTCTGATTCAAAATCATGCAAGTTAGGCTGTGAGTACTGAAAATTTTCCTTTTTGGATTCAAGAAGATGGTCCGGTGTTTGGAAAATAGTTTTCGAGAAAATAGTCAACTTCAGTAAAAATTTTCAAAAACTACTTTTGCAAACAATCAACGCTCGATGAGCGCGGAACTTACCCCCGAGATACGCAACCTCGGATTGGAGGCAATGGAAAATTGCCCCTTGCTTAAAGGGGGCACATGGCAACGGAAAGTTGCCCCTGGTTTGGACGGCAACTCAGGACAACTTATGGCAATGCATGGCAACGGAAAGTTGCCCCTTGTCTGGATGATGCCGCAGCATTTTTGTAGATGGTCTTTATCGAGGATGACTGGACTCCGAAGACGACGGTCTGAAACAATATATGGACACAGTCACTGTAAAAGCAATGGTGGCTGGACTTCAGGATGAAGTTGCCTACGTATCCCAAACATGGGAATCAAGCCTACGTAGTTCACGATTAAGGTACACTCGGGTATTAACCTTCACTTTTAAGCTCTAACTTTTGCCAAGGTGCCCGATGCGGGTGTTCGACCTTGCGAGCTTTTTTTTTCTCTTTTTTTTTTCATTTTTTCATTTCTTTTCTTCCTTTTTTGTCTTTTTCTTCAATTTTTCTGCATTTTTCTTTCTTCTTTTTTCATTCATTTTTTTCTTTTTGCATTTTTTATTTTTATTTTGCCTTGCTCTAACTTTTTCCTGGGTCGCCCTTTCGGGTTTTCGGCCCAGCGAGCCTCTCAAAGGATAAAAGTGTAACGAGTCCATGCCAAATGGTTTTTGAAATTGAAGCCCTCTGTATTCGGGAGAGTGACTACTGTGTTGATTTGCAGAAGAATCCATCACGGTTGCTTTACGAGCTTTTTCCAGTGGGACCTAACTTTCTTGATCTGATTTTGGTGCCCCTTGCTCGAGGGTAGCTTTGAATTGGGCCGCACAGGCCTTACATGGCAGTTGACTGTTGAACGTTTTGAACGGATTCCAGGTTCGCAACAGATAGATTGAATCTCGAGGCTGAGAGCGATCCTAGGCTGCACAATCTCAAGAGCAATTCCACACAAGTCTTCACAGGACCGCGCAAAACATTTTTGTTTTTGAAAGTTTTTAAGGAAGCGACAAATCGCTCGCGCAGAAGATAGTGTGGAACCAGTCCGGATCAAACCAGGATCCTTCTCAGTACTCATGCTGACAGGCATGATTTCATTCATAAAAAGGCTTAGCATGCCGATCTTTCCCTAAAAAATGATCAAACTTTTGCAAAACCCGAGGAATTGTTCCCTCTTCGTTTTTATCACCGCAGTGTTCGAAAAGGGTTTTGTGAAAAGCTTAGGTCATTACAACGATGTTCGAGGCACAAAAGAGTAGGTAGAATGTACTGCCGTTCCATTCACATCCTCTGGCACAACTAGCTTAAACAGCAACAAGTACGGAAACGTGATAGCCGCAGCTGTTTCATTCAGATTCCCTAATTGTGACTAGCTCCTCAACCGAGACAGACTCAAAAGGAAAACAAAAAAGGGTAATCACAAAATGGTGTTCGAGGCAACAACCCCAGAATCACCTGACATTCTGTATAAAGGGGACTGACTCGCTACAACAAGACAGACCCGTGAGAAAAAAGGACTGACTCAAGACAACGAGACAGACTCAAAATAAAACAAAGACTGACTCGACACCCAAGCCAGATTTTACAAAACTAGCATTCGTAGATGCTCAAAAATGCGTGCCAGACGCCACATCAAAAACACTGGGCGCCACTCACAAGTGGTCCAACCCTAATCACATACTCACAGTACCTGCATCCTCAAAATCCAATAGCTGGGTAGTAACGGACTTGGCTGAGGTGGGCGGGAGGATAACCTCGTTGTCAATTAAATCTTGCACCTCATGTCGGAGGCGGAAACAATTGTCGGTAGCATGGCCTGTCTGCTGGTGGTACGCGCAGTACTGAGCAGGGTCATGAGTGGCAGGGAGATTCTTCGGGAGGGGCCGAGGCTCCAGGGGTTTAAGGTGTCCCTTCTCGGCAAGGATCTGAAGTGCCTTGGACAATGGCATGTAGAGAGCATGGAAGACCCTGCGCCCTCGGGGCAGGTACTTCGGAGGTTGAGTATTCTTGCCAGACGCAATAGCGAGCGGGTCAGCAGGCGCGGCCTTGGATTTCTGATCCTTCCCGGGTACAAGGTTGGGAGCGGGAAGAACTGTTTTGGCATGACGGGGCCTATCCCGACTTTCTGACTGACTTGAACTACCCTCAGGTGGAGCGGGGAAAGCATCCTCCACAGCTTTTGTTACAACTGCAGATATTTGCTGCTTGTTCATCCCCCCAGCTTTCAAAACCTCGACTGCCCACAGCAGTTGTTCGATAGGATCGGCATCTGCCTTTATTTTGCCTTTGTCTCGGGCCTCAGCCTGATCTAGGATTTGAGTCGGTACGTCGTTGCCATAGCCGGAGGCCATCTCCGGTTGGCTAAGCTCAATCACAATCTGTCCCAATAGCGGGGGCTCCTGGGGTACAAAACTCCCGGCATATGGTGCGGCTGGTGGTGAAGCTGACATCCCGTAAGCGAGATCCGCCACGGATCTTTGGAGATCACCTATCATCCCCATTAGCTCGAATGTGGTAGGCTCGCGAGCCTGATATAGCTGGGGGGTCCAGACCGGGTGCGCAACCGGCGACCTGGGTGGATGCGGCACATCGACATTGGTCTCACTTTGTAGAGTGATTCCTTGATCTAATGCAGCTGTCATAACCACTATCTCTTCCGAATTCTGCGTCATCGTAAGTCCTGCCGCAGCAAGGGGGAACACTGACTATTCTTGAACTCTCTGAACTGAAAGGAAAAACAAGCAGCATTTCAGCCCAAACGGATCAAACACAGGTGCAGCCGAACAACTGTACTCTACTACTGATCACTGTTTCCCAGAAATCACTGTCCCAAAAACACACTGAATTGGATACCCTCAGATATAACTGATTCTATCAAATACTGACATTGGCGCCCTCGGGTTTGATACTCAATCTTTGCAAACTGATATGTGCGTTCCTGCAGAGATACACTCTAAAAGCACATAACAAGTAGAGAGAGCCAAAACACCCCTATGTTGGGGTAGGGTTTCCCTGTCCTATTTTGTCAGGAGTTGGGGTTTCACTACGCACACAGCGGTTTCAAACAACCTAACATCGGGTAAGCAACCTGTCCTAGTTTGGAATGGTCACTATGGATTTCGATATGCACTAGGTCGAATGGTCGAAAAAGGGTGCCCCGGTAAAACCGGGGTTTGTGTTCCCATACTGGCAGAGCCCGCAACCGGTCAGCCATATGGTCATGCCTTGACAAGACAAGCCTCCGGCAAACCGCTCAGGAATAGCAGATGGCCAACACGGTGTTCTAGGTGCACCAATGCACATGCAATGCAAAGAGACACATAAATGAAATCAAAATAGGATATCACGAGTTCGAGTCAAGCTCTCTAATTCCCCAGCAGAGTCGCCAGAAACTGTAGACGCGCCCGTGGGCCTCTCTCTACGGTTCGGACTCCCTTTTGTTTGTTACGGTTCTTAATCTTAACCAAAGAGTCCAACTCTGACAAATCGTTTTGAGAAAAAACAGATTTTGAAAAGAAGTGCCAAACATGGACTGCTTTGCTAGATACAGAGTCGCCACCTAAATATTTTTTAATGGGGAAATTTAGGGAACCCTGACTCGGTGCCGAAGGCCACGTGTCCGTCATCACCAAAGTTGTCTTGGCTCGGGAGCTTGGGTACGATCGGGGAAGGTCAGCTATGAGCACCCCCTCTCGCCCGGTCCGAAGACCGGCCTCTACTAACCGTGATATCCATTTTTGAAAACGTTATGTGTTCTTATTCCGGTTATTAGCCTAGAATTACTGTGTGATGCGCACAACACAAAACTATAGACTAGATCACCTAATTTGGAAATAAGCATTGCATATCCGTGTGTCTTGAAAAATACTTTGGAATTTGCTACTCGCAAGTAGGCTAAAATACGGATTTCAACGAGTTTTTCCAACTCAGGCAATCCAACCTTCACCCACAGGCATTCAAACAGTTTATCACATAAGCATCTAGCCATATGGTAAGCATGCTGTCATGTTAACACTCACACGCATGCGGTATGCTAAAGCATGAAAATACTTACATCATACTCCGTACCAAAACAATAAACTAGTTAGCGAACATACATGGTCCTAGTTCATGGCAATTTGACTAATGCAACACATACAGGATGCAATTAGAGCAGGCTCGGCTAACCTAAACATGGCATGTGAAATGCAATCAATTGATGCACGCATTCAATTTGGGAATTGAAGTACAAATGCAGTTAGCAAGATGCGCCGAGCCCGGTGCATGCAAGACAAATGTATGGATGCACGTATGCATAGCATAAGGTATGCTAATTTAAACATGCCCTAATCTACCATCATAAGCAGGTAAATAAAAGGGAAGAAAGAAGTGGGGATTGGAAGACATGCACACACACGCACCCACACTTATTACAGATTCGCCCTCGCTCGGAGGGACCAAAAGAATATACAAATTAATTAACTACGCAAGCTAATTAAATATTACAAATTGCCTAATTAGTTAACAACTAACTAAGCTAGGAAAAACAGTAAACCGCCTCGGGGGGGAGAGCCTGAATGCAACGCATGCTCGGGTCCTGCTCGGAATTGCACTACCATGCATAGACTGCCTCTGTTTTCCCTGCTCCGCCCTTCTGAAGACCGCCAAACTCTCAGAGATGCTTCTTCAGATACTGGGGATCGCCATCGGCTGAGTAGAATGGCCACCGGCTGCAGCATGTGATCATCGGCTGGAAATGAGGCTATCAGCCACCAATACGTTGCCGGTCGGCACTAAATATTGCCGGTCGGCAAAAAGTTCCTGCAGGACCTGCAACTCACAGCAGCAGAGGACAGAACTTGCATGGCAATGAAATTCAAGCAATATATGCATCAACCTTACCCCTTATCATGTGTAGGACTCAAAGGGACATGGTCCTTGGTTCTCGAACCACCAATGGCGCATCTTAATGCACAATGGCCCAAGAGAACCAAGTGTGCATTTTCAATTTCAAATGTAATGCATGCAAATAATCAAAGGCCCAATCCTAATCACTAAATCAAGGGACAAGGCATGCATGAAAGATGCAATGCAACCTAGGCATACAAGCTAAGGATGCAACATGGCAATGCAAGGCACTTATGCAAGCATATAAGCGAACGTGCAAGGTAAGCATGCAAACCAAATAAAGGGTAGGCCTAAACATGAATTGGACAGCCCTAAGTAGGCCCAAAACAGTGGCCAAAGCACTATGAAATGAGGATTAAAACACACACACACATGCTCAGGTTATGGTCCAACACTTAAGCATCAAAAGGGCCACTCTCAAGCACACTTAACAGAGGCATAACATGGGCAATTAGCATGCAACACAAGCTCTGAAAATCATGTTAGAACATGGTGCCAAACCAAATCAAACAAAGCAAGCATATTATGTAAATGGTCCAAGTACTCAAGGCAAGCTAATGAAGCATTGAACTTCACTTAGCAAGGCAAACATGGCATGCATTAAACAACTAAAAACAGATTTTTAGCATGTTACAACAAGGCCAAAAGACTACTTAGATGGCATCTAAGTGGCTCAAATATGAAGCATGCACAAATGCACTTTCAAGGGGCATACAACACAAGCTATGATCGACCCAAACAACAATGGACAGACCTTAAACATGGTGAAATAAGCACAAAAGCTTCATAAAGCTAAGCCTAAAACATGCTAAAACAATGGCTTATAACCTAAGGCATGTTAGGGGCTAAACATGGCATTACATGGTAGGTATGCAAGGCATGCATGGTGTACCAAAACCAACTTAATACAAAGTTAAATCATGACAATATAGGAAGCTCTCCTATATGGGCAATTCCCTCTTGTAAGGCTTCCAAAACAAGCCATCCAAGAGGGAAATCCCTCCATACACGTGTATGGAGGGGATTGGGGTGGGTGCCGGCTATCACAGCTGGCACAAAATATCTGCTAAAAGCAGATGAACAGTAGTCGGCTGGCCAAAATTGTCATTTTGACAAAATTGATGGCCGGTCGGCCAAAAAGAGTGCCGATCGGCCAAATATATGGCCGATGGACACAAAGAACAGCTGGTGGCCTCAAGCCACGGCCAGTGATGTGTGGGGATGCCTCACAAGGCATTCCCTGCCCCTCCAAGGCAAAACACAAGTGTTTGGTGCAAAACCAGACACAACACGGTCGAGTTCGGAGATCCTGAGGCAAGGCACGTAGCCGAGACCTCCGGGAACTCCAAACGAACACAAACATGGACAATCACCGAGTGTTCAAGCGGTGACGTCCAAGTCTTGAGGACGGTCAAAAATGGGGTGTCTACACCTTAGCTTCCGCGACTTTCTTTCCTTCAGATTTTACTCTAGTTTCCTCTTCTTTATCAAATTCATCACTTAGACATCCCCGATTATCAGTCGACAGGCTCAAATCAAACCAACCAATCTACACATTGCCCTGGTCCAGTTCTTTAAAGAATTAGTGGTTTTCCAAATCTTCCTCAAGATCTGCAAGATCATCCAGCCCTTAGCTTGGGCCATCCTCTCTAACCACATTAATGTCAACTTCGCATTACTACCGTAGGTTTCGGTTGAGCAATTGGAACAATGTATTGACCGGGGTCATACTCCCCCTCAGATGATTCCCTAGGAATTTCCAGTGACAAACTGGCACTTCATTCTAAGGTCAAAACCTCCTCTTCTTCCGGCATTATCTCCACAGATTTATGAGGTTCGAATTATGGGTTGGATGTGTTCATCATGCACAAGTTTGTGCCATCAGGAATGAACAACACCGGCTTTGGGAGATGGGAGGGGGTGATATAGACACTCAGGTCATAGGAAATGGGTAATGTATCGGTGAGGTTGGTGCGTGGTAGGGGTGGTACCTGGTTATAGTTGAGTAGTGGGTTGGTTACGGTGTTTGGCTTTTGGGGTGGAGCTATAACTTTATTGTCGATGAGATCTTGGATCTCATGATATAGGCGGAAGCATCTGTTTGTTTTGTGGCCATGTTGTTGATAGAAAGCACAATACTTGGTGGGATCATGCTTTGGCAGAAGAGGGTCTGGAGGTGGTCAATGGTCCAGGGGTTTCAGATGCCCCTTTTTGATTAACACTTGCATGGCTCGATATAGAATCATGTGAAGCTGGTTGAAAGTCCTACCTGGAGGTCGGGTAGGATTGAAAGTTTGTGGGCTTATATTGGGAAAAGGGTCAACGGTTTTGGTAGTGGTGACAACACTCACCTCTGAAGGCCTCGTAGCTATGCTACCCCCAGTAGCATTGGAACTACAAATAATAGGCCTCTTGGCTGGCTCATTGTCATCTACAATGATACCTTGCTTCATTGTGTCTTCAATCTAAACTCCCATTTCACGAAGTTCCTTGAACGTGAACAAGGGGAGAACGATCATCTTCTGCAGCAGCTTGTGTAAAAACCCCATTTTTGACCCCCTTAAGACTTGGACTTCTCAGGTTGAGCACTCGATGATGAAATACTACACTGTACAAACGTTTGATTTCTTTAGCAAGAAGCCTCAGGTCTGAGTTTTAGAGCCTAGAACCTTGCACCCCCTTTGGACCAAAACCAACTTTTTTTTCTAGCTTGACCACTCAGAGGCCTGCTAGCCAACAGGTGGCCAGTTGGCCAAAACTTAGTGGCCAGTCGTTCCCTACCTTGTCGGCTGGCCAGGTTTCCCGGTAGGACGATATTTATTGCCAGTTGTTCCCTCTATGTGCATGTACTGCACCAGTTGGCTCAATACAGATATTTTTGAGATAGGGACCTGTTTTTCTATATGTACTTGACCATCCCTCATGGTTTTAGATTAGAAAAATTTGCCAAACCTCAAAATCTTGCTAAGCACTCTCCCTCTCTACCTTGGAATATACATACACTATACATACACTTCCTAAAACAATATTTTGTGGCTCTTTGTTGAAGTTATTGAGCTGAAATCTCAACCCTTGAGAGTGAGCATCTTGTGGTTTGTGAACAAAAGAATGCCTTCTCTTCAAAGGTATAACTCTTGCCACCTTTTGCCTACTCTTCTTTCATCTTTTTCTTGTTGTTTTTACTATATTTTGAACTATTTTTGGTGGGTTGAAACTTGTGATTTAAAGTTACAAAAGGTGGAGGGGTTAATCACCCTTCTTTGAACCTTATTCCATAAGCTTTTGTCCTTGTGTTTCCCACTTGTTTCCCAACTTTTGGCCACTGATTTTCAGAGTTTTAAGAGGCTAAAATATGTGGTTTTGAGGTCCAAAAAAATGGAGGGGTTAGCCACCCTTCCTTAGGCTTGCTTACTAGCTTTAATTCTCTCTCATTTTTGCTGACTTTTTTTTAGCATTTCAAACTAATTTCCAGCACTATTTTGCAAGTTTGAGGACTTTTTTACTATGTTTATTTAGTTTATTCTTTGCATAGTATGCTTGTAGTGTTGTAAGTCCTCATAGGTTTGGTGGTTTAGGCCTCAGACACCAATCTATTTGAGTTGATAGCTTTTAGTTGATAGCTTTCATACATATACTCACACTTGTAGTAATCATTTCTGCAACCTCCCTCCTTTCTTGGTTTTCTTTCCTTTTTCTTAAGAGTTGTTTCAAACAATTGATGGTTGTTTAAGACATGAGAAAGAGACCTTCCATGATTAATGGTTTAATCTCTTCGAAGGTTCATTACCAAGGCATTATATCTCTCTTATGCCAAGAACAACTTCATGTATGACACTTCTCTTCATTAGTGGATGTAATTATCACTTTTGGACAGAATGATTAAGTAATGGAAAGGCAATGTTAAAAGAGTCTAATAAAATTGGTAAAAGAGGTAAAGCAAGATAATAAAATTGAGTTGGGTTCAATCAGACGTTATACTGAATCCATTGACTCTTGAGTCGTTCCATACTCTTTAGTGATGATAATGAGGCAAGAATCAATGTCTACCACTTCTCTTGAGGTAACTCTATGATAGGGAGAAGGTTTTGTTGGTCTTTTATTTTCATTCATTGAGCCTTTGTCCCATCGATTCATGGATCATCATGCAACAACATTGTATCCATTGATGATTTGTGGACAGATTCTACTCCTCCCATGATCAATTCCATGATAGGGAGAGGCAGAGAGGATAAACATCCCTTTGAAGCACTCTAGTTTTGCTCTGTTTCTTTTCTGTGGCAGCAGGTAAAAACCCAAAATAGTGGCCGGGCAGCCACCATTCCTGTCCGGCTGACTAGCCACTATACTTTTTGCAGGCAGTGTCATTTTCATGACAGAACAGAGCACAAGCTGGGGCAAAAACATAATTATTTTCTGAATGTGAACATAACAGTCTTGGCAGCAAAACAGAGGAGTTTTTGGGCAGATATTCTTGTTCATGCTTGTGCGATTCTTTACTTCTCGTGATCCGTTAAAGTAGTGCTAATAATTGTATGTTGTACTTAATTAGTAGCTTCCTTTAAATTTGTTATAGCTAGTTAATAGTTAATTCATTTGGATTTGTAAAAAGTAGTTAATTCGAGCACTTGGACATTCGGACCCTCCTGCGTGAGGGTAAATATGAAATAATTTATGCATGTTTTTCAACCCCCATTTCTTTATCCCTTTTATTTATCCACTTACCGTGGTTGTATAGCATCATATTTTCCTTAGCATTTTCTATGACTCACATCCATTCATTTTGCATGCATAAGGGTTTGGCTCATCATACTAATCAACGTCAATTCAAATTCCTTACTCGAATACGTGCTTTAACGCATGTCTTCAATTGACTCACATGCCATACTTAGTATCCAAGCCTATTAATTGCATTTTGTATGTGTTGCATTAGTCATTTGCATCGTTAGGATCATGCATTTTTCTAACTATTTTTCTTCTATTTTGGCTTGCCTCAGTTGAGTACTAGGTGAGCATTTTTGCTTTAGTATATTGCATAGATGTTAGTGTTGCCATATCCAGCATGTTTACCATGAGGCTAAGTTCTTAGTTGATATACCTGTTTGAATGCTAGTGGATGAAGGTTTTTTCACTTAAGTTAGGATAATTTGATTATTGTACATATGAGATCACTTTTTCAAGTGGTACATATTCAAAACTCTTTTCAAATGAACTTGAAATCAAAGCGTTACAAGTTTTGTGAAATTAGTCTATACTTGTGTGCATCACATAGTAAATATAACATAATAATCGGAGCAAGCATTATATGGTACATAATAATCACATCATGATTAGTAGAGGCCGATCTTTGATCGGGTGAGTGGGATACTCAATTCATGACCTTCCCTTCTCATACTTAAGTTCCTGAGCCGAGACACTTTGGTGATGATAGACAAGTGGCCTTTGGTACGAGTCACGGGTTTCCTAAATTTCTTTAAAATATTTAGGTGGCGACTCTAAAGTTTGGTAAAGCAGTCCATTTTTGGCATTTTTGATTAAAAATTGATTTTCAAAAGATTTGTTGGATTTGGACTCTTTTGTGTTTTCACTATTTCACATTACACTTGTAAAATCATATTCTGAACCATGGGAGTCCAAACTGTGGGGCTATCATATGGAAGGAGACTAAACCCCTTCGAGGAGTATGAAAAGCAAGCTACAGTTTCTGGCGATTCCACTGGGAAAAGTAAAGAACTTAACTCAGACTTCATGATGTGAAATTTTATTTATAGATATATGTTCTTTGCATTGCATCTGCAACGTTACTCTAAGTCATTGTGGTTTTCATTCGCTATTTCTAGATGGCTTGCCGAAGGCTTGCCTAACAGGCTTGCCAAAAGGCTGGCCGATCGTGGCCTCCACTATGTTGGAAACACAACCCTCGGATCTGAATTACTGTTGTACCGCTTGGTCATCCTTTCACTTCTCGGTGTTCGGTGTGAGATATATTAGGTAGTCTTGTTGAGGTACCCTTTTAACCATTCGACCTACTGCGTATAGTAAAGCCATAGTGACTGTTCCAAACTAGGACAGGATGCTCACCCATATGCAGGACTTGTGAAACTACTTGCGTGAAGTAGTGAAGCCCTAGTTCATGTCAAAAATAGGACAGGGTAACCCTACCCCCTCATAGGGGTGTTTTGGCTCTCTTTAACTGGTATCTGTTTTACAGTGAAACTGTACAGGAATGTTCATATCAGTGGCACAGTTGGTATCTGTTTTGGGGCAAAATTCAGTGGGGGGTACAGTCTTACAGCTTTGATTATGTCTATTTTGATGGACTCTTAGCTGAGATGCTTTCCGATTTCAAATTACTGTTCCCTTTCTTTATTTCTTTTGCTAGGTAGTTTAAAGCCATAGCTTTAGAAAGTTCTGATATCCCCCAAGTACTCTGGACCCGCGTCGGAAGACTTTACAAGGTTGGAGATCTTGCTCAGGGATAGCCTGTGTTTGCGTCATTGTCACCAGTTACAAGGCGAAGGAGGACCAGACAAAGTCCTCCAGTCCAATTCTTGTAGGAATCACCTCTCAGCTCACCCGTACTTAGTGCACCTCAAGAACAGTCATCGACTCCAGGAATGACATAATACCCTTCATCAGATTTGGAGGACTTGCTAATCTGACTACAGCAATTAGTCGACTCACTCCAGCAAGATATGGCCCACCTAGCCGAGGTCACAACTAGGTTATAACAACAACGACAACAGTAGCTAGCTGCGGCTTTCGCATCACATGTACCTACCGTTACTATTCCTCTGCCCGGTACCACTGCCAAGGCTACTACAACTCAAGATGTACAGGCCAATGGTGTTCCGACTTTTCCTGTCTAGGAAAAACCCATTCTAGCACAAACTTCTAGAGCTTCGGTTTACCAAGCTGAGGCACCATTTGAATTTGAGGTTGACCCAACCGTGCTCAAAATCAACAAACTTGAGAAGCTATTTAAGAAGGCACAAGGGGTCAACTCGATTCTTGATACAGAAGATGGGTACACTGAATCTGCAGTCACTTTGCCAGAGCAGTTCAAAATGCCGCACATTGACTGCTTTGATGGCGCTGGGGACCCAACGATAAACTTACGTCTGTTTTTAGATATCCTATGACCAATGGGTTTAACTAGACTACAGAAGTTGTCACTCTTCGGCTGGACCATGTCAGGAATAGTTGCCATCTGGTATGCTAAGCTGGAAGATTCTGTGAAGCAGGACTAGGAGGAATTGGCTGAGTCCTTCATTACTCAATACTCCTACAATACGTAGATCAAGGTCACGACTCGTGATCTTAAAAAAATGCGTCAAGAGTCAAAGAAAGGTTTCTCCGAGTTGGTAACTAGGTAGAGGGCCAAAGTGTCAATGACAACCACTTGACCCTGAGAGAAAGACTAGATCAGAATGGTTGTCCAGAACCTGCCTGGCAAGCTGCTGTAGAAAATGATTGTTCTCCCCTTATTTACATTCAAAAAATTTCATGAAATGGGGTTTCAAATTGAAGACTCTATGAAGCAGGGAATCGTCACAAATGACAAAAAGCTGGCCAAGAGGCCATTTGTTCACAGTTCCAATGCTATTGGGGGTAGCACAGCTGGGAGGTCGTCAGAAGTAAGTGTTGTCACTACAACCAAAACTATTGACCCTTTGCCAACATGAACCCACAAACTTCCAACCCTACCCGACCTCCGAGTAGAACTTTCAACCAGCTCTACATGACCATATCTAAAGCCATGCAGGTGCTAATCAAGAAAGGGCACTTGAAACCGCTTCCGGACCCTCTTCCAACCAAGCACGATCCCACAAAATACTGTGCTTTCCATCAATAGCACGACCATGAAACCGACTGGTTCTTCCGCTTGTGTCATGAGATTCAAGATCTTATCGACAACGAGGTCATCGCTCCACCCCAGAAACCAAATGTAATTACTAACCCACTCCCTGCCCATAATCAAGTCCCCCCACCCAGAAATATCCACCTTGTCCATATACTGCCACCCACCTTCGACCCAAGTGGTTATATCACCCCCTCCCACTTGCCAAAGCCGATAGTGTTCATCCCTGATAGCACAGACTTGTGTATGATGAACACATCCAATCCATAACCTAAGCCTCACAAACCTGTGGTGACAACATTTGAGGAAGATGAGGTTTTGACCTCAGAGGGAGGTGCCGGTCTGTCAAGAATTCATGATGAATTATATGACCGGAGCTGCTACATTGTTCCCATTACTCAAACCAGGCCTGAGGTAGTGTTGTCGCTCTTAGTTGATGTTAATATGCTCAGGGAGGATGACTCGATCCAGGGATTGGATGATCTTGCGAATCTTGAAGAAGATTTGGACAACTTATATTTCTTTGACAAATAGGATCAAGGCAATAGGCAGATCGGTTGGTTTGATTTGAACAGGTTGACTGATAATGCCGGATGGTTGAGTGATGAAACCGACAAGGAAAAAGAAACTGGGGTTAAACTAGAGGGAAAGCAAGTCGAGATAGCTGTGGTAGCCAAGGCCGAGAAGACTAAGGAGAAATGGAAACTGCCATAGGGCATTTGTGTAGGAAAACCAACCCAAGAATTGGGTGTTGTGAAAACTACAAATACTGAACAGGAAGCTACGCTGAGGCAGTTTGAAAGAGAGAGAATTGAAGACAACCAAAAAATCGCAATAGCTTGTCGCCCTGAGGGGGACACTTGTACTATAAGGGCGATCCAAGTTGAACCCGACAACTGTTTGCCAGTAGCTGATACTGAGTGGTGGGAAGATAGTGATCTGCATCTTGCCTATACCGATGAAGACTAGGGAGATCACATCTCGAACAATACATGGTATTCTGAAGAAATAGACGATCTCACCAGAAGTGGACGGTATTCCAAACCTCTACACCTGGATCAGGCGAAACCATCAAGAAAAGACCAGGAGGTTGAGAACAAGAAGGAAAGGAAGCTGGAAGAGGAGTTAGTTCTTAAACAACTCAAGAAGATCCAAGCTGACATATCCATTTAGGGCCATATGATGGCTTCACGTGTACACCGACAGGCAGTATTGCCAGCAATGGATAAGGCTAAATTGTCCATTGATACTACGCCAGAGCAGCTTGTGGGCCTAATCTTCCCAAGTAGCACCAAGACCATACTCACGTTCTCCGATAAAGAGTTGTCGCCGGAAGGGTCCGCTCACAACAAGCCATTGTACATATCCGTTAAGTGTAAAGAGAAGTGCGTGCCAACGGTTTTAATGGACACCGGCTCTGCTATTTATGTCTATCCTTCTCGCACTGCCGATGCGATAGGCCTGAAATCGACAGATTTCATTCCCACAGTCCAAGTGATACAGGCATATGACAACACGAACATAGCAGTTATGGGGACAGTGAAAGTGCAAGTCCAAGTGGGTCCTCTGAGCATGAGATCGAATTCCATGTACTTGATGTGTTGGCTACCTTTAACCTACTTCTAGGAAGGCCTTGGTTATATCACATGGAAGTTGTGTCCTCCACCCTTCATAAAATACTGAAATACCCTCATGAGGGAGGAGTAGCAACTGTTTTTAGGAACTCATCCATACATCTACCGCCCAAGGTAACTATTGCTGGAAATCAATCACGGCGACGAGGATGTATTTTTCTCGGGGTTCACTCTAACAGAAGCTCGAGTGGTACAAACAATCTTGGTCGCAGATGAAGGCATGTATGTCAGTGCTCAGTCCATCTATTTCATGAACAAGTTGTGGTATATTCCAGGAATGGTGCTCGGAAAGAGCGGGCGAAAAGGTGTTACGGCACTAGCTGAGGGGCTACATAATCTGCATGCCTTTGGGTTGGGCTATGTGCCCACCAAAGAGGACTAGAAAAGAAAAGGGAAAGAAATGAGAGATAGAGCCAAGGCCAAAAGAGTCGAGAAGCACTATGAGCTGGTCCACAGGCCAATCTGGGGTACGTAAAATGGACGCTTTATCAGAGAAGGCGAGGATTTCTCTTTTTGTGGCTTTCCTAAGCCTTAGGTGGACTCCTTAACAAAGAAGCGTGTCCCCGTATTTGAGATCTTCTTTGACCACCAGCTGTAAGACAGTGATGAAGAAAGGGCTGAAGCAAGCATCAATGCTGGCCAGAACAAAGAAGATGACTTGGACAACAGTGAGGCTGGGGTAGGGGGATCACTAGCCGATCTCCTGACAGATCCCCTGACCAACACATAGAACTTGGGGGATACCTTTACTATCTTTATGATCAGAGAGGAATCGATTGTGGACTCTACCATTCGTATTCTGGATGTATCAAGGGCCCCATGCCTCACTTGGCAGTTCGAAAAAGGCCTCATTTCTAGTTTTGAATCAGATGATGAGCCAGAATCTAATTTCACCGAGTCTGTTAAGTCATAATCAGATTCGAGCCAGTCTAGGGAGTCTGAGTCTGGCATTTTCGAGAGTGGTAACCCAGATGCCAAGGTCCTGTTTAGGTCCTCTTTTGCTTTCTCTTTCGAGTCTGTTGTAACCAAAGAGCCGAATTGATGAATGAGAACTCTGCAGATTCTGTGTACTTCCTTGTGTCACTGATTTATTGCATTGACCAAGATTTTCAAATTTTTAACAAAAACGAAGAAGAAGAAATTCCTCGGGCTTTAAAAAACTTGATTGATTGAGAGAATGAGAGACATGCTAAGCCCTACATAGATGAAATCGTTGCAATTAACGTGGATACTGATGAGGATCCCCGCTTGGTCCAGATTAGGTCTACGTTATCTTCGGAGGAACACGAGCGTTTAATCGCTTTATTAAAAGATTTTAACGATGTTTTGACGTGGTCCTACAAAGACATGCCTAGAATCGACCCTGAGATTGTACAACACTGGATCCCTCTTGACCTGGAGGCCCGACCAGTCAAGCAAAAACTATGCAGAATCTGTCCAGATTAGGTGTTGAAGATTAAATAGGAGGTCACCAAAAAGATTGATGCGGGTTTCTTAATGGTGTCTGAGTACCTAACCTAGTTGGCCAATATTGTTCCGGTGCCAAAGAAGGATGGCAAAATCAGAGTCTACGTTAACTTCCGGGATCTGAACAAAGCTAGTTCGAAAGACGACATTCTATTGCCACACATCGATGAACTGGTAGATTTCACTGCAGGCCATGCTTTGCTATCATTTATGGATGGGTTTTCTGGGTATAATCAGATCTTGATGGCATCGGAGGACAGAGAGAAGACTACATTTACCACGCCGTGGGGTACCTACTGCTGCAAAGTTATGCCTTTTGGGTTGAAAAATGATGGGGCTACATGTTAGAGGGTTGTAACTACTATCTTACATGACATGATCCATAAAGAAGTTGAGGTATATGTGGACGACATGATTGTCACGTCTAAGGAGCGAGAAGGCCACTACACCGCACTGGAAAAATTCTTTGAATGGATCAGGGAGTATAGACTGAGGTTAAACCCACAGAAATGCCCCATTTGGGGTGACTTCAGGGAAAATGTTGGGATTTTTTATTACACATAGGGGAATTGAAGTAGATCCTTCCAAAATCAAGGCCATTTTAGAAATGCCACCACCGAGGACTAAAAAGGAGGTGCGTGATTTTCTAGGTAAAGTGCAATTCATAAGACGGTTTATCTCAAAATTAACCTTGACTTGTGAACCACTGTTTGGTCTCTTGAAGAAAGGGAAGAAGTTCCAATAGGATGATCGATATCAGTTTGCCTTCGAATAGGTGAAGTAGTACTTGTAGAATCCACATGTATTGTCGCCGCCAGAGCCAGGGAAGGCGCTGATCTTGTATTTGTCAGTAACAGATTCGACCTTAGGGTGCATGCTAGCTCAAGAATCATAAGCTAAGGTTGAGAAGGCCATCTATTACCTGAGCAAGAAGATGTTGGCTTACGAGGCCTGCTACACTCCTCTGGAGAAAGTTTGCTTAGCTTTGGTTTGGTCCACTAAGAAGTTGAGGCACTACTTGTTAGCTCACTTCGTAATTCTGGTTTCGAGATTAGATCCCATCAAATATCTCTTTGAGAAACCGGCGCTTACGAGGTAGGCTAGCTCGTTGGTTGCTTCTTCTCTCCGAGTTTGACCTCAAATATGTCACACGCAAATCAGTCAAAGGGAGAGTCGTAGCGGAATTTTTGGCTGACCACCCAGTGGAAGAAGATGAAGCAGTCGAGTATCTATTCCTAGATGAAAACATTCTGGAGATAGAAGAGGAAACATGGACAATGTACTTTGATAGAACCGCTAACCAATACGGTTATGGGATAGGTCTGTTGCTCATAGCACCTGATAATTCCCACATATCCCTAGCCTTCAAACTTTGGTTCAAAGTGTCCAACAATGAAGCAGAATATGAAGCGCGTATCGCTAGATTGGAAGCTACCCTAGAACTATAGGCAATAAGGTTGGACGTCATCGGAGACTCGAACTTGGTTGTTTCTCAAGCCAACAAAGATTGAAAGGTCAATAAAGAGAAAATGAAGGTTTATCATCAGACACTGGACATTCTGATTCCGATGTTTGAAAAACTAACATTTACACATCTGCTAAGAGAGAACAATCGGTTCTCTGATACATTAGAAACTCTATCTTCCATGGTAGACATCCCGTTAGGAGTCAAGATGCTTCCGATTATCATTGAACAGAAGTATACGCTGACTTATGAGACCATTTCCGCGATAGATGAGGTTCAAGAAAAGAACCCCTGGTATTACGACATTTGGAATTTTCTGGAGAAGGATATGTATCTAGCAGGGGCAAATGCCAAGGATAAACGGGGAATATGGCATATGGCCATCCAATTTATCATCTGGATAAATAAGTTGTCTAAGAGAGGCCATCTGGGAATGCACAAGCTCTGTATCAAAGAAGAAGAAGCGAAACGTCTCATGGAGGCCATCTATGGAGGAGAGTGTGGGGCACACATGAATGGTGTGATGTTGGATCGGAAGATCCTCAGACAAGGCTATTATTGGTAACTGTGGAGGAGGATTGCATCAACTTTGTTCGGCGATGCCACAAATGTCAAATTCATGCTAATCGCATGAACATACCGCCATCAAAGCTTTATAACATGACTTCACCATGGCCTTTCTCAGTCTGGGGAATCGATGTCATCAAAGTAGTCTCGCCAAAGGGTTCAAATGGACATGAATTCATCTTGGTGGCGATCGACTATTTTACCAAGTGGGTGGAAGCTTAGTCTTATTTTGTGTTGAAGGCATCATATGTGGCCAAGTTCATCAGAAACAACATCATCTGCAAGTATGGGGAACCAAATGAGATCGTCTCGGACAATGGCTCGCACTTTAAGAAAGAGATGGTGGATTTGCGTGAAAAATACAATGTGACTTTTCACAAGTCATCAACGTATAGACCACAGACCAACAGAGCTGTTGAGGCCGCTAACAAGAATGTCAAGAACATCCTGCGAAAGATGGTGGAAACTTACAAAGACTGGCCAGATAAACTGCAATTTGCACTCTGGGGTTATAGAACATCAATTCAAACATTTACAGGGGCAACCCCCTATTCTCTATTGTATGGGATAGAAGTTGTTCTGTCAATTAAGATTGAAGTACCGTCGCTGAGAATTATGGCCAAGTAGCAGATAGCGAAGGTGGATTGGCAACAGAGCAGGTTCAAAGAATTGATGTTGTTCGACGAGAGAAGGTTAAAGGCATTATATCGCATCCATGGATATCAGCGTAGAATTGCTAGGGCCTTTAAAAAGAAAGTCAAATCTAGAAATCTCATGGAAGGAGATATGGTGCTAAAGACAACCGAGCTCACATCCATGACCCTAGGGGCAAATTCTGACCCAATTGGACTGGTCCTTACATCATCAAATCTATTTGGTCAGGAGGAGTGATTATTCTTATGGATTTAGATGGCTTGGAGTTTTCGTAATCGATTAATATGGACAAGTTAAAGAAATACTATCCCTAAGAGGCTCGCTAGGCCGAAAATCCGAAATGGTGAACTAGGCAAAAGTTAGAGCATGAAAAATTAGAAACAAAGAAAAACAGAGCTCGCAAGGTCGAAAACCGGAAAGGGCAGCTTTGGCAAAAATTAGAGCGTAAAAGGAGAGAGTTAACACTCGAGTGAACCCAAACCGAACTACGTAAGGTTTGATTCGCATCTTTGGGATACGTGGGCAACTTCATCCCAAAGTTCGGCCATAACCATCTCCAACTCCATTGTCCTATCCATTTGTTTAATCGGGCCATCTTTCTCCATCATCCGTCAGCTTGGTTGTGTTACCTCCATTCGGTAGAAGGGTCAATTGCAAGATAAAACAGTGATGCTGAATGTAGTTGTGAGCAGTTATGATCTCCTAATTTGGGGTTGTACATCTTAAGGACCAATTCCGTGTGTGTCAGGTAGTGACCATTTTAGAAAATTGTTTTGAAAAGTTTTAATAAGGTTGATTTTCTCAAAATTACCTTTTTCAACATAGACCATTCTTTAGACCAAAAAGGAAAACTTTCAGTACTCGCAACTTTAATTCTATTGATTTCAACACAAGTACATTCTCCAACTCTTAGGTTATCAAAGTTGTTTTTATATCATAAAAACTTGGAAAGAAAAGTCAAAGTAATAAACTAGGGGCATAGATAAGTCAGGTGGTCCTATGTCTTTTGCTCGTGGAAGTCTCTGCCGCCAAAGTTGGCCCAACCTGTGTCTCATTCTCAAGCCAAGCCAAGCCAAGCATTCGCCAGAAAGGGTGTAACTGAAGCTAGTGGTAGGAATCAGAGGCTCTCTCATCCTCCAAGCAGTGAGGTACCAGGCAAAGTACGAAGCATGAACTGGAAACGGAGCCAGGTATTCTACCCATTTCTCTGGACAGGTTTATTCATGTCCAAACTAGCATCTGAACCTAAAAGGAAAATACCAAACTGGCGTCTGAACCTAAAAGGAAAATAAAACACATAGTGCATGAGGCCAATCAACTGTATACCTAGTTGTCGGGACGTGCTATAGCCAAAGAAGTAGGCTCTGGCCAAATACTGGGGGCAAGGGTCCACCACTTTTAGCTTGTCCTTCAACCACACCTGGGAAGGGATGAAAAATAAGAGAGATTAAAGAATGGAGAGATGTACGTTGAGAGAAAAGTAAGGAAAAGGCTTCGAGAGAAAATAGAGAGTGAGTGCCAAGTGATATGAGAAATCAGAAATAAGAAAGGGTGGGAAGTAATACTTGGAGAAACAGTGGACTCCCTACAAACCGAGTAGTCTCTCACTGATGAAAAGCATCTAAACCCGTCAAGGTCTCGGCCAGTGCCAAACCAATTCAACTCTTACCCTCTTTTAGACGTTGGCCCACTTCGATCAACCCAATGCTAGCTTCGCTGCAACTAGGGGCAAGAAGGAAGTGTGCAAGCAAACATAAGTAGAGGGCATGTTGATGATAACCTTGCCAGAGAAGGTCGCCTTTGTCTTCAATACCAGAAAACTGATAAATCAAACCGGGAATGTCCAACTCCCTATCATGAGCCAATGATCGAGCCTCGTGTAAAGTAAGCCCACACATCTGTTCCAAAGCCCATGCATGGCCAAAACGGAGTTGAAGCATAATCTTTTCATCATGACAAGGCTCCATCAACGCTTGAAATTCTTCAAGTGTAGGGCAAATCTTTTGCACTCTGAAGCGAAACACATAAGTAATCGGGTTCCAGCATCGAACAGCGAAGTGAAGGAATAGAAAACAAAGCGAAGTACGGCTCAACGGAAAAAGAGCGTTTATACCAAAACACTAGAAATTTACCTTTTCCGTGTCGTCCAAAGTGGCTATCCAATCCTTAAGCCACTCGGCAAGAAATATCTCCATTTTCAGAGTAAACAATAGCAAAGATGAAGTTTTGTCGAAGAAACAGCGAAGGAAGACCTTTTTTATAGAGGATAAGGTTATATGAGTAGCTGACAGCTATTGCCAGCTGTCCAACCACAACACTTGGCCGACCAAACACCTCTCTTGGCCAGCCGTCCCTTCAGGTGGCCAGCCGACCAACTAGGTTGGCCCAACAGTTGGGCAACAGTGTTTTGTTCTGGTCTTTTTGCTTTGAGGTCTTGTTCTGAGTCTTTTGTTTCTAGTAAGTGTAAATAGCTGTGTTTAGGTTGTTTAGTTTGCTTTTCATTTATCGAGTAGTATTTTGCAGTTTGGGTAGGTTGTTGGCTCAATATCCGGTTACGAAAATCGTTCAAATATAAGCATTTTGTACATTCAATTCCAAATTTTATGCAAATGTAGTGCCATACTCAAGATACAAAAGAAATTTTTTTTTTATAAAACTGTAGGGTTTTACCCCAATTATAGTTTTTACAAAAGAGGAAGTACAAGTGTTTTCAAAACAAAAAGTAAAGTCCTATCTGCAGTTATACAAGTGCTAACTACCAAAACAAAAGAAAATAAGCACAAAGAGTACAAAAAACAGCATCGATCGCATCAAACTCGAGAGGCCGTCTTTGTCCTCTTCCAGGGAAGGGACTCAGGGGCACTGTCACCATTAACATCGTTGTCATCCGAAGAGCGGGACGTGGAGCTGTTATCATCCTCTCTGCTCCCTGACCTTAAGCTTGCATCGTCATCTTCGCTCTCAAACTTGGAGCGCCCGCTTCGTGTCTCCTCAACGCCGTTGGTCTCGGCATCGTCTCCACTCAAGGGCAACTCTAAGGACGAAGAGGCCTCCAGCACCTCAAGCTCGTTGCTCTCACCCCCAGCACCCCTGCCGCTTCCTTTGCCTCTACCCTTACCCCTTTCTGCAAACAGGAGCCTAGCTACCTCTCCTCCTCGTAGCCAGAGGAGGCGCCGCTAGTGTCGCCGGTGCCACTGGTGCCACCGGTACAGGTGGAACCTAAAAACAAGAATCAGAGTATCAAAATATAGTATGAGTATGATGTATAGTGATGTATATCAATATGAGTATAACGTATATCAGTATCAGTATGATGTAGATTCAGTGTAAATGGCATAGCAATATGAGTATGATGCTCAAATTTAATGAGTATGATGTAGATTTAGTATGAGTATGACATATTAGTACAGTATGATGCAGATTCAGCATGAGTATGGCATATCGGTACAGTGTGGTGCAGAACAGTTTGGATAAGCAATTAAATGAATGAGAAAAGAAAGAGGTACTTGGTAACCGTGGAGAGCTAGCAATGTCTCTCTCCTCCGTACCATCTAGACCAGTGAGGCAACCAACTTGAGGAGGCTGTCTACATATTCCAGAGGCACCTCCAAGTGAGTTTGAACAATCAGTATCAAAAAGGGAAATGTGAAATGCAAATTATAAAGCAAGGTCTATACCTACTGCGCTTCAGGATCCCTGACGTACCTGTGCTCCTTCTCTGGTCGCTCTATCGGGATCTGATAGGCCATCCCGCTCGGCCGCCAGCATGGGAACGTGGTTAGAATCACTGGAAAACTGGCTACATGCACAGCAGGAGGGGCCCACCAATATCAGCCTCGGCCGCATGTAGACACTCCATTTTTGACCAACCTTAAGACTCATATGTCATCGATTGAGCGCTCGGTGATTGCGCATGTTGCGCTCGTTTCGAGGTTTCGGAGTTTTGGCTAAGAACCTTGCCTCCTGGCCTCTAAACTCTTTATGCTTCGGCTCGGTTTGCGGACCAAGCCTTGTTTTCCTTGCCCGAGAGAAGGAGAGGTCTTGTAGACCATCTTTTTGTGGTTGTAGGCCACTTTTCCTATTGGGAGACTAGTTTTCGATTTTTGGAGCCTTCGGCCGCACGCCTTGTCTCGGAACCGCTTAACGTTCTCCGTTTGGCGTGGTTTTTGAACCATGCCTTGTTGCCTCTGCCTAGAGGAACACTATGGTTTAGGAGACCACTTTTGTGGTCGTAAACCACTTTTGGTGCTCGTCAGCTAGTTTTTGAGGCTCCCAGCTGCGCGCTTTGCCTCCCGAACTTTCGTCTTGCATCCGTTTTGGTTTATTTTTAGTACAAACCTTGTTTTCCTTGTTTGGAAGGTGGTACAAGGGTGGGAGACCAGTTTTTCCCCTTGAAGACCACTTTTCCTCCTGCCAGCCAATTTTCTGGTCGGGCAACCGGTTTGCTTGGTCTTTGGACCATCTTTTCTGGTCGGCCACCATACCTTTTGCTTGTTTTCTTGCTGCTGACCATCTCCCACCATGGCCGACCAGTTGCCTTCTTGGGAGACCACTTCAAGTGGGCGGTCGACCACTTCAAGTGGTCGGCTGCTTTTTGTCACATTTTGGAGATATTTTTGGCCAGCTGGCACAGCTGGAGAGCACAAAAACCATCCTCCATAGACGTGTATGGAGGGATGGCCTTGAGCCTTAGCTTCTTCAAGAAGCTTGTGCTTTTGCTCTCTATAAGAGGGAGGCTCCTCCTCCCTTATCTAGGTTCAAAATTTTGTGGTTTGAGTTATACATACACACTTGTATCTATATCTCTTTTGCTCTTGTTTTGTGCCTTAAAGTGTCATTTTGTCTCACTTTGACACACAAACACACACTCAAACACCATCCTTTTGTTGCTGAGGTGCTTAGGATCTGGTTTTGGTGTTCTTGGGTTGGTTTGAGATTGGAAAACCTATTGGATTTGCAGCTTTAAAGGTGGTCTTCAAGGGTGAGTTCCTAACCCTTAAATCGCCCATTTTTGCTTGAGCTTTTGCCTTATTTTCATGTTGATTTAAGCTTAACTCTAAACTAAAAAAAGTTCTTTTTTTGCATGCTTAAGATCTTTGTTTAAGGTCACTTTTGTGTTTGGGGTTGTTTACCCCCTCTTAGGTCTTGTTTGGCCTTGCTTTTGTGCCTTCTTTGTGACCTTTTGGGACTACCTTGTTTTGGCCTTCTCACCACTAAAATCTAGAGGAATTTTAGTGGTGGGAAGGGTGTTTTGAGGTCCCAAAAAGGATAGGGTCATCCCCTCTCCTTGTGTCTTCAATACTTGTCTTGAATGCCTCATGTTTGTTAAGTTTATGTTGGCCATATCTTAGCTTGTATTTGGGCTTATTTTGCTGAGGCATACCACTTTTTTTACTTGGTTTGGTCACTCCATGCATGCTTTATACACTTGTGGTGTAAATCACACAAACTGGCCTTGTATGCTTCATGAAGTAGCATGTTATTTTAGCTAGTTTTGTGTCCATTTCAGCATGTTTTTGGTGATGTTTTGCCATGTCATACCTCTGTTAGGGTTTGGTTTGGTCATCTCTTGCATGCTCCATGCACTTGTAGTGCATTTCCATGAATTAGCCTAACATGCATCATGCTTTAACATGTCATTCTAGCATGCTTTTGACTTAACTCTAAGAAGCTTTTGTCCATGTTTTAGCACGCTCTAGCTCTAATCTTGGTTGTTTTGGCCATGCATGACTTGCTTTGTATAGCCATGGTTCAATCTAGCTTGTTAGCTTTGGGCATCAAGTCCATTAGCATGCTTTACTTGGACTATTTGAATAATTTGGCATCATTTATTATGTGATTTCAGTCCATGTTTCATGCTCATGCACTTGCATTTATCACTTATTCAATGCGTTGGAGGGTTTGCCCTTTTATGCCTTAACATGAATCATTGCGTATTCTCTCATGCCTCAGCTTGCGAGCCATCATTTCAAGGTGTTTTTAGGGTTGTTTTGTCATGATATAACTTTGATTTTTATTGGTTAAGTCATCCTATGCTTGGTCTCAATAGGTGTAGTGTAATCCACCTTATTTGCCTTGTATGCATTATGCCTTATGCCCTTCATGCTAGCTCGTTTTGGCTTCCTTCCATGCATGTGTTAGTATCATTTTGACATGTTCTAGGACTGTTTTGGGTTGCCTTTGCCATATCCTTCATGCTTTGTATAGCTGTAGTGCAATTGGCCTTGCTAGTTTTGTGTTTTGGCGACTCATGCCAAGCACAAAACAAACAAGTTGAGAGATCTTGAGGCAAGGTGCGCGCCCAAGACCTCTGGGAAGTCAAAACGAACACAGGCATGGATGATCATCGAGTGTTCAAACGATGACGTCTTAGTCTTGAGGACGGTCAAAAATGGGGTGTCTACAGTTGCCCCTCTTTGACAGAACTCGAAAGTCATAAAAATGACGGGAGTGAGTGTCAAAGCCCAAAGACAACCCATTTTTGACGAGGCCGAAGACTTAGACACGCATACTAGATAATAAAGACATGTGCCCGAAGGCAGGGGCAAAATGCAAATGACATGCACGGTGCCGAACATAACTTATGATCATGCAAAGGAAGCTGTAACGAAGCAAAACATGCAACAGTTTTAAGCAAGCGAGCACAAACCTAACTACATTACATGCAGAAAGGATGTAAGAGAATTATTCAATTCTCGCTACGTCTCACACGGAGAATACAATACCGTCCGGTTCGTCTGGTCTCGCCAGCTTCAAATGAACCATACATACAATATCGTTCCTGCAAAAGAAAGAAACTTAACAGGTACATATCTTTAGAAACATGCATAGCAATGCAAGTGAGAAGTGCGTGACAACGCGAGTGAAGTGTGCATAACAATGCAAGTAACGTGCGAGACAACGCAAGTTGAAGATGTACATAACAATGTAAGTAAGACAAGTGCGAAACAACACAGGTTAGAGAGGGTCGCAAGACAATGCAAGTTTAGACAAATTGCAAAACAATGCAAGTTAGATAAGTTTGCAAAACAATGCAAGTTTAGAGAGTGCAAAACAATGCGAGTTAGGTAGTTTGCAAAACAATGCAAGTTTAGATAGATTGCAAAACAATGCAAGTTAGATAAGGGGGGGTGCAAAACAATGCACAAGTTAGAGGGGGTGCAAAACAATGCATAAGTTAGTAGGGGTACAAAACAACGCAAATAACGAGCAAGACAATGCCAGTTATAGGGAAAATGCAAAACAACGCAAATAACGAGCAAGACAATGCCGGTTATAGGAAATGCAAAACAACGCAAATAACGAGCAAGACAATGCCAGTTATAGGGAAAATGCAAAACAACACAAATAACAAGCAAGACAATGCCGGTTATAGAGAATGCAAAACAATGCAAATAATGAGCAAGACAATGCCGGTTATAGGGAATGCAAAACAACGCAAATAACGAGCATGACAATGCCGGTTATAGGGAAAATGCAAAACAACGCAAATAACGAGCAAGACAATGCCGGTTATAGAGAATGCAAAACAACGCAAATAACGAGCAAGACAACGCCGGTTATAGGGAATGCAAAACAACGCAAATAACGAGCAAGACAACGCCGGTTATAGGGAATGCAAAACAACGCAAATAACGAGCAAGACAACGCCGGTTATAAGGAATGCAAAACAACGCAAATAATGAGCAAGACAATGCCGGTTATAGGGAATGCATGACAATGCGAGAGATGTGCATGACAATGCATGTAGTGAATGCATGACAATGCGAGAGATGTGCATGACAATGCATGTAGTGAAAATGTATGACAATGCGAGACATGTGCATGACAATGCATGTAATGGAATGCATGACAATGCGTGAGATGTGCATGTCAATGCATGTAGTGGAAATGCATGACAATGCGAGACATGTGAGACAACGCATGTAATGCAATGCATGACAATGCGAGAGATGTGCATGACAATGCATGTAGTATGCGCATAACAATGCGAAAGGGATATGCATGACAATGTAAGAGTGAAATGACGTATAACCAACGCACGCTTTACAAGCATGACGAAGCATTCATTAGGCATGACATTCAAAAGCAATTCTCAAATATTGCAATGTATAAAAGGATACGAAAAGGATAGATCTCGTGCGTATCGAGTGCTGCACACGGAAGGCACGATTCGAGGTCAACTCGGAGGCCGATTAGGCTTCAACAATGTGTTTTCTTACACTTTCTTGAGAGATGAAGGTCTCAAACAACATAACTGACCCAAACAAGGGTGTTGGAGGTGCAGATGAGCAGGGTTTCTCCACCAAAAATGGCCGATCAACCAACATAAGTGCCGGCCGACCAAATATAGTGCCGATCAGCCAACACTCTTGGCCGATGGCCTCATGCCCTGGGCGGTGGGTTGAGGGGATGGCAAACAAGCCACCCTCTTCCCTTAGAAGCAAAAACACAAGTGTTTGGCCCACAACCAAGCACAAAACAGACAAGTTGAGAGATCTTGAGGCAAGGCGCGTAGCCGAGACCTCTGAGAACTCAAAATGAACACAAGCATGGATGATCATCAAGTGTTCAAACGATGACGTCCAAGTCTTGAGGACGGTCAAAAATGGGGTGTCTACAGCTGCCCCTCTTTGACAGAACTCGAAAGTCATAATAATGACGGGAGTGAATGTCAAAGCCCAGAGACGACCCATTTTTGACATGGCCGAAGACTTAGACAAGCATGCAAGATAGCAAGATATGTGCCCAAAGGCAGGGGCAAGATGCAAGTGACATGCACGATGCCATTCATAACTTATGATCATACAAAGAGAGCTGTAATGAAGCATTCATGCAAAAACAAATGCAACAATTTAAGCAAGCGAATAAGAGATAACGGTCCTACACATTCCAACAGAAAGGGTGTAAGAAAATTATGCAATTCTCACTGCGCCTTACGCGGAGAAGATGAAAGGTGACTACCGAGGACACCCGGAGTCTCAAACACAACATCTCTCAACGTATCAAATGCAAGAAAGGCAAAAGAGTATCTCTCAGCGTGGCACATGCATGAGAGGAAAGGAAGCATCTCTCAGCGTGGCACACGCATGAGAGGAAGGAGAGCATCTCTCGGTGTGGCACATGCGTGAGAGAAAAGAGAGCAATAAAGCACGATGCACATAACAGTGCGAATACGTCCAAACGCGGCATGCGAGTGGAGAAAGGTTGCTCAAGAAAGCGCGATGCACACAACAGTGCGGGTACGTCCAAACGAGGCACGCGAGTGGAGAAAGGTTGCGCAAGAAAACGCGATGCACATAACAGTGTGAGTACGTCCAAACGCAGCACGCGAGTGGAGAAAGGTTGCGTAAGAAAGCGCGATGCACATAACAGTGCGGGTACGTCCAAACGCGGCACGCGAGTGGAGAAGGGTTACGCAAGAAAGCGCGATGCAGATAATAGTGCGGGTACGTCCAAATGCGGCACGTGAGTGGAGAAGGGTTACGTCCAAACGCGGCACGCAAGTGGAGAAGGGTTTACGTCCAAACGCGGCACGCGAGTGGAGAAAGGTTTACGTCCAAACGCGGCACGCGAGTGGAGAAGGGGGATACGTCCAAACGTGGTGCGAGTGGATAAAGGGGTTTACGTCCACACGCGGCACGCGGATGGTGAAGGGGTTACGTCCACACGCGGCATGCAAGTGGAGAAAGGGTTTACGTCCACACGCGGCACGTGAGTGGAGAAGGGTTTACGTCCACACGCGGGACGCGAGTGGAGAAAGGGGTAGGTCCAAACGCGGCACGCGAGTGAAGAAGGGGTTTAACGTCCACACGCGGCACGCGAGTGGAGAAGGGGTTAACGTCCACACGCAGCATGCAAGTGGAGAAGGGGTTAGAGTCAAACTGAATCGGAGCTTCTCTTCAATGAACTGCACATACAATACCGTGCTTGCTTTCACCATCTTCAAATGAACCGTACCTATAATATCGTGCCTACAAAGGAAAGAGACTTAATAGGTACAATTTTGTTAGAAACATGCATAACAATGCAATTTAAAACTGCGTGACAACGCGAGTAAAGTGTGCATAACAATGTAGGTAGAACATGCGAAACAACGCGAGTTAAAGACGTACATAACAATGTAAATAACGAACGTAACAACACAAGTTAAGGGTATGCGAAACAACGCGATTTAGAGAAGTTTGCAAAAAAATGCAAGTTAGATGAGTTTGCAAAACAATGCAGGTTAGAAGGGTACAAGACAATGCACATAATCGAACAAAACAATGCCAGTTATAGGGAATGCAAGACAATGCGAATGAAATATGCAACAATGCGAGAGATTGATATGCATGACAATGCAAATGGAAGATGCATGACAATGCGAGTTGTTTGAAATACGTGACAATGTAAATGAAAGATGCATGACAATGCACGTTGTTGAAATGCATAACAATGCAAATTATTGAAATGCACGAAAAATGCAAATGAGACACGCATGACGATGCATGAACTGAAATGCATGACAATGCAAATTATTGGAATGCACGAAAAATGCAAATGAGACACGCATGATGATGCATGAACTGAAATGCATGATAATGCAAATTATTCAAATGCACAACAATGCAAATGAGACACGCATGACAATACATGAACTGAAATGCATGACAATGCATGATTATTAAAATGCATGACAATGCAAACTATTGGAATGCACGACAATGCAAATGAGACACACACGACAATGTATGAACTGAAATGCATGATAATGCATGATTATTGAAATGCATGACAATGCAAACTATTAGAATGCACGACAATGCAAATGAGACACGCACGACAATGCATGAATCGAAATGCATGATAATGCATGATTATTGAAATGCATGACAATGCAAACTATTGGAATGCACGACAATGCAAATGAGACACGCACGACAATGCATGAATCGAAATGCATGATAATGCATGATTATTGAAATGCATGACAATGCAAACTATTGGAATGCACGACAATGCAAATGAGACACGCATGACAATGCATGAACTGAAATGCATGACAATGCATGAACCGAAATGCAAATGGAAGATGCATGACAATGCGTGTAATTGAAATGCATGACAGTGCGAATGGAAGATGCATGACGATGCAAGTTGTTGATAAGGTGCATGATGATGTGAATGAAGCACGTGAAATAACGCGGATGGAGGGGGGGTGCAAGACAATTCGACCCAAGGGAGATGCATGACAATGCAAGCGTGGCGTGCGCTGCAACGCATATAGACGTGCATAACGACGCAAGTGAACAGTGCATAACAATGCAAGTTGTGCGTGCTACAACGCGTGTAGACGTGCATAACGATGCAACCTGTGTATGTTTATCATAAGCAAGGTAAAATATTGTAATGCAACGCATTTAAAGCAGTTATTGAATCTCGCAAGATACGAAAGGATACGAAAAGGATACACCTTGCGCGTACCGAGCGTCGCATACAGAAGACATGGTTCGAGGTCAACACGGAAGCCGGTTAAACTTCAAAAGTCCACTTCCTTGCACTATCTTGAGTAATGAAGGTTCCAAACCACATAACTGACCCAACCAAGGGTGTAGGAGGTTCACCGACCACAAGGGGAGGCCACCAGCCATCAATCGGCCACAAAATAAGCTCATCGGCCAACTATTTAGCCGATCCGCTAACAATTTGGCCGACCGGCCAAAAATAACAATGTCGGGGCAGTTTTGACATTTAGCCACGGGTCTTTAAATATAGGGCCTCAAACCCTATATTTTCACTTCCTCCTAGCTCGAAAAACCCTTCCCTCTCTCTCTAGGTGATTTTCCAACCTTCGATCCTCGTTTTTCTCTTATTTTCGATGCTTTTTCGTTGTTTGATTCGTGAAACCCTTCCCGTTTCGTACATTTTGAACCGAACAAAACTCGGCTTCGGTGACCTTTTCTTGGTTTCCACCACTTGGGGCTTGTTTCCCCTGAGTCATACTTCGATCTTCGTGTCTTTTCCACACTCTGACCTTTCCTCCCATTTTTCACCCTCTCGGGGTTGACTTTTAGGTTGACTTTTGGCATTCTCGCCTATTTTTCACATTCTCGGCCATTTTCACGCTCCTTTTGGGATGGCGGATGACATTCCACATGGTGGGACTCCCCCAGAAATGGACGTGGATCCCGAGGTCGAGCTCCTACCTCTTCACATCCGGCCGTTCGACCCAGCGACTTACAAGCTGGCGATACATGTGTTGCCTCCCGATGGCATCCGCCACTTCAGGAGCTATGCGCGGGGCGCACCACTAGAGCTTTTGTTGCGCGAGCCAGAGTCACATCTATCTTACGGTGCTTCTGAGGTATATTCTTCCACTGTTTCATTTCTGCAATGTAGAACACATAACTGCGATAGTCGATTCTGTTCTTTAACTGCTTAACTCATACATACTAATACATCGCATGCTGTAGTTCACTGTGAGCATACCCACACCCCATATCTGTTTAAATCTGAACACACGCACACACGCTGCATTCTCAACTGAACAATTCAAACACACATTGATACATCATATGCTGTAGTTCACTGTGAGGACGCCCACACCCAATATCTGTGTAGACTCTGACACATGCACACACGCTGCATTCTCAACTAAACAATTCAAACACACTGATACATCATATGTTGTAGTTCACTGTGAGCACGCCCACACCCAATATCTGCATAGACTCTGACACATGCACACACACTGCATTTTCATCAATTCTGAGCGCATTCAACACTGTATTTGTAACACTGCTTCGCAACCGTTTGTTTTGATCACAGGGAGATTCCCATGCCTTCCGGGGGTATGGAAACACTACCGCCTAAGGTTGGTACATGGAGCTACCTGACGCGGTTCGTCGTATTGTCGACCAGGCCGGTTTTGGGACCTTCTACATGGGACTCTCACGCCTCACTGCGAGCAGGCCCCTTCTTGCTACTTTGGTGGAGAGGTGGTGGGACACCACTGACTCCTTCCACCTTTCTACCACCAGGGAGATGACAATCACTCCCTTTGACTTCTCCATGCTCACAGGCATCGGAGTAGGGGGTGATCCGATCCCCTTTCATACAGACATGGACGAGTGGGACGCCGCTCAGCTATACTTGCTCGGCACTCAGCCAACTCTTGCTCGAGCAGGATTTGTGAGGTACTCGTGGTTCGAGCATCACTTCCGGATCCACGCGCCTACTACTCGGTAGGAGGAGGAGGAGCAGTATACTCGTGGCTTCATCTTGTTCCTGCTGGGGACCACGCTCTTCGTCGACCGGGCGAAGACTGTTGCCCTCTACCTGTTGAGTGCATTAGTGGATGTGACCAGGATCCGCGGTTACGACTGGGGTGGCGCTAGCCTGGCCACACTTTACGGGTATATGAGTTCATCCTCTCGCTGCAACGGACAGTTGCTCGGAGGCTACTGGCGAGCTTGGGAGGTACACCTTCTTTTTCTATTTTACATTTCTGTTTTACATTATCTGTACTCTATACACTGCACACATGCAGTCTGCTTCACACTGGTTGTACACTGCACACACAGTACATACATAATATGCTTTATTCTGCATTCTACTTTATCTGATAAGCGTACTGATGTTTGCTCTATTATACTTTGCAGTTGTGGGTATATGCCTACTTCCCGAGGCTTGCCCCAGTGCCAGACGAGGAGGTCCCCCTTGGCGTTCCATTCTCTCACCGCTTTGACGTGAGATGCGAGCGGAGGCCACAGGAGTCCTTCATGTTCTTCCGCCGCCACTTTGATACCATCACCGCAGCCGAGGTATGTCAAACATTACAGTTCATTTAAGCTTCGCTTTACATTGTACTCTCAATATCAGTAGATAACAAACTGTGTTTTATTTGCATATCACCTGGCAGCCTTGGGCCCCGTTGCCTGATGCAGTTCGGGAGCGGTATGCCGGTGCTCGAGAGACTGCCCGGTTCAAGGTCTTGTTAGAGGGACCGATTTTCCACGTTTGGTACTTTGGGGAGCACTTCCTGCAGCAGACCTTGGGCATGCCCGAGCAGACAGTTCCAGCACCTCCTCCTACCCACACGAGGCACACTGAGAGGTACACCTTGGAGGAGATAATGGACTACACGATTGGCTGGGACTCTGAGCCTTTTAGGGACGAGGGTGACTACGCTGAGTACATTCAGGCTTATATCATGCGGCCTTTGACTAGTGCTCGTCGAGCTGAGCGAGAGAGGCTAGCGACGCCAGCAGCAGGAGCAGGGGCATCGAGGGCACCTCCGGCTCGAGGCAGGAGTGGGTCTCGGAGGGGACAGGGAGCTGAATGGCCAGAGCTGCCGGAGGGGACAGGGAGCTGAATGGATAGGGAGACTTATCAGATCCCCTTCGCTCCTCCTCCGGCTGATCATGAGCTTGTCGGAGTCTATGGCTCGACCCCGATATGCACTGTTAAACTTTGCATTCTGTATAGTCATTTCAATTCATTTGATATCCCATAGAATACTAATGACTTCAACACTTTTGCAGGCTTCTGTCAAGTACACTCGCCAGTCCCTGGAGTTGACAGCCTCAGCGGTAGGGATGTTGCAACGGTGCATCGACTTGTTGACCATCTACAATATCCCAGTAAGTTCTTTCAATTGAAGTTTCAAACTCCATCTAATCTGTTTCATACATAATCTGATGCATCACACTATCCACACGGCACTTGACACACAGCACTTACGGTACTGATACACTGTAACCCACATACTGCTTATAGCATTGCTCATGGCATTCATACACTGCACTCACACATTATTTTTGGTATTCACATTCTGCTTTATCTGTAACTGATGCATTTGCCATTTGTCCTTTTAGGCCCCATTCCAGATTCTGGCCACGGGAGGTGCTCCAGCTGGGCCATCCGTTCCATCCACGTACATGCCTTGTAATGCCATTTTGTTGCCTTAACATGCCTTAGGTTGTAAACCATTGTTCTAGCATGTTTTAGGCTTGGCTTTGTGAAGCTTTCATGTTTATTTTGCCATGTTTAAGGTCCGTCCTTAGTTGTTTGGGTCGACTTTAGCATGCATTGCATAGCTCCTTTGCATTTTAGCTTGTAGGCTTCAAATATGTGAGTGTCTAGCATGCATTACTTGCTTTGATTTAGTGGGTTGGGACTATTTTCCATGTCATTTCAGTCCACTTAGCATGCTTGTATACTTGCATTTCATGGCTCTTTGATGTTTCAAGAGTTTGTGCTTCATGATCCTTGAAAGTGCGTTTGTGCATGCTTTTGAATTCAAGCCATTTAGATGCCATCTAAGTGGTCTTTTAGGCTTTGTTTTATGTGCTAAAACTCTGTTTTTGGTCATTTAATTCATGCCATGTTTGGTCTTGCTAAGTATGGTCCAATCCCCTTTTAGCTTGCTTTGAATTTTGGACTTTGCTGGTATGCCTTGATTGCCTTGCTTGGATTGGTTTGGCACCATGTTCTTGCATGATTTTCAAAGTTTGATTTGCATGCTAATTGTCCATGTTATGCTTCTTTCAAGTGTGCTTGAGAGTTGCTTGTTTAATGCCTAAGTGTTGGTCCAACTTACTTGCATGCTTGTATGTGTGTTTGGTCCCAATTCCTTGGCATTTGGCCATTGTTTTAGGCCTAGTTTAGGGCTGCCTAAATCATGTTTAAGTCCACCCTTTTTCTTGTTTGCATGCTTATCTTATGTGTTTGTTTGCATACTTGCATGTATACATTACATTGTCCATGTTGCATGCTAGCTCGCATGCTCACATGCCTAGGATTGCATTGCGTCAATGTGCATGCTTGGCCTCTTGAAATGAGTATGATAGAGGTTGGCCCTCTTATGTGATTATGTGCATTGCATTTGACATCAAAAGTGCATACTTGGTCTCTTGGGCCATCACGTATTGAAATGCGCGATGGATGGTCCGAGAACCAAGGACCATACCCCTTTGAGTCATACACATGACAAGGAGTTTGGTCGGTGCATACATTGTTTGGATTGCATTGCCATGCAAAGTTCTGTCCTCTGCTGCTGTCAAACAGATTCTGCAGGAACTTTTTGCCGATCGACTTCACAGAGTGCCGACCGGCAAACAATCTATGGCCGATGGATTCATTTTGTGTCGATGGACACCAAATCACAGCCGGTGATGATTCCCTCCAGCCGGCGGCACTCCCCAACATCCAGTGAGCACATCCTGAGATTTTGGCAGTCTTCAGAGGTGCATAGCAGGGAAAACAGAGGCAGCTTGCGCATGGCAGTGAGTTTCCGAACAAGATCGAGCATGCATTGCATTGGGCTCTCTTCCCGAGGCGGTTTACTGTTTTCCTAGTTTAGTTAATTGGCTTAACTAATTAGATAGACTGTAATATTTTAATTTGCTTGTAGGTTAATTATCTGTATATTCTTTTGGTCCCTCCGAGCGAGGGCGAATCTGTAATAAGTGTGGGTGAGTGTGTGTATGTCTTCCAACCCCCACTTCTTTCTCCCTTTTACTTACCTGCTTTGATGGTTAGTATTAGGGCATATTTAATTTAGCATACCTTATGCTATGCATGCGTGTATCATTCATCAGTCTTGCATGCACCGAGCTCGGTACATCATGCTAATTGCATAAGTATTTCAAATCTAACTTGAATACATGTTGTTTGTGCATTTGACATGTCATCCTTAGATTAGCTGAGCCTATTCGAGTGACATTTTGCATGCGATGCATTAGGCACCTAACATGGACTTGGATCATGCATTGATCACTAACATGTTCTCATTTCAGCGTGGAGTACTTTGCAAGTGTTTTATGCTTTAGCATACCGCATGCGTGTGAATGCTACTATGACAGCATGCTTACCATGCGGCTAGATGTTTATGTGTTATAAACTGCCTGAATGCCTGTGGGTGAAGGCTGAATTGTTTGAGTTGGAACAAACTCATTGAAATCCGTGTTTTAGCCTACTTACGAGTAGCAAATCCCAAAGCGTTTTCTAAAACAAACGGATATGCAATGCTTGTTTCCAAATAGGCGATCTAGTCTATACTTGTTTGCTGTGCGCATAACATAGTAATTCTAGGCTAATAACCGGAATAAGAACACATAACGTTTTCAAAATCTGATATCATGGTTAGTAGAGGCCGGTCTTCGGACCAGGCGACAGGGGGTGCTCATAGCTGACCTTCCCCAATCGTACCCAAGTTCCCGAGCCGAGGCAACTTTGGTGATGACGGACACGTGGCCTTTGGCACCGAGTCTGGGTTTCTTAAATTTCCCCATTAAAAAAACAATATTTAGGTAGCGACTCTGTATCTGGCAAAGCAGTCCATGTTTGGCACTTCTTTTCAAAAATCTATTTTCTCAAAACGATTTGCCGGATTTGGACTCTTTTGGTTCAGATTAAGAACCGTGACACAAAATCGAGTCCGAACTGTAGCGTGTAGCGCGGGGTCCCTCGCGGGCGTGTTACAGCATGCATGACCAAAGCTGTTCAAAATAGAGCTAGAGCATGCTAAATAAAGGCCAAAAACATGCTGGAGTGGAGCCAACACACGCTAGAATAGTGAGCTAAAACATTAAGCATGCAAGGCTAGAGAGCAAGATTACACTACAAGTGTAAGAAGCATGTAAGAAGTGGCCAAGCCAGCCAAAAACAAAGCTAAAACATGATAAAAAGGTCACAAAAACATGGTTAGATCAAGTCAAGAGATGGAACAAAAACATGCTCAACTACCGAGCCATCAACACATGCAAGGGAGAAACAAGGAGGGGAGGCCACCCCCTACTATTTTGGTCCTCAAAACCAAGTTTTTGCCACTGAAAATCCCCTGGATTTTAGTGGTTAAAAGGCCAAAAGGAGATTGCTTTAAAGGCTTTTAAACATGGCACAAAGCTTAGCAAATAAGCCACCAAAGAGAGGAGAACACCCTTAACCCCAAAAGGGCCTCAAACAACTATTTTCAACACTCAAAAATAGAGGTTTTTGTAGTTGACAACTAGGCCAAAAATAGCATGCAAGGTTGGCCAAACCAATGTACAAAAATAAAGCTTAAAAGGGTGAGATTCTTACCCTTGAAGCATGGCAACAAATCAGCAAACTTCTGAGCCAAAACCAAGCCAAAACCACTCCAAGGAGCTCAAATAAGGCCTCCAAGATCTTCAACACTAAGGTGAAGGTGTTTGGCTAAGGGTGCTAGTGCAAAGGTGCAGAGAAAATACACTTTCAAGCACAAAGTACAGAGAGAGAGTATTCTAGCGAGAGAGAGAGAAATTTTGCTTAGCCCAATTCTTGTAACCCCTCTCATGTATGAGGATGGCTTGTATATATAGGAGATACAAAAGCCCCTTGAAGAGATCCATCCATCCACGTGGGTGTAGATGGTTTATCCTGCAAACAACTGGCTCAAAAATATCTGAAAAATATCTGTTAAAACATTGGTGGCCTGTCGGCCATCGGGGATGACCGGCAGTGCCTCATTGATGGCCGGCAGGCCTCATCAATGGCCGGCAGGCATAAATTGATGGCCGGCAGTGGCATTTCATGGCCAGTAGTGCACTAAAACAAGCACCATGGAGGGACCAAAGCATTGTCGAAAAATGGGGCAGAAAGGATACGGGGTTTGGAAAGCTCAAACCTGTAACGTTCCGCTACGAAATTCAAGCGCTCAGCAAGCAACCAAACTTGTCACCGGATGTACCTGCAAGCACATCCAAGTCTTGAGGACGGTAAAAAATAGGGTGTCTACACCCCGAGTCAATCAAAACATAAGCATTCTGGGCACAGATAGGGAGTATACTTGACACGACTGCCTCTGTGTTCTAGACGTCTCTCGGTGCAAGAGCAAAAACCCAACCTTGCCTCAAAGTTTCTTTTCCTGCTGCAGCTTTAGGATTTGATCTCGGTGTAGAGACAAATGCTACAGAACTTGCTAGTCGTTTGTTTGTGCCTTGGGATAAGAGAGCACAGTCTTTAACCATGTGGCCTATTTTGCCACATCAGAAACAAGCCCTGGAAAGTTTGTAACACACCCCCTTGTGCCTTCTTCCACATTCTAGACATGGCAGTATTGAATTATTTCCTTGATTGGAACTCATTGTTGACCCTGTACCGGTGCCTTAGCTTGCTTAAGTGTCGCAATGTTAGCCTCGGCCATGACAACGCGATTAAGAACATCTACATACTTTGTTAGGTGAAGAACATTCACCCTGTCTAGCACTTCCACATCAAGTCTGCCTTCAAACTTGCAAGCCTTCTTATAATCCGTGTCCACCATATGTGGTGCATATCGGGCAACCTCCGTGAATTTAGCCTCATATTCAGCCATAGACATGGTACCCTGCTTCATTTGCTCAAACTCCGATACTTTACGGTCACGGACACATTAAGGGAAATATTTTTCAAAAAACACCTCTTTAAATTGAGCCCATGTCATGGAATTGTTGCCCTCTTGGACTTGCATCCACCACCATCTTGCTTCCTTTTGAAGAGTAAAGGTAGCCAACAAAACCTTTTGTAGCTCTAAATATGGAAAAACTTCAAACAACTTTTCTATTTCCAAGATCCAAGCCTCGGCTTTCAACGGATCAAGGCCTCCTTGGAAAATTGGCGGCTTCATTTTATTAAACTTTTGTGTTAGGGCTATAATGTCGCCATTGTTGATCGGTTTAGGTTGCACTAGAGGTGGAGGAGGAGGTAGGAGTTGCTCTAATTGCCTCAAAGATCCAATCAACAGTTCTACCATTCTTTCCAACCTGTCTATTCTAGCATCGGATGACTCTAAGCCATCTACATTTCTTGCATTCTCCATTTGTCTATATAAAACAAGAAATAATAAACATAGGCAAGGCAGTTCTCACATTCATATCATTTATGCTTATATCAAGTCCGCACACACTCACACATGCAATATAATGCCTTAACTTCGTTTCTAGGACATCCTGTAGCTCATTTGGACACGCGTATGTGGTATAACTCATGCTCTGATACCACTCTCTCACAACCCAACCCCCGCCCCACGGGATTAGAGACGTAACCGGCTAGTAATCCGAGACTACCAAAGGCCTGCTTAACAGTAAAAAGTAATAGGGGCTGGCGGAAGCCAATGATTTAACATTACATTGTCCAATGAGCTGTGAAACTAAAATGAATAAACAAACGTTAACATGCATCACTGTACAAGCACCCGTTACGATATCATACTGTGTGCCAAAATGATATACAACACATATATAACACTTAGGCCCCATTTGTTTTAAGAGGTAGAATGGAGGAGATTCATAGTGAGGGGATTGTTAGTGAGAGGATTAAGTAAAATTTTGTTTGTTTTGATGATAATTGTTAGGGGATTAAGTAAACTTTTGTTTGTTTTGATGATAGTTGTTAGTGTAGGGATTGTTAAATGATTTTTATATAAAATAAATATAAAATAATAAAATAAATAAAAAAAATACAAAAAACATTAAACATTAATGTTTTAAAAAAAAAATGCCCAACATGTAAAAAAAAAATTGAAAAATAAAAATAAAATAAAAATTTTCCAAAAAAAAAATAAAACAAATAAAATAATGATTTTTACTTAACAAAAATACAAAAAATTAAACAATAATGTTCCCAAAAAAAAAAAAACCCCAACATGTAAAAAATAAAATAAAAAATTTATAGTCCGGCGGACTATTTTTCTAATACCAAGTCTTGGAGGCCCATCCGAATCCCCTTCCCAAGGGGATTCATAATCCAGAGCTCACTATCAGTCCTCTCCCCATCTCTCAAAACAAACACAATGGTAATGGGTCCCACCCCACTACCAATCCCAATCCCCCCTCTAACTCTCTAAACAAACAGAGCCTTAGGAAATTAATCCCTTAATGAAAACTTTATAAAACAAAAGATCACTTGATTACTTTACAAAAGGGTGAACTCATAATCACCCAAAAGCCTTGGAGTTAGTTCAAACGAAACCTCGAAGTGAGGCACAACGGTTGGCTTTACAAAACAGAAGGTAGGTTGACGCCCTTACGTCCTTTCTTCAGTTTGATCGCCTATATAACAAACATAAACTGTGAGCTAAAGCCCAGTGAATAACAAATGTGTAAAGAGGTTAGGAATAATGCCCGTTTAAATATCAAGGTCAATTTATCTAGCAATATCATGTTCGTTAAATAAAATCATAGCAACCGTAAGGATCCACGTGCACATGTAGCGATCTTTAAAATCATAGTCAGTAAGATCATATAACTCAATCTCTTGTACACACTTGGCCATGGTATTATTACTCCCAAGCGAAGGCCACATGAATATAGCCCATGGTATTGTTACCCCGGGGTGAGGGCCACACAAACATAGACCACGGTATTGTTACCCCTGGGTAAGGCCCACATGAACATAACCACGGTATTGTTACCCACGGTAAGGGCCACGTGAATATAATCACGGTATTGTTACCCCTGGGTAAGGGCCACGTGAACATAACCACAGTATTGTTACCCCCGAGTAAGGGCCACGTGAATATAACCACGTGAAAACCATGTGAACGGGGGCCCAAAAGACTGAAACATATACAGAAAAACAAATTGAACCTGCCCTGTTGGCCGCACGTGTGGTGGCCTGGTCGCTCATGCGATGGTCTTTGCCGCACGAGCGGTGGTTAAGCATAATGCAATTTTGGCTAGAGGAGGCCCGACCACTCATGTGGTGGCCCAGGTCGCTCGAGTGGTATGGGTGAAAAACAGTTCAAAAATTCTGCTAAAAATGGAACTTTTCCCTTTTTCTAAAACCAATTTCAATTTCATGCAAACAAGGCCCAAAACTCAAAAAAACATCCTCAATTCTATAACTCTAACTTCAAACAAAAACATAGCTTTGAAGCAAAACCCATTTGGCCATTCACAAGATCCCAAAGCTTGAAGTTAAGGAGAAAAACAAAACTAGGCATGTGGTCAGTTCCCAAATCAAAAGTCCATAAAGATTTATCCTCAAAGCTCACAACTCATGCTAGAAACAAATGAATAAACAAGAATAATGCCATGGATGCTAACACCTTGGGATATTTCCAAAAATTTTCCTCTTTAGGGTTCTAAACAATAACTTACACCACCTTGCTTCATAATTTCATAATGAGAACAACTTTAATTCATGAGATTGAGGGAAAATTTCTTACATTAAGTTGATGATTTGAAGAAGATCGGTCAATTCCCTTTTTTCTCCTTGAACCCTAGGTTTCTCTCTCTCTTTTGTCTCTAGAATTCTCTCAAGTCTCTACAAAAATATCTATCTCTATCTACCTCTTATTTGATGAGTAAAGTTAGGCCTTGTTTGGGTCTTCCTAATTCTAAGTTTAATTTCTTACTAACTCAATTCTCATCACAAGCCACTTCAATTAACACTAAATTGAAACGTACTACTGTGAATCAGGCTCCCATTGCCTATTTCAAATATTTAATTTTAATCTTATGGTTTACTGATTTAGACGGGTTTACTTCTCATTTCTATCTATCAGTTCCCATTACTTCAATACAATGAACACATGACACATAAAACACATGGCACATAATTTTGCATGTAAACACATAATTAAAGAAAATCACGTAAGTTAACAATTAATTAAGGAGGCGGGTGTTACATTCTCCCTGTAGGCACCCCATTTTTTACCGTCCTTAAGACTCGAGCACTTTGTCTGGTGCATTCGATGATGAAAGTTACATTGTATATGATTCGGATTCTCAACAAAGAAATCCAAGGTTGAGCTCTAAAACAATCCCAACACCTTTATATTTACACTATTCTTACCTCAGAGGTCCCTTTTTGAACATTGTGTCACCCTACACTGAGCCTGAAGTAGAGGGACATGGGAACACATTGGGGCTCGGCCGTGCCTCATTGGGAGCTGGCCGTGGCCATTTGGGGCCGGTTGTGCCTTATCGGCGAAAAACACTGTTCTGGGCGAGAGCACGTTAGCTGTCTATTTTTGAAGATATTTTCGACATCTTTTGCTCAAATTCTATAAATACGAGGCCATATCTCTGTTTTGAGGGTTGAAAATTTTCCAAAGAGCCTATACACTCACTTGAGAGCTCCTTCTTCCTTGCCAAGCCATCTTTGAGCAAGCTTACCATCCTTGAGCTATATCTATACACCATACCCACCCTCAAACCTAAACCTTGGAGCCTTGGTTGAACCTTGAGAATCATAATTCAACCTTGAGAGTGCTAGGATTGAGTTTGATTTGCAAACAAAGTTTGTTCTCTCCAAGAGGTATAAGCTCATCACCTTTGTTTTTGCTTTCATTTCAATCTATCTCTATCTATTTCTTGTGTTCTTGTGCTGTTTTGAATCCTTTTCAAGTGTTGAAACTTGGGTTTGAATAGCTACCAAATGTAGAAATAATTAACACTCTTTCTTACACCTTACTTCAATAGCTCACACCCCTGTTTTTACACACTTTTCTTTGAATTTTAAACTTTTTTTCAGAGTTTAAAAAGGGCTAAAAAACATTGTTTGAAGTCTCAAAAGTAGAGGGGTTAGCCACCTCTCCTTGTTCTTGTTTACTAGTTTAGTGTCTTTGTGCAATTATCTCTCTTTTTGTGCTCTTTAACATAATTTTTGGCCACTATTTTTGTATGTTTTGGGGCTGTTTAGGGTTGTCCTAATGTATCTAATTAGTTTATCCTTTGAATATTTTACTTGTTGTGTTGTAAGTCCTTATGGTTTCGGTTGTTTAAGCCTTAGACACCAAGCCATTTGAGTTGATAGCTTTTCTTTACTAGTTGTTTTATGCAAAGAGTATCATTTTAATAATTAACGTCGCATAATAATTTATGCGCCCTCCTTCCTTTCTTCTTTTATTTTGCTTGAGAGTTATTTTCAAAAGATTGATGGTTATTCAAGGCATGGGAAAGAGACCTATGCTCAATGGCTTAACCTCTACGGAGGTTCATCGTCAAGGTGTAGCCTCTCTTTTATGCCAGGAATCGCTTCTTATTTGACGTTTCTTCTCATTTAGTGGACTTAACTATCACTTTGGACAAATTGACTAAAGAATGGAAAGACTAATAAAATTGGCTTAAAATCAATGAACCGACATAAAGAAAAGGGATTAGAATAATTGGATTCGGCCAAACGTTATGCCGAGTCCACCGTGTCAAGAATCGTCACATACCAATTCATGATGTGTTGACGAGTCTTGAGACGTGTCTACCTCCCTTTTTGAATTTCCATGATAGGAGAGAGGGGTGGTTGTATTCATTGCATTTATTAAATTTTTTGTCCAACCATGCCCGAAATCATAAAGCAATCAACTTGCTATCGTTGATGGTTTCAGACTCAAATTCATTCTTCTCTTGAGTTCCCCACTACAGAGAAGGGCAGAAGGGACAAACAGGGTCTAGAAAGGCTCTGTCTATACTGTTCTCACCTCAGAGCACAAAAATATTTTTGGCATGAAATTAGGGCACGGCCAGCAGTTTTTGGACCCGACCGGGTCTTATTTGGGGCCGGCCGGCCGGCCCCCAATGTTTGGTAAACAGTGAATTTTGGCACGAACAAAAAGTAGTGGCTGAGGGTGAAACAGAGCAAGTCTGGGCAGACAAAGCAGTTTCTGGACACTGTGCATATGATCGTTGTTCCTCATTGTTGCTTGTATTAATGTTATAATTGTAATTATTGTTTTTGTAAATAAGTATTATTGCAATTTCATTGTTAGTATTGTTATAATATCCTTGTTGTAATAAAATTAGATAGCTAGTTAATTTAGAATTCATTCAAATATGTAATAAGTAGTTTGTTCATTAAGCTAATTGGCCTTCATTTAAATTTGTAATAGTTAGCTTAATCCGGATATTTGGACACTCATTCGGACCCTCTTGCATGAGGGAAAATATGTAATAACGGTGTATGTCTTCCAACCCCCACTTCTCTCTCCTTTTTATTTACCCGCTTATAATGGTAGCATAGAGCATCATATTTACTTAACATTTTCCATGATTTGCATCCATTTGTCTTGCAGGCATGAGGTTCGGCTCATGATACTAATCAAATGTCAATTTCAAGTTCATTACACGAATACGTGCTTTTATCACGTGCCTTAAATTGAATCATATACCATGCTAGTAGCCGAACCTATGTAATTGCATGGCTGCATGTGTCACATTAGTCATTTTGCATTAGTTAGGAGCTTGCATATGTTTCTGTGGGGAAGTGGCTTCGAAATACTCTTCCGATCCTGGGGGACGCTCGTGATCCTCAGCTAGCCACCTGAAAAGGAATGAACACTCCGGTCGGGGGTGCCGGAATTAGCACTCCAACGGATAAGTCAGTGTATACTCTCTTAATTGCTTGTATCTTAAGTTAAGCATACTAGTTCACATATACCTCTTTCTGGCTAACGTTCTTCTATTTATATCTTTTCTTTCCTGGGCCTCGGGGTTGGGCCCACTTTCGATTCACCGTATAACTATTTATTCGGCTCATTTTGCTGCAAACCGCTCTCCACTCAACCCCCTTAATCAACCGGCTACTTGGCCGACTAGGGCCAAATGCAATGTATACATTTCGACTCCTGGTCCAATTATTCGGCCTATTTACGTCTCTTATTATTCAGCCCCCACAATTGCCCCCCAAGCACTCCACTAACGACAATTAGCTGGAGTGTTTGGTTTCGAACTCGAAAAGTCAGAGCCGAAATTCGGCAGCTGACCTCATTCCAACGCAGATGTCTGAGCACACGCCTCTCGGTTATCATTTCAATTCCCACCCCTTCGTACACTTCTATTTGTTGTGATTTAAAATTTCGACGTCTTTTCAAATACATACACATTTTTAGGTGCTCGTCACTGGACTGCCTTCTGAATTACCTCTGCAACTTCCTTTCCTTCACTATCCCCTTCGTCTCTTGTAAGTTCTCTCCCTCTCTGCTTTGAATCATTTTTCCTGGTTTGTTTTTGGTTTAGCATACTCCTATAGGCTGAAGGAAATAGCAAAACATTTGAAAGATCTCCTCTCCTCGGATCGAATTTCTGGTTTTCGATGCCATTTTTCCATTCCTGATGACGTCCGTCTGTCACTTATGACAAACGGCACCCTCGATATGGAGAGGGCTGATGAAACCACAATCGTCTTCCCTCCCTTATCAATCGCAGAGGATGGAGTCCGTTTCCCCCTTCACCCATTCCTTAGGGCTGTGCTTTGCCATTGGGGTCTAATCCCTTCCCAACCCAATATCAACTTTTTTAGAATCGTAATGGGGATTATAGAGCTAAACTGTCGCCTTAGGATTAACCTCGGCATACCTGCTATTCGGCATTGTTATGCCTTGGCCAAGTCTTCTAGTCGGCATGGATGTTATTTCCTTAGGGCCAAGGACACCGACCATTAATTAGTGACTATGCTTTCCAGTTCTGGGAAGCGAGTCGATGATGTTATGGTCGTTGTCCAAGGTAACTGGGAATTCGGCGAAGGCAAGGATCGCCTTGATCCTATTCCTAGACGGAGGGGCGAACCAGGTGGCCACATAGCTTCTTGTGTTTATTTTTTATAATATTTATAAAGTTTCATTTTTGAGACCTCATGGTTTTGCTTGTGCAGGAAACGATTTAAAGAAAGTCTTGACTTCAATCGACGACGCCGTTCTTTCGGAAATCAAAGTCGCACTCAAATATTTCGGTCGTCTGAGTCTTCAGAAACAAGGGAGGGTGGCCCACGTTCTGCTGCGATACGAGCCGACTTATACGACCTTCTCGACGGCAGAAAACATCCCAATTCTGAAGGGTGAAGAGTTTCTTACGGCTCTTATTCTGATCGACTTCAAAAACTTACGGCAAGTTAGTTTGGAGGGGTCCGATTCGGAGCGGGTGGAAGTAGCTGAGGTTGCCGAGTCAAGTCAATCCGAAGTGGAAGTAGACGAGGCTCTGAGGTTAGCCTTTGAGGAAGCCGGCCTCAATTCAGCCAACCCTCCGTCCACTTTGGACCGAGGGGACCTTCCGTTTGACGACATTTTTACCGGTCTAGAGGACCGTCCCGGCGCATATCCTGAAGACATGGCTGGGTTAAGCCTCACACAGCTCGCCAAAAAGAGAAACGCGGAAAGACTGGCTGTGCGGCGAAAAGCAGAGGCCATTCGCTCTGAAGTGCCACCTGCCGCCGAAAATCAGCCCTCCCTGCCTGTTATCGAAGAGGAAACGACTCAAACTCGAAGTGCCGAGTTTGAGGCGGTTCTGCAGACCGAGTCTGAGGCGATTCTACAGACCAATGAAAAGGCTGAGCGGACAGAGAAGCGTCCTACCGAGGTCACAGCCGGGTCTGAAGAAAACCATGCTGACAAACGGCTGCGTTTAGAGGAGTCGGATGTGATTGTGCCCTTTGTCATTCAACCAAAAATAAAAAAACACGCCAATCTCCTCTGACGCGTCGGCTATTAAAGACGCAGTCGTGGCATTGAGCATGGCTACGTCCGTTTCATTGCCGGCTAACAAGGCGGCTTTTCGGGCGGAGACGGATCTACTAACGATAGCATTAGCCGCTCAATCGGCTCTTCTGGTATATACCTTGACCTTGTCTTTCCCTTTTATGCAAATATCGTGTTGGTTTTAATTTCCTATTTTGCAGACGGTTGGGAGAATAGCCGAGATAGACCGTCACCAGCATGACGCCATTGAACGACTCGGATGTTTATAGTCGGAAGTAGAGGGCCAGAGGAGCAGGGCCGATTTCTAAACGGCGAGGGCAAAAATGGAAGCCGCGAGGGCCGAGGCTGAGATGGAGAGGGCGCGAAATGCGGACCAGCTGAGATTGGCAACCGAGAAAAGGGCAGACGCGAGCGAAGACACGCTCAAGTTAGCCCAAAAGGCGATATCCAAACTAAAGGATTGAAGGCGGCGAAGGAAGAATCCGACTCCAAGGCTTCCAAAGCGTATGAGGCCGGGCAAAGTGCCGCTCTTGACAATTATGTGGAAGAAATCCCCAAATTTGAAAATCGAGGATTCAAACACGGCTGGCTCAAAGCCCTTGTTGCTGCTGATGTGACATTGGCTATGCCGATTCCATACGAGCAAGTGGATGTTAAGCCGCTGGAGTGTGACTCCGAGAATTAATTAGGGCGACATTTTTTGTTACAGCTTTTTGTTTTAGTAGTTTTTATGTATTGCTACAGTTTAAGGTTTTTGCTAGGCATTTTCATGCGAACTTGTAGCTTTTTGTTTAGTATTTTTCACATGTAAAATGGCTACAGTTTGTGCCCAATTTACTAATGAAAATTTCCTTTGTTCTTTGCTATTATTTGTGCTTAATTTTGCTATTGATGAATGTACTCTGCTATTAAATCTCCTTTGTACAGTTTTTGCTTAATTTCCTTTGTATTTTGGATAAAACATTCGCATACATGAGCTAAATCTGCCGATTAGATAGCTAACTCTGCCCTTGCCCCGGCCAGTGCATGAGCTCCAAAAGCCGAATACTGTTAGCTCATGGAGTGGCTGCGGGATAAATCGATCGGCATCGGGCTTAGATACTTGGCCAATCAAATTAATAAATCTACTCTTGCCCCAGCCAGTGCATGAGCTCTAAAGCCGAATACTGTTAGCTCATGGAGTGGCTGGGGCATAAACCGATCAGCATCGGGCTTAGATATTTGGCCGATCAGATTAATAAATCTGCCCTTGCCCCAGCCAGTGCATGATTTCCAAAAGCCGAATACTGTTAGCTCATGGAGTGGCTGCGGCATAAATCGATCGGTATCGGGCTTAGATATTTGGCCGATCAGATTGATAAATCTGCCCAGCCAGTTTGTGAACTCCAAAGGCCGATTACCATGAGTTCATAGAGTGGCTGTGGCACTGATCGATCGGCACTTCGCCCAGGCGACTAATTTACCATCGATGAATAGCCGATCAGATTAATAAATCTGCCCTTGCCCAACCAATTTATGAACTCCAAAGGCCGAATACTATGAGTTCGTGGAGTGGTTGCGGCCAGATCGATTAGCTCTGTCCAGCCGTCAATAATTAATGAGACCGCCCCGGGGGTGCTGCATGTGTTAAGGATAAATGGTGTGGGTTCTTCGTGCCCATAATTCTACTTATTGTGTTTATGCACAGATTAACGCGGATGTCAAGTAGACTGTTCTTCAACAGCAGAGGAGAAGGGCAAACATTGGCTGAGCTAGACATTCAAATGAATCGCAGCAGCGAGCCCACACGAACGGGAGGTAGGACGTCCAAGGAACGGGAAAAATGTCAACCCCCAAGTCGTCGAAGCAGATCACCCTGAAAAGAAAAATAGCAACGGGGAAGCTCCCCACGACCGCGATCGAGAAATGAGCCCGACGCGACGCTGTGACTGTTGAGTTTTGCGGTTTTTGTGGGAAATAAACCAATGACGGAGGCGGACTCCATTGTTAACGACCCAGGTGTAACAGTCGAGTTCGCTCGACAGATTTTTCTGCCTGAAGTCCAGCAGTCGATGGTTGGTCGACAGGATTTCGAAGTATTTCGAGAGGGCATTCATGGGGTGGTGAAAGGGTTGTATACCGCTTATGAAGTCGGCATGCGCCTGCTCGCCACCCGACCAGAAATAGAGAAGAAAGACGAACGGATTCGAAGGCTCGCGCAGAAAAGGCCGAGCGTGGGCTCAGGGAGCTCAAGAAGGCTCAGACCACCGAGCTGCGCGCGGTAGGTCAATCTAACCTGGTCGTGGAGGAGAGAGTGACTCAACGGCTGTTAAGTCACGCGATTGCTGATCGAGATACGGCAAGCATGTTTGCTGTAGAAAATGCAAGGACCATGGGTTATGAAAAAGGCTTCCACGACGACCGGAAAGTTGGGATAGAGAAGACCAAAGAGAAACTCATGGAGGAGGTTTGCCGATGCGAGAACCGGGGCTTCAGGCACAGGTGGATTAAGGCTCTCCAAGCCTCAGAAGCACTCCGAGGAGCAGGAGTTGAGTCGGCGTCGCGATTATATCAACGTTAGCACTTTCCTTTTGATGCCTTCGAAATTGAGAAAAGCGATGATGAGGGCGATGCCGAATAGAATTGAATATATATTGTAAACGCGCCAACACAGATTGGGCGTCAGCTATGTACCTATTGGCTAATTTAATAAAATATTTTATTTTAAATGTTTGTGTTTCATTTTGAACATTTACATGCCTAATTAGGAATCTCGCTTTGAATTTTTCCATATTTTAATGTCTATGCGGTTGCGCCGGCCCAACTTAATTAAGCATTTCTCTTTCAATGTTTGTATGCTTTAAAGTATAAACGGCTTTTACCGGCTCAGCTTAACGAAGCATTTCACCGAATATTTGTATGCTTTAGTGTAAATGGCTTTTGCCGGCTCAGCTTAACGAAGCATTCCACTGAATATTTGTATGCTTTAATGTAAACAGCTTTTTCCGGCTCAGCTTAACGAAGCATTCCACTAAATATTTATATACTTTAAAGTATAAACGACTTTTTCCGGCTCCGCTTAACCAAGCATCATTTTCAATATTTGTATGCTTTAACCTTCGTCGTGAAGGGCGCTTCGAATCCGGAGTTTTATTCGGCCCAAACGTGTTATGCATGGCTCTGGCTTTGAATTCGGACACTTAAATATTGGCCAATCGTGATGTCCATGAAGGGCGCTCCGAATCCGGAGGCTTAATCGGCCCAAAGGTGTCATGCACCAATGGGGCTCCGAATCCGGAGACTGGCCAATCATGATATCCACGAAGGGCGCTCTGAATCCGGAGGCTTAATTGGCCCAAAGGTGTCATGCACCGATGGGGCTCCGAATCCGAAGACTTTATTGGCCAATCGTGATATCCACGAAGGGCGCTCCAAATTCGGAGGCTTAATCGGCCCAAAGGTGTCTTGCACCGATGGGGCTCCGAATCCGGAGACTTTAGGCAATCGTGACATCCACAAAGGGCGCTCCGAATCCGGAGGCTCAATTGGCCCAAAGGTGTCATGCAACGATGGGGCTCCGAATCCGGAGACTTTATTGGCCAATCGTGATATCCACGAAGGGCGCTCCGAATCCGGAGGCTTAATCGGCCCAAAGGTGTCTTGCACTGATGGGGCTCCGGATCCGGAGACTTTATTGGCCAATCGTGATATCCACGAAGGGCGCTTCAAATCTGGAGGCTTAATCGGCCCAAAGGTGTCTTGCACCGATGGGGCTCCAATTCCGAAGACTTGTATTGGCCAATCGTAATATCCACGAAGGGCGCTCCAAATCTGAAGGCTTAATCGGCCCAAAGGTGTCTTGCACCGATGGGGCTCCGAATCCGGAGATTTTATTGGCCAATCGTGATATCCACGAAGGGCGCTCCGAATCCGGAGGCTTAATCGGCCCAAAGGTGTCTTGCACCGATGGGGCTCTGAATCCAAAGACTTGTATTGGCCAATCATGATATCCACGAAGGGCGCTCCAAATCCAGAGGCTTAATCGGCCCAAAGGTGTCTTGCACCGATGGGGCTCTAAATCCGGAGACTTGTGAACTGAATTGCACGATGAAAAAATGAGAAACTTTGCATTGCAAAAGTGAAATATGTACAAGTATCAAGCCCCACAAGTCGGGTCAATGATAGAATTTACGTAAATGCGTTGAATTCCAAGGTCGTGGCAGACTCCTTCCAGACATGTCTTTGAGCCGATATGCCCCTACTACTGTGATCGAATCGACCAGATAGGGGCCGTCCCAGTTAGGACCCTATTTTCCATCAGCCGGTTTCCTGGCAGCTGAGAGTACTTTCTTCAGGACCAACTCTCCTGGTGTGTAGCGGCGCAGCTGAACACGTTGATTATATGATTTAGTAAGCTGCTGTTGATACCGCGCCATGGATGCAAGGGCACGATCTCTTCGTTCTTCAATCATAATCAAATCCAAGGCCAGCATCATGTCGTTTTGGCCCATATAAAAAACTTTCAATTTCAAGGTTGGGAGGCCGATCTCTAGGGGTATGATTGCCTGGGTTCCAAAGCATAGAGCAAACGACGTTTCCCCAGTAGATCGCCTCGACGTAGTTCGATGAGTCCACAACACACTCGGCAATTCTTCGACCCATCTGGCTTTAGCTTTCTCCAGCCTCTTCTTGATGCTATCCAAGATGGATTTGTTAGAGGCTTCAGCTTGACCATTGCTTTGTGGATAAGCTGGCATGGAAAAGTAAGGCCGGATACCATACTTGCTGCACAACTCTCGGTAAACGCCACAATCGAACTGGCTGCTGTTGTCTGAGATAAGTGCTCTTGGAATGCCGAATTGTGTTATGATATTTCTCCAAACAAAACACTTCACGTCAGTATCTCGGATGTGGGTTAGTGCCTCTGCTTCTACCGATTTTGTAAAATAATCTGTCACGACAATCAAAAATCACTTGTTACCCGGGGCACGAGGCAGTGGTCCAACGATGTCAAGTCTCCATTGGGCGAACGGCCAAGGACTGGTTATGAAGCTTAGCTCTTCAGCAGGCAGGTGGGTCAAAGGAGAGAACTTCTAGCACTATTCACACTTTTCACGTAACATTCGGCATCGGCTCTCATTGTCGGCCAGTAATACCCCTGTGTCACGGCTCGATGAGCCAAAGAGCGCCCGCCAGAATGGGCGCCACAACTGCCTTCATGTATTTCAGTCAAAAGCTCTTCGACTCTGTCCGGATGCATGCATTCCAAATATGGACCAGAAAGGGATTTTTTATAAAGCTTTCCTTGCGGATCCAAGTAGTATTGTCACACCCCAAACCTGCCCCTAAAAGTTTGGGCATGACCTATGCAGAAACGGACACGTAACCTGGTGTACATAACGTACGGGGCCTTATCGGAAGCATAAAATATTAACATAACACAAATGCAAACATACTCCATTGAGTTGTTTCTAATATGCCAGGATCTCATACATCACATACATCATCAAAGGCGGATAAAGTTTAAAACTACATCCCTGGACATCGGTTACAAACACAATCATTTACAGTCCCAGCCCCATGATTGGGCGCATACACACAAAAAAAAAAAAAGAAAAAAAAAACATGAAAGTTATGTACAACAATCTTAGATGGCACTCAAAAAGTAAACCCACATCTTAACAGTTTCACAAAAATGAACGACCTGGTATGGTGCCTGGACATGTAAAGGTTGACAAAAGAAAGCGGCGTCTTGAGCTAGGACTGACCACCTGATTGGTGACCTACAGAAACAGACATAACGGAGAGTGAGCCGGGCTCAATGAATAGTAATACATAAATAAAACGATGCTTAGCTTGAAACATATTACATATCGATACATTAGTCTGATTCTGTGCTGAGTACATAACGGCCTTAGGCCCAACTTTGCAACATAAACTTGGTGGCTATAAGCCCTTGAAACGTAGTGGCACGAGGCCCTTGAAACATGTGGCACGAGGCCCTTGAAACATATGGCATTAAGCCCTTGAAACTTGTGGCATTAAGCCCTTGAAACTTGTGGCATTAAGCCCTTGAAACATATGGCATTAAGCCCTTGAAACTTGTTTTTCTTTACATACTTTAAACATTAACATAATTACATAACATTTACATACATAACATAGTTGCCTTACATGCCTCGAAACATTAACATAATTGCATAACATTCATATAGGTACTACTACTCACAGTGTTAGGATGACGTGTTACTTCCTCCTAGGGTGTGTCCTGCATACATCCAAACCTGCACATTAGTTCTTTCTTTTTCCTCGTTCACGCAATTCCTAAGTCATTACACTTCCAAGGAATTTATAACCACTTTAAGATCATCAGAAAAATATTCTAAAAATAGCAGAGGGTTGAGCATGCAAAACAGAAGAAAATATTTTTTCGGACCTAGGCCGCACGTGCGGCCGGACCCTCCGCTCGAGCGGCCATGCACCACACGTGCGGTCCTCCCCCTCCGTTCGAGCGGCCCAACTGCAGTATGCATTTCCCATTTTTTCTTCTTTGGCTGCACGTGCGGCCATGACCTCCGCACGTGCGGTGGTGACCTCTGTTTTGGGCAGCTCGACTTCAACACAAATTTTAGCCATACCAATTCATTTTTCATGTAAATCAAGACTAAACTAATGCAATACCTTAATCCATCATGACCAATACATGAATTACAACTTGAGTATCACAAGATAAACATGCTTAGAAGCTTAATCAATCACAACCTTTCCAAAGTCCATCCTTGGATTCAAATTCCTCATGTTCATAAAACATAACACATGACATAAACATAATTTCATGGGGTTGGCATAAAACCAAAGATTGAAGTATAAATTCCACCATAGCATGTACTAGAACTTGAGCATCATAAAATACACATGAATAGAAGCTTATTCAAGTTACAAACCTTCTAAATTCTATCTTTAATTCAAGTTCCTCATGTTTATCAAAACATCATACTTAACTTAAATATAGCTTCATGGGTTTAACATGAGAACAAAGATTGAGGTATAAATTTCATGTCAAAGCAACCAATTGATGAGTATTCTCTTCAATCAAACATAAAGTATGAACAATTCTTCATTACAACCCTAAATCATCAAACATTAATCATAAACAAATCCTTCTTCACAATTAAAAGGAGAATTCCCATATACACTAAATTTAACATACCTTAAGCTTTAAAAATGGTAAGGGTCTCCTAATTTAAGCTCAATTCCCTTCCTTGTTGAACCTTGCCCTTGTTCCCTTTTTTTTCTTTCTCTCGTTTTTCTTCTCCAGGAGATATTCAAGTTCTTGATCAAGCTTAAGAGGACTTAGACTTTTATATATTCATATATAAAGGCATATAGGACAAAATTCCATTGTTTAATCATTCCGAAATTGAAATTTCGTAAACATGCTTAATATTACTTAAAAATTATGCTGATCACAGATATATAGTCAATTTCGGATAATTAAGCCGTTAAGGCTTCCAATTTCTAATTCAAACGTGTTAATGGTAACAGATAACTTTCTTGGAAAACAGATAGACACTCTAGAACATGGAGTTCGTTTACTTCATTTTAATTTCTCGTCAGATTTCACAGCAAGCACTTAAAAGCACAAAATAACGATAGAAAATATATCTGAAATCATGTGCGAGGGTCGGGTTATTACACTCTCCCCCCCTTAAATAAGTTTGGTCCTACAAACTTCTTTTACCTTAGGATTGAAACAGGTGTGGGTATTGATATTGCATTTCCTCCTCTCTTTCCCACGTTGTGTCGCTTCCGTAATGTTCTTGCCACTCAACTTTTACCATTGGAATTTCACGGTTTCGTAATTGTTTCACTTGTCGGTCCAAAATGCGGATTGGTCTTTCCTCATAAATTAGCTTGTCATCCAACTCAATTTGGTGGTAATCAATGACGTGTGACGGATCCGGAAGGTATCCTCGAAGCATAGAGACATGGAACACGTTATGTACTTGACTCATGTTTGGCGGAAGGGCAACCCGGTAAGCTACCGAACCCACTCTTTCCAAAATCTGGAAGGGACCAACATAACGGGGTGTTAACTTACCCCTTTTTCCGAATCTTGGGTGTCCTTTCATCGGAGTGACTTTCACAAAAACATGACTATCAACTTCAAATTCCAAATCCCTCCGTCGGTTGTCCGCATAACTCTTCTGTCTACTTTGAGCAGTTTTCAATCTTTCCCAAATAACTTGAACTTTTTCAGTTGTCAACTGAACAATTTCAGGTCCTAGCAAGGATTTATCTCGAACTTCAGCCCAACACACGGGAGAACGACATGGTCTTCCATACAAAGCTTCATAGGGTGCCATGTCTATACTCGAGTGGTAGCTATTATTGTACGCAAATTCTCTCAATGGTAGGTGAGTTTCCCAACTTTCTTGAAAATCCAGCACACACATTCGGAGCATATCTTCTAGGGTTTGGATCGTTCTCTCGAATTGACCATCGGTCTGAGGGTGGAAAGCTATGCTGAACTTTAATTCTGTACCCATTGCTTCTTGTAAACTTTGCCAGAATCTGGAGACAAACTTCGGATCCCTGTCTGACACAATTGAGACCGGAACACCATGAAGCCTCACAATTTCATTCACATAAAGTACCGCCAGTTTATCTGCATTATACTGAGTCTTCACTGGTAGGAAGTGAGCAGACTTAGTTAATCGGTCTACAATGACCCATATAGAATTCATGCCTCGGGGAGTCCGGGGTAACCCCACAACAAAATCCATGGTCAAATGCTCCCATTTCCACTCCGGGATGGGAAGGGGTTGCAACAACCCTACCGGTCGCTGATGATCTGCTTTTACTTGCTGGCATTGCAAACATTTAGAGACGAACTCCACAATTTCCTTCTTCATACTTGGCCACCAAAAATTTTGCTTCAAATGTCGGTACATTTTGGTACTCCCTGGATGCATTGAGAACCTTGAGGTATGTGCGCCTTCCATTAATTTTTGCTTAAGGTTTAACACATTGGGGACACATCCGGTTTTGAAATTTGAGCACCGAATTTACCGAACTGAATCCCGACTTTGGTTTTGTTCCTAACTCATCATGTATCTTCCTCAGAGTTTCATCTTCCATTTGGTGTACTTTAATCTCTTCAAGCAAGGTTGGTTGAGCCATCACTGCTACCATTAAAGCTTCCTATCCATGTAGCACAACGTCTACTTCCATCTTATCCAATTCAATTGCTAATTCCTTTTGCCCTGCAACCAAGCTTGCCAAAGTCCCCATACTCTTCCGACTGAGCGCATTTGCAACTGTGTTGGCTTTACCAGGATGGTAATGAATCTGCAAATCATAATCTTTAAGAAGTTCCAACCACCGTCGCTGCCGTATATTCAACTCTTTTTGAGTAAAAAGGTACTTGAGACTTTTGTGGTCAGTATATACTTCGCAGGTAGTGCCATACAAATAATGTCTCCATATCTTTAAAGCAAAGACTACTGCTGCTAGCTCCAGATCATGCGTGGGGTAATTCTTTTCATGGGGTTTCAACTGCCGAGAAGCATAAGCGATGACTCTTCCATTTTGCATCAGTACACAACCAAGCCCTTTGTGCGAAGCAACACTGTAGATTATGAATCCCTCTGTACCGAATGGTAAGGCCAAAACTGGTGCCGTTGTCAACTTTGTCTTCAATTCCTGGAAGGCAGATTCCCGCTCCTCTGACCATTCAAATGCAATTCCCTTCCGAGTCAGTTGTGTGAGTGGCACAGCAATTTTGGAAAAATCTTGAACAAACCGCCTGTAATAGCCGGCTAACCCATAAAACTACGCACTTCGGTCACATTAGTGGGAGTTGGCCAATTCACAATTTCCTCAATCTTGTGTGGATCAACGGAAACTCCTTCCTTTGTAATAACGTGCCCCAAAAATGCCACCTCTCGTAGCCAGAATTCACATTTCTTCAGCTTTGCATACAGTTTCTTCTCCCGGAGGGTTTGAAGGATCAAGCGAAGATGATTCTCATGAGCTTCTGTAGTCTTTGAATAAATGAGAATATCATCGATAAAGACCACCACAAATTCATCCAAATAGGGCTTGAAAACACGGTTCATCAGATCCATAAAAGCTGCTGGTGCGTTAGTGACTCCGAAGGGCATAACCAAAAATTCATAATGACCGTACCGGGTTCGGAAAGCTGTCTTCTCAACATCATCAGCCTTGACTTTTAATTGATGGTATCCAGACCGTAAATCAATCTTAGAAAAGACTTGTGCCCCTTGAAGCTGATCAAATAGGTCATCAATTCTTGGCAATGGATACTTATTCTTGATTGTGACTTTATTAAGTTCCCTGTAATCAATACAAAGCTGGAGTGTTCCATCCTTCTTCTTTACAAACAAAACTGGTGCACCCCACGTAGACACACTCGGACGGATGAATCCCTAGTCCAATAAATCTTGTAATTGAACCTTCAATTCCTTTATTTCAACTGGTGACATCCTATACAGAGTCTTAGAAATGGGTTGAGTTCCCGGTGCCACTTCAATTGTAAACTCAATTTCCCGGTCTATCAATTGCCCTGGTAACTCTTCTGGAAAAACGTCCGGAAATTCACGAACAACTGGAATTACGTCAGTACTCTCATTCATTATTTGCTCTTCCAAAACACTACACAAATACCCTTGGCACCCTTTCTGGATTAACCTACAAGCCCTCGCTGTAGAAATCAAATACGGTGGAGAAGTCACCTCCTGTCCTTGAAATGTAGATTCTGCTTGACCCGGAGGATGGAAATTAACTTGCTTCGTCAAACAATTTATAGTTGCACCATGTTCACTCAACCAGTCCATTCCCAGTACAATATCAAAATACATCATGTCGAGAGGTAACAGATTGGCATATACCCGAATATCCCCAAGGCGGAGTTCACAAGCAACATATACAGAGGTACAGATCATAGAATCCCCCAAGGGTGAGGACACACACAATATATAAGATAATACTTCTTCTGGTTTATCTAAATTAGGGGCAAATAATTTTGACACAAAAGAATGGGTAGAACCAGAATCAAATAAGACAGAAGCAGAATGACCGTGAACCATAAATGTACCTGACACCACTATTGCTGCATTTTGCACATCTCCCGGAACCAATGCAAACACCCTACCTTGCCTCGCAGTGTCTTTATTGTTGTTAGGTTTGACCGGCGCCTTAGTGTTAGTAGTTGGTGTAGACCCCACTGAACTAGTAGCAGCCCTATTGCCATTTCGTTGATTTCTCTTAGGGCAATCCCTTATCAAATGACCTGTTTTGCCACACTGATAACAGGCTCCAGACTTCCATTGGCATGTCCTGCGATGCCTCTTTCCATACTCCGAACAAACAGGAATCGTACCCTGACTAGGGGCAGAAGTATTTGAAGTCCCTGAATTTTGTTTCTTGTTTGGTGGAGTAGTCGCTCCCTTTGACCATTGATTGTTTTGCCTCTTTCCTTTCCACTCGAGAATCCGGTTCTGAGCAGCAAGGTTTCCCTCAGCTATAACAGCCCTCTCCAGCACATCTACATAGGTAGGTAACTTTAATATATTGACTCGATCCAAAATTGCTCCTCATAATCCCCCTTCAAATTTCCGTGCCTTCTTATAGTCCGTGTCCACCATATGCGGTGCAAACCGGGCTAGCTCTGCAAATTGGGCCTCATATTCCGCAACAGTCTTGTTCCCTTGTCTGAGAGTTTCGAATTTAGTCACCTTTTTATCCCACATGCTTTGAGGAAAGTATTTATCATAAAACAGCTCCAGAAATCTGTCCCATGTTAGCCCTGGATGGATTGTTCTCGTGAGCATCCACCATCTGCGTGCCTCATCTTCAAGGGTAAAGGCAGCCAATTGCACCTTTTGAGCTTCGGTGCAAGGGAAAACTTCAAATAATTTCTCTATGCCCAACACCCATGCCTCAGCTTTCATCGGTTCTATTCCTCCTTTGAAAGATGGTTGTTTCATCTTTTTAAACTCCTTAGTGAGAGTAATAGTTCGGTCTTCAACATGGAACTCTGGTACTACCGGTAGAGGTATCGGTGGCAGTTGTTGTTGAGGCTGTTGCTGTTGTTGCCGTAGAGTCTCCGCCATTTCCATAATCATCCTCTCCATCCTGTCAAGTCGTGTTGAGGTAGCATCTTCCACATCTTCTGTCCTTGTTCTCACCATGATCTACACAACAATCAATTATATACAATAGACAAAGTTTAATATTGTTAGCATTATCAGAGTACACGTAATGTTGCCATCGAACTTGTCTTATACTTTTAGGATGTCATGCATGATGCCTAAAGCTTTTCTAGACACCCTAAAGCTCAATCGATCCATGTGTGAGATAGCAACTCGTGCTCAGATACCACTTGTCACACTCCAAGCCTGCCCCTAAAAGTTTGGGCATGACCTATGCAGAAACGGACACGTAACCTGGTGTACATAACGTACGGGGCCTTATCGGAAGCATAAAATATTAACATAACACAGATGCAAACATACTCCATTGAGCTGTTTCTAATATGCCAGGATCTCATACATCACATACATCGTCAAAGGCGGATAAAGTTTAAAACTACATCCCTGGACATCAGTTACAAACACAATCATTTACAGTCCCAGCCCTATGATTGGGCGTATACAAAAAAAAAAAATAAATAAATAAATAAATAAAACATGAAAGTTATGTACAACAATCTTAGATGGCACTCAAAAAGGAAACCCACATCTTAACAGTTTCACAAAAATAAACGGCCTGGTATGGTGCCTGGACATGTAAAGGTTGACAAAAGAAAGCGGCGTCTTGAGCTAGGACTCACCACCTAATTGGTGACCTACAGAAACAGACATAACAGAGAGTGAGTCGGGCTCAGTGAATAGTAATACATAAATAAAACGATGCTTAGCTTAAAACATATTACATATCGATACATTAGTCTGATTCTGTGCTGAGTACATAACGGCCTTAGGCCCAACTTTGCAACATAAACTTGGTGGCTATAAGCCCTTGAAACGTAGTGGCACGAGGCCTTTGAAACATGTGGCACGAGGCCCTTGAAACATATGGCATTAAGCCCTTGAAACATATGGCATTAAGCCCTTGAAACTTGTTTTTCTTTACATACTTTAAACATTAACATAATTACATAACATTTACATACATAACATAGTTGCCTTACATGCCTCGAAACATTAACATAATTGCATAACATCCATATAGGTACTACTACTCACAGTGTTGGGATGACGTGTTACTTCCTCCTGGGGTGTGTCCTGCATATATCCAAACTTGCACATTAGTTCTTTCTTTTTCCTTGTTCACGCAATTCGTGAGTCATTACACTTCCAAGGAATTTATAACCACTTTAAGATCATCAGAAAAATATTCTAAAAATACCAGAGGGTTGAGCACGCAAAACAGAAGAAAATATTTTTTCGGACCTGGGCCGCACGTGCGGTCCTCCCCCTCCGCTCGAGCGGCCCAACTGCAGTATGCATTTCCCATTTTTTCTTCTTTGGCTGCACGTGCGGCCATGACCTCCGCACGTGCGGTGGTGACCTCTGTTTTGGGCAGCTCGACTTCAACACAAATTTTAGCCATACCAATTCATTTTTCATGTAAATCAAGACTAAACTAATGCAATACCTAATCCATCATCACCAATACATGAATTACAACTTGAGTATCACAAGATAAACATGCTTAGAAGCTTAATCAATCACAACCTTTCCAAAGTCCATCCTTGGATTCAAATTCCTCATGTTCATAAAACATAACACATGACATAAACATAATTTCATGGGGTTGGCATAAAACCAAAGATTGAAGTATAAATTCCACCATAGCATGTACTAGAACTTGAGCATCATAAAATACACATGAATAGAAGCTTATTCAGGTTACAAACCTTCTAAATTCTGTCTTTAATTCAAGTTCCTCATGTTTATCAAAACATCATACTTAACTTAAATATAGCTTCATGGGTTTAACATGAGAACAAAGATTGAGGTATAAATTTCATGTCAAAGCAACCAATTGATGAGTATTCTCTTCAATCAAACATAAAGTATGAACAATTCTTCATTACAACCCTAAATCATCAAACATTAATCATAAACAAATCCTTCTTCACAGTTAAAAGGAGAATTCCCATATACACTAAATTTAACATACCTTAAGCTTTAAAAAATGGCAAGGGTCTCCTAATTTAATCTCAATTCCCTTCCTTGTTGAACCTTGCCCTTGTTCCCTTTTTTTTCTTTCTCTCATTTTTCTTCTCCAGGAGATATTCAAGTTCTTAATCGAGCTTAAGAGGACTTAGACTTTTATATATTCATATATAAAGGCATATAGGACAAAATTCCATCGTTTAATCATTCCGAAATTGAAATTTTGTAAACATGCTTAATATTACTTAAAAATTATGTTGATCACAGATATATAGTCAATTTCGGATAATTAAGCCGTTAAGGCTTCCAATTTCTAATTCAAACGTGTTAATGGTAACAGATAACTTTCTTGGAAAACAGATAGACACTCTAGAACATGGAGTTCGTTTACTTCATTTTAATTTCTCGTCAGATTTCACAGCAAGCACTTAAAAGCACAAAATAAGGACAGAAAATATATCTGAAATCATGTGCGAGGGTCGGGTTATTACAAGTATCGCAGGGCTTTGTTTTGCAACTTGTGCGCTTCTTTCTTGTCCTATGGGAGCTGTTCGAAAGATAAGAATGCAACAATGGGATCCATCCAACTCGGTCTAGATTGTTTGACATTGACCTAGACTTCCTCCGAAGGGCCAATGCTCAGTTCCAAGATGAAACCTACTTCGATGGTCCGTTTAATCTCTGAGTTAATAGCGGAGGCTAAGCAAGCCAAGGTATCTGCATGTGTGTTCTGATCACGTGTTATCTGATTCAATTCATGATGGTCAAATTTTGCCAGTAAGGAGTTAGCCGTTTTCATGTAAGCCACCATACGGTCGTTTCTTGCCGCGTACTTCCCCTTTAGCTGATTGGTCACCAGTTTTCAATCACAAAATACAAGCAAACGCTGAGCACCCAGAAGATGTGAATTCTGCAAACCGGTTAGAAGGGCTTCGTATTCGGCTTCGTTATTTGATTCTTTGAAGCCGAGCTTGACGACCTGCTCAATTATTGTGCCGTCGGGAGCCATGATTACTACTCCGGCTCCATTGCCCCGCTGATTGGATGATCCATCATAATACAAATGCCAAATGTCCCCAACATAAATTCTCCAGTTCGACTTCGGTCAAATTTCATCAGACTTGAAATCGGCAAGACCCCCAGTGAATTCGCCAACAAAATCGGCAAGCACCTGTCCCTTGATTGAGGTTCTAGGTAGAAACTGAACATCGTACTGGCCGAGTTCAAGAGCCCACTTTGAAACACGTCCTGATGCTTCTGCACTACGTAGTACTAATCGGAGGGGATAATCTGTTAGCACCCCGATGCTATGCCCCTGGAAGTAATGCATCAGTTTTCTTGCCACCATGACTAGGGCTAGGATGAGTTTTTCCCGCGGAAGGTAGCGTGTTTCGGCGTCAACCATTTCCTTGCTCACATAATACACTGGCCGCTGCTCTCCCAGCTCTTCCTTTATCAGTACGGCGCTGACGGCCCAGTCGAAAACTGCCAGATACAAAATGAGCGGGTCACTTGCCGAAGGTATTGTCAAGAGTGGTACTGATCGGAGGTAGGTCTTAAGGCCGTTGAAAGCAGTTTTGCACTCAGCGGACCATTTGAAAGCCTTGCCCTGCCGTAATGTATGAAAGAATTGTCGAGAGTGGTCCGTGGAACGACTGATAAACCTGTTGAGTGCGGCGGCCATCCCCATTAACCTCTGAACCTCCTTGACCGATCGAGGGCAGCCGAGTTCCAGGATTGCTGTGATTTTCCTTGGGTTGGCTTCGATTCCTTGGTGGTTGACAATGTAACCCAAGAATTTGCCAGAGCCGATCCCAAACGCACATTTGGAAGCGTTCAGCTTCATTCCATATTTGCGTAGAATGCCAAATGTCTCTTCCAGATCGGCTATATGATTCTGCTCTTCCTTGGACTTGACCACCATATCGTCAATGTACACTTCCATAGTGTGGCCGAGTTACTCCTTGAACATGGTGGTGACTAGTCTCTGGTAAGTTGCCCCTGTATTCTTCAGCCCAAAAGGCATAACCTTATAGCAATAGGTTCTTCTTGGGGTGAGGAATGCAGTTTTGTCTTGGTCCTCCGGATGCATGGCAATTTGATGGTAGCCTCTATAGGTATCAAGGAAGCTCATACGCTGATGACGTGCCGTAGCATCTACAAGTTGGTCTATCTTGGGGAGAGGAAAACAATCTTTGGGGCAGGCTTTGTTTAGGTCCGTAAAATCAACGCAAACTCACCAAGTCCCATTTTTCTTCTTCACAACCACAGTATTAGAGAGCCATGTAGGGTAGGTCACTTCCCTGATTGCCCATGCGTCAAGCAACCGGTCAACCTCTTCAACAACGGTGGCAGTGTGCTCTGCAGCTGATCGCCGGCTTTTCTGAATGATCGGCTTGCATTTAGGATTAACATTTAAACAGTGCTGCGAAACAGACAGATCTACACCTGGCATCTCATATGGAGTCCACGCAAATACATCAAGGTTACCGAGCAGGAAGGAAATTAGTTGCTGTCTGTCGGCTTCATTCAGGGAGGCGCTGACCATGAAGAACCTGTCTGGGTTTCCTTTGATTTCAACTCAATCTAGGGCTTCCGTGGCCTTTTCATTTGGGAGCCACCGAACATCGTCGAGGCTTTCCCAATCCGTCACCTCAATAGAATTCACTTGCAACTCCTTTGGCGTTTTTTCAGTAAGGAGATAACATGCTTGTGCTTATTTCTGGGAGCCACGAATTTGCTCAATGCCGCGTTCTGTCAGGAAGCATAGCAGCTGATGATGGGTGCTTGGCACGGCCTACATAGTATGCAACCAAGCTCGCCCCATGATGAGATTATATGGCGACGGCAGCTTGACGACCAAGAACTCCACATCCACTGTTCGGGAGCCCGCTCGAACGGGTAGTGTGATTTTTCCCAACAGGTATTCTGGATTGGCGTTGAAGCCGAATAGTGGATAAGGAGCCGGAGAAAGATCCGATTCGGAGAAGCCAAGTTTGGTGATTTTCTTGTAATACATAACTTCCGATGTGCTCCCTAGGTCAATGAGTACGCGCTCAATGGTGAATCGGTTTACGCGTAACTCGATTACCAAGGGATCATTGTGGGGAAATGTCACTCCGGCCAAATCTGAATCATCAAAAGCAATGCTAGCAGCTTCATGGGGCCGTTTAGCCGGAGTGAGTTGATTTTGAGGGTCGGGATTTGACTGAATCATATACACCGCGGATGACATTGGCAGGCTGTATATCATGTGGATCACGCCGAGTGGAGGTGAATCCTGTCTCAAGGCTATTGCTTTGGTTGAGTTGCCTTTTCGGACGTACTGTTGTAACCGACCATCTTGTACCAATTCCTCCAGGTGATCCTTCAATGCATAGCAACTCTCAGTATTATGGCCATGATCCTGGTGATACTCGCACCGCCTATCCCGTCTTCGCGTGTCGGGAGGTCCCACCATTTTCGACGGCCATTTGAAGAACGGAAGGTGTTAGATTTCAGACATAACCGCGCTGATCAGCTCTGTCAACTCCGTATATTTCTTGTCAACGCACCTTGTGCGCCTGCTATCGACTTGCAGTTGTTCATTTGCTCGGTGGGAGCATTGGTCGCTTGATCGGCGAGAATCCCATCTCTTGTCTCATTTAGCCCGATGACGTGGTTCAGAGCTCTGACGTGGTACAGAATTTAACAGCTGAGCAATTTGAGAAGGAGCCATTTTGTTGGCCACGTTTCCGGCTTTAACCCACAAGGCGTCATCTTCTACTTTATAGTACTCCTCAACTTTCTTCATCAACGACCAGACTGTTTTGGGGGGCCGTCTGGTCAAAGAGCTGCGGAGGGCACTGTCGGGATATAATCCCATCTTGAAGGCGGTAATGGCCATGGAGTCATTGCAAGTATCATCTACCAGATTAAAACATTCCCAATACCGCGCCGAATATGCACGAAGGGTTTCCCTCGGTTGAATCTGCATTGCCCAAAGGGAATCGGCTTGCTTTGGCTGGACCTCATTAGTGATAAACCTTGCCCTGAAGGATTTTTGGAGTTTGTGGAAGCTCTTGATCGAAGCCGGCTCCAGTTTATAATACCACCTGATAGCTAGTGGTCCCAAACTACTCGGGAATATTCTGCACATGAGAGCCTCGTCATCTGAATGTAGCGTCATGGCTTGCTTGTAATGGCGGATGTGATCGGTGGGGTCTGATTTGCCGTCGTACAAAGTGAATGACGGTGCTTTGAATTTCTTGAGTAGCACTACCCTTGCAATCCGTCGTACAAAGGGATCATGCTGGTCTTCTTCGTCTGAACTGTTTCTTCTTCGTTTATGCCTTATACGTGGACTCTCTTCAGAGGAACTGGTAGTTTCGGGTCGTCCCTTCTTCTTGGGCTCCGGAGATAATGAGTCAGAGTCACTATCAATGTCTTGTTGTCGGGCTCGAGGTCGTCAACCACCTGCTCTTACAGGTCATCCCGGATCTTGGCGTACAGCTTGTTTGGACTTCACCACTTCCAAGGCCAAATCCTGACGGAGACGTTCGTTCTCAGCGATCATGTTCTCCAACCTCTATTCGTTTTGCTTTGTTTGTTCCATGATCGCTTGCATTGTCTCAGGCGTTGAAGTCGAGGGTGAGGCGAAGTTCAGGGCGCGTCTTGCGGCGATAGTCTCTGGTCCAAGCATGTTTGTTGGAGTGAGGTCGTCTCTCTGTGTGGTTTCGTCAGTGACTATCAGAGGGTCTTCCGTTACACCCGCCATGGATGTATTTGAGTATTCCCACAAACGGCGCCAATTGTGGGGAAGTGGTTTGGAAATACTCTTTCGATCCTGGGGGACGCTCGTGATCCTCAGCTAGCCACCTGAAAAGGAATGAACATTCCGGTCGGGGGTGCCAGATTAGCACTCCGACGGATAAGTCAATGTATACTCTCTTGATTGCTTGTATCTTAAGTTAAGCATACTAGTTCACATATACCTCTTTCTGGCTGACATTCTTCTATTTATATCTTTTCCTTCCTGGGCCTCAGGGTTGGGCCCACTTTCAATTCGCCGTATAAATATTTATTCGGCTCCTTTTGTTGCAAACCACTTTCCACTCGGCCCCCTTAATCAACTGGCTACTTGGCTGACTAGGGCCGAATGCAATGTATACATTTCGACTCCTAGTCCAATTATTCGGCCTATTTACGTCTCTTATTATTCGGCCCCCACATTTTCTAATCATTTTGCTTTGTTTGGCTTACCTCGGAGTACTTGGTGATTATTTTGTGTTTTAGCATGTCGCATCGCATGTTTGTATTGCCGTATCGAGCATGTTTTCCATGAAGCTAAGTGCTTAAGTGATATATCTCTTGAATGCCAGTGGATGAAGGTTAATTTGCTTAAATTGGAAAGCATTGATTAATGTATATACAAACTTACCTTTTCAAGTGACGCGTATTTAAAACAATTTTTCAAACAAACATAAAATCAAAGTGTTCAAACTTTTGCAAATTGGTCTATACTTGTGTGTAACACATAGTAATGTTAGCATAATAATTGGAACAAGAGCATATAATGTAAATAAGAATCACATCATGATTTGTAGAGGCAATCTTTGATCAAGTGAGTGAAGTGCTCAATTCATAACCTTCCCCTCTCATACGTAAGTTCCCGAGCCAAGATACTTTGGTGATGATGGACTAATGGCCTTTTGTCATGAGTCACGGGTTCCCTAAATTTTCCCAAAATATTTAGGTGGCGACTCTGAAATCTGGCAAAGCAGTCCATTTTTGGCATTTGGTTCAAACATTGATTTTCAAAACGAATTGCCGAATTTGGACTCATTTGTGTTTCTTTTTTTTTTTCCTTTTTTTTTTTTTTTTTTTTTTCTACTTCACATTGCATTTATGAAATTAGATTCAAAACCACGGGAGTCTGAACTATAGTCCTAGTAGTATCCAAAAGGAGCATAAAAAGTAAGCTACAGTTTCTGGTAACTCTGTTGGGGATTTAGAGAATTTGACTCGAAATTCATGATGTGAAATTTTATTTACACTTATATGTTCTTTGCATTGCATTTGCATTTGTTACTTCAAGTCACTGTGTTTTCCATCTGCTATTCCTGGACGACTTGTCGAAAGCTTGCCTAAAAAGATTGCCAAAAGGCTGGCCGGTCATAGGCTTTGCCATGTTGGAAACACAACCCTTGAATCTAGATTATCGCTGTACCGCTTGATTCTCCTTTCACTTCTCGGTGTTAGGTATGAGAGGTATATTAGGTAATCTTGTCAAGGTACCCCTTCGGACCAATTGGCCTAGCTGCATATAGTAAAACCGTAGTGACTATTCCAAATTAGGACAGGATGCCACCTGTATAAAGGATGTCATGAAACTACTTGCTTGAGTAGTGCAGCCTAGATCATGTAAAAAATCTAGGGCAGGGTAACCCTACCCCATCATAGGGGTGTTTTGGCTCTCTTTTACCTTATATGTGCTTTTATAGTGAAAATGTACCGGGATGTTCATATCAATGGTACGAATGTTGGTATCAAGTTGGAATAGAGATCAGTAGAGTTTTCAGTCCTTCAACTGTGTTTTTTACTATTAAGGATTGGGCCGAACTGCTGTCCGTTTTTTATTGTTTTTCTTTTCTTTCTTTTGCTAGGTAGTTTACCATCATAGCTTCAGAAAGACCCAATATTCCCGAAGTTGTGTGGACTCATTCTAGTTGGCTTTGCAAAACTCAAGATCTTGTTGACGATCAGCCAGTGTTAGTCTCACTTCCACCGGTTACTCGAAGAAGAATGAATAGACAGTCAGTAACACCAACACAAAGCATTCAACAAACACCTGTTTGTTCCCACCCAATCAGTTCATCAGCATCTAGCTCACCCCCTACCAGCAATGGCACATAATATAGCTCAAAACATAGAAGAATTTGTTGCCATGATGGCAGCATTCCAAAGAACCATAGATATTGTAAATCAAAGGATGGCTGCACAGAATGAGATTATCGCTGATCTGCGACGCCCATCTGGGGCATCAGCATCAACCGTCCACCCAATCCCAGCTGCTCAGCCAAATCCTGTTCCACATCCGCCAATTGAAAGCCCTCCGGCCTCAGATCATCAGGAGATGTTCCCACAAGTTCCAGCTTCTAGGCCTCTAGCACAGCCTCATGGGGAACTCCCTCCCTTTGACATCAATGATATCGACCCAACTCTGATCAAGATTACCAGGCTGGAGAAAGCGCTGAAAATGTCCCAGGGCTTCAATTCCATTCAGAATATTGAAGATAGGTACACTGAGGCTTCGGTCAGGTTACTGGAGAAGTTCAAGATGTCCCACATTGAGAGATTCGATGGGAGTGGGGATCCAATTGTACACTTCCGCTTGTTTTCTGATGTGCTAAGAACGATGGGCCTTTCTCAGGCTCAAAAATTGTCATTGTTTGAAAGAACTCTGTCTGACGTAGCGGCTATTTGGTATGCTAAACTGGAGCATTCTACGAAGCAAAACTGGGAGGAGTTGTATGAGGGGTTTGTTAACCAATATTCATATAACACTCAGATAGAGGTAACCATCAGTGAATTAGAAGTAATTACCCAGAACCCGAAAGAGCCTTTTATCGACTTTGCCGCCAGATGGAGAGCAAAGACAGCTAGGACGACCAATAGACCCTCTGAAAGAGAGCAAGTCCAACTGGTGGCCCAGAACATTGAGCCAAATATGCTACAGAGAATGATAGTTTCACTGTTATCCACATTTGCTTCCCTACTCAAGTTGGGGGACCAGATCGAGAGTGCATTCAAGAAAGGCATCATCCAAAGAACTAGTGAACCTGCAATAAGGCCATTCTCCAGGAATACCAATGCTAGTAATAGCACTATTCCACAGCCTATAGACGTTAGTACCGTTGTCACAATGGCCAAAATGGCCGATCCCTTTGCCGTAACAACTTCACAACCCTCACAAAACACCGGTCCACCCCGAAACTGAAGAATATTTACCTCTCCGTATGAGCCCAACCCTCACAAAACAGACTCGTACTCTCTTCTAAGGCCAACCTCCCTTCTACTACAACTATTACCACTACAGGTTTAGGTTGAAGTGCAGACGTGTCCATCATGCACAAATCTGTGCTTTCAGGAATGGACACCATCGGTCTGGGTAGGTGGGAATGGGTAATATATATGCTGGGGTCGTAAGGGATGGCCAGTGTATAGATTAGGTTTAGATTTTGAGGTAGAGGAACTTGGTTATGGACCGGGAGAGGGTTGGTAGTTATATTTGGTTTATGGGGAGGTGCAATCACCTTGTTGTCGATGAGGTCTTGAATCTCATGACGCAGTCTAAAGCATTGGTCGGTATTGTGACCATGCTGCTGGTGAAATGTACAGTACTTGGCTAGGTTGTGTTTGGGTGGAAAAGGATCAGGTAGTGGACGAGGCTCTAATGGTTTGAGATGCCCCTTTTTGACCAAAACCTTCATGGCTTGAAATAAGGTCATGTAAAGTTGGGTAAAGGTCCTCTGAGATCGGGCAAGGTTTTTTGAAGTTTGTGGTGCTGTATTGGCAAAGGGATTGGTGGTCTTGGTTGTGGTGGTGCCAACGCTCACATCCGACGGTCGCGCAGCTATGCTACCACTGGTGGTTACATTGGAACTGCGCACAAAAGGCCTCTTGGCCTGCTCTTTCTCATCAGTAATTAGTCCTTGTTTTATGGTGCCTTCAATCTGAACCCCCATCTCATGGAGCTCAGTGAATGTGAACAGAGGTAGGATGATCATTTTCTGCAGCAACTTCCCGTGTAGATTGCGGACTACCATCATTATCTGGCCTTTCCCGGAAAGCCGTGTGGTCATCATTGAAGCCTTGGCCCTCCACTTCGTCACGAATTCTGAGAAACCCTCCTTCGGCTTCTGGCACGTTGCCTCAAGATCACGAGTTGTGACCTCAATTTGTGTGTTGTACGAGTACTGTGCAACAAAGTCCTCGGTCATTTACTCCTAACTCTGCTTCACAGAATCCTCCAACTTCGCATATCATATTGCGCCTATACCACACATGGTACGGCCAAAAAGTGAGAGGTTCTACAATTTGGTTAGGCCCATCAGCCGCAGAATGTCTGAAAACAGCCAAAGATGAACCATGGGATCTCTAGAGCCATCGAATCGATCGATGTGTGGCATTTTGAACCGATGTAGCAATGTCACTGCAGAGTCGGTATACCTATCTTCTATGTCGGCGATAGAATTAACACCTTGTGCTCATTTGAATAGCTTGTTCAACTTGTTGACCTTAAGCACAGTTGGGTCAACCTCAAACTCAAATGGAGCCTCAGGTAGACACACAGGTGCTTCGGAAGCTTGTGGTGGGTTTGGCTCTGCCGAATTGCCCTGATTCTCAACATGGGCATCAGCAATATGGGTAGTGGCTCCAGGTGCTGGAATACCCATAGGAGGAGCATGAGATGTAGAAGCCGCTGCTGGTTGCGTTTATTGTTATTGCAGCCTGTTTATTACCTCACCCTGATAGGTTGTAACCTCGGCCTGACAAGCAGCGTCTTGTTGTAGGGTTTCGACTGTTTGCTGAAGATGACGGATTAATTCCTCCATGCTGGCTGGGGGATATTGTGCCATCGGGATTGGCGAGTGATCTCACACTGGACTAGATGTAGAAGACTGAGCCTGACTAGATCCAGGTGAAGTGAGGGGTGACTACTGTAGAAACTGGATCGGTGAACTCTGTCTGACTCTCCTCTGTCTCGTAACCAGCAGGAGTGAAGTAAACACGAGCTGTCCCCTAACAAGATCTCTGGCTTTGCAAAGCCTTCCGACTAGGGTCAAGAATGCTTGGGGCATATCCGAACTGTCTGAAGCTATGGTGTTATGCTACCTAGCAAAAAGAAATAAAGCAGAAAGAAAGCAGTAATCAGAAACCGCACAACACCTCAGCTCAGATGTTAACAACGCACAAATGTAATCAAAACTGTAGGACTGCACTCAACACTGAATTCTGCCCCCAGAACGGATACCAAAACTTACAACGGATACGCACATTCCTGTACAGTTTCACTGTAAAGCACATACTAGTTAAGTGAGTGCCAAAAACACCCTTATGAGGGGGGTAGGGATACCCTGTCCTAGTTTCATCAGGAACTAGGGTTCACTATTCAAACAAAGCGGTTTCACGCAATCTTGTATTCGGGTGAGCATCCTATCCTAGTTTGGAATAGTCTCTATGGGTTTTCGATATGTAACTAGGCTAAATGGTCAGAAGGGTGCCTCAGCAAGACTACCTAATATACCTCTCCACCTAACACCGAGAAGTGAAAGAAGGATCAAATGGTACAACAGCAGTCCAAATCCAAGGTTTGTGTTCCCATCATGGCAGAGCCCGTGACCGGTTAGCCTTTTGGAAAGCTTTTGCGCAAGCCTCCGACAAACCATCTCCGAATAGCAGATGGCAAACACAGTGACTTAAACGCACCAATGCAAATGCAATGTAAAGAAACATATAAGTGTAGATAATATTTCATATCATGAATTTCGAGTCAAGTTCTCTAATTCCCCAACAAAGTCGCTAGAAACTGTAGCTCGACTTTTTTCGCGCCCCCTTTCGGAAGACAAATAAGCCCTACAGTATCGGACTCCCATGGCTCTGAATCTGATTCCACATGTGCAATGTGAAATAGATAAACACCAAAGAGTCTCAATCCAACAAATCTTTTGGAAAATCGATTTTGAATCAAATTGCCAAAAATGGACTGCTTTGCCAGATACAGAGTCACCACCTAAATATTTTTGGAAAATTTAGGAAACCCAAGACTCGTGCCAAAGGCCACTTGTTCGTCATCACCAAGATTGTCTCATCTCGGGAATTTTGGTACGAGAGAGGAAGGTCATGAATTGAGTACCCCCGCTCGCCTGATCAAAGATCGACCTCTACTAATCATGATATGAATCTTATCTACATTATATGTTCTTGTTCTGGTTTATTAGGCTAGCATTATTATGTGATGCGCACACATACAAGTGTAGGCTAACTTGCAAGAATTGGAACACTTGATTCATGTTTGTTTTGAAAATTGTTTTTGAATATGTACCACTTGAAAAAGTGATCGTATATGAACATTACTCAAATTATTCCAATTCAAGCAATCAGCCTCCATCCACAGGCATTCAAGCAGTTTATCATTTAAGCATTTAGCCTCATGGCAAGCATGTTAGACATAGCAACAATCACATACATGCAATATGCTAAAGCGAGTAAATGCTCACCTAGTACTCCAAGCCAAAAAAAAAAAAGTGGAATAAGTTAGAAAAATGCATGATCCTAACTTATGTGATATGACTAATGCAACACATACGATATGCAATCTAAATAGGCTCAGCTACTTAACATGGCATATGGATCAATTTGATAGCATGCGGTCTAAGCACGTATTCAAAGAAGAAATTATCTAACAATGCAAGTTAGAATGATGCGCCGAGCCTCGGTGCATGCAATACTAATGGAAGCAAGTATGGAGTATGATAAACAAAACATGATGTCCCTAAACTAACCATCATAAGCTAGTAAATAAAACGAAAAAAGACGTGGGGTTGGAAGACATACACATTATTACAACATTGCGCCCTCACGAAGAAGGGTACGAATGAACTAACTAGCTAACTAATTAAAGCTACACTAATTATTACAAAACAAATCAATAAATAGTTAAACTACTTAACTAATTATTACAAACCTAAGTAATTAACTATTCTAACTAATTAAAATACTTACAAGACGAAATCAAACAACTAGTTCACTAACTAATTTAATTATAACACTTTACAAAATTGACTAGCTACAACTAATCAATTACAACAAAAATCTAAGTTAAATATTTAAACTAAAACATGCTCGATACGCGAGAAATGCTCATGCACATGCTCAGTTTCCACCCGAAAAGTCAATGTTTTGCTTCCAAAAGATCTCTGTTGCACAGTAGAACACTTACACCTTTGTCCACTTCCAGAATAGCTCTGCTCTGCTCAAAAAAACACACTGCTGAATTTTGCATTAGTGGCCGGTCGGCCAGGAGTGATAGCCTGCCGACCAGCAATGATGGCCAGCCGGCCAGCCATCAAAGGTGGCCTGCCAGCCACTACTGCACAGTTCATCTTGCTGCAACAGAGAACAAATAGAGCATGCACAAGGTATTCTCAAGGGTTTGTTTGTACAATTCACCCCTCCTTATCATGAACAGATCAAAGAAAAGACAAAACTTGGTCCACAAACCATCAACTCAAGCAATTTCATTGCATGATGGCTTATGAACCAAAATGTGCAAGTTCAATAAATGCAACAAAATTAGACTCTAACTTCCTCCCTTTTCATGAATTGATCAAGGGAAGTGACGACCTTGAAGACTTGAATCATTTCATTACTAGTAAGTATGAAATGGCCCAAGTTTCCATATGTTCAATTAACGTCCAATTGAACACAACTGTAGACACCCCATTTTTGACTGTCCTCAAGACCTGGACATCATCATTTGAACACTCGATGATCATCTATGCTCGTGTTTGTTTTGAGTTCTTGAAGGTCTCGGCTGTGCGCCTTGCCTTAGAGCCTCTCAACTTGTCTATTTTGTGCTTGGTTGTGGACCAAGAGCTTGTGGCTTTGTTTCTCAGGGAAGGGGGTGGCATGCTGGCCATCCCTACAACCCATCAGCCAGGCCCCGTGCCCTCTTTCCATCGGCCATAAGTGGTGGCCGGTCGGCCTCACTGATGGCCGGTCGGCCCCTTTAATGGCCGGTCGGCCATTTTTTTTGGTCGAGGCCCTTTTCTTTGCTTTTGCAGATATTTTGTTGCCAGTTGTGCCAGCTGGTGAGCACAGAATGCATCCTTCATACACGTGTATGGAGGGATTGCACCAAGCTTCTAGCTTGTCCAACAAGCTTGAGACTTGGATTTCTATAAGAGGGGAGGCTCCTCTCCCCTTTCAGAGGTTGAGATTTTTTGGATTAGGGCTAAACATATCCCTCTCTCTCTATATTTCTCTCTCTATATATATTTGTACTAGTTTGTGCCTTAAAGTGTATTTTCTCTTCACTTTTGCACTACAACACCTAGTAAAGCACCATCACTTTGTTGCTGAGGTGCTTGAGGATCTTGTTTGGAGCCTAAAAGTTGTTTTTTTGCCTCAGAAGTTGCTGGTTTTGAAGTTGTTCTTCAAGGGTGAGTAGTTACCCTCTTTAAGCTTTGTTTTGCTTAGGTGTTTAGCCATCTTTGCATGCTTCTTTTGGCTTAGCTTTCAACTAAAAAAACCTTTGTTTTTAAGTGCTTAAAATGGTTGTTTGAGGCCTCTTTGGTGTTGAGGGTGTTCTACCCTCTTGTGTGCCTTATTGGCTTAAGCTTGGTGCCATCTTTTAAGGCCTTTGAGGCAATCTTTATTTGGCCTTTTAACCACTAAAATCCAGTGGATTTTCAGTGGTAAAAATGTGGTTTTGAGGTCCAAAATGAGAGGGGGTGGTCCTCTCTCCTCTTGTCTTGTTTGCTTGCCTTGTTGGCCTAATTATTGAGCATGTGTTTCTAGCATGTGTTGGCTTGTTCTCAACCTATTCTTGACCTTATTTCAGCATGGTATAACTCTATTTTGGCTTGGTTGAGTCACTTCATGCATGCTTTTTACACTTGTAGTGTAATCTTGACATTTAGCCTTGTGTGCTCAATACTTTGATCCATCATGCTAGCCTATTTTGGTTCTTTCTCAACATGTTTTTGGTGTTATTTTGGCATGTTGTAACTCTGTTTTGGTTGGTAGAGCCACCTCTTGCGTGCTTCTTACACTTGTAGTGTAAACCTTGCTCACTAGCCTAGTATACTTGGTGTTTTGGCCCATTATTCTAGCATGTTTTGGGTCCGCTCCAGCAAGTTTTTACTCATGTTTTAACATGCTTTAGCTCTGTTTTGAGGCTTCTTGGTCGTATGATGCTTGTGGTGCAATAGCCTTGAATAGCTTTGAGTTTTGAGGTATCGTGCATGCTTGGCATGAGGTATTTGCATGTTTTGGCATCATTTGGCATGTTATTTCAGAGCATATAGTGTTGCCACACTTCCATGTTTTTCACTCTTTAGTTGCTCTTGAGAGTTGCACCTTTATGCCTTGTTTGTGAGCCAATGCATGAGCATCATTCTCTTGCCATTCATGCTATCATTTCAGATCATTTTGGCCACTGTTTTGGCATGCATGAGGTCTGTTTGGTGTTGGTTTAGTCCATTGAGCATTGTGTTGCATGATCCTAGTGTTGTATCCTCCACTAGTGTTTAATGCTTAAGTGTTCTAGTATGTTGTGCACGAGTGTTTACATGTTAGAGTCTTGTGCATACCACCTTAACATGTCAAGATTAGCATGTTGTTTGCATAGCATGTTGTTTGCATTTGTGTTGCATTGCATTGTGTTTGGATCGGATGTTGATCCAAACACAAGAAACGAGGGGCGTTTTATACTTGAAGTGATGAAACGCGCCTCATTTCTTTGTCGTCGTCCCCCTTGATTGTGCATGATAGGGTGGAGTTGAGTCCTATGTGTTATTTGTACATTCATCGACATTGTGCAAGCTTGACTCTTTGGCCGTCATGCATCAAAATGCGCGATTGGTGGCTTGAGAGCCGAGCACTATACTCCTTTGAGCTTGAGACATGATATGGAGTGTGGTTGCACACACATTCCCTTGCAAATACACTGTCATGCCTCTGGTTGTGCTCTGTTGTAGCAAAAGGAGAAATTGCAGGAAGCAGTGGCCGACCGGCCATCAAAGCTGCCGACCGACCACCAAGGCTACCGATCAGCTATCAGAAGTGGCCGATGGCCATCAACTCTGGCCGATGGCCACCATCTCTGGCCGATGGCCACCATCTCTGGCCGATCATTCCTCAACATGTTCCTGAGATGGGTCAAAAGCAATCTGGAAGTTGGTACAATTTTTAGAAGACCAATGAGTGCAAATAGAGGCATCTTGAGGCAAGGTGGTGGATTTCCAGGAGGACGCGACCAAGCATGCATGCCTCCATCGCCCGCGAGGCCATTTTACCACTTTACTAGCTAGTTGTAGTTAATTGCATGTTTTGTAATTAATTAGTTTAATTTGTGTTGTAATAATTAATTAGTTAAGTTAGTTAATTAGTTGTGGTTTGTAATAGTTAGCTTAATTAGCGTAGCTAGTTAGCTTTCGTTTCATTCGGACCCTCTGTCGAGAGGGCAAATGTTGTAATAAGTGTGCGTGCGTGTGTGAATGTCTTCCAACCCCACGTCTTTCTCCATTTTATTTACCCACTTTCGGTGATTAGATTAGGGCATATTTCGATTAGCATACCTTATGTTTGCATGCGTGCATCATTCATTTTGTCTTGCATGCACTGGGCTCAGCGCATCACTCAAACTCCATTGTATTTCAATCTTTCCTAAATACGTGTTTCAAAGCATGTTATCAAGTGTTGCATTCATATGCCATCTTAGATAGCCGAGCCTACTTAGTTGTATTATGCATGTGTTGCATTAGGAATTGTTGACATAGCTAGGATCATGCATTGATTACTAACTAGCTTCTATTTTAGCTTGGAGTACACTGTGAGTGTTTATGCTTTAACATCTTTGCATGCGTGTAAGTGATTGCCATGACTGCATGCTTGCCATGAGGCTATGTGCTTAAATGATTAACTGCATGAATGCCTGTGGATGAAGGCTTTATTGCTTGAATTGGGAAAATTCATCAAATGTGCGTTTTAAGCCCACTTAAAGTGGCAAATCATCATGTTTTAAGCCCACTTGAGGGTGGCAAATCCGCGTTTTAGCCTACTTGCGAGTGGCAACTTCAAACCATTTTCGAAAAATAAACATGAGATGTTTTGTTCCAACTTAAGCGATTTGGTCTATACTTGTATGCTGTGCGCATCACATAGTAATTCTAGATTAATAACCGGAATAAGAACACATGTGTTTTCAAAAACAACATATCATGTTAGTAGAGGCCGATCCTTTGATCAAGCGAACGGGGGTGCTAATTTCATGACCTTCCCCCCTTGTACCCAAGTTCCCGAGCCGAGGCAACTTTGGTGATGACGGACACGTGGCCTTAGGCACGAGTCAGGGTTTCCTAAATTTCCCAAAAACAAAACATTTAGGTGGCGATTCTGAAATCTGGCAAAGCAGTCCATGTTTGGCACTTTTGATTCAAAATCAATTTTTTTTCAAAACCAATTGCCGGATTTGGACTCTTTGGTGATTTATCAGTCTTACATTGCACTTTGTGAGATTAGATTCAGAACCGTGAGAGGAGTCCGAACTGTAGTAGTTGTGAACCCAATTCGCGCCCTCGCGCGCGGAGCTGAGTTCAGGCGGTCCACAACAACACTTTTTATTATCTTGCACCTTTTTAGCCTCAATTTTATTACACCATTTTAGATTACCATCCATTCTTTAATAAATTGAGTCCAAATGTGAATTTAAGTCCTCTGATGGAAAGAGGGCTCAAACCAAAAGTTGTTTTAGGCATGAAAGAGACATCATACCGTTGGTAATGAACCCCCTAAGTGATTAAACCATTAAGCATGACATCTCAATCCCATGCTTAAACAAACAAGTTGTTTGAAACCACTTTCAAAGAAAAACAAAACCCAAGAGAGGAGGGAGGTTGCAGAGGTGATTAAGAGTGATCACAAGTATGGAAAGCCATAAATAAATGCAATCAACTCAAAGAAGATGGTGTCTAAGGCCTAAAACACCAAACTCATGAGGATAATTACACTATAAGCATGCAATACAAAGCTCAAATGTAACTATCAACCAAAAACAATGCTAAAATAGTCCTAAAATATGCTAGAATTAAGACACAAAAAGCTAGATTAATAAGCTAAAACATGGCATAAGCTAGGCTAGTAAGCAAGACACAGGAGGGGATGCTAACCCCTCCAAATTTGGACTTCAAAACATGATTTTGGCCACTGAAATAACTCTGAAAAATAGTGTTTAAAAGCTCAAAAACATATAGTAAAAGGATGGGAAACACAAGGGAAAAGGCCTTTAAAACAAGGTGCAAAGAAGGGTGAACCGCCCCTCAACCTTTAATGGCCTTAAAACCCAAGCTTCAGCCCAAAAATACAGAGTTTTTACAGCCCAAAAATAGTTGGAAAATAGCAACCCAAAGAGTAGTTAAAGCGAGTAAAGAGGCAAAGCCTTATACCTATTGAACAGAAGATTCAATTCCAAGCAATAAAACAAAGCACACACACCCTCAAGAGCTCAAACAAGGCTCAAAGACACCTCAACTTGAAGATAGAGAGGTTTGGTTAAGAGTGTATAGGCAAAGGTGAAGAGTGTATAGGCAAAGACTAAGGAATTTGCTAGAGAGAGAGAATTGTAAAGAGAGCCAAAATTTTTCTAGAAAACATGAATTTCCCTCAAGAACATCCAGCCCTAGACGTGGGAGCAGATGCAAGCATCTGTGCAAACAGCTAGCACAGTTGTCACAAAATATCTGCAAAAGACAATGGTGGCCGGTAGGCCATATCGGTGGCTGGCAACCAAAACTGATGGCCAGCAGCCCAAAAAGGTGATCGGCAAGCCACCAAGGGTTGCAGGCTTGAAGAACTCAGGGTTTGGTCCAAAAACAAAGGCAACAGGGGTGCAGGGTTTGAAAAGCTCAAAGTTATGGCATTCTGCTGAGGACTTCGAGCACCTGACAAGAATATAGACTCATCATCAGGTGTGCAAGTGATGACATCCAAGTCCTAAGGGCCGTCAAAAATAGGGTGTCTACACAGGTGTTGTTGGAAACCATGAACAGAACAAAGTTACCCATCGACACTACCATTGACCAACTGGTGTCGTTGGTCACCTCAGGGGATGTTATGCCAATGATATCCTTTACAGATAAAGAGTTGCCATCAGAGGGTGCCAGCTACAACCGACCCTTGTATGTAACCTTGGAGAGCCGAAAAAAGTGGATTCCGATGGTGTTAGTGGATACTGGATCAGCAATCAATGTGTGTCTGGCACGGACTGCCTATGCCATAGGTTTGAGGCTGGCTAACTTCAAGCCCACAACCCAAGCTGTCCGAGCTTATGACAACACTAGTCGAGTTGTTATGGGAATGTTCAAGAGTTACATACTCATCGGCCCGTTTGAGCATAAGGTGGAATTCCATGTCATGGACGTACCAGCAACTTTCAACCTACTCCTGGATAGGCCTTGGCTACACCAGATGAAGGCTATATCATCAATGGTCCACCAACTGGTAAAATACCCCTTCAACGGTGGGATTGCTACTGTATATGGAAATTCCGTAATTCACCCTCCCCAGGGGACTACCACGCCCTTGTTGGAAATCATACATAGGGAAGATGATGTATTCCTCTCCGGTTTCTCCTTAGTGGAGGCCCGGTTGGTCCAATCAATCATGGCAGAAGATGATGGAAACTATGTAAGCACCCAGTCCATCTACATGATGAACAAGCAAGGGCATATTACTGGATCAGGACTGGGCAGGAGTGGCAGGCAGGGGGGTACAATTGCCAAAGAGATGAGTCATAACCCCTATGCTTTTAGGCTGGGGTACAAACCTACCACTAAAGATTGGAAACAGAAAGGGGCTGGGTTAAGAGGAAGAATTAAAGCAAAGAGGATGCTTTGTCTGCCAAGGGGAAGATCTCCCATTTTGTGGATTTCCAGAGCCTTAGTTTGACCAAGAAACAAAGATCAGGTACCCGGGATTCGAGATCTTCTTCAAGCACCAGTTACCATAAGATGAGGATGAGCAGATGGACTTGAGAACCCATACAAATCAAAGCATGACCGTAAGCCTGGATATTGATGAAGAGGAGCTGTTGGGGAAAGCATTGGCTGATTTACTAACAAGTTCTTATACTAGGACTAAGCCTATCAACTTGGGGGATAGTTTTACTATCTTAATGATTGGGGATACACCGGCAACAGATTTTACTAGTCTCATCGTGGATGCATCTGAGGCCCCACGCCTGGTTTGGAAGTTTGAGGAGGGCCCCATCAGCAGTTCTAAATTGGATAAAGAGCCCAAATCTGATTCCACTGAGTTTGTAGAGTCGGAGTTAGATTCTAGTTCCTCTGAGTCTAGTACTTCCGGGAGTGGTAACCCAGATGCCAAAGTCCTGTCCAGGTCATCTTTCAACTTTTCTTTTGAGTCCATTGTAACTAAAGATTCGGACTTTTTGAATGAGAATGTTGTAGATTTCACTTACTTCTCTGTGCCTTTAGTTTGTTGCACTGATCTTGATTTTCAAAATTTTGACTTAAACGAAGAGGAAGAAATTCCTTGGGTTTTGAAAATTTTGGTTGATCATGAGGAGGAGAGGCGTGTTAAGCCTGGTACAGATGAAATCGTATCAATTAATGTGGGTATTGAGAAAGATCCTTGCTTGGTCCAGATCGGGTCCACGTTGTATTCAGAGGAACGTAAGCATTTAATCGCTTTGTTAAAGATTTTAAGATGTTTTCGCGTGGTCCTACAAAGATATGCCTGGAATCGACCTTGAGATTGTACAGCACTAAATCCCTCTTGACCTAGAGGCCCGACCAGTTAAACAGAAACTGCGCAGAGTTCACCCAGATTGGGCTTTAAAGATCAAAGAGGAGATCACAAACAGATTGAGGCAGGGTTCTTGATTGTATCTGAGTACCTGACGTGGTTGGCCAATATTGTTCCGATTCTGAAGAAGGATGGCAGAATTAGAGTTTGTGTCTACTTCAGGGATCTGAATAAGGCTAGTCCAAAGGATGACTTCCCCTTGCCACATATTGATGAGTTAGTAGACTTCACCACGGGCCATGCATTACTTTCATTTATGGATGGGTTTTTTCGGGTACAATCAGATTTTGATGGCACCAGAAGACAGAGAAAAGACTGCTTTCACCACACCATGGGGTACGTACTGCTTCCGAGTTATGCCTTTTGGACTGAAAAATGCTGGGGCTACCTATCAGAGGACTGCGACCACGGTTTTGTATGACATGATCCATGAAGAAGTTGAGGTGTATGTGGATGACATGATTGTTATGTCCAAGGAGCGAGAAGACCACTACACCACACTAGTAAAATTCTTTCAACAGATCAGGGAGTACAGACTGAGGTTGAACCCGCAGAAGTGCACCTTTGGGGTAATGACAAGGAAAATACTGGGATTTCTGATCACCTAGAGGGGAATTGAAGTGGATCCGTCCAAAATCAAGGCCATCCTAGAAATGCCACCACCAAGGACTGAGAAGAAGGTGCGTGGCTTTCTGGGCAAAGTGCAATTCATAAGATGGTTTATCTCAAAATTAACCTTGACTTGTGAACCACTATTTGGTCTCCTTAAGAAAGGAAAGAGGTTTCAATGAGACGATCGCTGTCAGTTTGCTTTTGAATAGAGCAAGCGATATCTGTAGAATCCACCTGTGTTATCGCCACTAGAACCAAGGAAGCCACTAATTTTGTACCTGTCAGTGACAAATTCGACCATGGGGTGTATGCTAGCTCAGGAGTCAAAATCCAAAGCAGAGAAGGCCATCTACTACCTGAGCAAGAAGATGCTAGACTATGAGACCCGCTACACTCCCCTTGAGAAAGTTTGCTTAGCCTTGGTAAGGGCTACCAGGAAGTTGAGGCACTACTTGTTAGCTCACTCGTAATTCTGGTTTTGAGATTAGATCCCGTCAAATATCTCTTTGAGAAACCAACACTTACGGGTAGGCTAGCTCATTGGTTGCTTCCTCTCTTTAAATTTCATCTCAAATATGTCACGCGCAAATCTGTTAAAGGGAGAGTTGTAGTGGAATTCCTGGCATACCACCTAGTAGAAGGAGATCAGGCGGTGGAATACTTGCTCCCAGATGAAAATATTCTACAAATAGAAGAGGAAACTTGGACAATGTATTTTGACGTAGCGTCCTATCAGTACGATTATAGGATAGGTGTGTTGTTGATAGCACCCGATGATTCCCATATACCCTTAGCCTTCAAACTCCGGTTCAAAGTGTCCAACAACGAAGCGGAATATGAGGCGTGTATTGCTGGTTTGGAAGCTACCCTAGAACTAGGGGCAATAAGGTTAGATGTCATCGGGGATTTGAATTTGGTTGTCTCTCAAGCTAATGGAGATTGGCAAGTTAAAGAAGAAAAAATGAAGGTTTACCATCAAACCCTAGATATTTTGATTCTGAGGTTTGAAAAGCTGACGTTTACACATCTGCTAAGGAAGAACAACAGGTTCGCTGATACTTTGGTAACTCTATCTTCTATGGTGGAAATCCCACTAGGAGTGAAGATGTGTCCAATCATCATTGAACAGAAATACGCACCGACCTATGAGACCATTGCCGCAATAGATGAAGTACAAGACAAAAACCCCTAGTATTACGATATTTGGAACTTTTTGGAAAATGAGACGTATCCACCAAGGGCAAATGCCAAGAACAAACAGGGAATACGGCGTATGGCCATCCAATTTATCATCTGTAGAAATAAGCTGTATAAAAGAGGTCATCTAGGAATACACAAGCTGTGTATGGAGGAAGAGGAATCAAAGCATCTCATGGAGGCTATTCACAAAAGAGAGTGTGGGGCACACATGAATGGTGTGATGCCAACCCGGAAGATCCTCAAACAAGGTTATTACTAGTCAACCATGGAAGAGGATTGCATTAGTTTTGTACAGCAATGCCACACATGCCAAATTCATGTCAATCGCAAGAACATACTACCGTCTAAGCTTTACAATATGACTTCACCACGGCCTTTCTCAGTCTGGGGAATCAACGTCATCGATGCAATCTCACCGATGGAATCAAATGGACACGAGTTCATCCTGGTGGCAATTGATTACTTCACGAAGTGGGTGGGAGCTCAATCCTATGTGGTGTTGAAAGCGTCGCATGTAGCCAAATTCATCATAAATAACATCATCTGTCGGTATGGTGTTCCGAACGAGATTATATCAAACAACGGCTCATACTTCAAGAAAGAGGTAATGGATCTGCTTAAGAGATATAACGTGGCTTTCCACAAGTCATCAACATATAGACCACAGACCAGTGGAGCTGTTGAGGCCACCAACAAGAACGTTAAGAACATCCTACGGAAGATGGTTGAGACCTATAAGGACTAGCCAGCTAAAATGCCTTTTGCTCTCTGGGGCTATAGAACATCAATTCGGACATCCACAGGAGCTACCCGCTATTCTCTGGTATACGGGGATGGAAGCCATTCTGCCAATTGAAATTGAAGTACCGTCACTGTGGATTATGGCCGAGTGTCAAATAGCGGAGGCGGACTAGCAATACAGCAGATTTGAGGAGTTGATATTGTTTGATGAGAGGAGGTTGAAGGCATTGTATTACATCCAGGGCTACCAACGCAGAATCACTAGGGCTTTTAATAAGAAAGTTAAGTCCATGAATCTTAAAGAAGGGATATGGTACTGAAAGACAATCGAACTCCCATCCATGACCCTAAGGGCAAGTTCAGACCCAATTGGACTGGTCCTTATATCATCAAGTCAATCTGGTCAGGAGGGGCGATTATTCTCATGGATTTAGATGGCCTAGAGTTTTCACAACCGATCAATATGGACAAGTTGAAGAAAAATTATCCTTGAGAGGCTCGCTAGGCTGAAAACACGAAAGGGTGACCTAGACAAAAGTTAGAGCATGAAAAAAATTAGAATTAAAGAAAAATTGAGCTTGCAAGGTTGAAAACCTGAAAGGACGACTTTGGCAAAAGTTAGAGCGTAAAATGAGAGAGTTAATACTCAAGTGAACCAGAACCAAACTACGTAAGGCCTAATTTCCATCTTTGGGATATGTAGGCAACTTCATCCTGAAGTTCGACCATAACCATCTCTAACTCAACTGTCCTATTCATTTATTTCGATCAAGCTATCTTTCTCTATTATTAGTTAGCTCGGTTGTGTGATCTTCATTTTGGCAGAAGGGCTAGTATGGTGAATGTAGTTATGGGCAGTTGCGATCTGTGGGTTTGGGGCTGTACATCTTGAGGGCTAATTTCGCGCGTGTCAGGCAGTGATCATTCCCGAAAATTGTTCTAAAAATTTTTAATGAATTGATTTTTCTCAAACTTTACCTTTGGCATCTTAGACCATTTTGGGACCACAAAGGAAAAGTTTTAGTGCTCACAACTTTAATTTTATTGATTTCAACACAAGTACATTCTCCAACTCTCTGATTAAATCAAAATTGTTTTTACATCATAAAAAACTTGAAAAGAAAGATCAAACCAGTAAAACTAGGGGCACAGCTAAGTCAGGTAGTTCTATGTCTTCTGTCTGGACTCATGGAAGCTTTTGTAGCTAAAGATGGCCTAACTTGTTTTTCGTCCTCGAGCCAAGCCAAGCACTTGCCAGAAAGGACGTAATTAAAGCTAGAGGCAGGGGCCAGAAGCTCTCTTGTCCTCTAAGCAAAAAGGTACCAAGTCAAGTGTGAACCATGAATGGGAAATGAAGCCGGGTATTTCACCCCTTCTTCTAGACAAGTCTAATCATGTCCAAATTGGCGTCTAAATCGAAAAGGAAAATAGAACACGCAATGCATAAGGCCAATTAACTGTATACCCGACTGTTGGGACATGTTGTAGCTCATCTTCGTCAAGTTAAGCCAGGGGTAACGCCAAGCTATGTCAGCCACAAATATGCTGCACATCCAATCACACCACCATCCCTCTGAAGGAAAGTCCACTAGCCTTTGGTGAAAAAAGTAAGCTCTTGCTGAATACTCGGGGCAAGGGTCCACCACTTTCTGCTTATCCATAAGCCATACCTGGGAAGAGATGAAAAATAAGAGAGCTTAAAGAATAGAGAGATGTACATTGAAAGAAAAGTAAGAAAAGGGGTTTTGAGATAAAAATAGGGAGTGAGTGTCGAGTGACATAAGGTTCGTAAATAAGAAAGGATGGGAAACAATACCTAAAGAAGCAGTGGACTCCCTGCAAACCGGGTGGTCTCTCGTCGGGGAAAAGCATCTAAACCCATCAGGGTCTCGGCCAATGCCAAACCAATGCAGCTCTTGCCCTTTTTCAGGCATTAAGCCACCTCAATCAACCTCATATTGGCTCCACCGCAACTAGGGGCAAGAAGGAAGTGTGCGAGTAAGCATAAGTAAAGGACATGTTGCTGATAACCTCGCCAAAGGAGGTCGCCTCTATCTCTAATGGCAGAAAACCGACGAATTAAAATTAGGATGTCCAACTCCCCATCATAAGCCAAGAATCAAGCCTCGTGCAAAGTAAGCCCACACATCCGTCCCAAAGCCTAGGCATGGCCAAAACGGGGCTGAGGCATAATTTCTTCATCTCGCCGAGATTCCATCAATGCTCGAAATTCTTCGAGTGTCGGACACGTTTCTTATGATCCAAAGCGAAATACATGTGTAATCGAGTTCCAGCATCGAACAGCGGCATGGAGGAATGGAAAACAAAGCAAAGTGTGACTCAAAGGAAAAAGAGCGTTTAGGCCAAAACCACGAAAGTTCACCTTTTCCGAGCCGTCCAAAGTGGCTATTCAGTCTCGGAGCCTATTGTTGAGCAAAGTCTCCATCTTGAGAGGAAAATGTCAAAGATTTGTTATGCTGCCAGAAAAACAGAATGGGAGCACCATTTATAGAGTTTGAGAAGAGGCAATGCATGATAGTTGGACTGCACTGACTAACATCACCTTTAGGCCTGGCCGTGCCTATTTGGACCTAGTCGGGTCTAAATGATGGCCCATATTAGAGCAGTTGCAAAAAAGGCTGTCTTTTGTCTTGGTATACTACGACTATGTTTTGAGTCTTGTTTTGTTTGTATCAAGTGTTTTTTAGTATTTTCGAGTTGTGTTCATTGTGCTTTCCTATTATCAAGTTGTATTTTACATTTTGTCCGGTTATAGGTTGTTATACGATTCAAGAATGAATTCAAGGACAAGTATTCACAGTTAAGAATCTTGCATAGGATTATCATGCAAAGGTTATGCCATCCATCACATGTCACGACATACAAGAGGAATCATCAAAAATATATATTCTTTTCATAAACTGGTGGGTCTAACCTCGATCATCGTTTTACAAAACAATAAAAGCAAAAGAAAAGTCTTCAAAAGTAAAACAAAAGGGTCTATCTGAAGCTAGTTGTAGACACCCAATTTTTGACCGTCCTTAAGACTTGGACGTCACTAATTGAACACTCAGTGATCATCCATGTTTGTGTTCGTCTTGAGTTCCCGGAAGCCTTGGCAGCGCGCCTCATCTCAGGACCTCTCGACTCGATTGTTTTGTGGTTGGTTTGGCACCAAACACTTGCGTTTTGCCTTTGAGAGGCAGGGTAGGGCTTGTAGACCATCCCCACCCATCACCGGCCATGGCTTGAGGCCACCGGCTGTGTCTTGTTGCCACCGGCCAAATGTTTGGCCGGCCGGCACTATAGATGGCCGGCCGGCTATCTTTTTTTGGTCAATTGCATGTTTGGCCGGCCGGCTACTGTGCATCTGCTTTTGCAGATATTTTTGTGCAGCTGGCACACACTTGGCTCCCCTCCATACACGTGTATGTAGGGATCTCCCTCTTAGGAAGCTTGTCTTGTAAGCTTACAAGACTAAAGCTCTATAAAAGAGAGCTTCTTCTCTCTTGGTAAAGGGGTTAGACATTTTAGACAACATTTTTAGAGCTTGAGCTTTAGGGTTAGGGTTTACATATATCCTCTATCTTTATCTCTCTCTCTTTCTTGTGTTTAGTGTGTGTTTAGTCCCATTTTTGTGCACAAACACCCACCATCACACCTTTTCTTGGGAGCTGAGGCCCTTGAGGGTTGTTTTGAAGTTTTGAAGCTGGTTTTGAGCTTGGAAAGGCAGCTGGACCACCATTTGTGAAGGAGGTCTTCAAGGGTAACAAACTTGCTCTTTTTACCCTATTTTTGCAAAGCTTTTTAGCCTATCTTGCACCTGTTTTTGAGCTTAGCATATAACATAGAAAAGTCTTATTTTTGTCTGCTCTAAATAGTTTGTTAAGGGTGTTTTAAGCTTTGGGGTTGTTTGACCCCTCTTAAGGCTTCTTTGGCCTTTATTTTATGCCATTTTGGTTGAGCTCCGGGACCATTGAGTTTGGGCCTCCTCACCACTGAAATCTTGAGGGATTTCAGAGGTGAGGATGGTGCCTTGAGGTCCTAGGAATCAGAGGGCCACCCTGTAACGACCCCAAAGTGCGTATAGGAAGTTATCCTTATTTAATTAGGGGTTAATGTGTTTGCTATTGGAATTGAAGAGCTATCCGTTGGTTATGCCTTTGAAACTGGAGTTGATGACCTTTACCAAACAATCTAAAATTTTTCCCTCCGCTCGAGCGGAGTAGTTGGCACTCGAGCGTACTTTTGGGGTTTCCAGTAATTTTGTAGGCGGACTGAAATTCTGGGAGTGGTGATTTTCCGCTCGAGCGTAGAAGTGGTCGCTCGAGCGGACGGCTTGGTTGGTCTTCGCGCTCGAGCGCAAGGTTGGGCGCTTGAGCGGGTCGCCTGGTTAAGTTTGATTCTGAGGCATGTGGGCTCATTTTTTATGTTCTTCTTAGTGTGTTTGGAATGTTCTTACCTTATTTTGGGGTATTGATTGAGATGATAATATGATGGTAAAGTATGATTGGACCAAAGAATTTAATTCGGATAGTTATTTTACGATCAGCCGTCACTCTTTTGCCCTTTTCTTTTTCCACACTTTGAATTTGGATGTGAGGTTAGAACCATTGGAAAGCTTATTTCCGGGGCTTCAATTTGGACACAAGAACGACCTAAAACGGAGTCCGGATGGGAGAGTTATACCTGTTTGAAGTTTTGAAATCTGTACTGGGAGCGGGTCCGCTCGAGCGGGAATAGCCGGTACAGCAGCTTAAAAACGGGATTTTGAGATCATTTCTTATATTTTCCTCCCCTCTCTTGATCCCTCTTGCCCTAGGTCCGAAAACACTAGGGTTTTGATCCCCAAATACTTCCATTTCCCTTAGGTTTGAGCAAGATCTTCCACCAAGAAGTGAAGAAGGCAAGAAGATGAACATTTTCAACCGATTGGAATTTCGAGATTTTGGAGGATTCTTCTCAAAGCTTTGCTCCTTGCTTGATTCTTGAGGTAGGGGTCCTTGTTCTCTTTCAATACTTGCATTCATGGATGGATTTGGGGTATTTTGAGCATATAAATACAAAATCTATGGTGTTGAGCATATTGTGTCAAACTTGATATTTGGGGGTTTAGGGTCTGAAATGTTGGGGGATGCAATTGCTTGGTTTAGGTGATGGATTATGAACTTTAAACTTGTAATCAATGAGAAAATTGGAACAAGAAGTAATGGTTTGGGAAATTTGGATTTTTTCTTGAAACCCTTTATTTTCTTGGAAACCCTAGGTTGATTTATGATGTTAAGCAGATTGGCCCAAATTGGAAGTAGAATTATGAAATTGAGGTATTGAATTATACATGTACAAATTTAATTGAATTTTAGAGATGTTTGAAAATGGTGTTTAAAATTTACGTATGAACCTCAATTATGGACATTGTGAACCATGCTATTATGTGAGATGAAAATTGGGGAACAAGATTATTGATGTTATGGATGATAAGAGCCTTGGGAAGAACTGATGAATTGGGATTTAAGACTTCACCTTGAAAGATGTTGAATTATATTTAGGGGTGATAAGTTGAATCATGCCAAATAGTGTAGCTTATGTTGAATTGTGTTGAGATATGTATGGAGAAGTATGTTGAGTTAATGATGTGAATTGCAAATTGATGTGTACTTTGGTATAAAGAGAATTAAACAAGTTAAGCACGGAATAAGTTATATGTGACCCGATTTTTATGTGTATTGTGAATTGTGTAGGGTTAGCTACAAGGGCGGACCAAGCATCTAAACACTGTGAGTAATAGTACCTCAAACGTACGTTATTTACCGTTAATCATTATTGTTATTGACATTTTCTTCTCCCTGAGTAATTATGTTAACATGTGTGTTGGATGGGAATCGATGTGAGCATTGAAAGAATTAGCACACAACAACATGACTCTGAAACCATTCTGCATTCCGACTACGTTTATCGTTTATCGGTAATGTGGCATAACTTATAAATTATCTGTGATTTCGCATAAGAATTGTACTCATGGAAGTGAACCCGTTTACCGGGAACTTGATATTAACTTCTGTTTGATTTAATGTATGTTTTGTGACATAGATATCCATCTAAAGAGATTAAAGGACAGTATTAATGTTTTGTTATCCATAAATTAATCTTAAGGACGCACGATAATGTAATGGAATATTGATGCTTGGGGTGTTGCGAATCATTCTGTTTCGTCTATGATGAATCAAGACTAGTATGAGATAAATTATTTTTGTCCTTACAAATAGTAGTGTGATGATACATGTACTCTCTGTGGAATATGCTATACTTATTGCTGACGATTGTCACTAAACGTAAACTAATTACGTTAACTCATGTAAATGATTGAAAGAATCTGTGTGCCTCTGTCTAACTTGGGACTAGTCAGTTCTGATGACATCTGAAGTTATTCTGCCTTGTGGTTTGTCTCGAGATCTATTAATTTATGGTATGGAACTATGATATCTACGTATTTCTGAAAGCGTTCAGTCTGTGAAATGTGTTCGCTTTTTGCTAACAAATATCAGCAACATTCTGTTAAACTTATATTATCTATGGTAATGTATGTGAATAGAGGGAAGAATGTATGTATTTTCTGTATACTTCTGAAGGTAATCTGTTCTGATGTTTTCTGGTATGGAACAAAGTGCTGTACGGAACTAAGTGCTACACCTTGGTGGGAGCCACCTCTAGAATCCGTACGAGCCACCTCTTGAGTCCATACATTTGTTATTTCTGTTATTTCTGTTACCTTACGCTTATGCATTCTGTTACCTTACGCTTATGCGTTCTGTTACCCCACGCTTATGTGTTCTGTTACCTTACGCTTATGCGTTCTGTTACCCCACGCTTATGCACTCTTTTACCTTACGCTTATGCGTTCTGTTGCCCCACGCTTATGCGTTCTGTTACCTTACGCTTATGCGTTCTGTTACCCCACGCTTATGTGTTCTGTTACCTTATGCTTATGCGTTCTGTTACCCTACGCTTATGCGTTCTGTTATTTCTAGACTGATAAGCCGTTCTGTTATTTCTGGGCCGATGGCCGTTCTGATATTTTTGGACCCATGGTCTTTCTGTATCTGTAGGCCTATGGTTGTTCTGTATATACTGGGCTTAAAGCCATTCTGTTACGGAAATTGGACCCATGGCTGTTTTGGAAATAATTATGGAATGTAGTTAATCATATGCATCTACGATTATATGTTTGATTATTCAGGTTAGACATTACATTATTTACGTACTATTATTCACTGAGTTCGCTCATTCTGTATTTTGTTTGTCTGTTTCTATAGGTAATCAACTGGGAGTTCAGTCCTAACCCTTAAGGCTCGCCTTTCTCTTGTCAACTTTGATGCGTCCAGGCACCACCTGAAGCCGTGCATTTTGTAAAGTGTTGTGAGGATATTGATTTATACCTTGGTTGTCTTTCATTAATATTTTCGTTACCCGCCCAATTGTGGGTCTAAGTATGAATGTATAAATGTGTAACCGAAGTTCGGGGGTATGTTTCTATATATATTGTGTACCTAATGCAATGTGTACGGTCCTGGCATGGTAGTGATAGCTCAATGGGTGATGTTTTTGTTATTTTATATTGATAATACTTCCGCTCAGGCCCCATATGTTATGTATAACAGGTTAAGTGTCCGTTTCTGAATAGGTCATGCCCAAAACTTTTAGGGGCGTGTTAGGGGCGTGACAGGTGGTATCAGAGCACGAGTTGCTACCTCACACACAAATCCATTGAGCTTTAGGATGTCTAGAAAAGACTTAGGCATCATGCATGACATCCTTAGTGTATATGAAAGAACTTGGTGGCAACGTTAAATGTTCTACCTGCTAACTCTGATGACTACAATCTATATCTGTTGTATGTCCTTTTATTACCTCTGTTTATCTTATATAGGCTAGTGAAGAATGCAAGACATGCAATGTGAATATTGCACTGCAGAAGCGTGGTAAGGATTTGAGCTGATCGGTAAGAATTAAATGAGATTTGTATTATTGGTTCATGGTTATCTATAGAAATAATGATAATACGGTTGGGCTTTTAGCATTTGTTTAATTTCAACACCAAGGGAATGACATATAAGTTATTTTAATTACCAACAACTTCTGATAGGAAATTATTGATGGTGCCTAATGAGTATGGTTTATGTGTAATTGGGATTTGATTGTGGGAATCTGTACTCTGTACTGTACTCCGTATTCTAATCTCTGTAATCTGTAATTTGAAATCTGAAGTCCGTAATCTGTAATCTATTCTGTTTATGGATGATCTGCAATCTGTAATTGGGACTTTCTCTAAGTAATAGTCGAATGACATGAGGAATTCCACCTATAATACGTGTTTGTCCATATGACACTTGCAAAATAATAGATAATTACTGACTAATTTGACATCAAACCAGAATGAGTGGTAATCTAATAAGTTACTGCAAGAATTAGAATGCTGCCTTTGTGTATTAAGAATTTAAGATTGCGAAATCTTTTCCGTGATATAATTCTGTGTGAATCTAGTAACTTATTCACTAATTTCTACTTCGTATTTAAAGGCTATAAAGTAAGCTGATTTGCGTGGCACCGTGCATTTTGGTAGAAACAAACAGTTATAGGGGATAATCCCTAATGATAAAGGGCTCACAATACGTACGGGGTATGCACCTCCTCTTGCATGTTATACAGATTTGTACAATGCGCACTACATGGTTCGGAATTGAATTACTATCGTGATGAACTAATCTTGCCAAGAATTCTAACTCTAATATTAGTTGATTAAAGCACTTTATCATTATACTGTTGAATTTCTGGATATTATGGAACCCAAATGGATGTGATTGCTGTATGTTTACTGGAATTATAACCCTATACATAGTGGAATAATGACTGATGAATTGAGCGTGATTTTGAATTTGCTTTTGGTTTTATTTTTGGATGGCTCTCTATACGTGAAAAGATAATTATCTGATATGTTTTTATTGCACAGAAACGAACTTCTGATATTCTACTTAAGTGTCCCTCATGGCACATTTACAAGAAATTGCAAAGTATATAATGCTAGTTTTGATATTACTGTAACTGTTGGATCTGGAATATGGTTCTCCTTGCATTACTGTATGTAGAAGTAGTACTATGAAGAAGTAATGATATTGATTGGGATTCTGAAAGAGATATTTTACTATGCATGAATGAGTGGCTCTATGTTGAGCTTCAAGTTATTCTGTCTTATCTGTTATAAGTTGAATTGGAGATTGTTCTGTCAAAGTTTAAATAAGTTTAATGCTACTGGGAATTTTCCCATTATCGGATATCTTTAAAAGGTCTGATAAGTTCCTGAATAATATCTCTGAACGACGAATTGTATATAATTATGAAGGGTTTGAAGAACTTTATGTATTACATATTGTTGGAAAATGTTTTTGTCATGATAGGAACATTTACTACATTTGGAACAAGAATATAAGGACTTTATGGTAAATGTATTATGTATATCATAATGTTAACTTTGAGATCTTCTAAGCCAGTATGGATCTTAAATGATTACCTTACTGTAAATTTGGGAGGTATGATCATTAAGGTTCGATCTGTATTTGATTTTTCCTAATACTCTCCTCTGAACATGTAATTCGTTGATATGAGATTTAAGTTGGTATTTGAAGCTTGTTAGAGATTTGATTTAAACTGATAAGTCTAATACAAATAATGAGCAAAGAACCCCGAAGTTGTTGAGTTACCACTTAATTGCTATTATGGGTCTAATTGTTGTCAGAAGCATATACCTTTGTGGAATTGTGATAATGGGGGTTATTTATGAACTTAAAAAGTTTGAATTATGTTTGATGGTTTGATGAAATGATTAAGAAATGTTATATGTCCAAGACGGAACTAAACTTATAACAAGGTGAATCAAGTTTGGAGGACCAAACTTCTTAAGGTGGGGAGAATGTAACGACCCCAAAGTGCGTATAGGAAGTTATCCTTATTCAAATAGGGGTTAATGTGTTTGCTATTGGAATTGAAGAGCTATCCGTTGGTTATGCCTTTGAAACTGGAGTTGATGACCTTTACCAAACAATCTAAAATTTTTCCCTCCGCTCGAGCGGAGTAGTTGGCGCTCGAGCGTACTTTTGGGGTTTCCAGTAATTTTGCAGGCGGACTGAAATTCTGGGAGTGGTGATTTTCCGCTCAAGCATAGAAGTGGTCGCTCGAGCGGACAGCTTTGTTGGTCTTCACGCTCGAGCGCAAGGTTGGGCGCTTGAGCGGGTCGCCTGGTTAAGTTTGATTCTGAGGCATGTGGGCTCATGTTTTATGTTCTTCTTAGTGTGTTTGGAATGTTCTTACCTTATTTTGGGGTATCGATTGAGATGATAATATGATAGTAAAGTATGATTGGACCAAAGAATTTAATTCGGATAGTTATTTTACGATCAGCCGTCACTCATTTGCCCTTTTCTTTTTCCACACTTTGAATCTGGATGTAAGGTTAGAACCATTGGAAAGCTTATTTCCGGGGCTTCAATTTGGACACAAGAACGACCTAAAACGGAGTCCGGATGGGAGAGTTATACCTGTTTGAAGTTTTGAAATCTGTGCTGGGAGCAAGTCCGCTCGAGCGGGAATAGGGACGCTCGAGCGGGAATAGCCGGTACAGCAGCTTAAAAACGGGATTTTGAGATCATTTCTTATATTTTCCTCCCCTCTCTTGATCCCTCTTGCCCTAGGTCCGAAAACACTAGGGTTTTGATCCCCAAATACTTCCATTTCCCTTAGGTTTGAGCAAGATCTTCCACCAAGAAGTGAAGAAGGCAAGAAGATGAACATTTTCAACCGATTGGAATTTCGAGATTTTGGAGGATTCTTCTCAAAGCTTTGCTCCTTGCTTGATTCTTGAGGTAGGGGTCCTTGTTCTCTTTCAATACTTGCATTCATGGATGGATTTGTGGTATTTTGAGCATATAAATACAAAATCTATGGTGTTGAGCATATTGTGTCAAACTTGATATTTGGGGGTTTAGGGTCTGAAATGTTGGGGGATGCAATTGCTTGGTTTAGGTGATGGATTATGAACTTTAAACTTGTAATCAATGAGAAAATTGGAACAAGAAGTAATGGTTTGGGAAATTTGGATTTTTTCTTGAAACCCTTTATTTTCTTGAAAACCCTAGGTTGATTTATGATGTTAAGCAAAGATTGGCCCAAATTGGAAGTAGAATTATGAAATTGAGGTATTGAATTATACATGTACAAATTTAATTGAATTTTAGAGATGTTTGAAAATGGTGTTTAAAATTTACGTATGAACCTCAATTATGGACATTGTGAACCATGCTATTATGTGAGATGAAAATTGGGGAACAAGATTATTGATGTTATGGATGATAAGAGCCTTGGGAAGAACTGATGAACTGGGATTTAAGACTTCACCTTGAAAGATGTTGAATTATATTTAGGGGTGATAAGTTGAATCATGCCAAATAGTGTAGCTTATGTTGAATTGTGTTGAGATATGTATGGAGAAGTATGTTGAGTTAATGATGTGAATTGCAAATTGATGTGTACTTTGGTATAAAGAGAATTAAACAAGTTAAGCACGGAATAAGTTATATGTGACCCGATTTTTATGTGTATTGTGAATTGTGTAGGGTTAGCTACAAGGGCGGACCAAGCATCTAAACACTGTGAGTAATAGTACCTCAAACGTACGTTATTTACCGTTAATCATTATTGTTATTGACATTTTCTTCTCCCTGAGTAATTATGTTAACATGTGTGTTGGATGGGAATCGATGTGAGCATTGAAAGAATTAGCACACAACAACATGACTCTGAAACCATTCTGCATTCCGACTACGTTTATCGTTTATCGGTAATGTGGCATAACTTATAAATTATCTGTGATTTCGCATAAGAATTGTACTCATGGAAGTGAACCCGTTTACCGGGAACTTGATATTAACTTCTGTTTGATTTAATGTATGTTTTGTGACATAGATATCCATCTAAAGAGATTAAAGGACAGTATTAATGTTTTGTTATCCATAAATTAATCTTAAGGACGCACGATAATGTAATGGAATATTGATGCTTGGGGTGTTGCGAATCATTCTGTTTCGTCTATGATGAATCAAGACTAGTATGAGATAAATTATTTTTGTCCTTACAAATAGTAGTGTGATGATACATGTACTCTCTGTGGAATATGCTATACTTATTGCTGACGATTGTCACTAAACGTAAACTAATTACGTTAACTCATGTAAATGATTGAAAGAATCTGTGTGCCTCTGTCTAACTTGGGACTAGTCAGTTCTGATGACATCTGAAGTTATTCTGCCTTGTGGTTTGTCTCGAGATCTATTAATTTATGGTATGGAACTATGATATCTACGTATTTCTGAAAGCGTTCAGTCTGTGAAATGTGTTCGCTTTTTGCTAACAAATATCAGCAACATTCTGTTAAACTTATATTATCTATGGTAATGTATGTGAATAGAGGGAAGAATGTATGTATTTTCTGTATACTTCTGAAGGTAATCTGTTCTGATGTTTTCTGGTATGGAACAAAGTGCTGTACGGAACTAAGTGCTACACCTTGGTGGGAGCCACCTCTAGAATCCGTACGAGCCACCTCTTGAGTCCATACATTTGTTATTTCTGTTATTTCTGTTACCTTACGCTTATGCGTTCTGTTACCTTACGCTTATGCGTTCTGTTACCCCACGCTTATGCGTTCTGTTACCTTACGCTTATGCGTTCTGTTACCTTACGCTTATGCGTTCTGTTACCCCACGCTTATGCACTCTTTTACCTTACGCTTATGCGTTCTGTTACCTTACGCTTATGCGTTCTGTTACCCCACGCTTATGCGTTCTGTTACCTTACGCTTATGCTTTCTGTTACCCCACGCTCATGCGTTCTGTTACCTTACGCTTATGCGTTCTGTTACCCTACGCTTATGCGTTCTGTTATTTCTAGACTGATAAGCCGTTCTGTTATTTCTGGGTCGATGGCCGTTCTGATATTTCTAGACCCATGGTCGTTCTGTATCTGTAGGCCTATGGTTGTTCTGTATATACTGGGCTTAAAGCCATTCTGTTACGGAAATTGGACCCATGGCTGTTTTGGAAATAATTATGGAATGTAGTTAATCATATGCATCTGCGATTATATGTTTGATTATTCAGGTTAGACATTACATTATTTACGTACTATTATTCACTGAGTTCGCTCATTCTGTATTTTGTTTGTCTGTTTCTATAGGTAATCAACTGGGAGTTCAGTCCTAACCCTTAAGGCTCGCCTTTCTCTTGTCAACTTTGATGCGTCCAGGCACCACCTGAAGCCGTGCATTTTGTAAAGTGTTGTGAGGATATTGATTTATACCTTGGTTGTCTTTCATTAATATTTTCGTTACCCGCCCAATTGTGGGTCTAAGTATGAATGTATAAATGTGTAACCGAAGTTCGGGGGTATGTTTCTATATATATTGTGTACCTAATGCAATGTGTACGGTCCTGGCATGGTAGTGATAGCTCAATGGGTGATGTTTTTGTTATTTTATATTGATAATACTTCCGCTCAGGCCCCATATGTTATGTATAACAGGTTAAGTGTCCGTTTCTGAATAGGTCATGCCCAAAACTTTTAGGGGCAAGTTAGGGGCGTGACACACCCCCTCTCCTTGTTGTCCTTGAAAAGGGTCATTTTTGCCTCTTGAGGGAGCATCTAGTTTAAGTGTGTGTTGACCATGCCTTGACTGATAGTTATGCTTATTTTGCCATGAAATAGCATTGTGTTGAGTTGGTTTTGGTACACCATGCTTGTTTAGCATACATGCCTTGTAATGCCATGATTTGCCTCAATACATGCATAGCATTTAGACTACCATGCTTTTGTGTTTTGGCCAAGCTTTGTGAAGCTTATATGCATGTTTTGATATGCTAAGGGACTGTTTTAGGTCATTTGAGTCATTCATGCTTTGCTTTGAATAGCTGCCATGTAATCCCTCTTGTATGCCCTAAGCTTTGGCCCCTCTAGCATGCCATCCTTGCTTTGTTTCAGTGGTTTGGAACCACTTGGCATGTTATTTCAGACCTCATGGTGTGCTTGTATGCTTGCGTTTGATGTCCCTTTAATGCCTTGTAAAGTTGTCATCTCATGCTCCATGTTTATGCCTTCATGCATGCCATCATGTTTAGGCCCCTAGGATACCATGTCATTGTGCTCTTAGCTTTGTTTTAACTTGCTAAACCTCTGATTTTGGTCATTCCTTTCATGCCATGTTTGGTTTTGTTAAGTGTGGTCCAATACCCCTTTAGCTTGCCTTGAGTTTTGATCATGCTAGCATGCATTGCTTGTGTTAATTAGTTGGTTTGGCACCTCTAATTCATGCATATTCAGAGCTTATTATGCATGCCATTTGTCCATGTTTGTATCCTCTTAAGTGTGCTTGAGAGTTGCTCTTTAATGCTTAAGTGTTGGTCCTTGTGTGCATGCATGCTCGCATGTCATTTTGCCTTCATTCTTGAGCATGTTGGCCACTGTTTTAGGCTTATTTGAGGGCTGCCTAAATTGGTGTAAGACTATCCTTCGCATTGTTGCATGCTTGCTTCTTTGCATTTCCATGTTGCATACTCAGGCTCACATGCTTAGGATTGCATTGCATGAGCATGCATGCTTGACCTCTTGAAGTGAGTATGATAGAGGTTAGGCCTTCTTGTGTGTTTACTTGGTTTGCATTTCATTTGAAATTGAAGTTGCCTACTTGGTTTCTTGGGCCATCATGCATTGAAATGCACGATTGGTGGTCCGAGAATCGAGGCCCATCCTCCTTTGAGTCATGGACATGATAAGGAGTGTGGTTGGTGCATACATTGCTTGAAATGCATTGTCATGCCAAGTTCTGCCCTCTGCTGCTGTCAAACCAGTTTTTGCAGGAAGATTTGGCCGGCCGGCCATCTTTAGTGCCAACCGGCCATCATTTTTGGCCGATGGAGCAACTTTGTGGCCGGTGACCATTATCCATGGCCGGTGGTCAATCCCCTCAGCCGGTGGTGTCCCCCAATGTCCAGAGAGTGCACCTTGGGACTTGTGCAATTTTCAGAGGAGCAGAGCAGGGAAAACAGAGGCAACTTGAGCATGGTGGCGGATTTCCGAGCAAAACCGAGCACGCATGCATTGGACCCACTTCCCGAGGCCTTTTACTGCTTTCCTTAGCTTAGTTAATTTGTTAATTAATTAAGTGGTCTGTAATAATTAATTAGCTTGTACGTTAATTAATTTGTACATTCTTTTGGTCCCTCCGGGCGAGGGCAAATTTGTAATAAGTGTGGGTGCGTGTGTGCATGTCTTCCAATCCCCACTTCTTTCTCCCTTTTACTTACCTGCTTTGATGGTTAGTATTAGGACATGTTTAATTTAGCATACCTTATGCTATGCATGCATGCATGCATCATTCATCAGTATTGCATGCACCGGGCTCGGCACATCATGCTAATTGCATAAGTATTTCAAATCCAACTTGAATACATGCTATCTGTGCATTTTCACATGTCATTCTTAGATCAGCCGAGCCTATTCTAGCGACATTCTGTATGCGGTACATTAGCCACTTAACATGGACTTGGATCATGCATGATTGCTAACATGTTCTTTGTTTTGGCTCGGAGTACATTGTAAGTATTTTATGCTTTAGCATCTCGCACGAGTGTGAATGTTAACATGACAGCATGCTTACCATGTGGCTAGATGCTTATGTGATATAAACTGCCTGAATGCCTGTGGGTGAAGGTTGGATTGTTTGAGTTGGAACAACTCATTGAAATCCGTGTTTTAGCCTACTTGTGAGTAGCAAATTCCAAAGCGTTTTCCAAACAAATGGATATGCAATGTTTTGTTCCAAATTAGGCGATCTAGTCTATACTTATTTGTTGTGCGCACAACATAGTAATTCTAGGCTAATAGCCAGAATAAGAACACATAACGTTTTCAAAATAAGATATCACGGTTAGTAGAGGCCGATCTTCGGATCGAGCGAGAGGGGGTGCTCATAGCTGACCTTCCCCAATCGTACCCAAGTTCCCGAGCCGAGGCAACTTTGGTGATGACGGACACGTGGCCTTTGGCACCGAGTCAGGGTTTCCTAAATTCCCCCATTAAAAAAATATTTAGGTGGCGACTCTGTATCTGGCAAAGCAGTCCATGTTTGGCACTTCTTTTCTAAAGATCTGTTTTCTCAAAAACGATTTGTCGGATTTGGACTGTTTGGTTCAAGATTAAGAACCGTGACACAAATTGAGTCCGAACTGTAACCCGTGAGTTCCCTCGCGGACCTGTTACAGTTTCTGGCAACTCTGCTGGGGAGAATTTAGAGAGCTTGACTCGAACTCGTGATATCCTGTTTTGATTTCACTTATGTGTCTCTTTGCATTACATGTGCATTGGTGCGCCTAGGATACCGTGTTTGCCATCTGCCATTCCTGAACGGTTTGCCGGAGGCTTGTCTTGTCAAGGCATGGCAAGACCATAAGGCTGACCGGTTATGGGCTCTGACAGTATGGGAACACAAACCCCGGTTTTACCGAGGCACCCTTTTCGACCATTCGACCTAGTGCATATTCGGAATCCATAGTGACCATTCCCAACTAGGACAGGTTGCTTACCCGATAGGTTGTTTGAAACCGCTGCGTGCGTAGTGAAACCCTAGCTCCTGACAAAATAGGACAGGGAAACCCTACCCCAACATAGGGGTGTTTTGGCTCTTTTTACTTGCTATGTGCTTTTGGAATGTATTTCTACAGGGGAACGCACGTATCAGTTTGCAAGTTTGAGTATCAGGCCTGAGGGCATCAGTATCGGTATTTGTGGGAGTCAGTTATATCTGTGGGTATCCGATTCAGTATTTTGGGGCAATGATGCAGTGATTTTGGGGAACAGTAATCAGTAGTAAAGTACAGTTGTTCGGCTACACCTGTGTTTGATCTGTTCGGGTTGAAATGCTGCTTGTTTTTCCTTTCAGTTCAGAGAGTTGATACAGAATAGCTAGTGTTTCCCCTTGCTGAGGCAGGGCTTATGATGACGCAGAATTCGGAAGAGATCGTGGTTATGACAGCCGCATTAGATCAGGGAATCACTCTGCAAAGTGAGACCAATGTCGATGTACCGCATCCACCCAGATCGCCTGTTGCGCACCCGATCTGGACCCCCCAGTTGTGCCAGGCTCGCGAGCCCACCACATTCGAGTTGATGGGGATGATAGGTGATCTCCAGAGGTCCGTGGCGGATCTCGCCTATGGAATGTCAGCTTCACCACCAGCCGCACCATATGCTGGGAGTTTTGTGCCCCAGGAGCCCCCGCTGTTGGGACGGATTGTGATCGAGCTTAGCCAACCGGAGATGGCCTCCAACTATAATAATGACGTATCAACATCAACCCAAACCCTCGATCAGGCTGAGGCCAGAGGTAAGGACAAAATGAAGGCAGATGCCGATCCCATTGAACAATTGCTGTGGGCAGTCGAGGCTTTGAAAGCCGGGGGGATGAGTGAACAGCAAGTATCCTCAGTTGTGACCAAGGTTGTGGATGATGTTTTCCCCGCTCCAACTGAAGGCAGCACCAGCCAGTCCGAAAACCGGGATAGGCCCCGTCATGCCAGAAAAGTTCCTTCCACTCCCAACCCTGCACCCGGGAAAGATCAGAAAGTCAAGGCAGTGCCTGCTGACCCTTTCGCTAGTGCATCTAGCAAGAATAATCAGGCTCCAAAGTATCTGCCCCGAGGGCGCAGGGTCTTTCACGAACTCTACATGCCGTTGTCAAAGGCACTCCAGATTCTGGCCGAAAGAGGGCATCTTAAGCCCTTGGAGCCTCGGCCTCTCCCAAAGAATCTCCCTCTCACACATGATGCTGCTTTGTACTGCGCGTACCACCAGCAAACCGGTCATTGCACCGATAACTGTTTTCGCCTCCGTCATGAGGTACAAGATTTGATCGACAGTGAGGTTATCCTCCCACCCACCTCAGCCAAGTCCGTTACTACCCAGCTACTAGATTTTGAGGATACTGTGAGTATGTGATCAAAGGTTGGACCACCTGTGGGCGGCGCCCAGTATTTTTGATGTGGCGTCTGGCACGCATTTTTGAGCATCTACGAATGCTAGTTTTGTAAATTCTGGCTTGGGTGTCGAGTCAGTCTTTTGTTTTGTTTCGAGTCTGCCTCATTGTCTTGAGTCAGTCCTTTTGCTTATGGGTCTGTCTTGTTGTAGCGAGTCAGTCCCCTTTGTATAGAATGCCAGGTGATTCTGAGGTTGTTGCCTTGAGTCTGTCTCAGTTGAGGAGCCAGTTGCAATCAAGAAATCTAAATGAAACAGCTGCAGCTATCTTGTTCCTCTACTTATTGCTATTTTGAGCTAATTGTGCCAGAGGATTTGAAAGGGACGATAGTACATTCTACTTGCTCTCTTGTGCCTTGAAAATCATTGTAATGACCTAAGTTTTTTCCAAAACCATTTTGAACACCGTGGTGATGAAAACGAAGAGGAAGGAATTCCTCGGGTTTTGTAAAACTTTGATCAATTTGAGAGAAAGATAGGCGTGCTAAGCCTTTTTTAATGAATGAAATCGTGCTTGTTAGCGTGAGTACTGAGAAGGACCCTGGCTTGACCCAGACTGGTTCCACACTATCTTCAGCGCGAGTGATTTGTCGCTTTCTTAAACACTTTCAAAAACAAAATGTTTTGCGCCGTCTTGCGAAGACCTGTGTGGAATCGCTCTTGAGATTGTGCAGCCTAGGATCGCTCTCAGCCTCAAGATTTAATCCGTTTGTTTTCAAGCCTTGACCACAATTCGGACTGTTTGACGGTCAACCGCCATGTAAGGCCTGTATGGCCAGATTTGAAGTAGCCCTCAAACAAGAGGCCCCAAAATCAGATCAAGAAGGTCAGATCTCACCACAAGGAGCTCGTAAAGCAACCGTGATGGATCCTTCTGCAAATCAATACAACAGCCGTTCTCCTGGATATAGGAAGACTTCAACCTCAAAACCATTTGGCATGGACTTGTTACACTTTTACCCTTTGAGAGGCTCGCTGGGCCGAAAACCCGGAAGGGCGACCCAGGCAAAAGTTAGAGCAAGGAAAAAAAAGGAAAGAAAAAAAGAAAAAAAGAAAACATACAAAAAAATAATACAAAAAAGAAAGCAAAAAAAAAAAGAAACGATAAAAAGAGAAAAAAGAAAAGAAAGAAAAGGAAAAGAAGCTCGCAAGGTCGAAAACCCGCATCGGGCGCCTTGGCAAAAGTTAGAGCCTAAAAAGTGAAGGTTAAAATACCCGAGTGTACCTTAACCGGAACTACGTAGGGCTTGATTCCCATGTTTGGGATACGTAGGCAACTTCGTCCTGAAGTCCAGCCCCCAACGCTTTCATAGTGCCTCAGTCCATGTAATGGTTGTGATTATCCTTGCCCTCCCGGAATTCGATAGTTCGGTTGTGACAACCAGATACGTAGGCAACTTCATCCTGAAGTCCAGCCCCTAACACCTTCGAAGTGACTGTGTCCATATATTGGTCCGGACCATCTCCGTCTTCTCTGCATCCGAGAGTTCGTTTGCAATCATCACTAACGAAGACTATTTACCAAATGCTGCGGCATCATCCAAACAAGGGGCAACTTTCCGTTGCCATGAGTTGCCACGAGTCACCTTTTAAACCAGGGGCAACTTTCCATTGCCATCCACCCCTTTCAAGCCAGGGGCAATTTCCCATTGCCTCCGATCCGAGGTTGCGCATCTCGAGGGTAAGTTCCGTGCTCGTTTAGCACTGGCCGTTTGCAAAAATAGTTTTTGAAAATTTTTACTGAGGTTGACTATTTTCTCAAAAACTATTTCATTTTCCGAAACCGGACCATTTCTCTTGGACCCAAAAAAGGAAAATTTTCAGTGCTTACAGCCTGACTTGCATGATTTTCGAATCAAAAAGTGAACAAGTATGTTAATCCGACTCTCATTTTGGTCAAAACTATTTTAGGAAGAAAACAAAAAATGGTCAAAATGATGAACTAGGGGCACAGTTGAGTTAGGTGTTCTGTCTTTCCCCATCGTCGAGATACCCGCCAAAAAGGGCACAGCTAAAGCTGTTAGTAAAGGGCTAAAAGCTCTCTCAACAACCTCCAAGCAACGAGGTATCAAACTAAGTGCGAAGCACAAATCGGAGTAGGTCAAGATACTTCATTCCCCATCCAGAACCTCGACCGGACGTCACCAGAAGGAATAGCCGCGAGCTGATACTGTTGGGCGTGAACCCACAACTTCCTATTCATCTATCAACCACCCTGGGGAGGGATGAAAAATGAGAGAATAAAGAATAGAGAGGTGTAAGTCGAGAGAAAAGTGAAGAAAATGGCTTTTTCAGAAAAATAGAGCTTGAGGGCCGAGTGATTTGAGAATCACAAATGAGAAAGGGTGGTAAACATACCCGGAGGAAATGACCCCTCGAAATCTAAGGCCTTTTGGTTTTTGTAAACACGTCCGTGTGTCGTGTCTTTCTTTTGATTTGTCTACCTCGACTTCTGTTTCGAGTCTTTTCCGAGTGTGTCTCGATGTGGTCAGGTCGTGTACCCTTTTGTCGAGTCTTTCTCGCTGTGTTCAGTTGTAGGCTCGGTACCCCAGTTGAAAACCTTCTTTTTTAATTTCAAAAGTTAAAATCGTTTATGCTCAGAATACTGTGCCATTCTCCACATTTATGCGAAGCAAAAGAAGAAAAGGGAAAATTTGGGGCATCTGAGTACACTTCAACTTCAACTGATTTCGCCTTCATAGTCTGTCTTACCAGATTGGGCCGTTTGTTCAGGGTTTGCCGTGTGCAGAATGAACTGAATGCTGTGTTACGGGCTGTATGTAGTCTAATCCCCAGCCGAGCATGGGCTGTGTGTTCTGAATATAGCAGTGGGTTGCTGGGGTTTGTTTTTGCTATCGGCTGGTTAGTCATCTGATTATTGCAATACAAGTGCTCAATTTTTAGACAACAGGTCAATGTCATTTGAGATGTAGTATGATGCAATGCGATGCAATATATGAAATATACAAATGTAACACTTTTTCAGACAAGAAGGGTTTGTTTCATGTCATCTGTTCCAAGTACATAAGTTTTGAAAACAAAAATCTGCCTGTGGCAGTACAAGATACTCTAACTACCAGCAAAAAGAAAAAAATACAAAAAAGAAGAAAAACATCAAAAAAAAATCCGGATCAGTGCCAAATGGTCTCAGGCCTGAGGGTCCATCCTAGTCCTCTTCCTGGACGAAAGTCCAGGAGCATCATCAGCACTGTCATCTGAATCTGAGCCCGAGCCGTCTCCGGTCTCCTCCAACGACGACTCTGCCTCCGCCTCAGCCTCAGACTCCTCCTCATCGTCTGGAACGAGCACCCACGAGCTGCTCCCCACGTGAGTGCGCCTCGCCTTGGTGCGAGGATATACTCTGCCATCCCGGGTGGAAATAGAAGGTCTGGCTGGAGCACCACCCACCGGAGGAATCTGGAAGGGAGGCTGAAAAGTATAAGAGGTAAATGCATCAGTATGCCATGAGCAATTTATCAGTGCAGAATGCAGTGTATGAGTACAGGGTGCGAATGTTGTGAGCAGTTTATCGGTGCAGAATGCAGTGTATGAGTACAGTGTGCGAATGCCGTGAGCAGTTTATCAGTGCAGAATGCAGTATATGAGTACAGTGTATCAGATGTCGCGAGCAGTCTATCAGGTGTTGTGTTGTGCATCAGATTATGTGAAGCAGTTTATGTGTATGGTTTGACACCGTGATCAGAAGAACATACCGGGATACTGTAAAGGGCCAGGAGGTCGAAGGTCCACTGTAGCATCCCCATCCTGGAGGCATTCAACTCCAGGGACTGCCAGGTGTACTCGGAGGAAGCCTGCAAAAATATCAGATGCATCAATATTCTGCGAAATATCAAACAAACTGAAATGAAATGCCAATGCAAGATGCATAAAATGTAGTAATACATACCGGAGGCAAGTCATGGAAACTGACCAACTCGTGATCAGCCGGGGGAGGAGCAAAGGGGATCTGGTAGGTCGCCCCACCCTGCCCTCTGTATGTCAGCGAAGTGGGCAGCGCAGGCCAACCAGCCCCCCCCTCTCTAAGCTCCGCCCCTGCCGCGGACTCGAGCTCTCCTCGACGCTCCTGCTCCAGCCCCCGCTCCCGCTCCAGCCGCTGGCGCCGCAGGCCTCTCTCTCTCTCAGCTCGACGGCCACCGCTCAGAGGTCGCATAATGAAGGTCCAGACGTACTCCGAGTAGTCGCCCTCGCCTCTGAAACCATTTGCCTCCCAGCTGATCGTATAATCAACCATCTGCTCGGCAGTGAACCTCTCGGTCTCCCTCATATGCTCGGGAGGGTGAACCGGGACTATCTGCTCTGGTAACCCAAGGGTCTGGAGCAGGAAACGCTCGCCCAGGTACCAAGCCCGACAGACCGGGCCCTTTAGCAAAATCCGAAAACGTGAGGTCTCCTCAGCACCGGCGAACCTCTCCCGCATCACGGCTAGCAAAAGAGCCCAAGGCTGCCAGGTGATCTGAAAATGAAATGCAGTTTGTTATCTACTATTATTGAAAATACAGTGTAAAGCGAAGCTTAAATGAACTGCAAGTAAAACATATCTTTGCGGGAGTGATAGTGTCAAAATAGCGGCGGAAGAAGCTAAACCTCTCCCGAGGCCTCCGCACGCATCTCCCGTCGAAACGGCGCGAGAATGGAACGACGAGAGAGGTCTCCGCGTCTGGCATGGGGGCGAGTCTCGGAAAGTAGGCGTAGACCCACAACTGCAGAATAAATACCAGTATGCTTATCAGAATAAAGCAGAATACGGAATAAAACAAAGATAACAGAGCCGTGTATTGTGAAGTGTATTGTGCAGAGCAGTGTATTGTGTAGAGTGTACAGTGTGAGCAGTGTGCAGTCAGTATAAAGCAGAGTATATGTGTGCCGTGTGTGCAATATACAGTTAGCATGAGGCAGACTACAGTGTGTGCAAGTGTACAAAGTATAGAAGGTGTAAAAGCAGAAATGTAAAGCGGAGAAAGAAAATGTACCTCCCAAGCGCGCCAATAACCCCCGAGCAACTGTCCGCTGCCAAGGGAAGCCAAGCTCATGTATCCGTAAAGTGTAGCCAGAGCAGCGCCACCCCAGTCATAGCGAAAGATCTGTGTGACATCCACTAAGGCGCTGAGCAAACAGAGGGGCACGGTGTTCTCCCGGTCAGCGAAAATAGTCGTCCCCAGCAGAAACATCAGGAAACCGCGGGCGTACTGCTCCACCGCCTCCTGGGTCATCGGAGCCTCCTCGGTCAAAGCTGGCTAGACCCTGAACTGGACCTCGAACCATGAGTACCGGACAAAGCCTGGATGGGCGAGAGGTGGCACCTCGCGAAGCAGGTATGTCTGAGCAGCCGTCCACTCATCCATATCGGTATCAAAGGGGATCGGATCACCCCCTACCCCGATGCCTGTGAGCATCGAGAAATCATAGGGAGTCATCGTCATATCTCCCGTGGCGGAAAGGTGGAATGAGTCAGTGGTGTCCCACCACCTCTCCGCTAGAGCGGCAAGGAGAGGCCTGCTCGTAGTAAGTTTGGATAGTCCTCTGCAGAATGCACCAAAACCGGCCTGATCCATGATGTGGCGAACTGCATCGGGTAGCTCTGCGTACCAATCTCGAGCGGCGATGTTCCCATACCCCCGAACGGTATGGGAATCTCCCTGTTTTCAAGTAAACAATTGTGAAGCAATGCTAAATATACCAGTTTTGAAAGGCATTCAGAATCAAGATAAATATAGCATGTGTGCATGTTTTCAGATTCAAACAGATACCGGGTGCCGGTGTGCTTACAGTGAACTACAACATGTGATGTGTCAGCGTGTTTGAGTGGTTCAGTGCAAATATAGCATGTGTACCTGTTTTCAGATTCAAACAGATACCGGGTGTCGGTGTGCTTACAGTGAACTACAACGTGTGATGTGTCAACGTGTTTGAGTGGTTCAGTGCAAATATAGCATGTGTGCCTGTTTTCAGATTCAAACAGATACCGGGTGCCGGTGTGCTTACAGTGAACTACAACGTGTGATGTGTCAGCGTGTTTGCGTGGTTCAGTGCAAATACAGCATGTGTGCATATTTTCAGATTCAAACAGACATCGGGTGCCGGGGTGCTCGCAGTGAAATACAGTGTGTACTGTGTCAATGTGTTTGAGTGATTCAGGGCCAGTGCAGTGTGTGTGCACATGTCAGTTTCGAACAGATCTCAGTCGCAAGTGTGTTCACAGTCAACTACAATATGAAGTGCATCAGTGTATCTGAGCTAAGCAATTAAAGAACAGAATCAACTATGGCAGTTTTACATTCTACATTGCGGAAAATAAAACAGAGGAAGGAATGTTACCTCGGAAGCACCGAAACACAAATGAGATGTAGGCTCACGTAGGAGAAGCTCTGGAGGCATCGCCCTGTCAAAACTCCGAAACTGACGAAGACCGTTAGGAGGTAGCACGTGAATCACCAGCCGGTAGGTCGCCGGGTCGAATGGGCGGACGCTCAGAGGGAGAAGCTCGACCCCGGGATCCATCTCATGATCCGGGGGAGTCCCACCCCGTGGAATATCGTCAGCCATGTCAAATGTGACGAGGAAAATAGCCGGAAGAGGGAAAACCGAGCTAGAATACGAAAGGTCAATGAAAAGTCAACCGTCGAGAGGGTGGAAAATGGCCCGAGAAGCTGGGAAGTGAAAAAGGTATAGAAATCGAGGAAAACTTGGGGGAAACAAACCCCAAGAAGCGGAAATCGAAAAGGAAGTGCCGAAACGAAGTTTCGATCGGATGAAAATGTTCGAAACGCGAAGGAGATCGCGAATCGGACGATGAAACAGGGGCTAAAACGCAAGAAAATGGAAGAATAAAGAGGAGAGAATGCTCTAGGGAGAGAGAGGGCAAAATTTCAGCCAAGGAGAATGAGTAAAATAGGGTTTGAAGCCCTATTTTAAAAGACCCAAGGCGAAAAGTCAAAACTGCCCCGATTCAGGCACTTTTGGCCGGTCAGCTATATTTCCGGCCGGCCGGCCAAACATTTGGCCGATGATGTCTTTTGATGGCCGGTGGATGGCTGGTGGCTTCCCCTCCCGGCCGTAAGCCTCCTACAGCCTTGTTTGGGTCAGATCTGTAGTTTGGGGCCTTTATTGCTCAAGATAGTACAAGAACAGTGCATTTCCGAAGCTCAACCGGCCTCCGTTTTGACCTCGGATCGTGTCTTCTGTGCGTGGCACTCGGATTCGTGCAAGGTGTATCCTTTCCGTATCCTTTTGTCTTTTACAAAACTCGAAAGTTGCCCCATGTGCATTCCAAATCAATCGCACTGTCTTGTGCATCGCATCTCAATCGCGCTATTTTGCGCACCTCATTGCATTTTACATGCATTCAATCGCGCTATTTCGCGCACCTCATTGTCTTGTGCACCCATGGTCCGGCGGGACCGAAAACACGCCCGGTCTGACGAGACCTTAAAAACGCACGGTCTGGCGAGACCTTAAACACGCTCGGTTGGTGTTTGCATGTCAGCATGCACTGTAGCACACATCATCCCTTGCATCTTTATGCACACACACACGCGTTATAATGCACACGGTTTGCATTGTTATGCACCCATGGTCCGGCGGGACCGAAAACACACCCGGTCTGACGAGACCTTAAAAACGCACGGTCTGGCGAGACCTTAAACACGCTCGGTTGGTGTTTGCATGTCAGCATGCACTGTAGCACACATCATCCCTTGCATCTTTATGCACACACACACGCGTTATAACGCACACGGTTTGCATTGTTATGCACCGATGGTCCGGCGGGACCGAAAACACGCCCGGTCTGACAAGACCTTAAAAACGCACGGTCTGGCGAGACCTTAAACACGCTCAGTTGGTGTTTGCATGTTAGCATGCACTGTAGCACACATCATCCCTTGCATCTTTATGCACATACACACGCGTTATAACGCACACGGTTTGCATTGTTATGCACCCATGGTCTAGCGGGACCGAAAACACGCCCGGTCTGACGAGACCTTAAAAATGCATGGTCTGGCGAGACCTTAAACACGCTCGGTTGGTGTTTGCATGTTAGCATGCACTGTAGCACACATCATCCCTTGCATCTTTATGCACACACACGCGCGTTATAACGCACACAGTTTGCATTGTTATGCACCCATGGTCTGGCGAGACCCTAAACACGCACGATTTGGCGAGACCTTAAATACGCACGGTCTAGGAATGGAAGGTGCAAGACCCTTGGTGCATTGATGTGCACAGTTCATTTGCATTGTCATACATTTCAAAAGCCGCGCGTTGCCGCGCATTTAAAATCCATGCATTGTCTTGAATTTCAAAGCGACCTGTGTTGTCGCGCATTCCATGCAACATGCATTTCATGCATCATTTGCATTTCAAAAAAAAACACAAAAACAAAATCATGCATCATTTGCATTTTCAAAAACAAAAAAAACAAACGTGCATATGTAATGCATTCATTGTAAATAGTGCACTGTCATGCATACGTGGTATATATTGCATTGTCATGCATCGTAGAAAATAGTGCATTTGTCATGCATTTCCACTGTAAATATTGCATTATAGATTGCATGCATTCACTGCATCACCTCCGCCTATGGCTTGCGCCTTTCCATGTTGAGCTTGGTCTGGTATGTGCCCATACTTCTCGTGTCGAAGCATAGTTCTGTAGACCGTTCTATGTTAGACGTGGCTTGTATGCGTACATGCCTTTCCTAGGCAAGATTTGGTTTGGCCCGTGCGCCATATCCATTGTATCCATTTCCATCCCATTGCATATTGTATATATTGCATTGTAGCTGGCATGCATTCATTGCATCGCTTCCATCTATGGCTTGCGCCTTTCCTTGTTGAGCTTGGTCTGGTATGTGCCCATATGTTTCACGTCGAAGCATAGTTCTATAGACCATTCTATGTTAGACGTGGCTTGTATGCGTACATGCCTTTCCTAGGCAAGATTTGGTTTGGCCGCAGGCCTTATCCACTACATCCATCGCCATTCTCCCCAGTAGACCGTATTGTACATATTCCATTATATATTACATTGTAGTGTAATTTTTGCATCCAGCATTAGGATCATTGTTCTTTCATTAGCGGGTTGTTTCCCCACTTATGTCATTCCCCCCCAATATTCGTTCCTGTGTCCGTCTACATTACTCATAGTTCTGTTGATCGTTCTATGGTAGACGAACTTGTTACTTCCATCCATCTATTTGACATTTGTGTGGTTTTGAACTGCTCATGATTGGATCATCATTCAATTGCATTGCATTTCGTTTGCATTGTTTCAATTGCATTGCATTTTCTTTTGCATTGTTTATACATAGTTTTGTATATATTGCATATCATTTTGCATTCATTTTGCATGTTACGCATGTTGCTAACGATATCGTACCTGTTAAGTTGTTTTCTCTGCAGGCACGATATTGTATGTATGGTTCATTTGAGGTTGGTGCAACCAGACGAACCGGACAGGTATTGTATCCTCCGAGTGAGATGTATCGAGAATTGCATAATTCTCTTACATCCTTTCTGCATTGTAGTGTAGTTTGGTGTATGCTAGCTTAAAACTGTCGCATGTTATGCTTCGTTACAGCTTTCTTTGCATGATCATAAGTTATGTTCGGCTTTGTGCATTGCCTTGCATTTTGCCCCTGCCTTTGGGCGCATATCTTGTTTGTCTTGCATGCTTTGTCTAAGTCTTCGGCCTTGTCAAAAATGGGTCGTCTCTGGGCTTTGACATTCACTCCGGTCATTGTTATGACTTTCGAGTTCTGTCAAAGAGGGGCAACTGTAGACACCCCATTTTTGACCGTCCTCAAGACTTGGACGTCACTGATTGAACACTCAGTGATCATCCGTGTTTGTGTTCGTCTTGAGTTCCCGGAAGCCTTGGCAGCGCGCCTCGTCTCAGGACCTCTCGACTCGACTGTTTTGTGGTTGGTTTGGCACCAAACACTTGTGTTTTGCCTTTGAGAGGCAGGGTAGGGCTTGTAGACCATCCCCACCCATCACCGGCCATGGCTTGAGGCCACCGGCTGTGTCTTGTTGCCACCGGCCAAATGTTTGGCCGGCCGGCACTATAGATGGCCGGCCGGCTATCTTTTTTTGGTCAATTGCATGTTTGGCCGGCCGGCTACTGTGCATGTGCTTTTGCAGATATTTTTGTGCAGCTGGCACACACTTGGCTCCCCTCCATACACGTGTATGGAGGGATCTCCCTCTTAGGAAGCTTGTCTTGTAAGCTTACAAGACTAAAGCTCTATAAAAGAGAGCTTCTTCTCTCTTGGTAAAGGGGTTAGACATTTTAGACAACATTTTTAGAGCTTGAGCTTTAGGGTTAGGGTTTACATATATCCTCTATCTTTATCTCTCTCTCTTTCTTGTGTTTAGTGTGTGTTTAGTCCCATTTTTGTGCACAAACACCCACCATCACACCTTTTCTTGGGAGCTGAGGCCCTTGAGGGTTGTTTTGAAGTTTTGAAGCTGGTTTTGAGCTTGGAAAGGCAGCTGGACCACCATTTGTGAAGGAGGTCTTCAAGGGTAACTTGCTCTTTTTACCCTATTTTTGCAAAGCTTTTTAGCCTATCTTGCACCTGTTTTTGAGCTTAGCATAGAACATAGAAAAGTCTTGTTTTTGTCTGCTCTAAATAGTTTATTAAGGGTGTTTTAAGCTTTGGGGTTGTTTGACCCCTCTTAAGGCTTGTTTGGCCTTTGTTTTATGCCATTTTGGTTGAGCTCCGGGACCATTCAGTTTGGGCCTCCTCACCACTGAAATCTTGAGGGATTTCAGAGGTGAGGATGGTGCCTCGAGGTCCTAGGAAGGAGAGGGCCACCCCCTCTCCTCGTTGTCCTTGAAAAGGGCCATTTTTGCCTCTTGAGGGAGCATCTAGTTTAAGTGTGTGTTGACCACGCCTTGACTGATATTTATGCTTATTTTGCCATGAAATAGCATTGTGTTGAGTTGGTTTTGGTACACCATGCTTGTTTAGCATACATGCCTTGTAATGTCATGATTTACCTCAATACATGCATAGCATTTAGACTACCATGCTTTTGTGTTTTGGCCAAGCTTTGTGAAGCTTATATGCATGTTTTGATATGCTAAGGGACTGTTTTAGGTCATTTGAGTCATTCATGCTTTGCTTTGAATAGCTACCATGTAATCCCTCTTGTATGCCCTAAGCTTTGGCCCCTCTAGCATGCCATCCTTGCTTTGTTTCAGTGGTTTGGAACCACTTGGCATGTTAGTTTAGACCTCATGGTGTGCTTGTATGCTTGCGTTTGATGTCCCTTTAATGCCTTGCAAAGTTGTCATCTCATGCTCCATGTTTATGCCTTCATGCATGCCATCATGTTTAGGCCCCTAGGATACCATGTCATTGTGTTCTTAGCTTTGTTTTAACTTGCTAAACCTCTGATTTTGGTCATTCCTTTCATGCCATGTTTGGTTTTGTTAAGTGTGGTCCAATACCCCTTTAGCTTGCCTTGAGTTTTGATCATGCTAGCATGTATTGCTTGTGTTAATTAGTTGGTTTGGCACCTCTAATTCATGCATATTCAGAGCTTATTATGCATGCCATTTGTCCATGTTTGCATCCTCTTAAGTGTGCTTGAGAGTTGCTTTTTAATGCTTAAGTGTTGGTCCTTGTGTGCATGCATGCTCGCATGTCATTTTGCCTTCATTCTTGAGCATGTTGGCCACTGTTTTAGGCTTATTTGAGGGCTGCCTAAATTGGTGTAAGACCATCCTTCGCATTGTTGCATGCTTGCTTCTTTGCATTTCCATGTTGCACACTCAGGCTCACATGCTTAGGATTGCATTGCATGAGCATGCATGCTTGACCTCTTGAAGTGAGTATGATAGAGGTTAGGCCTACTTGTGTGTTTATTTGGTTTGCATTTCATTTGAAATTGAAGTTGCCTACTTGGTTTCTTGGGCCATCATGCATTGAAATGCACGATTGGTGGTCCGAGAATCGAGGCCCATCCTCCTTTGAGTCATGGACATGATAAGGAGTGTGGTTGGTGCATACATTGCTTGAAATGCATTGTCATGCCAACTTCTGCCCTCTGCTGCTGTCAAACCAGTTTTTGCAGGAAGATTTGGCCGACCGGCCATCTTCAGTGGCGACCGGCCATCATTTTTGGCCGATGGAGCAACTTTGCGGCCGGTGACCATTATCCATGGCCCGTGGTCAATCCCCTCAGCCGGTGGTGTCCCCCAATGTCCAGAGAGTGCACCTTGGGACTTGTGCAATTTTCAGAGGAGCAGAGCAGGGAAAACAGAGGCAACTTGAGCATGGTGGCGGATTTCCGAGCAAAACCAAGCACGCATGCATTGGACCCACTTCCCGAGGCCTTTTACTGCTTTCCTTAGCTTAGTTAATTTGTTAATTAATTAAGTGGTCTGTAATAATTAATTAGCATGTAGGTTAATTAATTTGTATATTCTTTTGGTCCCTCCGGGCGAGGGCAAATTTGTAATAAGTGTGGGTGCGTGTGTGCATGTCTTCCAATCCCCACTTCTTTCTCCCTTTTACTTACCTGCTTTGATGGTTAGTATTAGGACATGTTTAATTTAGCATACCTTATGCTATGCATGCACGCATCATTCATCAGTATTGCATGCACCGGGCTCGGCGCATCATGCTAATTGCATAAGTATTTCAAATCCAACTTGAATACATGCTATCTGTGCATTTTCACATGTCATTCTTAGATCAGCTGAGCCTATTCTAGCGACATTCTGTATGCAGTACATTAGCCACTTAACATGGACTTGGATCATGCATGATCGCTAACATGTTCTTTGTTTTGGCTCGGAGTACATTGTAAGTATTTTATGCTTTAGCATCTCGCACGAGTGTGAATGTTAACATGACAGCATGCTTACCATGTGGCTAGATGCTTATGTGATATAAACTGCCTGAATGCCTGTGGGTGAAGGTTGGATTGTTTGAGTTGGAACAACTCATTGAAATCCGTGTTTTAGCCTACTTGTGAGTAGCAAATTCCAAAGCGTTTTCCAAACAAATGGATATGCAATGTTTTGTTCCAAATTAGGCGATCTAGTCTATACTTGTTTGCTGTGCGCACAACATAGTAATTCTAGGCTAATAACCGGAATAAGAACACATAACGTTTTCAAAATAAGATATCACGGTTAGTAGAAGCCGATCTTCGGATCGGACGAGAGGGGGTGCTCATAGCTGACCTTCCCCAATCGTACCCAAGTTCCCGAGCCGAGACAACTTTGGTGATGACGGACACGTGGCGTTTGGCACCGAGTCAGGGATTCCTAAATTCCCCCATTAAAAAAATATTTAGGTGGCGACTCTGTATCTGGCAAAGCAGTCCATGTTTGGCACTTCTTTTCTAAAGATCTGTTTTCTCAAAAACGATTTGCCGGATTTGGACTCTTTGGTTCAAGATTAAGAACCGTGGCACAAATTGAGTCCAAACTATAACCCGTGAGTTCCCTCGCGGACCTGTTACACTAGTTCCTAACTACAAAAGAAAAGAAAAGAAAAATCAACCCATCATCGCCCTCTTCCTCCTCGGCTACGGAGAAGGTGCGTCACTGTCATCGCTGGGATTACTAGACTAGATGTCGACCTCATCCCCCTCATCCTCGGGGGTCGTGCACTCATCAAAAGACTCCTCGGAAGGTGAGCACTGTCTCACTCTGCCTCTCCCCCGGTCAGCCCATCATTTGCCCTTCACTAGGCCCCGTCTCCGTCTCCTAGCTAAAGGAGGTCTTGCAGGTGCAACTGGTGCTAGCTCACGCTAGAAAGAGTGCAGATATTAGAAACAGATATCAGAATATAAAGCAGATATTAGAAAAGACCAACAGAATTATGAGCAAGATTGCAAGGATAGTAAACTAAGGACAAAGTGTACCTCGACCCCATGGGTGACTGGAGCAGTCTGCCTCCTTCGCACCATCAGAAGCAGTCTGTCAACTATCTAGAGGAGATCATCCACGTACCCCACAGGCACCTACAAAATATGAAACAAAGTAATATAGCACAGTGGGCAGAAAGTAATAAAGCACAATGGGTAAAATGAAGTACAGTGGGTAGAAATAAAGCAAAGTGTGTACTTGCTCAATGCCGGGAGCAAGCACCAACATGTGGTCCCTCCCTTCAATGTGCTCAAGGGGGACCTGCTCGATCACCTCGTCTGGTCGCATGTATACAACCTCGGTGGAAGGAAGCCCGGGAATGGGAGCGGCAGCAGGAACATCTCTGGCAACAACAGCAGTAACAGCAGCAGTAACCTCAGGAACTGCACGAACCACACCTCTAGTAAGATGGGCCATCACCCGAGTCTGTAAGAAGCCAATGAAGTCGCCGGGCTCGTAGTGCAGATCGCCGTCCTCCCCCAACATAAGAAAGTCAATCTAGGGCCCGTCATGGAGATCATCAACTACCCTCATGCCTAGAGGGAGAGGACGTGGAATGTTAGGGTCAGCTACGCCTCGCATTTGATGGATGAACCCCTCTGCCAAGTAATAGGCCCTGCCAAAAGGACCCTCAAACAGAATCCGCATGGGGGAGGCATGTCATGCAGCAACATAGGTTGTCCTTGACGCTTAAGGGATACCAACCCAAGGATGCCAGTCAACATGTAAGTAGAAGGTGCAAGGCAGTTATCAAATATTAAGGGTTGAGTAGTATGGAAACAATGGTATGGGAGTCGCAATATGGACATAAGGAAAACAGTATTAGAGATTTTGTTACCCTATTTGCGATGATGATGTCAAAGAAGCGGCGAAAGTAAGGGAAGTCCCGGTCTACGCGCCGACGCCGCTCGAATCGGGAGTTATAGTACTAGGAAAGTGAAATACATGCAAATCCGTGTAAATCCACAGCTGCAAGAATAAGAAATACAAGTGAATGAGTAATGCAGATAAACAAAAAATGCAAAGCAGGTATAAGTAGAGAATGCAAAGCTGAATAGAAAAGTAAGTGTGAGGTGTACCTCTCAAACTCTCCAGTAGCCGCCAAGATAATCCGCCATGCGGCGGGATATGGTGCCCATATAGCAGTACAGGATGGCTAGGCCGGCACCACCCCAATCATACTCCACCACCTATGGTAGATGCATGAGCGCGCCCAAGAGGTGTTGCCCCACGGTATTTTCTCTATTCGCAAACAGGGTAGTGCCGAGGAGATACATAAGAAACCCACGGGCGTACTGTGCAACCTCCTCTGGGGTAACTGGCTGAAGGTCGGTGAAGTAATCCAAAAGCCAGCTATATCGCACCATCTTGTGGCCGGTAGTGTCTAGGATCGCACCGAGAAGCTGACACTTTGTAGCTCTTCACTGCGTCATATCAGGATCGAATGGCATCAGGCCGACAACCTCTACCTGCAGGCCGGTAAGCATTGAGAAATCGTACAGGGTCAGAGTCAACTCCCCGATAGATGAAAAATGAAACGAGACCGTGGTGTCCCACCACCTCTCCACCAGGGCCCCGTAGAGCAGTGGCTCAGCCCTCATCTGTATGAGCCCTGAACAGAAAGGCTTGAAGCCGGCAACATTGACCAATGTGCGGACCTCCATGAGAAACCTCTCATACCAGTACCGGGGGCCGGATATGGATCCATCGCCGCCAATCCTTCTGGCTATCACCTGTAGGTGGGGAATGTTATCAGTGTTTGCATGGAATTAAAGGATAATTTGCATACGAGATTCAAAATATGTGCAAAACAAAGGAAAGATTGCTTACCATGGAGGCGTCGGCGGACAAGTGGTCAGTGGGCTCTCGCAGTAGGATGTCATCATCTATCCCTGGGATAAGGCCGTCAAATCTCAAAATACCGCCAGAGGTCGGAGCATGTGTGCGGGGCCGGTAGGTGGCCACATCAAAAGGCCTATCGGCAAGAGGCGACAACTCAAGCTCAAGACCAAGAGAGAGAACGTCCTTAGCCTCTATGTCCTCACTAAGGATGGCACCAATATCCACAATAGTGTCAGGGATGGGAACCTTGCCACTAGCCATAGAGAGAAAATGAGAAAATATGATGAAAAAGTGAGTGGGTAAGTGAGATTGAGTGAAAACCCCAAAATTCCCAAACCCTAGGAGAGAGAAAATAAAGAGAAGAAGAAGAAAAAACAAGAGATGATGTGTAAAACCCGAACAAGTATGTGAGAAAGACCAGAAAAACTAAGGGAAAGCGCAAAACCCAACCAAATCAAATTTTGTTTGGTTCAAAGCGTAGAAGAGTGAGTGGGTTTTACGAAAAAATTTGTGAGGGTTTGAGGGTTTTTGCGAAAATATGGAAAATCTAAAGGGAGTGGAAGCTTTGAGAGAGAGGAGAGAGATTTTCGACCTAGGGTGTGAACAAAATAATGGTTGGGTTTGATTTAAACCAACCACGAGCGTGGCTTTTACCGAATGTGCCCCTGCCGTTGTCGTGACCCAGCCGGCTCTATTGGACCCTGGCAGTGCTTCATTGAGGCCCAGCCGGCCGCAAATGCAACCCAGTTTTTCTTACTTTTTTTATTGTCATATTGGGCCTCGATCTGAATTTGCAGAAAGTGGAAAAAAAAAAAAAAAAGTAGAAGAGAAAAACACTAAGGGAAAAAATGAAAAAAAAAAGGGAAAAGAGAAGAGGAAAAAAATAGTGAGGAGGAAAAAGATAACAATATCAAAGGGAAAAGAGCAAAGGAAAATAATAAAGAAGAAAAATAAAAGAAGAGGAGAAAACAAGGAAGAGAAGGAAGGAGTTTGTTCTTGGTTTGTTTTGTTGCGTTATTTTGGTGATTTGTTCCATTAATTCATAATATGTTCCATTATTTTGTTATTTGCTCTGTTAATTTATAATTTGTTGCTTTCTTTGTTTTGTTGAGTCATGGTTTGTTTCAGTTATTTCGTTATTATATAATTTGTTTCAAATTTATATTTGTTCCATTAATGCATCACGTTATTACCGTGGAATGATGGTCCAAATTACATGCTTTTCTTTCAGGGATTGAGTATTAGGCCTGTGTTCAAAACTTTTTTTTTGAAAAAAAATTGTTTCGTTTGTTTTGAAGCTTTGTCTAGTTTGTTAGAATTCACATTCAAATCTTCGTCAAAATTCATGTTTACGCGCTTTACCTTCATTTGAGTTATCTCTGTGGGCTTCATTCTCCGTCTCCGAGACCTTCCCAAGATCGAATAATTTCACTTTACCAAGTGTTGAATTTTTATTTGCTCTTTCATTGATCCAATTTTCTTCTCTCGTGTGCAACGCATTTGGACTTGTTTACTACTTCTCGCGTGAGACACGTTAGGATTGTTTCCTTGGTAAAAAACAGCAGGTGCACCTGTTGTTCACAGCATCTTTCCTCTTCTCGCGTAAGATGCGTTAGGATTGTTTTCTCGGTTAAAAACAGCAGGTGTGCCTTTTGTTCACACCACCTTTCCTCCTCTCGTATGAGACGCATTAGGATTGTTTCCTCCGTTAAAAACAACAGATGCGCCTGTTGTTCACACCACCTTTCCTTCTCTCGCGTGAGATGCGTTAGGATTGTTTCCTCGGTTAAAAACAACAAGTACGCCTATTGTTCACACCACCTTTCCTCTTCTCGCGTGAGACGCGTTAGGGTTGTTTCCTCGGTTAAAAATAGCAGGTGCGCCTATTGTTCACACCACATTTTCCTCCTCTTGCATGAGATGCGTTAGGATTGTTTTACTCGGTTAAAAATAGCAGGTGCACCTGTTGTTCACACCACATTTCCTCCTCTCATGTGAGACGCGTTAGGATTGTTTTCCTCGATTAAAAACACCAGGTGTGCCTGGTGTTCACAGCACATTTCCTCCTCTCGCGTGAGACGCATTGGGATTGTTGTTTTCCTCGGTTAAAAACATCAGGTGCACCTGGTGTTCACACTATTCTCCAGCCTTTCTGCGTGAGACGCAGTTTGGCATGGAGCTTTACATCCTTTCTATGTGAGACGTAGTTTGGTTTGTACTTTCCTTGTTCCTTCCATCTGAGACGTGTTTATTTACTCACTTCTTTTCATGTGAGAAACGATTGGATTTGTTCTGCTTTGATTTATGCTTTCGTTCAACGTTGCATTCTTGTTTTGGTTGTAGCATTGTTTCATTACTTGTTATTTTCATTCAAATGTTTCATTGCATGATCATAAGTTATTTTCTGCATATCATTTTGCACCTTGCCCTCGAACTACACAGGTTTGATTCCTTGCTAAGGGATACGTAGGCAGCTTTCTAGTTCAACCATTGTCTTAATTTCCTTTCCCAAGTCTTACGGCCTCGTCAAATGGGTCATCTTTGGGCTTTGACATTCACTCACGTCGTTTCATGACTTTGAGCTCTATCAAAGACGGGCAACTGTAGACACCCCATTTTTTACCACCCGTAAGATTTGGGCACTTTGTGCTGTGCACACGATGATGAGAGTTACATTGCGTATGATTCGGATTCTCAACAAAGGAATCCAAGGTCAAGCTCTAAAATAATCCCAACACCTTCATATTTATACTATTCTTACCTTAGAGGTCCCCTTTTGAACATTGTGCCACCCTACACTAAGCCTAAAGCAGAGGAATAGGGGAGCACATTGGGGCCCGGCCGTGCCTCATTGGGAGCCGACCGTGGCCATTTGGGGCTGGCCGTGCCTTGTTGGCGATAAACACTTTTCTAGGAAAGAGCCCGCCAGCTGTCTACTTTTGAAGATATTTTCGACCTATTTTGCTCAAATTCTATAAATTCAAGGTCATATCTCTGTTTTGAAGGTTGAAAATTTTCCAAAGAGCCTATACACTCACTTGAGAGCCCTTTCTTCCTTGCCAAGTCATCTTTGAGCAAGCTTGCCATCCTTGAGCTATATCTATACACCATACCCACCCTCAAACATAAACCTTGGAGCCTTGGTTGAACCTTGAGAATCATAATTCAACCTTGAGAGTGTGCTAGGATTGAGTTTGATTTACAAAGTTTGTTCTCTTCAAGAGGTATAAGCTCATCACCTTTGTTTTTGCTTTCATTTCAATCTATCTCTATCTATTTCTTGTGTTCTTGTGCTGTTTTGAATCATTTTCAAGTGTTGAAACTTGGGTTTGAATAGCTACCAAAGGTAGAAAGGATTAACACTCTTTCTTGCACCTTACTTCATAGCTCACACCCCTATTTTTACACTCTTTTCTTTGACTTTTAAACTTTTTTTTAGAGTTTAAAAAGGGCAGAAAAAACATGGTTTAAAGTCTCAAAAGTGGAGGGGTTAGCCACCTCTCCTTGTTCTTGTTTACTAGTTTAGTGTCTTCTTGCTATTATCTATCTTTTTGTGCTCTTTAACATAATTTTTGGCCACTGTTTTTGTATGTTTTGGGGCTGTTTAGGGCTGTCCTAATGTATCAAATTAGTTTATGCTTTGAATATTTTACTTCTTGTGTTGTAAGTCCTCATGGTTTCGGTTATTTAGGCCTTAGACACCAAGCCATTTGAGTTGATAGCTTTTCTTTACTAGTTGTTTTATACAAAGAGTATCATTTTAATAATCAATCTTGCATAATAATTTATGCACCCTCCTTCCTTTCTTCTTTTATTTTGCTTGAGAGTTATTTCAAAAGATTGATGGTTATTCAAGGCATGGGAAAGAGACCAATGCTCAATGGCTTAACCTCTACGGAGGTTCATCGTCAAGGTGTAGTCTCTCTTTTATGCCCAGAAGCACTTCTCATTTGACGTTTCTTCTCATTTAGTGGACTTAACTATCACTATGGACAAATTGACTAAAGAATGGAAAGACTAATAAAATTGGCTTAAAATCAATGAACCAACATAAAGAAAAGGGATTAGAATAGTTGGATTCAGCCGAACGTTATGCTGAGTCCATCGTGTCAAGAATCGTCACATGATGTGTTGATGAGTCTTGAGACGTGTCTACCTCCCTTTTTGAATTTCCATGATAGGAGAGAGGGGTGGTTGTATTCATTGCATTTATTAATTTTTTTGTCCAAACATGCCAGAAATCATCAAACAATCAACTTGCTATCGTTGATGGTTTCGGACTCGAATTCGTTCTTCTCTTAAGTTCCCCACGACAAAGAAGAGAAAAAGAGACAAACATGGCCTAGAAAGGCTCTGTCTGCACTGTTCTCACTTTAGAGCACAAAAATATTTTTAACATGAAATTAGGGCACAACCGGCTGTTTTTGGAGCCGGCCGGGTCTCATTTGGAGCCAGCCGGCCCCAAATGTTTGGTAAACAATGAATTTTGCAGAAACAAAAGGCAGTGGCTGAGAGTGAAATAGAGCAAGTCTGGGCAGACAGAGTAGTTTTTGGACACTGTGCATACGATCGTTGTGCCTCATTGTTGCTTGTATTAATGTTATAATTGTAATTATTGTTGTTGTAAATAAGTATTGTTGCAATTTCAATGTTGTAATTAGTATTGTTATAATATCCATGTTGTAATAAAATTAGATAGCTAGTTAATTTAGAATTCATTCGAATATGTAATAAGTAGTTAGTTCATTAAGCTAATTAGCCTCCATTTAAATTTGTAATAGTTAGCTTAATCGAAACATTTGGACACTCATTCGGACCCTCTTGCATGAGGGCAAATATGTAATAATCGTGTATGTTTTCTAACCCCCACTTCTCTCTCCCTTTCATTTACCCGCTTACAATGGTAGCATAGAGCATCATATTTACTTAGCATTTTCCATGATTTGCATCCATTCGTCTTGCATACATAAGGTTCGGCTCATCATACTAATCAAATGTCAATTTCAAGTTCATTACTCGAATATGTGCTTTTATCATATCTCTTGAATTGAATCATATACCATTCTAGTAGTTGAACCTATGTAATTGCATGGTTGCATGTGTCATATTAGTCATTTTGCATTAGTTAGGAGCATGTATATTTTCTAATTAGTTTGCTTTCTTTGGCTTACCTCAAAGTACTAGGCGAGTATTTTGTGTTTTAGCATGTCGCATCGCATGTTTGTGTTGCCGTATCGAGCATATTTTCCATGAGGCTAAGTGCTTAAGTGATATATCTCTTGAATGCCAGTGGATGAAGGTTAATTTGCTCAAATTGGGATGCATTGCTTAATGTATATACAAACTCACCTTTTCAAGTGAGGCGTATTTAAAACAATTTTTCAAACAAACATAAAATCAAAGTGTTCCAACTTTTGCAAATTGGTCTATACTTGAGTGCAACACATAGTAATGTTAGCATAATAATCGAAACAAGAGCATATGATGTAAATAAGAATCACATCATGATTAGTAGAGGCTAATCTTTAATAGGGTTAGTAGGGTGCTCAACTCATGACCTTCCCCTCTCATACCTAAGTTCCCGAGCCGAGATACTTTAGTGATGACAGACTAATGGCCTTTTGGCATGAGTCACGGGTTCCCTAAATTTTCCAAAAATATTTAGGTGACGACTCTAAAATCTGACAAAGCAATCTATTTTTGGCATTTGGTTCAAACATTGATTTTCAAAACGAATTACCGAATTTAGACTCATTTGTGTTTTTTTTCTGCTTCACATTGCACTTGTGAAATCAGATTCAAAACCACAGGAGTCCAAACTGTAGGGCTAGTCGTATCCGAAAGGAGTATGAAAAGCAAGCTACACTCTCCTCCCTTAGGATGTTTGGTCCTCCAAACTTAAATTCCTTCTTCCATAAAGAATGTAGGGTCTAATGGAAAGAGATCTGGGTATCTTCTTTTCATATCATTTTCTCTTTCCCATGTTACATATATGCCACAGTGATTTTGTCAATCCACTTTTACTAACGGTATTTCCTTGTTCCTCAATTTCTTGATCCAACAGTTAACAATTTGAATGGGTCGTTCTTTATATGTATAATCATCAGTCAACAAGACGTGAGTCAGCTCAATCACATGGAAAGGATCTCGAAGATAATCCCATAACATGGACACATGAAACATGTTATGCATGTGCTCCATATTTGGAGGAAGTGCCACTTGATACGCTACCGGATTAGTCTTTTCAATGATTTCATAAGGCCCAACGAACCGGGGTGCTAACTTGCCCTTAGCTCCAAAATGAGTTTTCCCTTTTATCGGTGTGACTTTTATGAAAACATGATCTCTCACTTCATATTCTCTATCCCGCCTACGCACATCCGTATAGCTTTTCTGTCGGCTTTGTGCTGTCTTTAACCGTTGATGAATGAACTTCACTTTTTCCATTGTTTCTTGCACAATTTCGGGCCCCAACAAAGGTCTATCTCCAACTTCTGCCCAGCAAAGTGGTGACCAACATGTTCTGCCATATAATGCCTCGTAGGGCGCCATGCCAATACTTGAGTGAAAACTGTTGTTATAAGAAAATTTGTCTAGGGGCAAATGAGTCTCCTAATTTCCTTAGAAGTCTAGAACACACATACATAACATATCCTCTAATGTTTGTATTGTCCTTTTAGATTGCCCATCGGTCTGCGGATGATATGCACTGCTCAATAGCAATTTGGTCCCCAATGCCTTTTGCAAGCTTTGCCAAAGTCTCGAAGTAAACTTCGGATCCCTATCAAAGACAATGGACACAGGAACTCCGTGCAATCTCACAATTTCATTAATATAAATTGTAGGCAACTTATCCGCATTATAAAATGTCTTCACAGGTAAGAAATGAGCAAATTTTGTTAAACGATCAACAATAACCCAAATTGAATCCATACCTCTAATGGAGCGAGGTAGTCCAACGATAAAATCCATAGTGATGTGCTCCCATTTCCACTCCAGAATTGGTAAGGGTTAGAGCAATCCTATGAGTTGTTAGTGCTCGGCTTTAACCTGTTGGCATTATAAGCATTCAGACACAAACTCGGCAATATTCTTTTTCATTCACGATCACCAAAAATTGAGCTTTAAGTCTTGATACATTTTTGTATTCCCCAGATGAACGGAAAATTTTGAACTGTGGGCTTCTTAATACATTTTTATAACACCTACCTCCTTAATTAATTGTTAAATTACGTGATTTGCCTTAATTATGTGTTTATATGCAAAATTATGTGCCATGTGTTTTATGTGTCATGTGTTCATTGTATTGGAGTAATGGGAACAGATAGATAGAAATGGGAAGTAAACTTGTCTGAATCAGTAAACCATAAGATTAAAATTAAATATTTGAAATAGGCAATTAGAGCCTGATTCACAGTAGTACGTTTCAATTTAGGCCTCGTTTGGGAACTAGCTTTTTTAGCAACTTTTTGGTTTTTTGGCTAAAATATGATGTAAAAAAAACTAATATGTTTTGGATGACTTTTTAGCTTTTTATGAAAAGATGTGCAAAAAGTAGAGAGAAAATGGAATATTTGACTTTTTGGTATAGATTGTTGGTTTTTTTGGCTTTTTTGGCAACTTTTTGGCTTTTTGGCTAAAAAAGCCACTTACCAAACAAGGCATGTTAATTGAAGTGGCTTGTGATAAGAATTGAGTTGGTAAGAAATTAAACTTAGAATTAGGAAGACCCAAACAAGACCTAACTTTACTCATCAAATAAGAGCTAGATAGAGATAGATATTTTCGTAGGGACTTGAGAGAATTCTAGAGACAAAAGAGAAAGAGAGAAACCTAGGGTTCAAGAAGAAGAAAGGGGAATTGACCAATCTTCATCAAATCATCAACTTAAAGTAAGAAATTTCCCTTAATCTCATAATTAAAGTTGTTCTCATCATGAAATTATGAAGCAAGGTGGTGTACGTTATTGTTTAGAACCCTAAAGAGCAAAATTCTTGGAAATAACTCAAGGTGTTAGCATCCATGGCATTATTCTTGTTTATTCATTTGTTTCTATCATGAGTTGTGAGATTTGAGGAGAAATCTTTATGGACTTTGATTTGGGAACTCACAACATGCCTCGTTTTGTTTTTCTTCTTAACTTCAAGCTTTTGGATCTTGTGAATGGCCAAATGGGTTTTGTTTTAAAGCTATGTTTTTGTTTGAAGTTAGAGTTATAGAATTGAGGATGTTTTTATGAGTTTTGGGCCTTGTTTGTATGAAATTGAAGTTGGTTTTGGAAAAAGGAAAAAGTTCCATTTTCAGCAGAATTTTCGAACTGTTTTTCACCTAGACTGCTCGAGCAGCCTGGTCCACAGCACGAGCAATCAGGCCTCCTCTGGCCAAAATTGCATTCTGCTTAAGCACCGCTCGTGCGGCCAAGGCCACTGCACGTGTGGCCAATAGGGCAGGTTTAGTCTATTTTTCCGTCTATGTTTCTGACTTTTGGGCCTCCGTTTACATGGTTTTCACATGGTTTTCATGTGCATTAGCATCTTATAAACATGATGGGAATTAAGGAACAAAAAAGAGAGATTTAGGGATGAAGTAATGAGTAAACTGAACCATTGAGGCTATATGTTGAACCATTGTGCTTGTATGTGTTTATATAGGTCAGACGCTGCATCCTATCCACATGTTACAAGGAGCCAACTGTGAGTAACAATGTTGTAAAGATTTGTTTGAGCCATATTTCTTTCTGACTATTCTTGTTAAGGACTGTTTCTAAAGCGATATGATTTATTGAGTAAATAAGTATTCCACCTCATGCAATATTTTTACGTGGCCCTTACCCGGGGGTAACAATACCGTGGTTATATTCACGTGGCCCTTACTCAGGGGTAACAATACCGTGGCTATGTTCACGTGGCCCTCGCCCAAGGGTAACAATACCGTGGCCTATATTCATGTGGCCCTCATCTGAGGGCAACAATACTGTGGCCTATATTCGTGTGGCCCTCACCTGGGGGTAATAATACCATGGCCAAGTGTGTACAAGAGATTGAGTTATATGATCTTATCGACTATGATTTTAAAGACCGCTACATGTAAACGTGCATCCTTATGGTTGCTATGCTTTTATTTAACAAACATGATATTGCTATGTGAATTGACCTTGATGTTTAAACGGGCATTATTCCTAACCTCTTTACACATTTGTTATTCACTGGGTTTTAGCTCACAGTTTATATTTGTTATGTAGGTGATCAAACTCAAGAAAGGACCTAAGGGCATCAACCTACCTTCTGTTTTGTAAAGCCAACCGTTGTACCTTACTTTGAGGTTTCGTTTGAACTAACTCCAAGGCTTTTGGGTGATTATGAGTTCACCCTTTTGTAAAGTAATCAAGTGATCTTTTGTTTTATAAAGTTTTCATTAAGGGATTAATTCCCTAAGTGTTGTATATGTGTTGTATATGATTTTGGCATACATGTATGATATCATAATAGGTGCTTGTACAGTGATGCATGTTAACATTTGTATATTCATTTTAGTTTCACAGCTCATTAGACGATGTAATGTTACATCATTGGCTTCCGCCAGCCCCTATTACTTTTTACTGTTAAGCAGGCCTTTGTTAGTCTTGGATTACTGGCCGGTTACGTCTCTAATCCCGTGAGGCGGGGGTTGGGTCGTGACAGTCATGTTCTAATGCCATATTCTAACGGTTTGAGTAAATGATGACCATTAGAATATGACATATTGTCCTCATCATAATATTGCTTCTAGTTTCTATCATTGAAGAGCTATCAGGGGACACTTGTGCTAGAAAAAAGTAATTTCAAGTTTTCAAAATATTAACAAGTTTAGAAGTATATGGAAGATATGTTATGAAGTGTTAATGAGTACCTAGATGAGTCAATTAGGTTTTTGAAATTTACTATTAAGTGAGTCTAAAATAATCACAGCGTATGTATAAATAGGTGTCATAAGTTGAGAAGAGAAGAAAAAAAGCCTCTAAGAGTGAGGAAGAAAACATATTATTTGGTAATTCACACTTTCCATGTTGTTTATGTAGTTAATGTCAAATTTATCTATCAATTTTTGTTAGTTTCATTAATGAAAAATCAAAATGGTAACTTGACTTAAAGTATAATTAAATCAACTATCACAATTAAAAATAATGTAACTAAAATGAAATTTTGATAAAAGTTTAACTCTTTTAAGTATAATTAATCTAAATACCTCCTATGTTGTCTATCTTATTTTAGCTTCATTTTGTGATAAAGCTAAACAAAATTTGTAAAATGCTCTAAATGTGCCTGTCTTGATGAAGATGCTCTTATTATTTTATTTAAAATAATCTCTTTTTTTAGGCAAATAATAGAATATTAGTAGGTTAGTTAATTAGATTACAATGAAAGGGTCACAATTGCTCCTTCACCTCAAATCATAAACCCTTGATCTTCTTATTATCCCAAGGGATAATTATAAGAACTATTAGGTCAATTGTCTTATCCGTTAATTTGAAATAATCTATAAGGCAGGAAAAAAATTAAGAAAATTAGAGGGCCATCTATTCTCATCCATAGATAAGTAGGTGCATGTATGAGACTATCCATGGAGTTTATGGTTCCATTAATTAAGATTAGTACATTTTATTTATGGAGTGTACATGTGAAGAAATGTGTATAAGAGAGAGGAAAGGTAGTTGGTTGGAGAGGGAAAAAGTTGCACCAATGTTTTGTAAGAGGTAGTTGGATGGAATGACTTAGAGATGGGAGAAGAAATCTCATTTAAAATTTGTGTATAAGCGAGAGAGAGAAGAGAGAGAAAGATGGAAAGTTGCCTAAAGTGTAACATTGCTTACAAGTCTCAAGCCATAAGATATGCTTCCAGGATTAGAGGCTTTTACATCGGACTTGCTTGATAACTCATTTTAAATTTTTATTTTTATTCTTATAAGCAAAGGTGGGTCTCTTCATATATGCATGAAGGAGTTATGAGTGTACAACTTTTTGAGTATTTCTGCATATTGTGTATCTTTTGTTATAGGTCGAACTGTATGTGTGGAACTTTCATTAGCAACTGAATAGATACAAAGATAAGGGATATGAAAATGAAACCCTTTTCTTGCCCTTTTTGTAGGGCCATAAAACCAGTCTACAAAACCACCAAAACACAAGTGGTTGTCACCTACAAACATTAACGTTATAATCTCAGCCTTATATTTTGTAGTTTGTAACACTTTCTCTAATATTTTGTTGATGAATTAATGTTATAGTTGTCTTTAACCTTTCAGATGGCCCTAATTGACAAGAGTTGGATGACAATAAAAAATAGACTAAGCAGTAGGGAGTATCAAGAAGGGGTTAATTATTTATTGAATTTGCGATGAGAAATGTAGGCCTGGAGGATAAGATTCAATGTCCATGTATCGATTGCTTGAATGACAAAATACATGTGAACCACGTTGTCAGGATTTATTTGATTCGAAGAGAGATATCTCTTTCTTACAAGAGTTGGGTGCTCCATGGGGAACTAGTCCCCATGGCTGAACCTCTCATATCGAATGAAGGTCACCATGACATGTGTAGTCGAATTGTTGGGGAAGATTAGGATGATGAGGATGAGTTGCCTACTATGTTGGAAGAGGTTTGCAGAGGTTTTACAATGGATGATGAAGGGAATGAATTACCTGCTAGTTTTGAGAGTGTGGATAGGCAAAACTTTGATAAGTTATTTGAAGATGGTCAACATAAACTGTACCCAGACTGCACAAGGTTTACTGCGTTGTCATTTGTTATTAAGATGCTTCATATTGAGGTCTACAACAAGTGGAGCAACAACTCGTTTGTTATGGTTATGAAAGTTTTCAAAGCCACTCTACCCGAGTGTGATGAGACTGTTCCATGGACCATATATGTTGCCCAAAAATTCTTGCATGACTTGGGTTTGGGCTACATTCCCATTCAAGCGTGCAGGTATGACTGTGCACTGTTTTGGAAGGAGAATGCAAATCTTGATAATTGCCCCAAGTGTAAAGAGCCTAGGTACTAGTTAGACGACAAGAAGTATACGAATATCCCTCATAAGATATTGAGGTACTTTTTGTTGACAGCAAGATTGAAGAGATTGTATATGTCCAAGAAAACCACTACATATATAAGATGGCACAAGGAGAAACATGTGGATGATGGAATATTGAGGCATCCAATTGATGGTGAGGCATGTAAAGACTTTAATTGCTAACATCCTATGTTCGCCATGGATCCACGAAATGTAAGGCTAGGTCTCGCCACCGATGGTTTCAATCCATTTGGAAATATAAGCACATCGTGCAATAAATGGCATGTTATCCTAATTCCTTACAATCTCCTACAGTATAATTGTATAAAAGAGCCTTTTTCCATGATGTCATTGCTTATCCCTGGATGATCAACACCTAGAAGAGATATCGATGTTTACTTACGGCCATTAATTGATGAGTTAAAGGAGTTATGGGGAAATGAGGTGCAAACTTACGATGCCAAAAACAAACAATCTTTTAGAATGCATGTTGCAGTGATGTGGACCATCAATGACTTCCCTACATATGGTAACATGTCAGGGTGGACTACCAAAGGTTATTTGTCTTGTCCCATTTGCAATGAGGACACATCATCATAAAGGTTAACAAGTAAGATAGGGTACATGGGAGCTCGTCGTTACTTGTCCAAGAATCACAGATAGCATAGAAGCAAGTTGTTTACCGGATAAAGTGAGTTTAGGTGCAGACCTTTGGAGTTATCAGGGGAGCAAATATTAGAGCAAATTGAGATTGAGACATACAAACCATTTGGAAAACATCCAAATAACAGGAAAAGACAAAGGGGCGAAAAACTAGTGTTGAATTGGGCAAAGAGAAGCATTATGTTTGAGTTCCCTTACTAGAAGACGCTCAAGCTTCGACACAACCTTGATGTCATGCACATAGAGAAGAACATATGTGACGATTTGGTGGGGACATTATTAAATGTGGATGGGAAGAATAAGGACACGGAAAAAGTACAGATTGCTTTAGCAAATTTAAAAATCCAAAAGGTTACACCTACAGAGACGTAGAGATGGGTCATTTATCAAGCCTCCACCAACTGTGTACACATTATCCACGAAAGAAAGATAAGGCTTTTTGTGATTTTTTGAAGTCAATCAAGTATCCTGATGGGTACACAGCAAACATCGCCAAATGCATGAATACTCACAGTAGCGAAATCTCAGGGCTCAAAAGTCTTGATTGTCATGTGCTTCTACAATGACTACTTCCTGTTAGGATGCACGGGTATCTTAACAATGAAATTGGTACCACACTTTTTGATTTAGGAAATTTCTTCCGACAATTGTGTTCAAAGACATTAAATGTGACAGATTTACATAAGCTAGAAAATCAAATCATACTTGCACTTTACAAGCTTGAGAAGATTTTTCATCCAGTTTTCTTTGATGTCATGGTTTACTTGGCTGTTCATTTGCCGCATGAGGCTATACTTGGAGGGCCAGTGCAATATCGATGGATGTACCCAATTGAATGGTAATTATTTACGCTCTTACCATCCAATTGTCATCAACCTTTAATGGTAGTCCATATTGTTGTATAGTCTTGATATAATAAATTTGTTTCCTCTTATAGGCTACTTGGAATTCTAAAAGGATTTGTTGCCAATAAAGTGCATCCTGAAGGTTCAATAGTGGAGGCGTACATTTCCAAAGAGTGTACAACTTTCTGCTTGATGTATCGTGATAGAATTGAAACAATGTTTAATTGAGAAGAAATGAATGATAACGATGGTGACCACGGCTCGGGGTTAGCCATCTTCTCTCAAAATGTTCGTCCATTTGGTATAATCAGTAAGGTACCAGATGTGTGTCTACGAACAAGAGATGGCTCACTGGTTTGTCTTATACAATAGATTTGAAGTGGAACAATATCTAGAGTGCGTTTTCACACTAGAAAAAATTTATTGAGCAAATTTATGTTTGTCCATTGAAGTTAATTATATCTCTTACTTATGACCTCTTGTTATTAAATAGAGAACACAAGAACAATTTGCAACACGGAATTACATGTGACGCGACAAAGAGGCAACGCCAAGAATTTCCTAAATGGTTCAAAGAGCGTGTAAGACCTATATATATATCCAACATTTGAGCACCTTATGATATAACATACAAAAAGTAACATAACATGTATTGCTTATGTAAATGAATCACCTGCGGAATCAAGGGTCGCCAGAATCAACCAATGAATTGTGGTCGTTGGCCAATGGTCCTAGTGCAATAGTCAACACATATTCGGGATGCATTTCTAATGGTGTTCGATTTCATACCGTCGACCATGATAACCATCATAAAACTCAAAATAGTGGGTTGGTTATAGTAAAGGAGCATGAGGGTCATCCAATGCATTTCTATGGTTACTTGAGCAAAGTGTAGGAAATGACATAGTTGTTTAGACATCGAGTTATTTTGTACCAATGTGAATGGTTTAACACCGGTAGCAAGAAGACTTTTCTCACAGATTCACATGTCACAAGTGTTGATGTAAAAAGTCGATGGTATGAACATGACCCCTTTGTATTCCCAGCTCAAGTAGAACAAGTATTCTACATTAATGATACCAATTTAGATGGGAATTAGACAGTGCAGAACGATTCCACCATCGAGGAATCTGGAATGTGCCAGAAATGGATGGTTTACCTGATGATGCTCTACCGGTATGCAAATTGAAGGCATTATCGATGAAGGGGTTTTGTGTAGAGATGATATTGAAGGTGAAATTATTCTAAATACGGTGGTTTTACAATCTCATAGTCAAACACAAGTTGAAACTGTTGATGATGCTTTCATTTGTGATATGGACGAAGATGACTTCATTGTGAACGATGATGAGCAAGAAGAAGACGAATTGGACATTGATTCAGATATAAATCATGACATAGAACCTTGATGTATTTATGTAATAAATAGTGATTGAGGAGATACTACCACAGTTTTTGTTATATCTGTCTTTTCTATCACTTGCAAATTGACATAGATGGATTAATATATATGTGGAAATAATATTTTGATGGATTAACTTTATTACTTATATACTTTGTTAATTTTAACTTTTCATGTATATATTTGTACACATTTAAAATTTGTGCTTATCCATGTGCTCATTGTGCTCTTTGCCTTTGATTATTTTACAATTTCATAGAATGACTCCTGCAAAGAAGATGCCTTTAGCACCACCAAAGAGGGCATTAATTGAACCATACTCACCCCCGACCAATACAACTACACCTTGTCTTGAAGGTCTTGCAGCAAATGGATCTAAGACTATTGCACCATCTCCGTCTGAAACGAATGCACCAACTCCTCAAAGTCAAACGAGTAACGCAAGTAATTAACTATGTTTCATCTAGCAAAAATTTATCTATTTGGTAATATTTTTAAATTTGTAAATACACTAATAATGGTGGTGTTTGTTCAAGCTTTTTTTACCCAACTTCTAGCTTTTAGCTTTAAAAAAGCAGATTCAAACTGTTTGGTGGGCTTCAATTAGCTTCAGCTTAAACTTCTACAACTTATACGGAGGGTAAAAAAATCTGAATTTCAGAAGCTGCTTGGGGCTGCTTCGGATTGTACAGCTTATGTAGAGGTTTATGCGAAAGGTAAAAATACTTAAATGCCCTTAGTGTTTTGCCCTAATCTTTCTCTTTGGCAAGAGATACAGTAGCAAGAAGCAATGCAGCAGCATACATGCGAGTCTGGTTTGCTTCCGATGCTGGTTCACTTCCGATGATGTGTGGCTTCGGTGCATTTTTTATCTAAATGTGATGTTGAAGAAAAGATCCGCAGAGAAGTTGGTCTCTGTCTCAGCATAATTCTTTGTCTGATAAGTGGTGAGAAGTTTAAGCTTTCTTTTGTAATTCCTTTGATGTATATAGCAGCTTCTTCTTTGTTTAGGCATCTTTATTGTGGAGTTGGGTGCTGTGTTGGTTCCTATTTTGCAGTTTGTGAATCAATTAGTTTCCAATTTTTCTTCTTGATTTTTTTTTTTTTTTTGTTAAAATTCATATTCAGAGCTCCAAGGAAATAATTATTAAAATATAATAAATTTATTTTTGTGTAATATTTATTTCATTGTTATTATTATCTAAAAATAATATCAATATTTTTAATTTGATGTTGAAAGGATCTCTTAATATGTAATTAATAGCAAAAAAAATCTAGAAAAATTGAACTTACAACTACCAAGGGTAAGAAAGACATTTATATAGCAAAAAGCTACTTCACAGTTACTTAACAAACACTACTCGGCAACTTAAATTTATAATCCAACAGCTACACCAAACAGATTAACAACTTCTGATTAAAGTCATAATCTATAATCTGTTAAGCTATAATCTATAATCTATTTTAACAGCTACACCAAACGGCACCAATATTATGAACATGAAGGTGCATCTTCATTAAAGCGTGTGCAGGGACCAACAATTGGAAAAGCGACAGAAAAAATAATTGTGAACAATAATGGAAACAGGCTCTACATTCCAATCACTGTGACATTCAATGCATTGGAAGGTGTGCTAGCAACCCCAGGATCTAATGAGATCGGCCTTCAGGTTGGGAGGATGTGCCCGATTCAAGGCGTTTCCAGTTGGACTGTTGTTGATCTAGAGACAAAAGGGGCTGTTGTACAAGCTGTCTGGGTATGATTTACTTTCAGTCATGATTTGTGTGGATTCTGAAATAAGTGTTTTTTTCATGTCCATATAGGATAGATAGTTAGTAACTTTGTTTTATTTTGAAGTGCTAATTGTTGGTTATGAAAGATAAAAGCCTAATTACATAATCAGTATGCAATGTGTTTAAAATATTGAACATTTTGTGAAGTTTCGAATACCTGTTAAGGTTTTCTTACTGTAAATAAATATTTTCAGCTTTCACATGTGCAGTGATGTTACTTATTTGGTTTGTAATGATTATAGGATAAATTTGAAATTGGGGATGATTATGAGGACAATTCACTATGTCAGCAAGTTGTGGAAAAGAAGTGTTATGTGTTACATAAAGATTGGAAGTGCAGAATGAAGAAGAAATGGGAGAAGCTTATGAATGCAGGAACTAACCCCTATGCTCATCCATATAAAGGAGTAGATGATTGGAAGTATTTGATTGATCATGTATGGTTGGATCTCGAGAACAAGGTATGTCATGATTTAGTTATAAAATAGTAATGTATTATTAACAAATAACTGAAATCTTCGTGAATGAATGATCAATTTATATACCTATAAACAACTCTAATCCACTCGCACGTACAACCACCTTCAATATTACTAAATACTCTTATCAATAATAACTATATATGTAACAAACCCTTATGATGTGGATTATGTTGTGTCGCTACGATGCTGGCAAACTTAATAAGAGCAAGCTACTCTACAATCACACTAGTGGGTCTCAATCTTTTCCAGCGACGATGAGCATTGTAGTGAGATATATTTCATTGATTTTGTGAACTTTATCCACACTTATTTAATATGTTATCACATTAATGAAGGAGTGTTGATCTCATTGTTTGGCATTGTCAGGGGTGAAGGAAAATGATGGACTATTACCAGATATCTATGATTTTTACAATGACACTCATCATAATAAGAAAACAAAAGAGTGAATTGTCCTACATGCCGTGATTTACATGCAAGTATTCCAATCATTTGGACACTCATAGTAACTATTGCGTTTGCTTTATATTAACAATATTTATATTTTAGAATTACAGGAGCATATGACGACGGTGCAGGATGAGTCTATCACCTCTAGAACACCGATGACGCAAAAGGATATCTCAAGAGCGGTTCTTCGAAAGAAGAAGGGATACTTGAGAGGATTTGGGGTCAGACCAAAGCCCTCTGCCTGTGAATCTAGGTCAAATGCTGCATTATAAGCACGTGAGGAGCAATTGAAAAGGCTTACATCTGAGTTGGAGGTAATCCGTGAGGAGCAGCAGAGACACTGTGAAAAGCAGCAAAAAAAGGAAGAGGACTAAAAAATAAAAGAGGTAGAGAATGCAAGACAACATGAGGAGATGCAGAGGCAGATTTTTGGACTTCAAAGCATGTTGGCGCAAGTTTTGGAAAATGGTAGCCACCAAATTGCCCACCATAGCTAGTCATGGTAATGGGTAAGTGTGTTAAACCATATTTCATTATATTTATGTTCAAAGTAAAGGCAAACAAACGTGTGATGAGAATATAGATGAAAAATCTATAGGCGCAAAATACAAAAACAAAAACAAACGTGTGAGTAAAGTCTATAGATAAAAAATACAAAAACAAACCAAAATAGGAAGAGATCAAGGATTTTGTTAGGCATGTATTCACATATGAAAACAATTTATTATCCCTGTATGCCACAACCCAATAGCCAGATAGCATTCAATCTGTAAGATAGGTTAATGTTTTCTTAAACTTACTATTTTGTAAATGTACTATTTTGTGTTCTGTTGCTTCATTGACGCCGAATAACTAGGGGTGACCATGGTCTGGATTGGTCTGGATTAGGGTAAAACCAGGACCAATCTGTTATCTACGGTTCCTGAAAAATTGGAACCAATCCAATCCGTTTAAATTGTGGAACCAACCCAAACCAATCCATTTAAACACAGATTGGATCAATTTAGGACCACGAATTCACATAATTAAATAACAAAAAAATATATATAGAACATTTTAATTTTATAAAAACAGAAAGATAGCATCATATTAATTCCACAATAGAAACATGTCTTTCCATAATAGCGACATAATGTTCTAAAATTTAAACAACCATAAGAAAACTGGTTCCACCATAAGTATTTAGACCATTACAAATTAAAATTAAAAACCAACAAACAAAAGCAATAAAAAAAAGATACTATGCAGGTTTAGGTTTGGATTTAGGTTTTATACGGAATAAAAGAAGATACTATACGGGAGTGTGTATAAAATAAATATAGGCTATTTGTATATGGTCTGGATCGGTTTCAATCCAAAACTGTGTGGTTCAGTCCAGAACCAATCCGTGGACTACGGATTTTTAATTTTTCAAGCCGAAACCGAACCACGAATTCAAAAAACCAATCCAAACCTACTGGATTGGACTAGACCAAATCGGATCACAGATTTTACGAATTCCTTACTCAGCTCTACGAATAACATAGCAGCCAGCGGGAATACCTGAGAGTATTGCACCAGCATTGTAGCACCGATAATTAGCATAGCCACCATAATCTTCTTCCTTACCCTGTTCAATAGGACACACGGTTAGATATTTAGACAACAAAATGTTATGAAAAAAAGGCGAAAATGGGCCATTTGGGGGCAAAAATTGGAAACAACATCAAAATACCACCGAGATCATAATGGTCACCTCAAACTAGATTAAATAAAACTTGTGATAGCAAGCAGCGCATCAATAAGATGCACGACTAGAGATTTACACCAAAAATTGTGAGGTAAAAAGGCGAAAACGGGCCGTTTGGGAGAAAAAATTGGAAACAGCCCCCAAACAACCCCGAGATCATCACGGTCATCTAGAAGTACATTAAATAAACTTGTGACAGTAAGCGGCATGTCGATAGGACGCACACTTAGATATGTAGACAACAAAATGTTATAGAAAAGGCAAAAATGGGTCGTTTGGGGGCAAAAATTGGAAATAGCATCGAACACCCCCGAGATCATAATGGTCACCTTGGCCTAGATTAAAGATACTTGTGAGAGCAAGTGGTGTGTCAATAGGATGCACGGTTAGAGATTTAGACAAAAAATTGTGAGGAAAATAGGCGAAAACGGGCTAGTTGGGGGAAAAAACTTGGAAATAGCCCCCAAACAGCCTCGAGATCATCACGGTAACCTAGGACTAGATTAAATAAACTTGTGAGAGCAAGTGGCATGTTGATATGATGCACGGTTTGATATTTAAACAACAAAATGTTATGGGAAAGGCTGCAACGAGTCGTTTGGGGGGAAAAATTATAAACAGCCTTGAAACACCTCTAAGATCATAATGGTCACCTTGGCCTAGATTAAATATACTTATGAGAGCAAGCGATGCGTCAATAGAATGCACAGTTACATATTTAGACAGACAAATGTGATGAAAAAAGGCGAAAAATGGGCCGTTTGGGGGAAACAATTGGAAATAGCCTCGAAACAGCCCCATTATCATAACCGTTATCGCAGCGTAGATTAAACAAACTTGTAAGAGCCCTGGGCTACATCGATAGGATGCACAATTAGAGATTTATGCAAGAAATTGTCCATTGAAATGCCAAAATATGCGTAGTTGGAAGCAAAAAAGGACATAGCATGAGTAAACCTCTAATGTAACAAACTTTTCTTGGCAACCTCATATACGAAAGATATGCTTTCGGCTTCACAGAGATGCAACAGCTGGACAAATAGGAGTTATGGCCGATACTGAATAAAGTGCATTCACAAAATTACCATATAGCAAAAGGCTACATATTATTTCAATTACCTTAAGACTCCAACAAAATGTTTTCAGAAAATCCTATCAATCACATGGACTTACAATTGATAGAATTTTACACTTCACCCTAGAAACGGCTGCCACAACTTACAACGACTCTTTAAATAGTGGTGTGACTAAGTTCAAAATATCTTGAGCCTGCGACAAAACTCCACTTTTTCCACATAGTTCTTGAAATAGTAACAAAAATAGACATTTCTTTAAAGAACAATAAAAAAAAAAGCCTTATTTGAGTAAAAACCATAGATGAAATACTCCGGGGATGAGGCCAATGCGGTTGGTATTGAAAGTAGATGACAAACAACATTGGAAATAATCATAGTGATAGAATTGTAATGTTTCCTAGATATATACATATGAATGTTGTTGTTTTATTTACAAAATGGTATTGAAAGTTCAATAATTTGTTCTTGTTACCTTTATTGAAACTGGACATTATGCAATTTTTGTCCAATTTTACAATCATTTGATGTGCAAATTTTTCATAAAAAAAAGTACCTGACATTATTTCTCCTTTTATTTGGTACAGATGGATGAACTTGTGCACAAAGCTGAATTGTACAGGACTAGTTGGCACTTGTTACATTTTTTGAAGAATTGTATACTTTTGGATAGATGGTTTAGTGGAACATATATGGATAGACTAGTAGTTATATTTTTGGATGAATGTGTATGGAAAATATTTAGGTAGACTACTAGTTATATTTTTTGATAGATGCACATGGATAAAAATTTAAAACATAATAACAAGTACTTGTTATGTTTTAAATTTTTATGCTATATGAATGTGACTTGGATGATTATATAGATTACAAGTGGATTTTTAATTGGAGAAATATGCAGTTTAGAATTACTTGTGGATGAAAACTTATAATAGTTGCTGACTTTCATTAAATAGGTTCAGGATTGGATGTTTTATGTATTTTTTCAAATGTTCATGATTCAATTGATTTGAATGATGCTTGCAAATTACATATTATATTGAATGGATTAGATGAATTCTTGTAAATTACAGGTTTATTTTGCTGGATGTTGGCGACCAAATTTTGGTTTTTTTTTTCCTATTTTGGCAACCAAGTGATTAGTCAAGAAATATAAGTAATACTTTTGCCAACTAAATAAGGTAGGTGAGATGGTACATTTGGTGACTAAATATTTAGTCGTTAAAATCATTAATTTTGGCAACCAAAGGATTTCATCGCTAATAGGTCAATTGTAGGCTAAAGTTTTAGTTGCGCAAACATTCTTTTTGGCGACTAACATGTTTGGTCATGGAATGTGACAATTGACGACCAAACTTTTTGGTTGTGAAATGTGCCAAATGTCGACCAAACTTTTTGGTTGTGGAATGTGACAATTGGCAACCAAATTTGTTGGTAGTGAAATGTGACAATTGGCGACCAAACTTTTTGGTCATGGAATTTGCCAATTGCTGACCAAACTTTTTGATCGTGGAATATGCCAATTACCAACCAAACTTTTTGGTCGTGGAATGTGACAGTTGCTGACCAAACTTTTTGGTCATTCAATGTAACAATAGGCAAGTAACATGTTTAGTCGTAGAATGTGATAATTGGCGATTAACATGTTTGGTATGGAAAATATGACTTTTCACGACTAAATTGTTTTAGCTACTAAATGGATTAATCATAGTAATTATAAATTTAGCAACCAAAAATTTAGTTGGCAAATAGAACTTTTTCCCGACTAAAAACTTTTTAGTCGCTAATTACTTTTTGCGACTCTTAATTGGCGACCAAAGTGGCAACCAAAAAAATTAGTCGCGAATAACTTTTGCTGACTAAATTTTAAGTTGGAAAAAATGTGAATTCTTGTAGTGTTATCATTCCACATCTAACAATTGGTAAGGTCTTGCTCATGTTCTTTAATTCTAACAGTTTTGGGTCGAAGCTTAGCCATCTAAGCAAATGAGTTCAACTTCCTCAAGAATCAATAAGACAAATAATTCCTTAATTAAGCATGTAATTTTGTGTTTGATGTGGATTTGCATGGTTAAGTGTGTGATTTATGTGATTTTGGATTTATATATGTTGGTTGTAGAAAAACCTGTTGAAAATTACAACTTTGAATTGAAAATTGAAAGGCTTAGAGGCGTCAAAAACCAAAACTGATTAATTACTTGTGATCAGCATAATTTTTACAGCCTAATGAAAGGTTTGGTAAAAATTTAATGCAGAATGAATTAATTAGATTTCATTAATTTCATTAAAATAAACCTTTGGTTACTCAAGTTCATACTTGAATTAATTAAACCTAATTGTTAAGCAATTAGCCTAATTAAACTAGATTATGTATATATATAAGCCTTTGATTCTAGAGTCTTAGAGACAGGCTCAACAACACTTTGCTAGAGAAGAAAAGAGAGAAACAAGGAAAGAAATAAGGGGCTTCAACAAGAACTTGGGAAAAGCTAGGAGATTTGGAGAAATTGAAGTAAAACTCAAGAATTGACTCAAGGTAAGTGAAATTCCACTAAAGCTCTTAGAATTAACCTACAAATTGTATGAATTCAAGGATTTAAAATAAAGATTACTCACCTAATAGAGTTAGGGTTTTGAGTTGTAAGTTTACTTGAGCCAAACTCAAGAATTTGAGCTTTAATTCTTTGATTTTGCTTGATTTGAGTATTTTGTCTTTTGTTTGGTTTTGATATGTTGGATTCATGGATATGTAAACTTAATGACTTGCTCTTTCTATGTATATAATTATGTTTGGAAACCACGATATGTATCTAAGTGTTTTGTCTTGATTATTTAAGCACTGCTCAATGGATGTTATTTATAATATTTGCTTTCGCTTCAGGCCCCATAATTGCAAATATCTTGTAGTCTGCATGAGGGCGTAGGTAATCGAGTGATTACTGGCCGGTTATGATCCAAACTTTTAGGGACGGGTTTGGGTCATAACAAACATGTTACTGTGAAATAGAGTAACATGTTACTGTTTACATTAATTTCAATGGTAATAATTTTTTTTAAAAAGAATTTCGTAGTTAACATGGATCTTATTTGATAGATCTTGATGAGATGATTCTAAAAATACTAATTTTATTAAAAATCGACATCTAGATCAAAAGTTATATTATTTTAAAGTTTAATATTTTTGTAATAATCGTGTGTGTTGGAGTTTTCGAACAAAACTTTTTGTGTTTGTCCTTAATGCATTAAACTTTTATTAGGGGGGGTTTTAACCAAATTCCCATTTATAATTTAGATTGCCTTTTATTCATTTCCAACTTCGAACCTTCAAATTTGTGTGGGCCTTTTTTTAATGGATTGGTATAAGTATAAATAATTTTGGGACCCTATTTTCAGTCTATTTTGGAGAGCCAAATTGGCTGCTTTGTGGACTTGCCTCCAAAACCAAGTATAGCGTTTCTTGGTTTAGACCCAACCCATTTTGTATTTTGGACTCGGATTTTGTAGCCTCGTATGGTTGTGCATGTCTTTTCCCTCTTGTTCTTCCTTAAATTTGGTTATTGGATTGTATTGGTCTTGTTTGGAACAGGTTGGTTGCTTGTTTTTTTGAACCTTTGTTGTCCAGATTTTTGCTCCTCCGCTCGAGCGACACTTATTGCGCTCGAGCGGGCTTTGCAAACTCTCAGTATTTTTGCAGACCTGCAAAATATTGGAGGAGTGTATTCTATGCTTGAGCAGCGTTTCCTATGCTCGAGCGGGTGGACGCTCGAGCGATGTCCTTGGTCTGCAAAGCTTCTGAAAATGTGTATTCTGCACTCGAGCGTCACTTCTTGCGCTCGAGCAAAACTATGTGTCTGGCATTCAAGCATCACTTCTTGTTATCGAGCGGACTGCATGTACATCAGTCCGTGAAGACGACTTTTTAGTTCACTTTTTCATTCCTCTCTCTCTAAAACTTTCCAAAAACCTAGATCTTGAGTTTCCCTCTCTAAAACTCATCTTCTCTCTACTATTTCACCTAGATCCATTAGGATCTTCACCCTAGTGTCTTTGAGAAAAAGGTAGAGCGCCTCAAGAGCTCCATTTTGATCCGAGTAAAAGTTGGTTTCGACGTCTTCGATGTTTCTCCTTTGTTGCTTTGGTCTTCTAAGCTTAAGGTATGGATTTTCTACACCTTGTTATGGTTTTTAACTTAGTTATTGGTTGTTATGTAACAATGGTGGGTTTGGGGAATATTTTGGACAAACCTAGGGTTTGGGATGTAAAATCAAAAGAGGGGTTTCTAAGTGAATGTGATATAGATGGTTGTGGGATTTGAATAGGAGGTTATCTTGTAGCAAAATGGTTAATTTTGGCCTTTGGGTTGATATTTGGGAAAATGGAGTTTGCCTTAAAACGGTTTAAATATTTATTTTGTATAAATAAATGGAATTGGTGTTGTAAAGATGAAATTGGATGAATATTGAAATAAACAGTGGGGTCGGGAATGTATATCACCTCACACCCATGGAAATTTGAATAAATTATCTGTTTCGAGATTGAATATCTGTTTAGAAATATCTATATTGGGCAATCGATAGAGGATAGCTATGATTGTTGTAGAAATTGCATAAGGATTAGGTGAATTGAAACTAATCTCTTGTTGGTTATCAATGAATATGACTATGTTTTAAATACATTGTATATGTATGATGTTTGAGAGGATAAAGGGGATGCACTCCATGTTTTGGGAAAAGATAGGGAATGGACTCTATTGAAATTAAGTTGGCCAGAGTGTCCAAGGTGAAAGTCCCGAAACCGCGCGTATACATAGGTGCCGATTCCTCCGAACGAATTTTTTGTAAAATGGCAACTTGAAGTGTTTGTATGGTAGTTGTGTTGATTTGAGAACCATTGAGTTGTAATCTCAGTTCGATTGTCTGGAAGATAATGAAATTGGCGTATGAATTGACATGAAATGAATTAATTTGAAATGAATTGAAGGAAAATGGATGGAGATATAAAATCTGGTACTTTATGATCTTGTAGAGCATGGATGTTTTGACATAGGCATTGCATATGCACATTTGTAGACACCCCATTTTTGACCACCCTTAAAACTTGGGCGCTACTGATGGTTTGCTCGGTGATGAAAGATGTGCAGGGCAAAGGTTCAATTCCTTCGGCAAGGAGAGGGTCAAATCCCAACTTCACCCCCCTTTTTGGGCCAAAATATTTTGAATGGTTTTTAGACCTTAAAACCCTCTCTTTCAAAACATTTTTGAAATAAAGTTCCTGCGATGTTCCGAGGCTCGCATTTTGTCAAACATTACGCTTTTCGGTAAACCGAGCAAGGACAAAGTGGAAATGAATGAAAGAGAGATGAAATCTTTGAAAAAATCTTTCAAAACACCTTTCTTCGGGGTTTGAAGTTGATGAAAGGAGGGGAAGAGAGAAGAAACCAAGTTGGAGATGAAGATAGGCAAGAATCGCTAAGAGAGGGACGAGCAGTCCTCGCTAAATCAAGCTTATTTATCTATACACTTGGAGTTAAGCTATGAGGCCACCACCATTGGAAAGAAGACTTCCGGGGCTTCATTTTTCATTCAAGAATCTCTCAAACCCGAGTCCAGATTGCGGAGATATGATTGGTTGAAGTTGGGCATCATCCCGGTTGGACTGAAACTGAGCAACCTTCACCAAAATAATCATAACTTTTTGCACAGTTGGAATTTTGATGCAAGGCTGGTGCCATTGGAAATCTTTCTTCCGGGGCTTCAGTTTTGACACAAGAATGACTTGAAAAGGAGTTCATATGAAGAAGTTATGCCGTTTGAAGTTGGACCTGCAGAGCAGATTTTTCCTGCCGACCGGCCAAAACAAATGGCCGACCGACCAAATAGATGGCCGACTGACCAAGTTTGCTAGCCGACGACCTTCCGGAGTATTCTACAGATTGAATGGATGCCAACTGTGCCAGCTGGAATGCACAGACTCTGCTCCCCGTGCACGTGTGTAGCTGTTTTGCACCCTTTACACCCTTTTTGACCCTCTTTTTGCACCCTTTGCTCAAAGCTTCTTGAGGAAGCTTTGACCCCTTGTGTTGGCTTCCTCAAGAAGCTTGCACCTTTGCATTAGCTTCTCTTAGAAGCTTGGTTCCTTTGACCCTTTTGCATAGCTTCTTTGAGAAGCTTTACATCATTTCCATTGTCTATATAAGGAAGCCTCCTCCTCCATTGTTTTGGGTTCAGCAAAAAACCAGACCTAGGGCATATATATCTGATATATATACACCCTCTCTCTCTATATCTCTCTCTCTCTCTCTACATTTGTGTGTTAGAGGGTTCTAAAGGGGCTTGTTCTTGGCCTATTGCACCACACCTCATAGCCATACACCACCACCATTGGACTGAGGTTCTTGGGAGGGTTTCTTGAGCTCTAAAAGCTGGTTTTTGGCCCCTGAAATTACTGATCTCGAAATTGATCTTCAAGGGTAAGTTTCTTTCCCTTTTTAGCATTTTCTTGTACCTCATTTTAGCCTATCTTTCTTGCTGATTTGAGCTTAGTGTATAACATAAAAAAGTTCTGTTTTTTTGTGTTTAAGATACTTCATTAAGACCACTTTGGTGTTTGGGGTTGTTTGACCCCTTCTTAGGCCTTGTTTGGCCTCATTTTTGTGCATTTTTTGTGAGCTTCGGGACCACCTTGTATTGGCCCTCTCACCACTGAAATCCAGAGGGATTTCAGTGGTGGGGGTGGTGTTTTGAGGTCTTAAGAAGGAGAGGGCCATCCCCTCTCCTTGTTGTCTTGTTTGCTTGCATTTTTGGCCTTACAAAGGGGCCTATATGTGCACACTTCTTGAGCTTGGTTCAGGCATTTTTTAGTGGGTTTTAGGACCCCTATAGGCCATTTCCAGAGTTGGTTTGGCTTTGTTGAGTGTCCATCTTGTATGTGCTTAATAACCCCTTGTATAGCCCTCTAAAGGAGCTCATCATTTTTGCATGTGTTGGCTTCATTTCAGTGATTATTTGGGCATCTTTTGGCATGTTTTGTTCACTGATTTTGGCTGGTTTGGTGAGATTTCATTTGCTTCATATACTTGCCATACAACTCATGTTTGCTAGTCAATCTTGCATGCTATTTTAGTCCATCTTGCTAGCACTTTTTGGCCATGTTTTGAACTGGAAATGTTTATGTTTTGGGACTGCCTTGGCTCTGTCTTTATACTTCATGATCAAATAATGCATGTTTTGTATAGCTATAAGTCATTCCATGTGCCTAGTTTTGAGTTTCGGGGTTCGTCTCATGCATCGGGTGCCATTTTTTCATGTTTTGGGGCTGTTTAGCATCATGTTTCAGTGCTGAAATCACATGTTTGTATGCCACCTTGCATCCCTTGCCATGCCTTGGTAGAGTGGCATTTGATGCCTTAGGTTCGGTCCACGGTTTGCGTGCATGTGTGCACGCATTTCAATTATCCCATTTTCATCTGATGGCCACTGATTTTGGCATGCTTGTGAGCTATCCATGTTAGTTTAAGTCCATCATCGCATGTTGTTGCATGCCATGTTTGCTTACATGTTTAGGTTGCGCGCCTAGTATACATTGCTCATTTGCATGTTCATGTTGCATACTTAGCCTCCATGCCTAGGTTGCATTCCATCGAGCATGCATCCCTTGCCTCTTGATCAATCATGATAGGGGTTGGGGCCCTTTGATGTGTTTTGTGCTTGCGTTTAATTTGATATCAAAGTTGCACACTTGGCTTTTGGGCCATCATGCATTGAAATGCGTGATTGATGGCCCGAGGGTCGAGGGCCATGCTCCCTTGAGTCTATTGCATGATAGAGAGTATGGCCATGCTCACATTTGCTTGAAAATTCCATGCCATACACTGCTTTCCCTCTACTGCTGTCAATTGCAGGTTCTGCAGGAAGTTTTGGCCGGTCGGCTAGATACAGTGCCGGCTGGCCATCAATTTTGGCCGGTAAACAAAAAAGGTGGCCGGTGGTTCATCCCTTTGGCCGGTGGTGTCTATGTTTGGCCGGTGGTATTCCCCAACATCCATAGAGCATGTACCAAGACTTTTGCAGTCTTCAGAGAAGCAGGGCAGTGTAAACAGAGGCAGCGGTGGCATGGTACGGGTTTCCAAGCAAGATGGATCGAACATGCATCCTCACACGCATTCCAAGGCGAGGCTGTGGCCACCTTCTTTCTGTATTTATTTTGTTAATTAATTAGAAGTTTTGTAATAATTAATTTAGTATTATTTATTCGGACTGTAATATTTATTCGGACCCTCCGAGCGAGGGCAATTGTGTAATAAGTGTGCGTGAGTGTGTGTATGTCTTCCAACCCCACGTCTTTCTTCCCTTTTATTTACCTGCTTTGATGGTTAGTATTAGGACATGTTTAATTTAGCATACCTTATGCTATGCATCCATACATTTGTCTTACATGCACCGGGCTCGGCACATCATGCTAACTGCACTTGTATTTCAATTCCAAGTTGAGTACTTGTTAGTTGTAGCATTTCACATGCCATCTTTAGGATAGCCGAGCCTATTATAGTTGCATTATGCATGTGTTGCATTAGCCATCTTAACATGAACTAGGATCATGCACTTGATTACTAACTAGTTTCTGTTTTGGCTTGGAGTACTAGGTAAGCTTTTATGCTTTAGCATATCGCATGCGTGTGAGTGTTGCCATGACAGCATGATTACCATGAGGCTAGTTGCTTATGTGATATAACTGCTTGAATGCCTGTGGATGGAGGTTGAATCACCTAAATTGGAATAATGCATTAAAACTATGGGTTTTAAGCCCACTAGATAGTGGCAAAACCATCTTTTCTAAAGCCCACTTGAGGGTGGTAAAATCTGCATTTTAGCCTACTTGCGAGTAGCAAACCATTTTCAAAACAAACATGTAATGTTTTGTTCCAATCTAGGCGATTTGGTCTATACTTGTTTGTTGTGCGCATAACATAGTAATTCTAGGCTAATAACTGGAATAAGAACACATAATGTTTTCAAAATAAGATATCATGGTTAGTAGAGGCCGATCTTCGGATCGGGCGAGAGGGGGTGCTCATAGCTGACCTTCCCCAATCGTACCCAAGTTCCCGAGCCGAGGCAACTTTGGTGATGACGGACACGTGGCCTTTGGCACCGAGTCAGGGTTTCCTAAATTTCCCAAAATAAAATATTTAGGTGGCGACTCTGTATCTGGCAAAGCAGTCCATGTTTGGCACTTCTTTCAAAAAAATCTGTTTTCTCAAAACAATTTGCCAGATTTGGACTCTTTGGTTCAGATTAAGAACCGTGACAATTTGAGTCCGAACTGTAGTAGACCCACAAACGAACCGAACGGGAGTCATCCTCCCGGGGCGTTCGGGGACGTCTACAACATTGTACTTATATCTTCGTTAAAATTCATATATTGTGTTAAATTGTTTCTACTGGGCTTTAGCTTACCCTATTTAGGAAAAAAAATCATTCTCATGTGTTGGTGATATGCCTCTGCCAAGGCAATAACTTGGAGGGATTTTTGGGAGCAAGAGCTTCTTTCTTTTGTCGTATTATTTTTGTATAGCGAAGGGCTTTAATTATATTGAGCTAGGCTCACTTTTGTTGTAACCAAGAAATGACTTGAAAAGATGTGAGCCTATAGGACATATGATTATCTATTTAATTTTCAGTTCTTTTACCATTGCAACACATGTTGTAGATTCCGGATGAACAGTTTGTGAAAGTATATCACATGTGTTATCTTTTGTATACGGACTCTAATGAATGAAAGTATATTATTTTTATTATTTTCCACTTATGGGTTGAATTCATTGTATTATTTTGGGAGCATTACACCAAGCTTGTTCCCACGAACTACATGATAGTCACCGTTGTGTATTGTGCACAACAGCAACACCAAGTTTATTTAACTCAAACTCAAAGTTCTTCTCTCACAACATGGAGATCATAAAAATATTTATACCAAACATGTTAGATACTGTTAAAACGTGACTTTTGCCAAAACCAAATAGAAAGAAACAAATTTTTTTTTTCCCTATAAAAAGTTATGGTTAGTGAAACTTACATTTTTTATTAAAAAAAAATGATGGTTACACGTGATAATTTATATTTACTAGTTTTATATGTTTATATATACAATTTGAGTTTTGGGTTGTTTGGTATCTTTGTCAAAACCCATTCGAATTTAATTTGGATTTTTGAATTTAAGTCCATGCTCTCACCAAATTAAAAAATATATGTTGCTCAATCCTTATTAAAAATCCGGTTGAAATTGGGTTGCTCGGGTTAAGACCGCCTAAACTTGAAGCTCTAGCAAGGGGTTGAACATTACATGGTTGAGTTTATAACAAATCAAAAATTGACATATAAACTGTATATCATTAAGGTAAAATTGTGGGATTTAAATTATGGGTCTTCATATTTTTCATTTTTCTAATTTGCATTCAAAATCCTAACCATCTACATTATTTATATAAATATACATTATTAATTTTTGAGCAAATTACCCACAAGTCCTTTTTGAAAAGTGTGTGTTCTATTTAATCTCAAAACCTTTTGAATAAACCCAAAACTCCTGTGCCTATTTTTCTTCTCTTCTTTTTCTGTACCTTACTTTTTCTCTTTCTCTCTTTCTCAAATATCCAACGACAACCACAGCCACGCATTCCTTCTTTTCTTTCTCTTTCTAATCTACAGTCACTAACGACTGCGCGACCACCACTGATTGAGGTTCATTGACAGCCATCGAGTATCGACTCCTTACTTCGTGCTCACCGATGGCAAATGAGATAAGTTTCTGAGAAAAAAGATAAGTAGATTTACTCAGATCTGAGTACATCTACATCAAATCCAACTAGATTTAAACCAAAAAATAGTTGCCGAAGTACAAGCATCTATCTATATATGTTTCTTTCCTTTGATCTCTCAGGTTCTTTTTTTTTTTTTGTACTACACACTTCTATTTTCCTATTTTAATGGAGAAAATTTTCAAGTTTTGAATAAGTTGTTTTGGAGTTTTAGTTACAAGCAATGGAAATTGTAAAATTTTACAATTTCAGTTTTTTTTGGTACTGAAATGAATCATTATTTAGAATCGTAAAATTTTGCAGTTTAATAATATGTTTTTCAGTTTGATTAATAAGGATAAAGACTTAATAGAATTATACTTTGTAACTGTAATATTTTACAATTTCAAAACTTACTTTTCAATTTGATCAACATTGGAGAATAGTTGCTTAAACTTTATAAAAGTTAAAAATAACATATCTTTTATCCTACTATAACTGTTTGTCGTTATTACGTTTTTTTTTTTTCTTTCTTTCTTTCTTCTTTTCAGTTTATCAATATTTAGTAGATTTTGTAATGTTTTTTCGCTCTAATTTCTCAATATATTTTTTTTTTAGGCAATATTTTGGACATTCCAGTAATATTCTTGACATTCAACGAACATTCTAAACATTCTGGCAACTTTTGAGAACACTCCAGAGATACTTCGGTTTCGGCGATACTCCGACGACTTTCCAGTGATATTAAACATTTTAGCAAGTCTTTGATGATCATCTAACAGAAGTCCAACGATGGTGGAATGTACCAATATCTTTAAATTTTTTTATTTTTTTTACAAAAAAAAAAAAGCAATGATATATCCTCTAATTTTGAAATTCTGATTGAACTCTAATGATGTGACAGAAAAGAAGAAGAAGAAGAAAAAGAAAAAGAAAAAGAAAAGAAAAAAAAAGTCAAAATATCATATCAATGGGTGGGGCTCATCCCTTAGAGCTCTCATTTTAGAAGTCTCAAACATTTTTATAAAAAATTTATAAATTTTTTTAGTAATAATTAAAAATATTTAAGATTAATTGACGAGAGTGTTTTATTTTGAAATTATATGAATTTTAAATTTTGTGTATTAGATTTATCCATAAGTTTCCTTAATTTTTATAGTATCCATTTTTTCATATACCCGGCACATTATCAAGCTAAAAAAAAAAAAAAAACTAATTATCAAAAAAAAACTTAAAGGAACATGGCCTGCCTTATGAGGTCTCCCCTCCCCTGCAAAAGGGATGGTTAACCTATACGGGTAGAGATTGCTAGATTGGTCCAACGATTCAGATCAACGCCATCGATATATATAATTCATTCCGATGCTTTCTTCTCTTTCCTCCGACCTTCGCTAATTCTCTCAATTGCACGCATTTTTCCTTCTCCTTCTCCTTCTTCTTCTTCTTCTTCTTCAAGAAACGCAGCCTCTGAATCAGTCAAACGACGATCATTATCATCATCATCGGCTACTATATTAATATATATATAGTGTTCAGTTCTCAGAAGCCAAAGATCGAACACCTTGTAGATGTACAGTTCAAGAATCAAAGAACCCAGATCAAAAACCACGTTTGAGAGTGATGGTCCTCCCTCTATTGAAGCTCGGTACACTCGTATTGAAGACTCTCAGCAAGCCCATTGCCAGTCGCCTCAAGAAAGAGGCTGGCAAGCACCCCAAATTCCGTAAAGTCATTGTCGACATGGCCCAGGTACTCTCTCTCTCTCTCTCTCTCTCTCTCTCTAAAGTGATTGAGTTTTTTGAAATGTAATGTTCTCAAAATTCACTGAAGTTTATTATGATTCTGATATGTGGATGTCATTTTGTTATTTGATTTATCAGGCAGTTGTTATGGTACCAGTATGTAATTGAGAAGTTGGGTTTTAGGGGCCTTATAGATTGAAGAATCTGAAAAATGTTTAAGCATTAACACTATGTTTGGATACTTAGGAGACAAAAGAAAAGAAATGATTTGTTAAGTTAGGATAGAAAAGAAGAGAAAAGAAATGATTGTGAATTCTCTCCAAATAAGTGATTAGCACCAAAATAAATACGTTTTTTTCTTTTCTTTTCTCTCCTAATCACTCAATCCAAACGGAGTTTAAGATGGAACGGAAGTGACCTTGGATTTTCATTCATAGGGTGTTTGGTAATATTTTGAATTAATTGTTCTATTGTGCTTTACACATCATTAAAATGAATAATAATGTATTCTGGAAGAAAAAGAATTAAAATGTAGGCTAATCCGTATCCGTGTCGGACACACGGGCACTTCGGGGGGACGTATGGGACATACCACATGATGTGTTTCCTTATTTAATTAATTTGTTTTCAAGGGACACTTTGGGGATAAACTAGGGACGTGCCAAGTTGTCTTTTGCTCCATTTTATTTTGTACTTTTGATGAACATTGAATGTTTATTATTTTTTTGTTAGATTTAAATACTTAATAGATCATTCATAAAAAAAAAAATATAAACTGTAAGTGCTAAGTTAAAAATGCTTTTAAAATAAATAAATAAATAAATAAAATTAAAGTTAGTTTTTGTTAATATTGATTGTTTGTGGATGCAATATTAATTCAGATAGCAAATCAAAATATAAGAAACCATATTTTATTGTCGTGTCCCTGCTGTTGCTGTGTCCGTGTCCTCATTTTTTTAAAATTGCCGTGTCCTGTGTCCTCATCTATGTCTGTGTTCGCATCCGTATCTGTGCTTGTGCTTCTTAGGTAGTCTATGTATTTTGCTCATTGTGCCACTTTGGTCCCTACACTTTCAATTGGCTTGATTTTAACTATTATTTTAGATTTTGTGTCAATTTGGTTCAATTGATAATGCCAGTTAGGGTTTTTGATGGAAAGTGATCATTGAGTTGATTGAGGCCTCGTTTGGAAAGTAATAGTTTTAGCCCAAAAGTCAAAAAGTTATTAAAAAAACCAAAAATCTTATAACCTATACTAGAAAGTCAAAGATTCATTTTTTTCTCTACTTTTTGCACATCTTTTTGTAAAAAACCAAAAAGTCAATCCAAACATTCAAGTTTTTTTCCCCTCATATTTTAGCCAAAAAGCCAAAAAGTTAGTAAAATAGCATGTTCCCAAATGAGGCCTGAGAACTCACTAAGTTGAGCAAGTTTACAATTTTGCTTCTAAAAACATGACACATGTTAACCGGTGTAATCAATTGGATCAAATTGACACAAAACCTAAAATTAATAGTTAAAATCAAGCCAATTAAAGTTCAAGGACCAAGATGACATAAAGAACAAAATGTAGGGACTACCGATGTAATTTGCCCTAAAATGGAATGGAGGTGATCTTAGATTTTCATTGCGTCTGGCAATCTGTCAAATTGATGATTCCATTGTGATTTAAAGCAGAAACAAAGAAAGAATGTAGCATTGCAAAATGGTATGAGCTTAAAATTCAGTGTATACCGGAATGCTTATGTTTCAAGTTCTTTTTGTCAAATGCTATAAATTAAATTGGAGACTTTGCTCAAGAAGGTTAATGAAGGCATAATATTTTCTGGTGTTCTTTCACTGCCTAAATTACCGTTCACTTTTTCTTCCTATTGTTCATGTAACTATGCTATACATCAATGTTGGTTTTAATTAATGAGTTATTTAGTTTCTGTAATTGTTCTGAGGCACAAATTCTAAATAAAAAGAGAGAAGTAACTTTTAGTTTAGGTTCTGGCTTCTCTGGTAATGTAGTTTCTGTCTTTGAATGTGTAATTGAAGGATTTTAAGGATGTGTTTGTCTTTACACTGGGTATTGGTACCAGGCAAACCATCGGCTCACCACAACAATGCAAAGACGCATCTATGGCCATGCAACTGATGTTGAGATCCGCCCCCTAAATGAGGAGAAAGCTGTTCAAGCTGCCGTGGACCTTCTTGGGGAATTCTTCGTCTTCTCGGTAATCTTTATTTACAAGTTACTTCCTTTTTTTCTTTTTGAATGTTTTCCAAAGCTTCTTAAGTCATTTTCAATAATATATTGTCAAGAAGATTAAAGATAACTAATAATAGGAAAATTATGCATGTGGACAAACATTCTTGTGTGACTTGAGAGTGAAAGACCCTGTGCTTCTCTATCTGTCATCCAGCTGCAGCACACACATCAGAATGATTCATAGCTCAATGACTTTGAAAACATGGTCACAAAACTCGTGATAAGTTGCAAATTCCCAAACTATATGTGATTTGTTCATCAATTCCTAACCCCAGTGTGATTCATATAATTCGATTGTTCACATATGTTTTTGTCAAATATTCTGCACTGAGTCCTAATTATTCTCATAGTTATTTATCCTTATTTTGTCATATATTGATTGTATACTTGAACATTTATTGGCTTGTCCACTTTAAGTCATTCTTGAATATTGGTCTGAGTATTTCTAATGTTTTCCCATTGCATCCTGAATCCTGGATCCCTTGGCCAAATTTTTCTAGAATACTGGGTTGTGAGTTTGTTCATATGCCTGAGAAGACCAATAATGGTTTGTGGGATGTTCTTCTTCTTAATGCACAATCTATTTGCCTTTCTTTTGGTATTGGGAGTGAGTACTGCAGAGACTGTACAGTTCAAAAATCCTGTGTGCAGGCTGGGCAGCAGATTTTCCGACAATTGTTGCAATGACGTGCTTGTCAACCAATTATTTGTGTAATGTATTGCATTACTGTGCAGTCATGCACTTGGTTCCCAAAAGTGAAGAGTGGTAACTACTAAGGTTCCAGTCCTTCCACTCAGGGGTCTCTATGAAGTATTTCCCTTGTTAAGAGATTCTACATCTATTTATTACCAGTAAATTTTCGTCGGAAGGAGGCCTTTAGGCAAGGAGCAACTTGAAAGTCCTTGAAACTCAGCACCAACTTGTAAAATAGAAATCGATTTTAGTAATTAGCACTAAAAGGAGTGACATCAGGAGTGGTTTCAAAATATCCTTTGCTAACGGGGTTAACTAATTAGATCCCCATCACGACGTACTGTTGATCACTTACTGGTTGATGATTGCTGTAATTTTGAGCAATTATTGTTCATCCAGCAATGATGCTTATTTGACAGGAGAATCTAGTCTGCTATGGCTTCGCACATTTTTATTTTTGTCAGCTTGACATCTGAAACCAACCATATGATGGATTATCAACCACTAATTATAGGCCTGAATGTATATATAGGTTGCAGGAGTTGCTCTTATCTTGGAGGTGCAAAGAAGTGCTAGATCAGAAGCTAAAAAGGAGGAATTGCGTAAGAAAGATTTGGAGGTAAAAAAACAATATTCTTGTCTTTTTATGAAACCGTACTCCTGTGTTCGTGTCCTTTGTAGGGCAAGCTATGTTCTTATTGAGGTATATGATGATGCCTTCTTTTATTTTATTATCATTATCATTACTATATTTGTTGCAAGTAGGTTATATTTTTAACAAAATGTTTTGCTAAGTTTTAAAGAATATCTATAAATATACAAGATCATTTTAAGGTTTGTTTAATCAACTAGTAGAAGTTTTATGACCAGTCTCCATATTGGTTTTTCATCTATCAGACCAAGACAAGTTTTGGTTCATGCTTTCTTTGTTTCTGTCTATTATATAGTTAATTCTCGTGCTTGATTATTACAAATGCAAATTCTTTCAACCACAAAAGATGTATTTGGTAACAAAACTAGATCAATGAGTCCAAGTAGAACATGATAAACCATTGAATAGTGTGCTCACAGTATCTGTCAACTAAGTAGCATAGTATAGAATAGTCATTTTTATATTGGACACTCATCTCATTGGCACTCTTTGTGTAGTCATAGACATGTCTTACACTTTATATATTTTATAAACATGCTCATATTTTAAGAATAGATTCTATAAATCGGATACATGGCCAACACACATCATGAGCATAACCCGGTTAATGGAGATCATAATTGAAAGCTTAGTTTTTAGGAGTTTGAATTTACTTAGGATTTTGTTTATTAGAGTTTTCTTAAGAATAGTTTTTCTTAAATTTATTCATATTAGGATTATTACTTTTATTAGGATAACCTATGAATGTAGGGTTGGTTGTATGATGAGATTATCAGAGGCTGTTGGCATAATTAAAAAAAAAAGTTATTTCTTGGCACACCTCTGTTTTCTATCTTCAACAGACTCTTTCTTTCTTTCTTTTTTTTTTTTTTTTTTTTTTTTTTTCTTACCTTCTCTTCTATCTCTTTCTTCCCCTTCTTTGCTTTTTATCTGGCATTTGTTTCCTGTTGCTTGTTCTTTCCTTCACTGTGATACGTCACTTTTGGTATCAGAGCCTAGCTCGATAAATACTTAGAGCAAAAAACGTATTGAGATGTCCATGACCAGCTAGAGCTCAGTTCGTTTGCAGCTCTATGCTAACCTTGTTGGAGAGAATCAAAGCTCTTTTTTTTTTTATCTGCGAAAATCAGTTGTTAGTTATTAGATTAGCACCTATGGGAGTTAGTCTCCCCACTCTTAGGGGTGATAAACGAACCAAACAGCTCGAGCTCAACTTGTGTTCGGCTTGTTAAAAGCTCGTTTGAGCTCAGTTCGTTAAATAAACAAGCCAAACTTGAACACATTTTAGAGCTCCTTAAGGTTTTCAAACCAAACTTGAACAGTCAATTGCGTTTCCAACTCGGTTCAATAAGCCTACAATTATATAAAATATCAAATTACTCGAGCTCAGCTCGATAAAAGCTTATTTGAGATCGACTCGAAAGTTTAACAAATCAAGCTTGAACAAATTTTGAAACTTGTTAAAGTTATCAAACCAAGCTTGAACAGTTAACTATTCAACTCGTTCGGTTCGTTTATCACCCCTACCCACCCTTGCAAAGAACCAAGTGCTTGTCTCCTAATTCAACTTCCTCTTAAGGAGAGTTATACCAATGACCTTTCCCTTGGGACTAAGCCCTTAGGAGAGTCATGGTGGCCAACTAAGCTAGGCTTAGTTGGTTGAGAATCAAAGCTCTTGACCCATAAAGTATTGGAGTTCGCCATCTTTGCTACAATTGAATTCTAGCCATTGCTTGTCATCATCACGCTTACCAACAATAGTCACTCAAGAGTTGCCAACGTTGATTATGATGAACTTTTTCCCAACAAAGCCTAGCTTATTGTACCCTTATTTGAAACCTGTCACCATTAATTGCAAGCCTTGTTAGTCTCCCCACCCTTGCCAGTGTCTCGTTGTGTTTTCGTTAGGTTTCATTGATAATAACTAGCCATCATTAGCGAACTACCTTTGCCACACTGTAATCAGTTACCATCATTCCTGACTGTGGTTGCCAAGGGTTGCATTTAAGAGTCTCAAACTGTGGCATGAAGAAGAAAAGATTTGATACAAGGGCTTGTATTTAACTAAGGTTTCAAAAAGTGGTGTTACGTAATGGTTGCGATGGTAAATGCTACCCGTTACACCTGCTTTTGCGGTGTGACGGAAATTCACAAGTGTAACGGCCATTTCGGTGTTACGTAACGGGCGTAGTGGTACCATAACGGTCGTAACGACCCGTTCCATACCGTTACAATATTCTAAATAGCTTCCTTTTCAAAAAAATAAAAAATAAAAATAAAAATAAAAATCTTACGAAAGAAGAACAAATGCTCAAATGATCTAAGCCCAAAGAAAAAACCTTGTATGGATTTTTTTTTTCTTTATAATTTATTTTTTAATTTTTATTTCATTACACTAGCATGTAAAATAAAAAAATATATAAACAATGGTTGTATTTATTTTTATAATCATTTAATTTAATATTTAATTGTAAATATTTTTTATTTTGTTACTATAATGTGTTGTCTAAAAAATGTCTTTAAAAAAAATCATTGATTTTTATAATCATTTCATTTAATACTTAATTATAAATAATTTTATTTAGTTAGCTATAAAGTATTGTCTAAAAATATTTCTTTTAAAAAAATCATTAGCTCAAAAATAATTTTGGTTTACATTTTTTTTAATAATAATTTCATTTAATAATTGTAAATATTTTTTATTTAGGTACTTCAGATATTGGTCAAAAATAATTTTATAGACATTTAAAACCAATCATTCTTAAAGTCATTAATTATTTAAATAAAATGTAAAAGGTTCATTTTATGCGTATTGGTAAGATTTTTTCGAATTGTACGAAAAATTAAAAAATTTACGATTCCGATTACCTCAATCGTTACACTACGGCCTTTACACCCTGTGACCACAACCATTTTTCGAAACCTTGTATAACCCTTGACCCAACCCACTAGCTTAAGTTCAACCTAGTATAGTTGTTGCAGAATATAAGAAGCTCAAGGGAGAGTAAATTCAAAAAAAGTGATATTTGAAAATTAGCATAATTTCAAAGAAAAAACCGATAGGAACCATTCATAACATGTTTCTAATATTATTAGAATCTTATTTTACTAGTGGTTTATATTTTCTAAGATTTTTAGAACAAGGGTAATTTAGTAATTTTCATATTTGCCTGCATAGGCTGTAGGGGTCACCTGTGGATCAAGTTATTTAATGGGGTTGTATTTATGTTTCTTATTTGGTCTTAAATTGGTTTTGAAAGTCAGATATTGTAATAGTTTTCTTTTTTGGTTTTAATTGGTTTAGAAAGTCTTCTAATTCTATATAAAAGCCTTCTAATTCTATATAAAGCCATGTAATGCTTATAATTCTATACCGTTAATATTTTTAGAGAATGATGCTTCAGAAATTCTAGGAGTGATTCTTAGATTTATTTCTTCTTTCTTTTTCTTTTCTGTTTCAATTTACTATTCTCTGATTACTATTCATAGCCCTCTAAAAGTGCACTTTTCAAACTCAAAACCCCATCCAATCACCCCCAAATCAACTCTAATCCCTTTCCCTACCTATTAGCCTTCAATTTCACCCTTTAAACACTAAATTACTCGCTGTTTAGACCATCAAATAACCTCTATTTACAAAATCCTGCACTGTCCTACATCAGTTTGGTATCAAAGCAAACTGATGTAGGATGATTAGGGACAGCCACAGCAGTGGGCTTTTGGGGCTGATTTGACACTGTTTAGGGGGCTGTTTTAGAGTGTTGTCAACAGGCTGCAAGAATTGAAGAAATAGAGAAAAAAGATAGATCTAGGAATTACTCATAGAATTCTTTAGGCATCACACCTTGTGTTTGATTGTGTCACACAATCCATCACACCTTGGGTTTGATTGCATCACACAATTCATAAAGAAGCTTTAAAAGCTCTTGAAATTCTCTAAAATATTAACTGTATTGAATTATAAGCATTACGCTATGAAGCACGGATACTTCAAAAAGGGTGACGTATCCGTATCGGATACTTATCGGATACCGATACTCCTCGGATACTCGTGGATACGTATCGGATACTTCTTAAAAGTATCGGATACTTCTTAATTAATTTTTTATTAATTTTGAAGTATCGGATACTCAAAGTTACATATTACTTATAATATTTTGTTTAGTTCTTTGATAAGAGGAATATAGTGAGAGTTAAAGTAATAGAATTTGTCAAATTGATGTATCCTTGTTGTCTCTCTCACTTCTCTCTCACTTTCTCACTCTCTCACGTTTCTTCTCTCTGCTCTCATTCTTTTTTTGGTGTTGGCATGTAAGGATGATGTTTAATTTGCATTTGCTTTTGTTTTTAGTTTTGGATGTTTTATGAATGTTTTATGAATGTTTGAGCACTTTTAGGTTAATAGGAATCCCTCTCTTTATTCATTAATTTACTTTAAGTTTTATTTTCATGCATATTACATTATTAAAATTATAATTTTTTTTTTTTTTTTTTACGAATGTATCCCCGCTGTACCCATATCATACTTTTTCAAATTTTGACATATCGCCATATCTACATCCCCATATCACCATATCCGTATCCGTGCTTCCTAGGCTATCATTGATGACTTAAAAAAGTATATTTGCCTGAAATTTTTATTTAAAAATGGTTTTTTGGCTTTAGCTAAGGTCTTGTGATATTCACTGATGAAGGGGAACAAGTTGAAACTATTGACCTTGAAGAGTCTTAGTTTTATAGGAATCTTTCTTCTTTATCAAGTTGTCTTTTGCTTTAGGTTTTATTTTTATGCATACTGCATTACTAAAAATTGTTAAAATAATATTTTTTACGAGCGTATCCCCGCCGTACCCGTATCCTAGTTTTTCAAATTTTGTCGTATCGCCGTATCCGTATTGTATCGTATCCGTATCCCGTATCTATATCCGTGCTTCCTAGGCATTACGTGGCTTTATATAGAATTCCTAAACCATCTGGAACCAAAAAAAGAAACTACTACAATATTTTTGACTTCCAAAACCAATTTAAGACCAAATAAAAAAACATAAATAAAACTCAATTAAATAACTCGATCCACAAGACCGACCCATGGGTGACCCTTACAGCCCATGTCAGCAAATATAAAAATTACCAAAATATCCTTGACCTAAAAATCTTAGAAAATATAAATTAATAAAATATGACTCTAATAATGCTACAAACATGTTATGAATGGTTCCTATTGGTTTTTTCTTTGAAATCATGCCAATTTCCAAATATCACAATTTCTTTGAATTTACTCTTCATTGAGCTTCTTTTATTCTGCATAAATAGTACTAACATGAAACTGTTGCACCACTCAAACCCAAACCACACCCTCCCCATACTAGCCCAACCCAAACCCCTCTAACCATAGAAATCATATATTTAGTTCAACATCTAGTAAACTAACATGTATTGGTTGATCACCTGATCAACTAGTCTCTGGTGTGATTGGCTAGGTGTTTTGCACACAATCAACCGCAAAATTCTCTTTTTGTTTTGCCTTTCAATTTCATTCTCAATTTATCAACAAGGCTTACTACTGGATATGCAACAATTTAATTCCCCGATTAGTGAATTTGAGTGTGCATTGTTAATTTTAATATCATACAAATGGGAATAATAGTAATGACAATATAAACATTAACAAGTACTCTAGGTATGCTCGACTATGAAATTATCCTAACAATTTGCATAAACCGTGATCAATCCATTCACACAAATGAACACACGAGATGTAGTGGTTTATCGACTTGTGACCTACATCCACTCTTCTCCAACCTTGTTGGTTGAAGGCTTCAATCCAATATCTATAGGGTTTCCTAGATCACCCCACCCACCAATCTACCTAATGCTTGTCCTCAAGGTCAACACTAGGATTTGTTCTAGGTTTTCGCTCCAAGGGTTCACCTAAAACCCACCACTCAAGTTACAGGTTTTTCATACAAAGGATCACCTAGAACTCACTAGTCGGTTTTGCCCGCTACAATCCCCAACTACCAATCCAAAAGACTCACTTCCTAAGGGATTTTCTCACACCTTGCAAGTGGTTTCAAGGTTCGCCCTCAACTTTTCCATAAACCTCACTTCAGAATGGATGCTGCACAAAGGGAGTAAAATCCATATCGTACCCATATCAGATATCGATACTCTGCGGATACTCGCAAATAAGTATCCAATACTTCCTAAATGTATTTGATACTTGAAGTTAATTTTCTTTAATTTTGAGAAGTACAAGATACTTTTCAGATACTTTTGGTCATGTATTTGAACTACCCTGAAATTTAGATTCTAATAATTTTCATAACATTAGAGTATTATTGTTAAGATAAATATATGAATAGGTTTTTTAATACTTTGCTTACTTATTAAGAAGAAGAAAATAATACTAAAATTGTATTTCAATAATTAAATAAGAAAACTTGCATACTATAACTTTTAAGTGTGAAAGTGACAAAAGGGCAATACAACCAGTTTAGGCTTGATATTGAAATAAAATTTCTATGTGACTCGCTAGAAAAATAAATAAAAAATAAATTGATTACTATAGCTCTTAAATTAATACATAATTTCTAAGAGTCATTTTTCACTTTTCTTTGAACTCATGTATAATAGAGTACTAAAAATTAATATTATGTTCTTTACAAACGTATCTTGACCGTACCCCTATCCTACTTTTTAAAGTTTTTTTGTATCGACGTATCTGTATCATATTGTATCTATATCTTGTATTTGTATCCGTATCCGTATCTATATCCATGCTTCACGGATGATCAGATCACCAACTACCAACCCCAAGGACTCACTTCCTAAGGGATATTCTCACACCTCACAAGTGGTTTCCAGATTTACCCTCAACTTTTCCATGAACCTCATTTCACAATGGGTTGCAAGGGTCACCCATAACCTTTTTTCACCATCTCTATTTATTCAACAACTCCAAATTCTATAAACAAGAACAAATATCTGAAATGTCTCTAAATACTTCATAAGAAACTTTATACCTCTAGATGAAGTCCACAAGCTTCCAAAGATTCTCCCTCTAAATCCCTCAAGCTTGAAGCTTTAGTTGTTGTGAGTAAGTGATGTTTAACTACTTTGAGCACTTTCTCGGAATCTCCCAATCAAGATATGTTCTCATATGTTTGTGGTGATATTGGGTCTCAAGCTATGTTACATACCCTAATGAATTATGTATCGGTACGCATGTTCCAAAATATGGTACACTTCCATTCCAAAACGATAAATTTAGTGATCTAAAGCGATTCCAAAAGTTTTTCCCAATATATTTCCTTAAAAGTTACCTTAGGAGGGGAAAAATAAAAAATCAAATATAATGAACTAAAATCTAAGGGCAGTTAAATTTTGACAAGACAAAAACCAAACCAAACCAAGCCTTAAGTCCCATCAAACGAGATCGGTTGCATGAATCTTTTTTCTCCACTCGATTCTATCCAAGGCCATTTCGTTAGTCAAATTAAGGAGATTCATATCTCTATTTACTATATTAGTCTACATCAATCTAGGTCTACTCTTTCACCTAATACTACCATCTACTGTCACTGTATCGCATCTCTTCACTACTGCCTATGTTGATCTCCGTTGTATATGGCCAAATCATTTCAATCTATTCTCTCTCAACTTATCTTCTATTAGTACTACTCCTACCCATTCTCGAATATACTCATTCCTAACTGCCTTTTCTAATCTTACCACACATCGACCTTATCATCCTCATCTCAGCAATACTCATCTTCTCTACATGTTGTTTCTTACTTGCTCAACATTCCATCCCATACAACATCGTTGGTTTAATAGCCGTTCTATAGAACTTCCTTTTTAGTCTAATGGGTATTCGTTTATCAAAATTAAAAAATTAAAATTAAAAATTACGAAAAAAATTTATTAGATGTCTAGAGGTATCTTAAATTCTCAAATGGTAATATATACAAGTGTACCCCAATCGTACCACATTTTAGAGCATTCCCATTCCATGTACCAGAACGATCCACGTTCCAGGTAACATAAGTCTCAAGCCAACCATCAAGTTCCAAAATCTAGAATAAGTGTAACTTTATAATTGAAGTCTGCCAAATGCTAGTTCTTTTTTGAATCGTGAGACACCCTAGACAACTAGGACTTTTAGTGGTTGACTAGATTTCCTTCTAGTTTAACTCCTCTTCATTCATTATGTGCTTTCTTCTCCTCATTTGAATCAACAACAGACTAGCCTTCCTAAGGGCTTGTGCTTAAGCCTAAAAGACCTTGTGTACCTTTATACTTCTTGAAGTCTTTTCCGGAGTTGAGATCACAGCTACATTACAAGACGTGACATTGCCAGCCTATATTATTCTTGGCACTTACAAATTTTATAAGAGTTTTAATTTTTTGGGGGGATCTTATTTATTAGCACAATGTCATGTGTTGTGTGATAATAATCTCATGTAAACATACAATAATTAGTACATAACAGATAAAGCATACAATAATTTCTCATCCTTGTAAAAAACTATGCAATATCTTCTTCTTCTTTTTTGGCCTGACAAGGCTGTTTTGTTTTAAGATTGTACTTGTGTATTTCTTATGCTATCTCTCAAAAGTAGAGAGGCATTGTGTCGAGAAGAGCTGAAGTTTGTGATGGACAATAGGTAGAACAATTAGATTGAGAGGAGTGGTGTGAACATCATGATTAGAGTCAATAAAAATAAAATTCAGTACCTATCTGGTCGAATACTTCCAGAACCTACCTAATGTTTGATCTTATCTCTAGTTTTAAATGATTCATTTCACGCTCCCCTAACTACTGGCTACACCTTGTGTACTGGGTCATACTTTTTTTTTCACTACTGCAGGAGATGCTCAATACTCCTTGAATGATTAAATATTAATCCTTTTATTCTATGTTTACAGTTTCTTCTAAATTTGTGAAGCAGCCATATGTAGACACTGACACTTTAGTTATGGAAAATGTGTTTGGCATGTCTAAGTTGGACATGCACCAAACAAATATGATTACATAGTAGAGTTTACTATGAGAATATGCATGAAACATTCTATGCATAGAAAGTGTATACTTGTATCGTGCTTGGCATGTGGCAAGCCCTACGGGCATCACCATCACTCATCCACGTGGCAGACCTCCGAGGCACCACAATGAGTTGGGGTTGTACGCCTAGCCTACCACCATACACAAAGCTAACAGTAAGAGCTCAAAGGAAAATGGGTCAAAGTATGAAGCAGCAACATGGCTCACCTAGAGCTCTCCATGGTCCTTCATGCCTTGTAAGACAATGTATTCTTTGCCCACTCGCTCCAGCTCAATGGCAACATAGTTGGATCTTGGCTCATCTATGTTCGCTTGGCTTCTTAGGATTAGCCCTCGCCTCACCCATGTACTCACTCACTTAGCTGCCTAGGTTGGGAGCAAGACCTAGGCACTCTCGCTTGGGATCATTGGAGGATTGTGGATTGGAGGTTAAGACCTTGGGATCGTCGAGGTCGTGTAACTATCTCTATGCAGTGATAGCTACACCTTGATTAGGCTTAGAGAGGGGACGTTGACCTTACATTCACACCTGTTGTATATATGATACACCTCCCGAGATATCATACCTACGGGCTGCACTTGCAGCTGCTATGATGCAACCTTTCCAAAGACCTAAATCATAAGACACAACTAGTAGGGCTGATATCACCTTCCTGTCTAGTTGAAGAGAGCTTGCCACCTGTCTATAGGTTGTTTGGGCTCCAATACTCTTGGAGTCGATATGATGGTAGCATAAATGCGCCACAAACAGAATAACAAGAAGAACGACACCACATAGACATCACAACGTAAACCTAGAAGTGTTCAAGGTCTCTCACTGCCACTCTCTCTATCTCTAAGCTTGCCTTGGTCTTCTCCTCCACCTCCGGTGATCCTAGGTCATTGAAGTGCCCACCATCTTCCTAGAGGTCAATGACCAACCGCTTCTAACCTCAATTACCCACAGAAAGCTTTATGTTAGTTTGTAAACACTATCTAATCCTAAATAAATGTTGAAGTATTTAAGAAATGAAATTTAGCCATATCCTAGTGTCCCTAAGCGTGAGGGTTAACAAAATCCAATACTACATATCTACATTCTGCACCCGACACTCATATCTGAATCCATGTAATATAGCTTTTATTTCAAAACCGTGAGTACAAATGCTAATTATGCAACCTAATTGCTTTTCTTCTAATCATCCCCTCTTCCGAGTTGTCAATGCATGTATGGATGCACTTAACTTTTTCTGTATTTGTGTAAGAAAATGAGTTCTAGTCAAAACTCATTTCTGAGGTGTATTTATTCTTCAACTGGAAGAAAGGAATCCATGTAGCCGACTCTAAGTAATTGGTATAAAGCCTTGTTAAGTTGAGTTGTATGTTGTTCTTCAAATGTTGTTTGGTTCTATGTAAGAGATTGAAGACAAAATATTTGCAAGTTTTGTTAACTTCGAGTTTTTCTCAAAAAATAAATAAACAAATAAAAAAAACATTGTTTCATGACTTAATCATAGAAGAAAAATTAGTCTTTATTCTGTTTTTGTTGAAAGTATTAAATGAAACAACCGCATTAGAATGTCAATGGTTATGCATATTTGAATCCACCATCCACTCTCAGAATGACTTCCACCATGTATAGTGTAATTCTTATGTTAATGGTTATCTAGGGGATGAGACAAAAAGACGAAGAGTTAGCGAAAGAGATAGAGCTTCTTAAGAAAAAGCTTGAAGAACTTGAACAACTCGCTAGGGGGCAAGGACTTGCTGGGGTTTTCAACATCAGACATCCTCGAGCTGAAGATGGGAAGTCAGGAAAGCCAGCTTGATCACAAGATTTTGACTGCAAATAATGCATTAACTGTTGTGTAATGCAAAAATGATTCATTGCTACTGATTTATGTAGCTCTTCCACAAAGGAAAGCTTTCTTCTTTTTTTGATTCTTTTGACTCTTTGTTGTCCATTGCTAATTCGGCTTTACCTGCTCCATTTTTGTAAACGAAGATTGCCAAATGAGATCCTGTTTGTGCTATTAATGAAAAACAAAATAGAATGAGGACTGTATTGTTGCTATTATTCATTTTTTCCCGGTAATACGTGTCAATGCGATGGAGTGAGGTTGGTATATGGTTGTGATAAGAATGGTGAGGGCACAGAGAAAGAGTGGTTAGTGTTAATTTTTCAAATTTGGATGAGAAGAATAGGATTCTTTATTCATAGACCTCCGATTTCACTTATGAAATGAAGAGCACAAAATTATTTTTCATTTTTGCCCCAAATTTGGAATATATGTGAATTTGAGCTGAAGTTTGGCTGCAAGCATAAGTGTCTTATATCTGTGGTGAATGCTATGATATTGACTTGTACCATTGGCCATCATTCAAGTATTTGTTTAAACACACCCCCCCCCCCCCCCCCCTTTTTTTTTTTTTAATGAAAAACTTTATGGGAGATTTGGTCAAAGTCTCTTCGTGATAAAATTTTAATACATTAAGGATAAACATAAAAAAATTTCTTTAAAAAATAACACATCACCATTACCAAAATATAGTTAGTGAGTAATTTAATATTTTACACTTTAAAATAATGTTACTTTTTATCTAGACAAGATTTATGTTAACTATGAAATTTTTAAAAATAAAAAAATAAAATCGAAATTGACGTAAACAGTAGCATATTATTCTGTTTAACACTAACATATTATTCTGTCTCACAGTAACATGTTACTCTAATTCACAGTAATATTAGATTATTACAAAAAAACAAAGTACATATTAGATTAACCAACCAAAAATATACATACACAACATTATTAAACTTGTATAAAATAAAATAAAAGTGTCTCTCTTCAAAAGAGTTCTGTGAGATATATATATATATGCATAGGTAATATTGTCCAAGGAAAAAAAAAAGAAATTTTATTATATCCTTACTCAATTATGCGCCTCTTCCTTAAGAGGTTTATGAAGCAAAATAACTTAGATTGTCCTTTTCACCAAATAAGGGTTTAATGAAGGGGTTTTGGCTAAAGTTTTCAAACTTTATTCATATAGAAAATACCATATGAATGTTGTGATAATATCATTATTATAAATAAGTCATCTTATGTATATTTTGTTTCAAAATGAAAGATCCGCATTAAGTCACCTCATCATTTATACATTCTATCATTTATTATTATTGTTGTTATTATTATTATTATTCATATATCATTACTCTTGCTTATTTACCCATACAAGCTCAAAATCCAACCATAGGGTAAATTACCAGACCAGTGTATTTGGGCTTTTCTTTGTGCCATGTAATTATTTTATTATTATGATTTGGTCATAAGATGCTCATTATCTTAAATAGTTACTTATGCTCTGCATAAATGCTCCTCCTTTAAGACCCTTATACCTCAAGGGGCATCAAGGAATGTAGAGATGGGAATCCCTCATGGAGGGGTAGTGGAAGTGCCCTTTATGCCTTTCTTCCTCAACTCATCTTTCACTTTTCTCACCCACAAAAGGGACTCTTTTTTTTTTATTGATGGATATGGCTTTTCCTTGGCAAGCCTCATGCTTAGTTTACACCATTCTCATCTTGCCATGTCAACATAGATTTTAAGATGACGCATGTTTGTTATTATTTTTGTTTTCTGTTTTATATTATCGAAAATTGGTAAACAAAAATTGACAAAAAATTTGATAAACAAACTCATTTTCATAGTGGTTTTCAATTCCCAAAACTCAAATATGATACATAAATTTAACACTGCAATCTCAATATAAAAGATTTGAACAACTATAAATATTTTTACCTATGAAAAGAAAGATATGGATAACTATTTATTTATTTATTTTTCATTTCTCTTCATAAATTCAAATCCAAATATCATCCTAATGATATTGTCAATAAATTCTCTTAAATGTATAATTCATCTGCAAATCAGTCCAGTTTGTGGTTTAAAGATTTTATTTACATTTCTGAATCGAATCGAATAGTAATATATTCAACTAGCAAGATTTGAACACCTAGCTATCTTGGCTGTGGAATTGAATTGCTTAACTAATTCAGCAATGTTGCTTCTTGTTAGTTTATTTTTTTTAATAAAATATATATCATATCTCCTCTTATATAATATTTTAAGAACCCTAAGATTGAATTGAGCCAAATTAGTTTTTACAGTTGAGTTATGATTCGATTAAGCTCAATGATTTAGTTACAGTTCTAATTTATTTAGAATCATATGAACCGATTTGATTCATAATATATTCTAAAATTGGACCAATTCAATCACTTAGCACCCTACTATTTTTCTTTAAACTATAAAAATAAAAGTATAGCATGTAAAGTATTTTCTTTATTATTCTTTTGGCTTAGTATTTTCCCTCTTTCCCAAGTCTTATCATATATTAACAAATGAAATGTCAATGAATGTGAATGAGAAAAAGTTTATTTATACATTTTTTGTTTTTTTTGTTTTTTTTTTTTAAAGTAATTGTGAAGATAATGCACTTTTCAAAGCATAATAATATATATATATATATATATTTAAACTAATGGGTGATACACACAATGTGTGTGCAATTCAGATGAGTAAGTATAAAAATAAATAATAAAGAAATTAATGTCAAAATATTTATGTTGTCTAAATAGTAAGAGTGTTCTTAATGAAACCTAAGGTCTTGGATTCAACAACATAGATTCATTTTTTTTGCTTTTTCTTTTTTTTTTTTATATTTAAATAAGTTCCATACTAATCTTTAATTAAGGACTACGAAATTACCCCCAACAACAATTATACCAATGCAGATTGAATACCCTTTTTTTTAATTTTTCATAATATTGTTAGGTTAAATTATACTAATACAATAAATTTTACAAATTTAACATAATTATACCAAATTTTTTTAATAAAGTTAACATAAACAAAATGAATACACGTTGTTTATAAATACAATTAGGGTTGATTACACTTTATATATTGAACTATCGCTAATTTGTCTACTTAGTTCTTAAACTATCACTTGAATTTATTAAGCCTCAGAAGTCAAAGATCACTTTTTAGTCTAAAAGTTAAAAAGTTATTAAAAAAAGCTAACAAGTCAACAAACTATACAAAAAAAAGTCAAAGGTAGAGTTTGGTTTAGTTTTAAAATCATGATTTGAGAATAGAGTTGTATTTTGAGTTTGTGAGTTGTTGAATCATGATTTGAGAAGGAAAAATTTTGTTTGGTTATAAGTTTTGAATTGAATTTTGAATTGAGTTTTGAATTTTTGAAATGAGTTTTGAAATAAGAAAAGTTATTTGGTTATGAGTTTTGAAAAGAGTTTTTAAAACTTAATTCAAAAACTTATAACTCATAACCAAACACACAATTCAAAATTCTATTGAAAATTCTATTCCAAGCTCATAACCAAACTCGTTTTAAAATTCAATTTAAAAAAAAATAATTATTGAAAAAATAAATTTAATATTTAAAAAATTCAAAAATATTCAAAAATATTTTTTTTATTGAAAATATTAAAAAATATATTATTTTTTGTTTAAAAAAAATTTCAGCTAGTGCTTTAAAATTACTTTTTTTGATTGTATATTTGATTGGAAATTTTTTTAATTTTTTTTGTTTAAAAATGTTTTTTTTTTTAAAAAAAATTTTTTATTGTGTCAAATTAATTTTTGTTATTATTTTTTTTTTTTGTTAATTTTAAATAAATGGCCAAATAATTTGTCATTTTGGTCTAAAAAAATAATTCCTATGTTTTAAACATATCACAAACAAAAAAATATATATATATATTCAAATAACAGTTGGCAATTGAAAAAAAAAAAAGAAAAAAGAAAAAAAAGAAGCACTATTCGGTTGACGGGCTGGACGTCCAAAAGGTTGTTCAGACGGATGACCGGGTAAACCCAAAAATTCAAAAACTAAACAAGAGGATGTCCAAGAAGACGACCGGGTAAATCCAATTTCAAATTTTAAAATTCAAAAACTCACTTTGCCAAACATGTTTTGAAAAGAATTTTCATACGTGAGGTGGAATCAATTTTTGAAAACTGTATCCAAACACAACACTGAAATAGAATGGTGGAATTATGATTCCACCCCTAAACCAAACACAACCAAAGATTCCTCTCTATTTTTTGCACATCTTTTCATAAAAAATCAAAAATTTATCCCGAACATACTAATTGTTTTTACCTCATATTTTAGTCAAAAAATCAAAAAGTTACTCAAATAGCCTATTTCCAAACAAGGAGTCTATTTAGTTCCTAAACTATCAATTAAATCTATTAAGTTCCTAAATTATTTAAATCAAACCTATTTAGTCCCTAAAAAGTTACAAAAATAAAATACAAAACCATAACCATTATAAATTGATAAAAGACCCTAACTAGTTAAAATTTTATTTTGAAAAAACCTTCACTTTTTATTCCGTTTTTAAAAAGTAGGTGTTGGCACTTACGGTGAATTCCTTTATAAGGGTAAAAGCAATTATCTATAATATTTTCTTACTTATATTTTAAAATGGCTATGCGTACTTTCCTTTATCTAGTATATTATATGCCAAAAATAATTTCTAATGGATTGTTTTAAAAATTTTCACTAATTTTTTTTTATTATTTTATATAATTTAATTAATATCTTATTTTTTTCTATTATTATTTGTAGCAAAATATTATTATTTAAACTATCTAATTCTACTTTTTTAGTATATATAATACACATATAATTTTATTAGCAATACTGATAAATCAGACTCTAATACTAATTTAAACACACAATGAAATAAAACTCTTTTTAAAGATAACAATAAAAATTTTAGATATTTTATAATAAAATTTTAATTAGTTAGGGTCTTTTATTAATTTATAATACTCATGGTCATATATTTTGATTTTGTAATTATTGTAGGGACTAAATATGTTTGAATTAAATATTTTAGGGACTTAATAGATTCGATCAAGAGTTTAGAGGCTAAATCGATTTTGATTCATATACTTTAAGGACTTAATAGATTTAATTGATAGTTTAAGAACTAAATAGATAATTTAACGATAGTTCACAGGTAGATGATTACATTGTTATTAAGAGATAAATATATATATATATATATAAGAGATAATTACATTGTTATTAAGAATAATTGATTAAAAGGGAGTAACATATTCTGTGAATTAAAATTTTAATAAAATACAAAATAATTTGGTTAAATTTGTGAGATTCAACATATATTTTTTTGAAATCTCGAATAGAGATTAATGTAATTTACTTTAATTGTTATTACTATACTATTTTTTGGACTAATAAGAAGCCATCTCAGTTACCTTATAGAAGCCCGACCACATTTTTTTTGAGAGATAAATAATGAGATTGGAGTAGTAGTGAATTGAGTTTATAAAAATTATTTTTGTTTTAAAAAATTATTATGGAATTAAGAGTCTTATGGAGCTATAAAATCTTTCCAAGAAGGGAGCAACAATCCCATGAGAGAGATGATATTGAAATTGAATCCCATGAAATAGGAGATAAAAAGACTATTTTGCCTCTTACTTCATAAAAATAGCAATCACTTTGTATATAATAAGGGCTTTTATGTAATTTCATAAATTTAATCACAATCAACTAATATCACTATATAGCGCATAAATAAATATAATTTATTCTGCATCATCAATTTAATACCACTATATTAATAATTTTCTCATTGAATTACACCGTATTAATAATAATCCTCTTATTTAAATAAATGGGCCTTATTTGCTTAGCAATTACCATACAGGCACATTTTTGTATGCACATACTTAAAAGGGGTGCATCATATACTCACATAGTTATGTCATTTTTTTATAGTTATGGTCAATTTTCTTCTTTAATTATGACTTAAGAAATTTTTAGTTATGCCTCATGTTATGTTTTGGTTATGACATATCTTATTTTCTTTTAGTTATAACTTAGAAAATATGAAATTATATCATTTTATTTCTTTAGTTATATGGTGCATATGCACACACTAGTGTTTCTCAATAAAAAGAATGTTGCTATTAGCACTCCATCAATTATTTTGGATCCTCCATTTTTTTGCTTTTTTTATTACAATAATAATCTCAAATGAAATTACTAAAAAAAAAAAAAAAATCAATAATTTTAAGATACCCCATCTCACAATTAAGCCCACACACCAACTACATTATGAGATAGAGTTTATGAGAGCCCTCATCTCTATCACCACCAATCCATCTTCCTCAAATCCCACCTTAAAAACCTATCGACCCTCAAAATCTTAAAAATCTTTTGACGATAATGGTGACAATCATTATATTACATACATTTCTTTGGCAATAAATATTCAAGAAATCAAAAATTGTGCAAAAAACTTCAAGAAACATAGTCAGGAATATTCAAAAGCGAAGGAAAGGAAAAAAAAATTCAGTGAATATATGATAAATTATTGAGTGATAATCTCAAACTAACAATGTATATGTAGAGAATTATATGTAAGAAATGGTTTGGCAAAAATAGATTTTTCTTAAACTTTGGTCTAATTTTTAGGTGGGACCCATGCACCAAAGTTGGCGAGTCCATATGGCAACGCGTTCTTTGCCGCATAACGATTCCCGTTGTATATTTGGTTGTTCAAAACCATTATCAGGTGAATAAGAAATCAATGCCAAAATGAGCTCCATGAAAATTGTGTTTTGGTGAAGTTTCCATAAATGATGGAGTTAAGGTTTGTCCCACATTGCTTTGGTGGACAAACTTGGGTGTGGGTTTATAAGCCTTAAGTTTGCATCTTGGGAGGGCCTCAAGGGGTGTTCAAGTTTTGTGGAAGAATAAGGTTATAGGCAAAGTAGGCTAGACCTATTGGACCCAAAACAAATACACACGAGCCGCCGCCATCCATTCGCCTGGTCGGTTAAGCTGGGCATGGACGCGGATGCGTGGTGTGAGGTTGGGTTGGGCTTGTCCGGCCCAATGCTTATCTTTTTGGGCCAAAAACATTTGAAATTTATTTTTTCTAAAATTAAATTCTTACCATTTGGAATTTAAATTTCGATTTGAAATTCAAAATTAATTCCGAATCGACCCAAACATTTCTGAACGTTGGCAGTTTGGTCCAATGCACTTATTCCTCCGAACTGAACAGGTTCTTACTTGTTCAAATTCAACTTGAACAGGTTGTATCTGTTCAAATCTGTCCAAATAGGTTTTTACCTGTTCAACTTTGTCCCGAACAGGTTTTTTACCTGTTGAAATATGTTTTGAAAAGCCACAAGTTCTCTTATAAATAATTAGTCCCTCATTTGGATTTTGCAATCAATTTTTCCGTTCGTGCTTTTACTATTTCTCTTTGTATTTTGCTGCATTTATTTTCTGTGAGAAAAAGTATATACACAGAGTGTATTCATTGTACAAATAGTTTGTAGTGCCGCTACTATTCGTTGTAGATCATTTCATCTTGGAAAATAAGCGTCCATAATCTGTGATCACCCTAGAGAGGATGAATCTATCTTAAGGAGACAATATTGAACACTGGACTTGATCTAAATATCTGAGAAAATAATACTGTAAGTGATTAGTTTTCATTTTTGTTTTTATTTATTTTTCTTTTTCAGATTCTTATTTTGTTGATAACAAAATAAGAATCTATTTTTCTTGGTTTTATATTTTGTTTTGTTTTTTGTAAACAAACAGACTCTCACCTTTCTTAATCCATTTTTTCGAAGACAGTGAAGATTGTCTAACAATCTTAAAATAGACTAGTTTCTTCATTGTATTCACAATTCTGATTTTTGTTTCTAATTTTTGTAACTAGAAATATTGTGTTTTTTCTAATTTGTTTTTTGATTTTTGTAATCAGATTTGATGGCTACTGAAATTGGTACACCAAATCCGGTTGTGATACGAACACCAGTTATTGCCCAAAACCCTATTCAAATGCCTGAACCATGGAGAAAAAACTAGAAAAAAATTAATGGTGCAGAGGTTAAGAGATGGCAACAGAAAATGCTGTTATATTTGACAACTCTCAATCTTGCCCGGTTTCTCTATGAAAATGCTCCAGTGTTTAAAGATGATGAAAATGATTGGCAAGTTGTTGCCGCGGTGGATGCATGGAAGCATTCTGATTTTCTTTGTAGAAATTACATTCTCAATGGTCTAGACAACATGTTGTATAATGTTTACAGCCCTCTAAAAACAACAAAAGAGTTATGTGAGTCCTTAGAAAAGAAATATAAAATAGAGGACGCCGGCATAAAGAAATTTGTTGTCGGTAAATTTCTGAATTTTATTATGATAGACTCCCAAATGGTTATTTCTCAAGTTCAAAGCCTTTAATTAATTTTGCATAATATTCATGTTGAGGGTATGTCTCTTAGTGAATCTTTCCAAGTCACTGCTGTTGTGGAAAAATTACCACCGGTTTGGAAAGATTTCAAAAATTATTTAAAACATAAATGCAAAGAGATGACCATGGATGAACTTATTGTAAGACTGAGAATTGAGGAAGATAATTGTAAGGCTGAAAAGAGGAATAGTAAAAATCTCATTGAGTCCAAGGCTAATGTAGTGGAACAAGTACCCAAACCACATAACCAGAAGAGAAAGTTTGCTGGAGATGGTCCTAAATAAGGTGACAACAATGGCAATAAAAAGTTCAAAAGAAAATCCTATAACTATGGTAAGACTAGACATCATACCTCTGATTGCTGACACCCTAAGAAGTATCGCGGAAGTACAAGCAAAAGGACCACCAATCAAGCCAATGTGACAGAAGTTGATTACATTTCTAACGGGGTAAATGACATCAATCTCTCTGTTGTGATGTCTGAGGCTAATTTGATTAGAAATCCCAAAGATTGGTAAGTTGACACTGGGGCAACTCAACACATTTGCGCAAACAAAAATATGGTCATTACTTATAATGAGGCTGTAAATAGTGAACATCTGTTCATGGGAAATTTATCTACTTTAGCTGTAGCTGGACAAGGAAAAGTTATCTTGAAGATGACATCAGGGAAGAAACTTACCCTCAACAACATGCTACATGTACTAGACATCTAGAAGAATTTAGTTTCTGATTCTTTGTTAAGTAAAAATGGTTTTAGGCTTGTATTTGAGTCTGATAAGTTTGTATTAACAAAGAGTAGAATTTATATAGGTAAGGGATATATGAACGATAGTCTCTTTAAGTTGAATGTAATAACGGTTGTACCAAAATCTATTATTAATAAGAGTAACACATCTTTTGCTTATATTCTTGAGTCAAAATTTATGGCATGGTAGATTAGGACATGTGAATTTTGATGCTTTGCGTAGACTAATTGGTTTGGATTATATACCAAAGTTTGAAATTGATCCTAATTACAAATGTGAGATATGTCTAGAAGCAAAACTAACTAAGACTCTATTTAAATCGGTTAAAAGAAAAACTGAACCTTTAGAATTAATTCATGCTAATGTATGTGATTTGAAATTTGTTCAAACTAGAGGAGGCAAAAAGTATTTCATAACATTTATCGATGATTACACAAGATATTGTTATGTATATCTACTTAGAAGTAAAGATGAAGCCTTGGGAATGTTTAAACTCTATAAAACTGAAATTGAAAATCAACGTGGTAAACCATTAAAATGGTTAAAAGTGATAGGGGTGTTGAATATGATGCACCTTTAAATGAATTTTGTGCACAACATGGCATTATTCACCAAACTACAGCACCTTATTTCCCACAGTAAAATGGAATTGCTGAAAAGAAGAATAGAACCCTTAAACAAATGATGAATGCCATGTTACTAAGTTCGGGTTTATCACAGAACTTGTGGGGGGGAAGCAATTTTGTCTGCTAATTATGTCTTCAATAGAATACCTTACATGAAAACTAACAGCACTCTGTATGAATTATGGAAAGGTCGATCACCTTCCTACAAATACTTAAAAGTGTGGGGTGTTGGCAAAGGTAGAAGTTCATGTTCTAAAAAATACTAACATAGGACCAAAAACAGTGGATTGTGTATTTATTGGTTATGCGCATAATAGTAGTGCATATTAGTTTCTGATTTATAAATTAGAAATACCTGATATACGTATGAACACTATTATAGAATCAAGGAATGTTGTGTTTTTTGAATATACTTTTCCTTACAAGAAAGGAAAGGAATTAAGTTTACAAGAAAGAACTTATGATTGTACGCAAAGCCAAGAGACTAATGACAATCAAATGCAAGAGACTAGTAATGGCCTTGACTAACATGATTTAACTGATGATGAACCAAGACAAAGTAAGAGAGCGAGAATATCAAAATCCTTTAGTCCAGGTTTTCTGACATACCTGTTAGAAAATGAGCCTCAAAGCTTTAACGAAGCAATGTCATGCAGGTCCTGAAGCACCTTTGTGGAAAGAGGTTATTAATAGTAAAATTGAATCCATTATGCAAAATCATACTTGTGAATTGGTAGATCTTTTATCCGGTTCTAAACCTCTTGGGTATAAATGGATATTCAAGAAAAAAAATGAAAGCAGATGATTCAATAGACAAGTATAAAAACAAGACTTGTGGTAAAAGGTTATAGACAAAAAGAAGGACTAGACTATTTTGACACATATTCTCCTGTGACAAGAATAACATCCATTCGCATGCTTATTGCTATAGCAGCATTGTATAATTTAGAGATACATCAAATGGATGTTAAGACAGCTTTCTTAAACGGTGATCTAAATGAAGAGATCTATATGGAGTAACCCGAACGGGTTGTAGTACCAGAGTAAGAAAAAAAAGTTTGTCGGCTTGTAAAATGTCTTTATGGGTTAAAACAAGTTCCTAAGTAATGAATGAAAAATTTGATCACGCTATGCTTACTAATGGGTTTAAGATAAACGAATGTGATAAGTGCGTCTATGTTAAAAACACTGACAAAGGTTATGTTATCATTTGTCTTTATGTAGATGACATGCTTATCATTGGAAACAATCAAAACATGATCAAATCAACCAAGCAAATGTTGAACAAAACATTTGATATGAAAGATATGGGAGTTGCATATGTTATGTTAGGAATCAAAATTACTAAAACATCTGATGGATATGCATTATCACAATCTCATTATATTGAGAAAATTCTTGGTAAATATATCAAGGATGATGTAAATGTAGCAAGAACACCCATAGACATCAGTCTTTATTTATCGAAAAATAAAGGTAACACAGTGTCTCAATTAAAATACTCCCAAATCATTGGAAGTCCAATGTACCTAATGAATTGCACGCGTCTTTTATAGCTTATGCTGTCAGTAAATTGAGCAGGTACACTAGTAACCCTGAAGAAGACCATTGGAAAGCAATCATTCGGGTTCTTAGATATTTAAGATTTACCTGTTATCATGGTTTGAACTTTACCTGATATCCTGCAGTACTAGAAGGTTATTGTGATGCCAATTGGATATCCGATACTAAAGATTCAAAATTCCTAGTGGATATGTCTTTACTCTGGGGGGCGCTGCTGTTTCTTGAAAATCTACGAAACAAACATGCATCGTACGATTCACAATGGAATCCGAGTTCATCGTTTTAGACAAAGTAGGAGAAGAAACATAATAGCTTCGTCACTTCTTAGAAGACATTCCAATGTGGCCAAAACCTATGTCAGTTATTTGCATTCATTATGATAGTCAATCTACAATGGGCAGAGCACAAAGTCATATGTATAATGGTAAGTCATGACATATTCATCGTTGACATAATACTGTAAGGCAATTGCTCTCAAGTGGAATAATCTTAATAGATTATATAAAATCTAAAGAAAATATTGCAGATTCGTTAACGAAAGGTTTGGCAAAAGAGCAAGTGTATAGTTCATCGAAGGGGATGTGATTAAGGCCTATTACATAAGAGTCATCATAATAGTAACTCTACTTAGATGATTGGAGATCCCACGAACGAAGTTCAAAGGGACAACTAAGTTATGTGTGGCTTGCCAGAAATCACCAAGGGATTAAAATTCCTTACATATTCCTATGGTGAGAGTGATATCTGCAACATGTGTTGTATGTAGGGGTTTAAGGATAAGCTTTGCTTTTAATGATTACTTATATCTTTATATATGCATAAAAATCAAGACGAGTATAAGAGATATTCACAATAAGAATCACCTATATGAGTGTTAAACAGGGGCCGGTTCTATGAGAATGAAGAGGCTACATTCTCTAAAAACACTTACGAACAACCAGGAGTGTTCAAGGTCAAAACGAACACAACCGTGAGAACCACGATGTGTTAGAAAATATTTTGTGTGAAATCTATTGTCTTGGCTTACACTAACGACTGAACAATTCAAGTCATCACATCCATTGGTTAGCTAGTAAGTCCGATAGATTATCACTAGGAAAGGTTCAAGACCGAAAAATCCCTATCCTGATGCAAGATATTTTTGATTTATACTCTTTTGACAAATGTTGTATTTTGTTGCATTTTCGTTGTCATCAAATTCTATTCATGTGGGGGATTGTAAGAAATGGTTTGGAAAAATAGTTTGGCAAAAATATATTTTTCTTAAACTTTGGTCTAATTTTTAGTTGGGACTTATACGCCAAAGTTGGCGGGTCTATGTTGCAACGCGTTCTTTGCCGCGTAACAATTCATGTCATATATTTGTTTGCTCAAAACCATTATCGGGTGAATGGAAAATTGATGCCAAAATAAGCTCTATGAAAATAGTGTTTTGGTGAAGTTTCCATAAAGGATGGAGTTAAGGTCTGTCCCACATTGCTTTAATGGGCAAACTTGGTGTGGGTTTATAAGCTTTGGGTTTGCATCTTGGAGAGGGCCCCAAGGGTTACGCAAATTTTGTGGAAGGGTGAGGTTATAGGCAAAGTGGGCTAGACCCATTGGGCTCAAAACAAACACACACATGCACGCGTGCCACCGTCCGTTCAGTCGGTTGGGCTAGGCTTGGACGCGGGTGCGTGGCGTGAGGTTGGGTTGGGCTTGTCCGGCCCAATGCTTATATTTTTAGGCAAAAAACATTTGAATTTTATTTTTTCTAAAATTAAATTCTTACTGTTTGGAATTTGAATTTCGGTTTGAAATTCAAAATTAATTTTGAATTGACCCCAACGTTTCTGAACGTTGGCGGTTTGGTTTAATGCACCTATTCCTCCAAACTAAGAAGGTTCTTACCTGTTTAAATTCAACCTGAACAGGTTTTATCTGTTCAAATCTATCCAAACAAGTTTTTACCTGTTCAACTCTGTCCCGAACAGGTTTTTTACCTGTTGAAATTTGTTTTGAAAAGCCACCAGTTCTCCTATAAATAGTCAGTCCCTCATTTGGATTTTACAATCAATTTTTCCGTTCTTGCTTTTGCTATTGCTCTTTGCATTTTGCTGCATTTATTTTCTCTGTGAAAGAGTATATACATAGAGTGTGTTCGCTGTGCGAACAGTTTGTAGTGCTGCTATTGTTCGTTGTAGATCATTTCATCTTGGGAGATAAATGTCCATAATCTGTGAGCACCCTAAAGAGGACGAATCTGTCTTAAAGAGGCAGTGTTGAACACTGGACTTGATCCAAATATATGAGAAAATAATACTGTAAGTGATTAGTTTTCTTTTTTGTTTTTATTTATTTTTCTTTTTCAGATTTTGTTTTGTTTCTATAACAAAATAAGAATATGTTTTTCTTGGTTTTATATTCTGTTTTGTTTTTTTGTAAACAATCTCTCATTTTTTAATCAATTCTTCGAATACAGTGAAGATTGTCTAACATTCTAAGGCTATTTGGGAAGTGGGATTTTAGCCCAATTTAGGCTAAAATCTACAAAAAAAAAATACAAAATAGCTAATAAGACAAAATGTCACATCAAACCCATAATCATTTCACTTTTTCTCTTACAAACATTATATCTAACTATAAAAAAATCAAATCATCTTTCTAAACACAAAAATTTTATCCTACTATAATAGCCAAAAACTAAAAAAGCCTACTAAAATAACAACTTTTCAAACACCCCCTATATATATATATATACAAATTCACCCATAAAGAACTTACAAAAATAAGAAAACTGAGAAACATTCCAGAATAACAAATCAAGAATTCAGTAGAAAACATCACAATTCAAGAACAGAGCGTCATAACTCTTAAATTAAGTTTTATTATTGTTTTAGCTAGTGTGATATTTTTAACTCCTTTAAGCATTGAAGAGCCATGAAAATGATCAGCTAACAAAACCCACAAACAGAAATCAGCAATTCAAATTTTAAATCAGCAAATTTGTTGAGGGTCTTGGGAGATAAGTTTTTTAGGACGTGGGGGTGTGCATTTAAATGGGTGTAATGTTTTTATAAAATTTTTTTTAATATTATTTGAGGAAAGAAATTTTTTTTTAAGAGTTTTAAAATTTATAAGTGGGGGTCCAAAGAAATAAGTAGTCCAATATAATTGATGGGTTAAGATCTCGTTCGGCAACTCATTATTTTAGTTTAAAGTTAAAAAGTCACTAAGATCTCATTTTTAGTAACTTTTTAATTTTTTACGAAAGATGTGCAAAAAAAATAACGGGAATGATGTGACAACTTATAATGACTTTTTAACTAAAATATATAATTGATAAACGAGATCTAAAAAAACTAAAAGATAAATAATCTATACAAAAAAAATTAAAAATTTCATTTTCTCTCTATTTTTTATTTTACATATTTTCATAAAAAACTAAAAAATCAATCCTAATTTTTTTATTTCAGATTTTAATTAAAAAATTAAAAAATTATTAAATTAACCTATTCTTACATATTTTCATAAAAAACTAAAAAATCAATCCTAATTTTTTTATTTCAGATTTTAATTAAAAAATTAAAAAGTTATTAAATTACCTATTTTCAAACGAGGCAGAATCATATATGAGAAGCACGTGAACATGGAGGTTATAACAGTAATTTAACGGCAAAGTCAAGGGTATAACCGAGAAATCATAGCCAGTATAAATTCTGCTCAAGCTTTTGCCGCGTACACATTGCTTTTTCTGGGTGGAATACAAAAGACGACTCTGCTCTGCATAAAAGAGAAGAGAAGAAGAAAAGAGAAAGGAGAGAGTGAAGAGACAAGAACAGCACAAACAAACACTCTAACACTCCTCTCTCTCTCTCTCTCTCTCCTCAACTTTCTCTCTCTAACATAAATATACGTAACCACAATCTCTTCTCTCATCGGCTCAGGACTTTCCGGTGTTGAAATTGGTACAAGTGAACACTTTTTCTTTCAATCAATCTTTGGTCCTCAAATTTTTACCATTTTTAGTTTCCTCAGACTTTCCCATTCTGCATCTCTGATTGATGTCTCTAACTCTTGTTTTTTACCCACAATTTCGAAAAGTCCTTGTTGAATTGTACGGTTTTCGTCTAATCTAAATTAGGGTTTTGATTGCGAAATTGAGATTGAGACCGTTGAATTGTGGGTTTGTAGGGTTTGTTGTGATGGGAAAAGGGTCGAAGAGTGGTGGTTGTAAGTCCTCGTCGCATCAGATCTTCAAGGATAGGGCAAAGAATCGCGTGGATGATCTTCAAGGCATGTTCACGGATCTGCAGTCTGCGAGGAAGGAGAGCCGTACGATCGATGTCGCCGTGCTTGAAGAGCAAGTGCATCAGATGCTTCGAGAGTGGAAATCTGAACTCAACGAACCTTCACCAGCTTCTTCTTTGCAGGTTAACATCTTCTGTTTATGCCCTTATGTATATATGTATGTATGTATGTGTGTATGTATACTTGTGTGTAATGCATAATTGTGAATTGTAATGATAATGGGTGGTTGGTTTTTTTTATTTTTATTTTTTGTTGAACATGTAAATTGTGAGTTGGGTTGTGATTTGGAATAAAAATGCATGATTTTGCAGGGTGGGAGGCTCGGGTCATTTTCGTCGGACATTTATCGGCTTCTGCAACTCTGTGAGGAAGAAGATGATGCGACCAGTGCATTAGCTGCCCCAAAGCCTGAGCCTGATGCCCCAAAAGTTGGGGATAGTACCCGGTTCCAAGAGGTATATAATTTTATATTTTTGTTTTGTTTTGTTTTGTTTTGTTTTTTGCACCCATGAATTTGATAAGATATGCAAACACAAAGTTCTGTTTTCTCTAGAATGCCTCTATAACTCTAAGCTATTATTTAAATCTGAATTGTAGGAATTCTTGCAAAGTGAAGGGCCAAGAATACAATGCAATGTTCCTATTTCCCTATTGTGTTTAAAAACTGTCTTGTTGCATCAATTTTATGTATTTCTTACTATTTTTCTTTCAGAACCTTACTGCATTATTTACTTTGTGATATCCTTTAAAATAAATACATGTGATATGGACGTCTTCGTTAGCTTTTTAAAAACTAATACTGTATGTACTTTTGGTTTGAAAGTTAGTTATCCAATAATCTCTCTGCTGTCTATGTCTGTATCTGTCTATATCATTGTCTCTCTGTCTCTCTTATTGTCAGTGTGCTTGATATTCTCTTCGATAGTTTGGTAGGAAGATGCATGGGTGATGCAATGGTTAGGTGCAACTTGGATTATCAGTATATCACTGTTGTCATTATATATATATGCTTGTTTGGGAATTGGCTTTTTAGTGGTTTTTTTACGAAAAGACGTGCAAAAAATTAGAGAGTGATTTGACAACTTGTATTTCTTTTTTGGCTAAAATGTTTGGTTTCCAAACATGAACACTTTCCTTCATTCATTAAGCGTGTCCATTTTAGCCAACTTCTACTGTCCGTTATTGCTTGTCAAGCTTTTGACTGGTGTTGTGTTCGTGTTCGAAAACGTGTGTATGTATATCTCTTTGAATATCTTTTTGAGTATGATACCCTGCAATCTGGCAGTAGATGAAATTTTGTAACCTGTGTTGCATTGACAAGTTGTAATATAATTTCCTCTGTCCATATCATGGTTGTGCCTGTCCTTCTGTTTGTCTGTGATTGGTTATTCACTTACTCTTTTAGGGATTTTTTATATAATGATCTATAACCGATGGAATGGTTGGTGATCTTTGAATATAGCCATTGTCATTATACATATAAATTTTAGAACTTTCCTCCATTTGTCACTCATTTCCTTTTTGGCTCTCTTAATATCTATTATTGCTTATCAAGCTTTTGAATGGGTCTTATCATTGTGGTCTATATGGTCTATAACATTTATTTATATCTTGTTGAAGATCATTTTGAGTTAGGATACCCTGTAATTTTTTGGTAGTGCATAGGTTTTATTTTATTTTATTTTTCTACCTAGGTGACATAATTAAATTGTTATGTAATGTCCAATGTATGATTTTTATTGATTTATTGATTTACTTGGAATATTTATAACCTCTTACCCATATTATAGAACATTTCTTTTTGTTAGAGCATCTTTGATATGATGGAATGGATTGGAATGACCTAAGTGGAAATAGCCATTTCATTAGAATGACTATTCCAATAAAAGTGGGAAAACCTATTCCTTTCTCACACCAAAGAGATAGGCATTCAGTTCCATCATGAAATCACTCCAAAACAATGTTTGTTGGACTCCTCTCTGTTGGCTACCACCACTATCCCCTTTTTGTATCACCTCCACCCTTTGCAACACCACTACTACCACCGCCACAACCACTGCCACCTTAGTACCACCACCATAGTCATCACCACTAGCACCATCATCCTACTACAAACGCCACCGCCAACAGTTACCACCACCACCACCACCACCACCACCACCACTACCATCCTATTACCATCGCTACCACCATTACCCACAACCACAACTTACCACCACTGCAACTGCCATCTTACCACCACCACCGCAGCTGCCACAACCATCATCCTACTACCCCACCTCCCCCTACTATCACCACCCTACCACTACAACCACCACCGCCATCCTACCAACATTGCTACCTACCACCACTAGTACCACCCTACCACTCCCATCAACCCTACTGCCACAACCTATGAAGCACAAATACAAACACACGACATGAACGTGACATGACACGGACATGCCACATGACATTTTTATAACAATTAGGACACCAAAAAAGAATATGTTAAATAAAATATACATAAATATGTGTTATAAATTCATATATAAAAAATAACATTATTTCAATCAAATTAGGGATAGAAATACGCACGTATAACACATGTATGTCACGACAAATATAACAGAGAAAAGAGAGTACACAGTTATAATTGAGAGGAGAATAATACAACAGTTATAACAGAGTACTCAAGGCCACTAGTGTGTAAGTATCCGCGACAACTTAGAGAGAAGAAGAATAGCACTACTAACAGTGCCCAAGAAACTAACAATACCCACAATATTAAGAGAGGGAGAAAAGAGAGGATTTGTGATATAGCTTTAGACAACCTTCAATTTTAGTGGGCTTAGGGCTTATGAAAAAAGAAATCATGTTGACTGTTTGAAAAAAAATATAAAAAAATTATTTGGTCAAAAGAAGAGAGAAATGAGGAAATTGGAGAGTCCTCCTCCTCTAATGTTGATGACCCCCATTCTCTTTTCTTATGTCCTTTGTGTATTGACTGATGATTCTCTTTTCTTATGTCCTTTGTATATCGACTGATGATGAAGCATTCAAATGAGCTTGGGGCTTCAGATTTGGGCTTTTTGTATAGGTTTTTTTATATTACAACTTGACTCCACTGTTATTTTTTATAGTTTCAAAAATGGCCTAGCTTGTCTCGTACTCTTATAATGTGGCCACTAGCATGTCTGATGTCTTTGTTATACGGTCTTGGGTTGAACTCACCCCAAAAGCTAGCTATTAAGGTGAGGGTTCCCTCACGTTTATATGTTTAATATTACTTTAGTACTCAGGCAATGTGAGACTTCGCTTCACACCCTCCTTCATGCTTAGCGTGTTCACTCAGCAGCACCTGTGGCGTGCAGGCCTGGGACACGTACCCTACCCATCCATGTGTATTCTGACTCTGATGCCATGTTACACAGTCTTGGATAGAACTCACCTCAAAAGTTAACTATTAAGGTGAGGGTGTCCTTATACTTATATACTTAATATTACTTTAGTACTTAGGAATGTGGGACTTTGCTTCACAGTCCCTTCATCATGTTTGCACAAAAAATAAAATAAGATATTTAGACACCTTTATGGGGGCATGCTTGACACGTGTTCGGAGCGTGTCCATGTCGAAGACATCTCGGACACTGATAAATGAGGTTGAAAGAGGTGTTCGTGCTTCATAGACCACATCCACCACCACCACCCTACCACCACCACCACCACCACCACCACCTCCTCCAACACCCTTGCCACTTAAGCACCATCATCACCATTGTCACTTCACTACCATCACCATCCTACCACCATTACAACCCTATTAGCATTGCGACCACCACCACGACTGTCACCGCCGCCTCTGCTACCACCATCAATGCCACCATACCACAACATGCTACCATCACCACCCCATCACTACCACCCGCACCATCATCTATAGGTATTTGGTTTGGTTGTTAATAGTTTGATTAAAAAATAAAAAAAGAAAGAGAGAAAAATCTCTCATGTTCATTCCATTAACTTGATAGGCATAATTAAACATGAGAATGAGATCTCATTCCATTTCTACGTCATTCCATGTTGGTAATCAAACAATTGAATGGGAATGGGCATTCCATTTGATTCCATTCGATTCCATTCAACCTTGTATTCCGTCCTCACTGTCATTCCATTCCTGTGTACCAAACATAGCTTTAGTTGTTTTAGGTTTCTACTTCCGCATTTGCATACTATAATAAGTTTGTATGCATCATAATCTCCATCATCTGCTTTTATCTATGCTTAGGCCCCATTTGGGAACTTACGTTTGTAGCCAAAAAGCCATTATAAGTTGTCACATTACTCTATCTACCCTTTGCACGTCTTTTTATAAAAAGTCAAAAAACCAACTAAAATAGCTAACTCCCAAATGGAGCCTTATTGTGTGCTTAGTTTCCCTTTCGTAAATTTATTTCTTTCCATTTTTTTTTTTTCATTTCTAAACTTCATTTCTCATTATTCTACCACCAACTTTGCTTTATATGAAGTTCCACCCGCAGGGGTCTATTTCACAAGACTTCTGAAACTTTGAGCCCTCTTATTTCGTTTCCATGTCCGGTTAAAAAAAATAAAAATGGATGTTATTTATTTTTCTCCTTCAAGCGCTCTCTTTCTATTTTTATCTGATTTAATGAATTTTTTCTCTTAAGAAAAGTTTGCGAGGGTCGTGCATAGATTCTTGCTGAGAATTTGTGCAATGGATTTGCTGCAGGGCTTTAATATGAATCAGGGGCACGATGGACAAGATTTCCACCTGGTTGATCAATGCAAAGGCTCTCCTTCAGTAGTTCAAAACATGGGAGTTAATAACTTAGGGTTTCCTTCTCAGTTGGACTACCATGCATATGATTTACATCAAGACCTCGAGCAGAACTTCTTCTCTGGTTTTGACGGTACTACTGTTTTGTACGAAGAGGAAGCTATGCATCATATTCCTGGCTTTTTGCCAAACATTTGCCCTCCACCTTCTGCTTTCTTGGGACCGAAATGTGCACTTTGGGATTGTCCCAGGCCTGCTCAAGGATTGGATTATTGCAGTAGTTTTCATGCAGCACTTGCATTGAATGAAGGCCCACCTGGTATGTCTCCTGTTCTGCGACCTGGGGGCATTGGCCTGAAAGACGGTCTGCTTTTTGCCGCTCTTAGTGCAAAAGCACAGGGAAAAGAGGTTGGTATTCCAGAATGTGAGGGGGCTGCGACTGCGAAGTCACCATGGAATGCTCCTGGTAAGTTCTCTCTCTCTCTCTCTCTCTCTCTCTCTCTCTGTGCTAAGTTGTGTGGAACTTGTGTAATTATTATTGCAATTGGCTATTGCAGAGCTCTTTGATCTTAGAGTCCTCGAGATTGAAACAATTAGGGAGTGGCTCTTTTTTGATAAGCCTCGAAGAGCATTCGAGAGTGGGAATAGAAAGCAACGATCACTGCCAGATTATAATGGACGCGGTTGGCACGAGTCAAGGAAGCAAGTGATGAATGAATTTGGAGGGCTGAAGAGATCTTATTACATGGATCCCCAACCTAGGAAAGATTTTGAGTGGCACCTTTATGAATATGAGATCAATAAATGTGATGCTTGTGCCTTGTATAGGCTGGAATTCAAGCTTCTTGATGGGAAGAAGAGTACAAAAGGTAAAATAACAAATGTTTCACTTGCTGATCTGCAGAAACAGATGGGAAGGCTCACTGCTGAGTTTCCCTCAGATAACAAGCGATCTGTGAAGGGGAGGACAAAGGCTTCTTTGAAGGACGGTGTTGGAAATATTTATTCTGGTCCAAACCGAGTGGTCCCGCCTACAAGCGAAGGGTTTGATTATGGAACAGGTGCACCCTATGACTATCTTGTTGACAATTTAAATGGGTATTACTTGACATAGTTGAAGAAACTTGATTGCACAAGGAATAAGCAGCATATTGTCGGTCTAGTTTACAACCCACCAAACTGTTTCACTATCCCTTAGGCAATGGTTGCATCAATGTTTTTTTTCGCGCGATATCATCCAGTTTTCAGTCTCTTGCCAATCCAACCTTGTTTTTTCACAAGAGGGTTTTGTGCAGCAATACATCAGACTGTTTTCACTGCCGGAGCTTATTCAACTGCTGGAAGATGATTGCAGATGTTAAATTTGAATGTTCTTATGTTATTTTCTTAACCATTTGTGCTTTGGAATCTATAAACCATGTAAAAGTGTTTTTCAGAATTGTTATGGAGGGTGCACAATTGTAACATCTTCCAAACCTTTTTTGGGTTTAAGACTTTCGTCTAATTATCTAGGAGGGACATAGTTCATATGATAGATAGTATCAACGATATGTAACTTCTTGTTGCTGGGTATATAAAATGCTTATTTGGAGTTAGTTTGGTTATCAATGAAATATGTACATGATTAATACTGTTGCAATTTTATCTTTATTTTTGCTGTTAGAGCATCTCCAACGCTTCACTTCTTTTTTCACCAAATTTGAGTCGAAAAATTGCCTTTTCACCAAATCTGATATTGAGCGCTCCAACCCTTAATTTTCATCAAATTTTCATCCGGGACAACCGGGTGGTCGACCGGCTAGGCCAAAAAAATTTTTTTTTTTTTTTTTTTTTTTTTTTTTTTGAATTTTCTGAACTTTTTTTTTAACTTTTTGAACTTTTTCCGGGTCGACCGGGTGGTCAACCGGTTAGGCAAAATTTTTTTTTTTTTTTTTTTTTTTTACGGTTTGAACTAACTTTCCTTGAACTCTTTGAACCTTTCACTGGTTGACCAGTTGGTCAACCGGGCCGGGCAACCGGTTGGTCAACCGGCTCCTCTTTCCAACGGTCAGGAACAGTATTTTGGTGAAATCAGTATTCTGTCGTCGATTTGATGAAGCGTTTGATGAATTGTCGATTTGATGAAGCGGTTGATGAACCGTTGGAGGAGTGAACAGTGCATTTTTCATCAAAATTCAAATTTGATATCAACTTTGATACACCGTTGGAGATGGTCTTAGCCAACAACGATTGGTAAATTTCAGTCAATGTGACGTCAAAAATCATGTTCTTCATTTTCTGCCCTCTTATATGGGGGCTTCTAACTACACATTTTAAATTTGTCACTATAACCACTTTATATATTGTAATAGTTATACACTATGAAGGTCTGGTTGAAATTATGCCAATAACTAGTTATTAGAGTTATGATACAATGTTGAATTACGATCGAGTTATTAGAGTTGCTATATAATGTGGTTAAATCATGATTTTAAGCACTTATTGTTGTTTATACAATTTATTGGGTTAATTATGCATATCTCTTTTGAAATTTCTGATATACAATGGCTTTTCATATGAATTTTAAAATTACACCGCCTTTCCTCGTTAGACTTGTTGAGTAAAGTACATCATCAAAAAAATATGATTTACTCTTACCCTCGCAAAATTAAATTTTTGTCACAATATATTTATGTCCAAACAAAGACATTAAATTTTTTCCTCCATTGAATTTGTGACCAAACAACCCAACTCATCTCTCTTCCCACCAATTACCATCACTTTGAGGTCTTGATGTTGAAGAAAAGAGAAGATAGAATCCAGTTGAAATTGAAAGCTATTGCCAATCCAAAGGTCAACGAACTCCACCCAACGCCTCCAACTCCACTACACTGCCCACTACTTTTCAAGGGCCCAACCCCCACCCAACCCTTTACTGAACTATCCCTCCTCCATCTAGCCACACTTCCCATCAACCAAAATCCACAAACCAGACCAAGCACACAAAGAACCCCAGCACCACGACCTCCACAAAGCAATTCAGTGTTGAGCCACACCACAAACCCAGCGCCAAAATCCATACTCGTAGCTTCTCACCACCTTTAAACCCTAAAATGTCAACTATATAACATATATATATGCACACAGAAATTAAGAAAAATTAGTGAAACAAAACAAAATCAATGCCAGAGAGTGGTGATTATAGCTGTGGAGGAGAGGTGGTGGGATGAAGATGAGAGAAGACAGAGAGGGGCAAAGGGACCTTGGTTGGGGTGGGAAGGAAGTGATTTGGGTGGAGGGGAATGGGGTGGTTCGATGGCGGTGGCAAGAGAAGAGGTGGCGGTGCTACTGCTAGAGGAGTTGATCGTGGTGCCATTGTCGGCAGAGGAAGGATATAGGGAAAGGGGGAGGGGGAAGAGAAGAAGAAAATGGTTTGTTTGTAATGATTATATTGGAGTTGTTTGTTTTGGTTATGAGAATACAATGGGTTGGAGCATTGGTTGTTACGAAGCACGGATACAGGCACGTGACACGATACGAACATGTGAAGATTTAAATTTTTAAAAAATGAGAGACACAACACGTTGGGGACACACTCAATATATATATATATTTATTATATGTAAAATTAAAATATATATTATTTTTACTTTTATTATTTATTTTAATATCAAATATCATTCATAAATTATTTTTTTTACAAATAAAAATAATTAATGTTTAACAAACAAGAATATTAAAAAAAATTAAAAAAAGTAAAAGAGGGGAAAAAAAAAGATTTTTTTGTTACTAAAAATAGGTAAAAAAGAAAAGAAAATGAGAGAGAGACAATAGACAGTCAAACACAAAGAAGAGGAGAGAAAGAGAGAGTTGAACAAAGAAGCAAGAGAAAGAGAATCGAACAAGAAAGAGGGAGAGATGAACACAGCAAGAGAGAGAGAGAGAGAGAGAGAGAGAGAGAGAGAGAGAAACAGAAAGACGAAAAAACAAAGATTTGAAGAAGTTGGACAAGTTTGAGGAAGACGAATAGAGGGCACTGAGTCAAACACACAGATTGGAAGAACACACCTCGATCTAGCCTCGATCTAGGGCTTCAGTAGGCTCTTCACCATTTCTCTTTCTATGTCTCTATCTTTGTCTCTGTCTTTAATTGTTAGGGTTTCTCTCTCTCTCTCTCACTCTCCAATGCGGTAGGGTTTTTGTCTCCAATGTGTCCATAACGTGTCCGAGAGTGTCTGGCTGCAAAAAAAAAAAGAAAAGAAAAAGGGAGACACGTTAGGTAGAGTGTCCGATACGTATCCACCGCGTATTCGATGCATGTCTGTGTCCGATATGTGTTGGGCACCCATACGTTGCTTTCGGAGAGTTGTTCGTGTTTCATGGGTTGGTTGGTAAGAAGGGTTAAATTTTGAGATGCATAAACATGTTAGGTAATGGAAGTGCGGAGGTTTATGTATATTGTTATTAAAAATAATGGAGGATAGTGTAAATTTAAAAACTTCAAGAGTGGTCCATGTAATTAACCCTAATCTATTTTAACTTGGGGTAGGGTGGGTCTTCATCCAGTCGAGTTAGGCCGGGCCGTGCCGTGCCGGGTTGGGTTTGGGCCGGACCGACACTATATAATAAAGAATTTTGTGTCTGCCTAAGCCCTGCTTGCCTTAACATCGGACTTTAACATTTGCCCAAGCTTGACCCAAAAAATAATTATAAATCTCAAATCAACTCATCGGGCTATATGTTAAATTTTTTTTAAAAACATTTCATAATTAAATTCAATCAAATATTATATTTCTTAAATAAATATACTGACATCAATATAAATTGAAAAATTTTGTGTATAAATTTAAGGATTTCTTAAATAAGCTCAATCACACATTACCACAAATGTAAGTTTCTAATAAACAAAGATAAAGTCTAAATCCCAACAAAAAATATACATTTTATTATATTATAAATAATTAATTTAATAGAGAGCCTGACCGAGCCGGGTTGAAAGTATAAATCCCAAGCCCAGTCCATTAATATATCAAGGCTGAAAATGTTGCTTAGCTCAGCGCTATGGGTTAAAATAATATTTCTAAACCCTCAAAAAATAGGACCTGATCGGATGGGCCAACGGGGCAATGTCCACCCTTACTTGCAGAGAAGTTATTGGGTAGTCTTGGAGCATTGCTCCATACCATTCATTGAAGGAGAAGTGTCCTTTTGTCTCCAAAAAAGAGACAAAATGACGGTGGGTTCCACTGTTTCAACCAATAAAAATCAAGTTGGAGCACTAAATCACCATGCCCTAGGAACAAAACATAATTTTCCCTACTTGGGGGGAGGAGAGGAGAGTGGCAGAATGGACTTGGGGTCATTGTTGTGTGTGCTACACAGCGCTGACTATTGTGCGGCCCATGTGATTTATTTCAAGTTCTATTTTGATGATCTAAACCGTTCAAATTTTAAGAACACATTCAGAAGAATATATCTGTAAAAAAATCAAGTTGAATGGATCACATTTGTATATATAAAAGATAAATATGTATATATCAAACTGAATACAAATATAATTTGATAAAAGGTTATCAATATCCGATCAACTTGATTTTTTATAAGTATATTCTTCTCAATATTTTTTAAAATTTAAACAGTTTAAATCATCAAAATAAGACTCAAAACGAGTCTCATAAGCCGCAAAACAATCATTGTTGTACATTACATACAACAGTGACGCATGTCCTGGGTGGAAAGGTGATATTAGGGATTGCAATCCCCTTTTTGTTTTGTTTTGTTTTATTTTGTTTTGTTTTTTTTTTTTTTTGTTTCTTGTTTTTTTTTTATTTTGTTTTGTTTTGTTTTGTTTTTAACACGAATCATCCTACAATATCTCTATCTTTGTTAGAGTTTAAACCTTCAACTATTGTGGGAGTGTTGAAGTCATGCCATCTTACTTGAAAACAATTGTATTAGACTACTAACGTGGGAGTTTGTAAAAAATAAAAACAATAGAATAGTAACATAACGTTTGGGATAATTGACTAAAACTTGATATGTTTTTTAATATTCTAAATTTGGATTAGACTACTAATGTCTCGTGATTTAATATATACATATCTTCATATATTAGGTTTAATGTGATAGTTGAGGAATTTTTTTTTAAGATTCCTGATTATAAAATTTTATAAGATAGAGAACATATAATATTTTTATAGTAGTCAGGTTCTCTCAACATTTTCACAGAGAAAATTCAATACAAAGAAATTTTCTCCTTGACATTGCGAAATTTGATCACAAAGAAATTTCAAAATTTCTCTACTATGATCATAGAGAAATTTCATGGAGGGACCTCAGCTAATAAAAAAAACATATTGCACCTCTTCTACTATCCAAAGTTGGAGAGAGTTGTTTCATTAATTTCTCCTAATTTATTTAAGGCCCTTCAAATAAAAGCTAAATTATAATTAAAAACTTATTTGATTATATATTAATTTACAAGTTTAGGTAACATAATATATAAGGGGACTTACATGTAGATCCTATCAGGTGGATTTATTGTCCAATAGGTCTATCGATAATTAACGACACTTTTTCATCAAATACTATTAAAAAGCGTTATTATTGTTAATTTCGGTGATAATTTGAATTTTTTTTCACAAAAAAGTCACTAATTATAAATTTTAGCAATAGTTTTAAAAAAATCGTAAAAAAAAAAATCACTAATTTTCAATTTTCAACTTTCAACGACAATTTGAAAATTTTGTCACATAAAAACGTTACTAATTGTAAGTTTTAGCGACAATTTTATAATAATAGTGACAAAAAAGTCACTAATTGTCATTTTTTAGCGACATGCAAAAAAACGTTACAAACAAATATTTTTAGAGACGATTTCACTAGAACTAACTTTCAATAAGATTTAATGAGAATTAAATTCAACTATTAGGATTTATGCGGATTCAATAATTTAGAGATAATTAATAGTTAATATTAAGGAAAATTAGTCTAAAGTCCCTCTCCCATTTTTAGTAATGGAAGAGATCCACAATATTATTTTATAATATGTAAGGTCCCTCAATCCTATCCCCTATATCACAAAGAAATTTGAGTCTCTCAAATCAAATCTCATTTCTCTCACGCTCTAAACTCTCTCTTCATCTCTGCTAAATCCAACTCAACCATGACAACTTGCAAAAAAGATGAGATTAATACACACACATAACCCCATTCACATTTACAGAGAGAGAAAGAAGTGGTTGAATCGATTGATTTTTGAAAAGAGAGAGAGAGAGAGAGAGAGAGAGAGAGAGAGAGAGAGAGAGAATTTAAATGGGCAGCGGTGGGGAACGTGGAGAAGGGACGACGTTGGAGTACATCCCACATGGGTGATCGCCAGCGTCTACACTGTCATCGTCGGCATTTCCCTCGCCATCGAACACCTGCTTCACTTCATCGGAAAGGCAATTTCTCTCTCTCTCTCTCTCTCTCTCTATATATATATATATATGTGTGTATCTATATCTATATCTATAATCAGTTCTGTTTTTACTGTGAATTTCAATTTAGAAAGTTTATATATTTCATCCTATATATATATGATTGCAGTATCTGAAGAGGAAGAACCAAAAGCTTATCTTTGAAGCTTTACAGAAAGTCAAAGAAGGTGCCTTAAATTTCATGTTATTTGAAATTATTACAAATTTCATGTTGTCCTTGGTAAGATCTTTGGCAATTTCTCTGGATTATTCTTGAATTTTCTTTGGTTTTACCACTTTTCTCTAAATTTGGCAATTTTCTTTGGATTACCCTTGAATTTTCTCTAGATTTTGACAATTTTCTCTAGATTATCCTTGAATTTTCTCTGGATTTGGCAATTTTCTCTGGATTTGGTAATTTTTTCTGAATCGAATTTTCTCTGGATCGATATTGAGGGACTTTAGACATTGTGAAAATATTGGATGTCCTTTATACTATAAAATCTTAATACTAGGGACTTTAAAAAAAAATTCCACATAATATTATTGTAGTAATTTTTTTTTTTTTTTTAAACAAATTGTAGGGGGATCACAATAATACTATGATTATTTCAATCTTTAGTACATATTTAATGATATTGTACATGTCAACATTACAATAAAAATAGACATGAATAATGAGACCTATTGTATTAATACATGAAATAATAAACATAAAAAAATAAAAATAAAATAAAAGGTAAATTGTGTTAACTTTCTTTTATGTTTGGAGAAAATACAATAAGTTCTATAATTTTGATACAATTTTATTGGATTCAAGGTTTTGATTTACATAATATTAAATCTCATTTTCATCAATAATTTATTAGTGTATAAATAAAAAAAAATGATGTTATTATTTCTATCAAACTAATATATATATATATAACTATTTTGTAGTAATTTCATTGTTCTTTAACATTTAACAAAAGGATTATCAAAATTATTATATTAAAATTGTAAAATTATTTATATTTTCTTCAAATTTTATTAGTATAATTTATCCAAAAAAAAAAAATATCATCATTGATCATTAGTTCCGATTAACTTGATTTTTTGCATGCATGTTCTACTTGATGTATTTTAAAATGTGAATAGTTCAAATTATCAAAATAAATTTTAAAATATATCTATTTTACTACACAACAATGATTGCTATGTCCCGCACAGCAGCCACTCTAACTCCTTCTTTGAGGAGGGAAAATATTCAATGCCTTTGAGCACTGCGTGACTATGCTGGCTGTTAATCACCAAACGATGTCTCCTTATTTCTAATGTTCCAATATAAAATCATGACGATAACTTATTGTAGACAAGCCTAGGGGTGTAATTTTGGCCTGTGGCTCGGGGGCGGCCCGAAGCCTGCCTGCGGCCCGTTAAGGCCGGAGCCCAAGCCCAGCTTGAGGCCTTGGGCCAGGGCCTGGGCCATCGTTTTGAAGCCCGGCCAGGCCCATGGGCTCGGCCCACCCAAGGCCCAGTGTTATTTTTAATGAAAAATAATAAAATTTTGGTGGAAAAAAAAAAAAAAATTTTTGAATTATTTAGGCCCGCCCAAAGCCCGAGCCCAAGGGCCCAGCCCACTGGCCCGCCCAAAGCCCGAATACCCTTAGGCTTGGGCTTGGGCTTGGGCCTGGGCCTAGTTTTCTAGCCTGTGGGCCGGGCCCAGCCCGGCTCGATTTTTTGGGGGGAGCTCGCAAGGCCCGACATGGGCCCGGCCCGAGCCCGAGCCCGAGCTCGAGGCCGGATGGGCCGGGCCGAGTTAGGCCAAAATTACACCCCCGGACAAGCCTCATAATAACTTTATTCTATTGTCTTGATTGGCGTGCAATCGTTGCGTTGGTTTCCTACTTTCTTTGTTAGGCCCACCCTTTTGTTCGATAGATTTTGTTAATATGTGCTGTTAACTCATATATTAAGATGTTTTATTTGTTTTTGTATGTTATGTATGAAAATGATTATAATAGATGATATATTATATTTTTATACTTTTTTATTACGTATCTTAAGACACATATTAACCAAGACCCTTATTTGATCAATGTTGATATGTGAAAAAATATGAATGAAAATTAAAATTCTGACATGACCATTATGTTAGGGTTTGGGGCTTATCACATGTCAATGTTTTGATAATATGAATCGTTGATTTTGTAAAACTTTTCGTATATATCATTTATGAAAAAATTAAATCTATCCGATAATTGTAACATTTTTATTTTATCGCAATTTTTGAAAATAGACCATTTTTTTGTTGAAGATAATACAATAAAATAAAAATGTTACAATTATCGAATAAACTCAATTTCCCCCCCCCCCCCCCATGAATGATATGACACCTGCAATGAGCCCCACATATCCTAACATCATGTTTAAGTTTAGATTTTGAATTCGAGAAATTTCCAATCCTAAAAATATATATTAAAATATAAAATTATTTAAATATTTTTATTAAAAATAAAGTTTTAAAATAAATTTATATATATATATTTTATGCATAATTAAAAAATAAAAATATTTATCCAAAAAATATTTAAAAAAATCACTAAACAAAATAAAAAACAATTTTTAAAAATCAAACAAAATAAAGGATGTGCTATCGTTGTTGGAATTGGACTTGTGCCTATCCCGTTGTAAAGTTTGTAGGGGTTTGTCCAAATTCTATTTCGATAATCTCAATTGTTCATATTTGTACGAGTATGAAATAATATTCACTTATATAATCCTATTGATCAAGCTTGCACTCCTTCAAACATTGCCGTAACATCTGAAATCACAAACGTGAACTGGCCGAGGGGTGTGTGCCGGACACCCCTATGAATTCTTGCATTTCAGCCCCAGATTGACATGCTATCACAGCAGCCTCCGACTCGTTTCTGCCTCTTGAGTATTCATTGTTGATTGAAACTTGGCTCAACCTCCAAGCCGGTAAGCTTCCCATACCTTTCTATCGTTTTGCCATAGATATTGATATTGTTCTTCAAGTTCTTGGCTTTCTGTTGCTATTTTGCTAACTACGCCCGCAAAAACCATGTTATAACACTTATACTCGTTAATATCTGGGAAAAGTAGAGCCCAAAACTGGATTAGATCCTCAGATAACCCTTAGACCTTCACTCTCTGTAGTGAGCACAGTGACCTGAGAAAAACCAATGAAGAACCATACAATTGATCCAAAATCACATCAAAACCGAGCAAACTACATGTTTGCAAAAACCTTTAGGAAACTAACTGAGCTAAGATTATTACTTGTTACCGCAGCCAAGCTAAAACCTTGCTCACATCCGAGGTTGAGTTAAAAGCGTGCTAGGACCTCGAATCGAGTCAAAACCTTGCTCTCTTACACGATTGAGCTAACACCATGCCCATCGATGAGACTGGGCTAATGTAACTCAAAACACCAAGCTCAATGACCGAGCTAACCATAATACTCTAATGTGCACGCCCAATTCAGCCAAACAACTCACATAGAGCTTCATTACACTTTATACTTGATCAAGTTACACTTTGTTTTAGCATGGTCAACACTTGAGCATAACACAGTTCATCTTCGACCGTGCAAACTGAACTAGGATTGCTCAGGCACACTATCACAATTGCCCATTGGCGACGCTATTTGGCTGAGCAAACACACACCAACTTGTGGCCATGTTGAGAAGCCGAACGAACCCTTTAACTTATTAACTTCCACCTCAATGGGCAAGTATCACTTCATAGTGAGCTCTCCAAGCGCCATAGCCGAATTCTTCAAAGAACACAACATTCCAGCCGACGTACAAGTTGAATTGGCCGAACCAGGCACATTGCCTGGGGACTAAACAGGGTTTTACCCTTTCACCTTGTTATCTATAATCGACGGCAGACTGCGTTTCCCAATCCAACCCCTATTATGTGAATTCCTTAGGGAAACAAGACTTTGCCTAACACAACTCTCCACAGAAACATACAAAATAATAAATGTATAGCCGAGCTATTCTATCAATATACACTCAGCTAGATAGACGACGATTGGTGCTATTATCTAAAAATAAAAAGAGACTGTGAGAAGATCGTCAAAAGAACGCCGGACAAAGACTTGTATGACGACGACTTCTTGTGGGTCTCAAGAAACTACGAAGATGTTGAGACTCCAGTGCCAGATTGGTACATAAATCGTAATAAGGGATCAGTCGGTATGAATTGCATGGCGTTCATTTTTCTTACTAGCACAACTTTCTTTCCTTTGGCAAATGACTCGTACTGATTGCACCGAGCTTACAATTGCATTTTTCTTGATAGATTTGAACGCACTGAAGGAGACATATGCCTATGCCAACCAAGACACTCTCCGTGCCGTGCTAAGATACCAACATAGAGATTGGACCAACCTTCTCAATTTTGAGCCGACCTAGTGATACAGAAGCAAGTGGAAAAGTAAGGTTACAGACTTTCTTTTAGAGCCTTCACTTGAACCAGATCCCGTCTTGCTTGAAATCAACCTCATTTCCCTAGTCGAAGAAGAAAATATGGCTAAAAAAAGAGCACTTAGGGCCCTCATTGCCAAACAAACCTCTTCAGCGCCCGCTGACACCCACACCGAGCAACAGCCCGCCAAACAAAGGAGGGCGCCTGTTGTTACCCTACCAATGGCCAGGGCATATTCTTCTCGGTTGAGCAAGAGGGCCTGAACAGCGCCCATGAAACAATGCCTAGTGGACGAAGAAGAGATTGATCTGTGAGTTGCCGAGTAGTTCAATTTGGATACTCCACTAGAAGGTAGACGGACCGAGCACGCTAACCCTTCTGCCCCCCTCCCCTGGCGGTGGGGTGTGGGCACCTGTTTAACTTACAAGGGTCGAGCTGTGACCACATCAGACTCAATCTACGTTGATAAGGACAACCAACTGGCCTTCAATCTGGCTAAGAGTCTTTGCTTTCCTGCAGACATGGAGAAGCATGAGCAACTCACTAACCTGAAAGCCATCAGGTTAGCCACTAACTCTCTAGTTCTGGTGAGTTATAAGTTCTTAGTTATTCTTCTTTCTCCTTATAATTTTTTGCTCAGTTTTTTAACATCCAACGTATTTCACATGCCGTGCAAAAAATTCAAGTGACGTATTAGCATATGCTGGACTTGAAGAAGACTGCAAAATCAACAATTGCTGACAACAATGCAAAGGATGCCGAGCTGAAAAACTTCAAAGGTGTAACTAGCCGAGCCAGCTACAGAATGGGACCAACTGGTCGAGCAAGTTTGTATGACTGATAAAAGCAAGCAGAGGGCCCTGGTGGACAAGAAGAACCAATACTTGCATGATGCCAAGATCAAGGGGCTAGAGAAGTAAGTTAAGGAACCGAGGACCGAGGCTATGCAAACGGTGAAAGGGCCTATGTTCAGCAATGCGAGGCTACCAAGGATATCTTCTTTAAGTGCAGCTGGAAGTGGCGACAGAGAAGCTCGGCCAGGTCACAGATTCAGAGGTCTTCATGAAACCCCCCTCCTTATTTTATTCCAAGTTACATGACGTTGTATGCCAACGCCGACAAAAATTGCTTGAAGCAGATGAAGAGGAAAGCCCGGCGGCTAACTCTACTCTAGCCCTGCCAGCCGCTGATCCAGCATGACCGACAGATGTTTCAGCTCGGCAAAAGGTTGACAGCCAGGTTCAGCTAAGCGTCGCCATTGAAAAGGGTATCATCGACCTGACTATCAACGATAGTGCTGGTCGCGCGCTGACTCAAGGTGAACCTAATTCCTTGGCCAAACAAGAGGACCTTGTGACATAATTGCGCCATGACTTGGCTTTTCATTTTCTTCTTTTCCTTTCTTTATGTACTTCCTTTCCAACGTAACCGGTCTGCCTCCCCCTCTTTTGTAGTGACTTTCCTTTGAAATTAAATTATTATAACTTTTTTACTCGCCCAATTTGTTTTTATGTTTCAATTAAACTTGAATTCTTACTTTGTTGAGCTAGCCAGCTCGTTCAAAGACTTTCCAAACTTGGTCAATCCTCCTAACCTACTTGGCCGAGCTAACCAGTCAGGCAAAGATTTTCTAAAGTTGGACAATCCTGCCAACCTACTATAGCGATTGTGGTTTAGACCTAACCTATTTTGTATTCTAGACTCGGGTTTCATAATTTCGTATTGTTGTTCTTGCCTTACTTCTCTTATACTTCCTTCAGTTTGGCTATTGGGATGTATGGTTGCGTTTGGAACAGGTTGGAAGCTTGGTTTTCAAACTTTTATTGCCCAGACGTTTACTCCTCCGCTCGAGTGTCATTTCTTGTGCTTGAGAGGGCTTTGTGAATTCTCAGTACTTTTGCAGGTTTGCAAAACTACTGGAAGAGTGTATTCTACTCTCGAACGGTGCTTTCTGCACTTGAGCAGTCTTGGCTCAAGCGGCCTTTCTTGCGCTCGAGCGTTGGTCTGTTGTCTGCAAAATTACCAGGAATGTGTATTATACGCTCAAGCATCACTTCCTACGCTTGAGCAGTGACGCCTTTTTTATTGTGTCTTGACGCTCGAACGTCACTCTCTACGTTGGAGTGGTAATGATTTTTGCGTCTGGACACTCGAGCATCACTTCTTACGCTCGAGCGGACTGTGCGTATATTAGTTCATAAAAGTCACTTTTTACATCACTTTTTCATCTCTCTCTCTCTCTCTCTCTAAAACATTTCAAAATCCTAAATCTAGAGCTTCTCTCTCTAGAACTAGTTCTCTTTCTACAAATACACCAAGATCTACCCATTTCTCCACCCTACTCATTTTGTTAGAAAGGTAGAGCTCACTTGGAGCTCCGTTTTCATCCGAATAAAGTTGGGTTTCGGTGTTTTTGTAGTATCTCTTTTCTTTTTCCCGTCTTCTAAGCTTGAGGTAGGGATTTTCTACACTCTTCTATGATTTTTAACTTAACTATTTGTTTTTCATAAACAATATTGTTATTTTGGAAGATTTTGAACAAACCTAGGGTTTTGATTTAAAATCAAAAGAGAGGTTTTCAAATGGTTGTATGGAAAATGGTTGTGAAAGTGAAATTGAGATTGATTTGTGAACAAATTGTTGATTTTGACTGTTGGGTTGGATTTTAGAAGAAAAAGGGTTTTTGCCCTAAATGTCCCAAATATCTATTTTGTATAAATAAATGAAATTGATGATAGAAATGTGAAATTGGATAGATATTAATATGGAAGATGGAATTGGATATGTATTATCACTCATATCTTGAATTTTGAAAAATTTACCTGTATTGGAGATTTTATATCTGTTTAGAAATATCTGTTTTGGGTTATCGGTGGAGGATAGCTATGATTGTTGTAGAAATTGCATAAGGATTAGGCGAATTAAAACTAATTTCTCATCCATGTACATTGAACATTTGTTGCTTATTTAATACATTGAAAATGTATATGATTTTGAGAAAAATGTGTGAATGTTGGAAAGAGGTGTGTATCACCAAATTAAGTTAGCCTGTGTGTCCAGGGTGAAAGTCTCGAAAAACGCGTGTGTACATGGATGCCGATTCCTGCGAATGAAATATCTGTAAAATAGCAATAGTAGCGCTTGTATAGGCTATGATTACATGGGTGTTGTTTGACGATTTCCTGCTGACGAAATATCCGTGAAATGTTGTATTGGTTGGAGAATTTCCCCTTGTTTCCTATGGTAAAGGATATGATTTAAGAATTCTGATATAAATTGAGCATGATATGATTTTGAAAAAGAAATGTAAACCATTTTGACATGAGCATTGCATATGCATTTCACCCTTATATCTTTGTTAAGATTCATATATTGTGTTGGATTATTTCTTATAGGCTTTGGCTTACCCTATTTGGGGAAAACCATTTTTAGGTACTGGTGATATGCCTCCACCAAGGTCTTAGCTGTCACGACCCAAACCCGCCCCTATGGGTTTAGCACCGTAACCGGCCAGTAATCTGAGATTACCGAAGGCCTGCTTAACAGTAAGACAGTAAAACAGAGTACAGGGGCATGTCGGAAGCCAATACAGTAAATAAACAGTGTCCAATGAGCTGTGACAGTCTGTATGCAAAAAGACTTTTCAGAACATATATACCATCAGTGCAAAACGGTATGCCCATTACATACAATCATTCAGTTCAGGAACTTAATCCTTATTTACAGTACAGTAACAGTGTTGCCAGTATATACAGTATTACAAAAACATATACAGAGACAGACTGGGGAATAAAAACACCCCTAAGCCATAGCTGGGTAGACTCGGAACCTCGCAGTGAGGCACAGTGGTTGGCTTGACAAAACTAGAGTTAACCCCGACGCTTCTAGCATTGGTCCGGTGCCTGTACACCTACATATATATATGAGCAGTGAGCTAAAGCCCAGTGAATAACATAATGCGTAAAGAGGTTTAGAATGAATGTCCTTACAGTAATGAAAACAGTTCATTAAATCAGTATTTCAGTCTTTCAGTCTTTCAGTCAATCAGTCATATGTGGCACATCCATTAGCATAACAGTACGGCATGCAGTAGGTCTTAAAGACCGAACAGTAATGATGGCCATCAGTCAGTAAACAGTAGTGGTTCCACGAGGGAACCGACAGAGATTTCTGTAACAGTAACAGTAAACAGTAGGTGCTAAGGATGCCACAGTACAGTTCAGAATATATGACATATATTCATTCCGTAAACAATATCAGTTCAGTAAATAGTTCAGTGCAGTATTCAGAAGATAATCATTTTGAACATATCTTTACACAATTGTTACTCACAGAGTTCTGGGCTATAGTAAGCTAGAGCGTCTCTTCGGAATGCCAACCCTATACAGTTAACAGATTGAACACACACTAAGTTTCACAGTTGGGAAAGATAATAACTTAATCCCTAAATTTGACTCGGTGCGGTTCTACATCTATATCCTCTTTAAGATGTCTTAAACTAGGCCTAAGAATACCTAGGATGGGATGAGGATGCAAAGATGCACTTAGAAAACATTTTCAGAAATTTCAGAAAAACAGATCCCCGCTCGAGCGTAGGTAACTCCGCTCGAGCGGACATGCAGACAAAGGTTACCGCTCGAGCGTCACTTACCCCGCTCGAGCGGTCTGCAAAACAGTCAAAAGTACTAGATGGGTGAAAATCACGCTCGATAGGGCGCTCGATAGCCGCTCAAGCGTAAGACACAAGGTCCCGATCGAGCGCCAATTACCCCGCTCGAGCGGACTGTAAAACAGTGCAAAGTACTGGGAGCCCGAATTTCCCGCTCGAGCACCATTCTCCGCGCTCGAGCGGAATACCAAAATCTGAAAAATCCAGATTCGAGCTCCAAGTTCAAAACTTAAGTTTAAATGCATAAATTTCGATCCTCTTGGGCCAATTTTCCAGAAAACATTCCAAAACTCATAATTTAACATGATTCCAAAGCTCAATTGTAAAATCAAAGCCCAAGGGTGTTTAATTCAAACCCAATTTCAAACCAATTTCATGAATAAGATGGACATGCAAACATGCATGAATTTGATCATCTTCAAAGCTTTAAATACAAGCTCAAGTGAGCCAAATCTTACAAAAACATAATGGATTCATGGACTAAAACACGAACATAAACATGCATGCAAGATTTCCATGAAATCAAACTCAAAACTCTTCAATGTACACATGCATGCATGATTTGAGCTATAATTCAACATGTTGGAACTAAAACATGACTTAGATCACTAATATCCTCATGGATCATGCTAGAACAACTCAAATACATAAAAGAGAGGATGGATTCCTAACTTAAGTCCTCAATGCAAGATGTCCAAGCTCAATTTAGCAATCTACACTTCAATTCCTTAAAGTTCAAGCCATTCCCTATGTTGAATTCACTACTCTCACTCTCACTCTCTCTCTTGTTCGGTGGTGAGCTCAACAATGGCTGAAGAATTTGTTTTGTTTGAGTGTATAAGGCTCAAAGATGTTATAATAAAGGGCCCACTCACAATGGCATTTCCGTAAATAAGTCCAACAATGCAATTTCACTTATTTTAATCTAGTTTAATCATAATAAATCAAATTTCAGATAAATATACCATAAAATCACATAAATTATAATTAACACATATCACTCATCAATTTCAGACTCGGCCGCCGATAAGGCCTTCAATTTGTAGTTTAAACACAAAGACATGAACAGATAATTAAACAGTCAAACAGATAAACATGCAATTAAACAAATACAGTCAATCAATTCGGTTTCAGATTTCAGTCAGTCAGTTCAGTAATTCAGTCAGTTCAATTACTTTTCATATTCGGTCTCAGTTTAGCAGTAATCGGTAATCAATCAGTCATTAATCGGTAAACAGTGTGAGGGTTGTTACAGTCTCCCTTCCTTATAAAGAGTTTAGTCCTCTAAACTCGAGTTACCTCCATTCTGGAAGAAAACAGGATCCAGTGGAAACAAATCAGGATATCTCTTAGCCATGTCATCTTCCCTTTCCCAAGTGGCATACATGCCACCATGGTTTTGCCAGTCGACTTTCACTAACGGAATCTCTTTGTTTCTCAATTTCTTGATCCGTCTGTTCACAATCTGTATAGGCTGTTCCTCGTAAGTGTAGTCATCACTCAACACTACACGAGTAGGCTCAATCACATGGAAGGGATCCCGGAGATAATCTCTCAACATAGAAATGTGGAAGACGTTATGCATATGCTCCATTTAAGGAGGAAGTGTAACTTGATACGCCACCGGATTGATTTTCTCAATAATCTCATACGGTCCGACATGCCTCGTCGCTAATTTGCCCTTGACTCCAAAACGAGTCTGGCCTTTCATCGGTGTCACTTTCACAAACACGTGATCATCCACTTCATACTCTCTGTCCCGTCTTCTGACATCCGCATAACTTTTCTGTCTGCTCTGTGCGGTTTTCAGTCTCTGTTGTATCAGTTTAACTTTCTCAGTTGTTTCATATACAATTTCGGGCCCAAGCAAAGGCCCATCTCCAACTTCTGCTTAGCAAATCAGAGATCTACATTTTCTGCCATACAATGCCTCGAAAGGCGCCATACCAATACTTGAATGATAACTGTTGTTGTAGGCGAATTCAGCTAAGGGCAAATGGCTTTCCCAATTTCCCTGAAAATCAAGGACATACATTCTCAATAAATCCTCCAGAGTTTGGATGGTTCTTTCTGACTGGCCATCTGTCTGAGGATGATAGGCACTACTCAGTCTTAGTTCAGTACCCAATGCAGTCTGTAAGCTTTGCCAAAATCTCGATGTAAACTTCGAATCCCTGTCAGAAACAATGGACACAGGCACTCCATGCAGTCTAACAATTTCATCAATATAGAGTATAGCCAATTTGTCCGCATTATAAATTGTCTTAACAGGTAGGAAGTGAGCAGATTTAGTCAGTCTATCAACAATAACCCAAATTGAGTCCATACCTTTACTGGAGCGAGGCAATCCCACATTAAAATCCATGGTAATATGTTTCCATTTCCACTCCGGTATCGGTAAGGGTTGCAATAAGCCTGCGGGTCATTGATGTTCAGCTTTGACTTGTTGGCAATGAAGACATTTTGATACAAAATCAGCAATTTCTTTCTTCATTCCCGGCCACCAAAAATTCAGTTTCAAGTCTTGATACATTTTCGTATTCCCCGGATGGATAGAGAATTTTGAGTTATGGCCCTCTTGCAGAACTCTTCTTTTCAATTCAGAATCATTCGGTACACACAGTCTTGCTTGAAATTTCAATACATTATTTTCAAATTTGAAACCCGGTCTCGGTTTAAATTCCCTTTCTTCGATGATCTTCTTCAAGAAGTCATCATGTTGCTGTTTCTCTTTAATTTCCTCAATCAGTGCCGGTTGAGCAGAAACAGCAGCTAAGGTTCCACTTTGTTCTCGCAAAACAATTTCAATTTCAGATTTTTCAAGGTCACAAAGCAACTCTTTCTGTCCAGTAAGCAAACAGGCTAAGTTTCCAATCGATTTTCGGCTCAGTGCATCGGCAACGGTGTTGGCTTTTCCCGGGTGATACAGAATCTGTAGGTCGTAGTCTTTGATCAATTCTAGCCATCTCCGCTGTCTCATATTCAATTCTTTCTGGGTGAAGAAGTACTTCAGACTCTTGTGGTCGGTGTATACTTCACATGTTGCCCCATATAGGTAGTGACGCCAGATTTTTAGGGCAAATACTACTGCAGCAAGTTCTAGATCATGGGTCGGGTAGTTCTTTTCATGCGGTCTCAGTTGGCGGGAAGCATAAGCAATAACTCTCCCATTCTGCATTAAAACACATCCCAAACCCTTATGAGAAGCATCACTAAATACAGTATAACCATCCGTACCTGAAGGTAGGGTAAGAACCGGTGCAGTCACGAGTGGAGTTTTCAACTCTTGGAACGTTGATTCTCTTTGGTCAGTCCAGTCAAATGATATCCCCTTCTGAGTCAGTTGAGTCAATGGCAAGGCAATTTTGGAGAAATCTTTGACAAATCTTCTATAATATCCAGCCAATCCCAAAAAGCTTCGGACTTCTGTCACATTTGTTGGTCTAGGCCAGTTCACTACAGCTTCAATTTTCAGCGGATCAACAGAAATTCCATCTTTGCTAACAACATGCCCCAAAAACATAACATGATCAAGCCAAAACTCACATTTAGACAGTTTAGCATACAGTTTCTGTTCTCTTAGGGTCTGTAGGGCAAGTCTCAGATGATGTTCATGTTCTTCTATACTTTTGGAATAAATCAATATGTCATCAATGAATACAACAATAAAGTCATCAAGGTACAGTTTAAAGATTCTGTTCATGAGGTCCATAAATGCAGCAGGTGCATTAGTGACTCCAAAAGGCATAACTAAAAATTCATAATGTCCATACCTCATCCGAAAAGCAGTTTTATCAATGTCTTCTGGTTTAACTTTCAATTGGTGATATCCGGATTTGAGATCGATCTTAGAAAACACTTGAGCACCCTGTAACTGATCAAATAAGTCATCGATACGTGGTAATGGGTATTTGTTTTTCACAGTTACCTTGTTCAGTTCACGGTAGTCAATACACAGTCTCAGTGAGCCGTCATTCTTTTTCACAAACAAAACAGGAGCGCCCCACGGTGAAGTACTGGGCCTGATGAACTTCTTGTCTAACAGTTCTTGCAGTTGCACTTTCAATTCTTTCAGTTCAGTTGGAGCCATTCTGTAAGGAGCTTTAGATACTGGTTATGTTCCCGGAATCACATCAACGGTGAATTCAATCTCCCTGTCAATCAAATCCCCTGGCAGATTATCCGGAAAAACATCTGGGAACTCTCTAACTATGGGAATACTGTTCACATTAGCATTATCATTAGTGGACACAGTCAATACAGAACACAGATATCCTTTACACCCCTTTCTAATCAATTTATCAGCTTTCACAGATGAAATCAAATACGGAGGAGGTACTACTCCACTCCCATTAAACACAAATTTGGGCAAACCAGGTGGACGGAAAACTACTTGTTTCGTTACACAGTCTATGGTGGCATGATATTTCGTTAACCAGTCCATCCCCAATATTACATCAAAGTGATCAATGTTCAATGGCAGTAAATCAATAAATAGATGCATATCCCCAACAATGATTTCACATGCAGGGTACATATAAGCATATGTCACGGATCCCCCAACAGGTGAAGATATAGCTAACAAGTAATTCATGGGTTCTAAGGGTCTATTCAATTTTCGTGAAAAAGCATGCGATACATAAGAATGTGTAGACCCCGAATCAATCAGTACATATGCATTTTGAGTACAAATAGAGAGGATACCTGACACTACGGTCTCGGTATTTTGTACGTCTCCCGGTACTAGGGCGAACACTCGGCCCTGCCTCAAAGGCTCTTTCCCGGTAACTTTAAGATTCGGTTTTGGTGTAATAGTTGATGCCGCCACACTCGGTGTAGCTTTGCTATTGCCCTGAGGTGCAGAGGGGCAATCTTTCACCATGTGGCCCACCTTGCCACACCTGTAACAAGCACAACAATTTTATAACAAACTCCCTTGTGATTCTTACCACATTCGGAACAGGGCGGAATGGAACGGTTTCCTTGACTAGAAGTAGTCGTTGACCCTGTATTTTGCTTTTTGTTCAGCGGGTTGTTCTTGCCTTTCTTGAACTTAAAACCCTGCCTTTTACCACGCCATTCAGATGCTAGTGTTTCAGATTGTCTCACTGCCTCGATGTTTGACTCAGCCATCAATGCTCGGTCAAGAACACCTACATAGGTCGGTAGCTTTAAAACACTTATTCTGTTGAGTATTGCCACATTAAGGCCTCCTTCAAACTTTCTGGCCTTCTTGTAGTCAGTGTCCACCATATGTGGTGCATATCTAGCAAGCTCGGTGAACTTTGCTTCATATTCAGCAACAGACATTGTACCCTGTCTCAGCTGTTCAAACTCAGTTACTTTCCTGTCCCTGACACATTGGGGAAAATATTTTTCAAAGAAGGACTCCTTAAACTGAGCCCAAGTCACTATAGTGTTGGTGTCACGGACTAGCATCCACCACCTTCTAGCCTCTTCTTGCAAGGTGAAGGTAGCCAACAGTACTTTGTGTGCCTCCGAGCACGGAAACACTTCAAACAACTTTTCTGTTTCAAGCACCAAAACTTCAGCCTTTAACGGTTCAAGGCCTCCCTGAAAGGATGGCGGTTTCATTTTACTGAACTTCTGGGTAAGAGCAATTATGTCCTCATCATTAACATTCACATTCTGTTTCGGCTGTACCGGAGGAGGAGGTGGGGGCTATTGATTATGTTGTTGCTCTAGTCTTGCAGTTATCAGTTCCATCATTCTTTCCATTCTTGCCATTCTTGCCTCAGTGGATGAGGATTCAGATTCATTTGCATTATCCATTTCACTATAGGCAGTTACAACAGTTATCAACATAGGCAGTCATTTCTTTAAATAGGTTAACACATTAGCATATAATCAGTCATGTCATAACCACACACTTATCATGCTCATGTAATGCCCTATTACTTTTCTAGGACACCCTATAGCTCATTTGGACACGTGTGTGAGGTATAACTCGTGGTTAAGTATCGCTTTGATACCACTCTGTTACAACCCAAACCCGCCCCTATGGGTTTAGCACCGTAACCGGCCAGTAATCTGAGATTACCGAAGGCCTGCTTAACAGTAAGATAGTAAAACAGAGTACAGGGGCATGGCGGAAGCCAATACAGTAAATAAACAGTGTCCAATGAGCTGTGACAGTCTGTATGCAAAAAGACTTTTCAGAACATATATACCATCAGTGTAAAACGGTATGCCCATTACATACAATCATTCAGTTCAGGAACTTAATCCCTATTTACAGTACAGTAACAGTGTTGCCAGTATATACAGTATTACAAAAACATATACAGAGACAGACGGGGGAATAAAAACACCCCTAAGCCATAGCTGGGTAGGCTCGGAACCTTGCAGTGAGGCACAGTGGTTGGCTTGACAAAACTGGAGTTAACCCCGACGCTTCTAGCATTGGTCCGGTGCCTGTACACCTACATATATATATGAGCAGTGAGCTAAAGCCCAGTGAATAACATAATGCGTAAAGAGGTTTAGAATGAATGTCCTTACAGTAATGAAAACAGTTCATTAAATCAGTATTTCAGTCTTTCAGTCATATGTGTGTAACAAGCCCGCGGGGGACCTCGCTACAGTTCGGACTCGATTTTGTTGCGGTTCTAAATCTGAACCAAAGAGTCCAACTCTGGCAAATCGTTTTGAAGAAAAACAGATTTTTTGAAAGAAGTGCCAAACATGGACTACTTCGCCAGATAACAGAGTCGCCACCTAAATATTTTTTAAATGGGAAATTTAGGAAACCCTGACTCGGTGCCAAAGGCCACGTGTCCGTCATCACCAAAGTTGCCTCAGCTCGGGAACCTGGGTACGATTGGGGAAGGTCACATCGTGAGCACCCCCGCTCGCCCGGTCAAAGACCGGCCTCTACTAACCATGATATCTGTTTTTGAAAACATTGTATGCTCTTATTCCGGTTATTAGCCTAGATTACTATGTGATGCTCGCAGCAAACAAGTATAGACTGGGCCGTCTGAATTGGAACAAAACATTTCATGTTTGTTTGTTTGAAAATGGTGTGAAGGTGCTACCCGCAGGTAGGCTAAAATGCGGATTTGCCACCCTCAGGTGGGCTTAGAAAACAGTGATGTTGCCACTATCTAGTGGGCTTAAAACAAACGGTCAATGGATTTTCCCAATTCAGATAACTCAACCTCCACCCACAGGCATTCAAGGCAGTTATATCACATAAGCAAATAGCCTCATGGTAAGCATGCTATCATGGCAACACTCACACGCATGCAAGGATGCTAAAGCATAAAACTTACCGAGTACTCCAAGCCGAAACAGAAACTACATTAGAAATCATGCATGATCCTAAGTATACTGAAATGCCTAATGCAACACATGCAAAATGCAACTATAGCAGGCTCGGCTATTCTAAACATGGTATGTGAAATGTTACAGCTATCAAGTACTCAACTTGGAATTGAAATACAGATGCAGTTTGTATGATGCGCCGAGCCCGGTGCATGCAAAACAGATGAATGATGCAAACATGCTGTCATACTGTATGCTAATTGAAATATGCCCTATATCTAACCATCGTAAGCAAATAAATAAAAGGGAGAAAGAAATGGGGGTTGGAAGACATACATCACACTCACACACCCTTATTACAGTTGTGCCCTCGCGCAGAGGGTCCGAATAAATAATACAGTCCGAATACAAGAATAATACAGCCCGAATAAACGATTATTACAGATTTCTAATTAACTAACAAATTAAACTAAGAAAACTGTAAAACTGGCATGCAAGCCAGGGACTGCCTTGCTTCTGACGGATGATGCATGTTGGGCTGCCTTGCGCGGAAATCCACTGGGATGCCCCAATTAGCCTCTGTTCGCAATGTTTCTCGAAATGCGTGCCAGACTCCGAAAAGTTGCTGATCCTTGATTTTGCTGCAACAGAGAGCAGGAAAGGGGCATAGCAATGTATTTCACAAATATATGCATGCCTCGATCCTCGTGCCACCAATCACGCATCTCGATGCATGATGGCCGAGGAGTCGAATTGCACAACTCAATATAGGATGAATGCATATGAATGCGACAACAAAACCTAACTCCATCATGGGTAATCCGGAGTGTCGGTGACTGGAGAATTGAGACACATTCCGTCACTCGGAGTGCGAAACATACCTCGTTTCCCGTGCAATATGCATGATATGCATGAAATGCACCTAATATACAACCTAGCATGCGCAATGCTATGAAAATGAGATGTCTCGAAATGCGTGCCCACAGGCACGCAAACCGAGGAATGCGGAATGACATGCGAAATGCAATGATGGGCTTATACCAACATGAGGGAGCCTCAGCCACACTCATATAGGATGCCGGAATGATAAAAAAGAGGTGCCTCGAAATGCGTGCCCGTGGACACGCATACCGAGAAAATTCATGAATGCAATTTAAGATACAACCTGGTATGCACTATACTGGGAAAATGAGATGAAAATGAGAAGCGTGCACGCGGGCACGCAAACCGAGGCCATGATGTGAGATGCGAATCGGATAAAACCGAAGTGCCTCGAAATGCATGCCCTCAGGCGCGCAAACCGAGGCGATGATGTGAGATACAAATCGGATAAAACCGAAGTGCCTCGAAATGCATGCCCTCAGGCACGCAAACCGAGGCGATGATATGACATGCGAAAATCGGATAAAACCAAGTGCCTCGAAATGCGTGCCCACGGGCACGCATACCGAGACGATGATGTGAAATGAAAATCGGATAAAACCGAAGTGTCTCGAAGTGCGTGCCCACAGGCGCGCAAACCGAGACGATGATGTGAAATGCAAATCGGATAAAACCGAAGCGCCTCGAAATGGGTGCACACGGGCACGCAAACCGAGACGATGATAAAATGAGATGGAAATGCAAATTGGGCTTATACTCACATGAGTGGACCTCAGCCACACTCACATCAGATGCCGTCGGATAAAAAAAGAGATGCCTCGAAATGCGTGCACCGGGCACGCAAACCGAGGAATGCATAAAATGGCATACGGAATACAAATTGGGCTTACGCCAACATGAGAGGGCCTCAGCCACACTCACACAAGCTGCCGATCAATCAAATCAGAGTGCCTCGAAGTGCGCGCCGTCGGGCACGCAAACCGAGGCAATGCATTAAGGCATGAAATGACATGGGAAATGATATGCAAGCATGCAAACCAAATTTCAGCACCTAAGTAAAGGGGAAAACAGTCCCAAAATGATACGAAATGACAAACGATGCATGAAATCATCCCGAAATGTGAATTTAAGCGCCCGAAATGGCCTACGGCTACGCCAAACATGCAAAAATGGCACATGACATGCAAACCAGTAGCAAGGCAGTTCCAAAAATGGCATTTTTCAGTTACAAACATGGCCAAATTGTAAGCATAGATAGGTCAACATTAGCATGCAAGAATACGGTAAAAGAGAGGATTTACAAAGAAAGTGATATCTACAATGCTCAAACCCAAAAAAACAGTTCTACAAAATTAGAGAGGGACTAAAAATATGCATTTTTACAGAAGATGAGATCCCCAAATTCAGTGTGTAGATATACAATACATAGCATGCAAAATTTGGGCCAAAAGAGGGGTATAAAGAGAGGTAGTATATAGAAAATTCAAATGGAAAAACTTTCTTCTACAATACTGAAGAGGGCCAAAAAATAAGCATACATTCAGTTTATGGATGCCCCAAAATCAATATGAAAACATGCTAACAATTCCATGCAAAATGGGGCTCAAAAGAGGTTATAACAAGAGACATGCAAAGCATGCACCAAACAACAAAACTTTCTTCATGAAACATGTAGAGGGGGTCAAAATAAGAACCCTTTCAGTTCTGACCAAGAGCTAAAACCAAAAGCATAAAAGGATACAAATCATGCAAGAATTGGGGCCTAGAGTGGATTTCAAAGGGAGGTGGTATATAGAATGGCCAAACAAGGTTGAGCCCTTCTACAAAGCTGTAGAGGGGCTCAAAATAGGCACAAAACCAGTAGGGGTCGGATCCCCAAAAACAACTGCAAATAGGCTAAAAATGGCATGCAAAATTGTGACATACAAGCTAGATATTGAAACAAGTGTATCATGGAGGCATCAAGTGAAGTTGAGCTCTTCTACAAAGTTGTAGAGGGGCTCAAAATGAGCCTAAAACCAGTAGGGGTCAAGGCCCAAAAACTGAAAGGAAATAAGGTAGAAATAGGAAGCAAAATTATGCTACAAAAAGAGATTTGGAGACCTACCTTTGAAGATCTGATTGTTGCTACCCCTTGGCCTGAATTTGGTGCTTCTTAGCCACTGGAGAACACTTCCTTGCTGCTGGAATGGTAGTGGGGATGGTGGAGCTAAGGGTTGATGAAGGAATTGCCTAGGAACTTGGAAGTTTTTGAGGTTTTTGGCTATGGAAATCAAGGGTTTTGAATAAAGGCTCTTGAGACAAATTTTTCTAACCTAGGCAAAGGGGCTATCCAGCCCTTTTTGTAAGCAAAAAAAGGTGTAAAAGGGGAGGGAAATGGAGGCAACCTTTCCCTCCCAAAATATCCCCCGGAAGGGGTGATATTTTGGCAAAAATATCCGGACAGCTGGAATGGGCTGGAAAGCAAGAAGCTGGCCGGCCAGGTGGTTTTGCTGTAAGTGGCTGGCCAGCCACCCCACCTGGTCGGCCAGCCACTCCTCCTGGCCGGCCGGCCATGGTCAAAAAATGGACAACAAATTTTCTGGCCGACCACTATGGATTGGTGTCCTCCCAAGTGTGTAGAATAAGGCCCCAAGGTTGGAATCTGGCAACTCTGAAGCAGGAGCCACAACATAGAGCTTGAAGGAGAGGCTCAAAAATGAAATGCACAATTACTGGCCGACCACCAACTTTTAGGGTCCTCCCAGATGTGTAGAACAAGGTTCCAAGGTCAGAAATTGGCAACACTGAAGCAGGAGTCACAACATAGAGCTTGAAGGAGAGGCCCAAAAATGAAATTCTGAATTGCTGGCCGACCATGCTCTTTTGGTGTCCTCCCATACCCTCTGATCACAAATATGTAGCTTTGGTGGGAAGAAAATACCCCTAGGGTGTTCAACATTGGTCCGGAAGTGAGCAAAACGGGCGCCGGAGGAGCGAAACTGGTTATCTGGGATAATTGCTGGCTTCTCACCCCCCAGTGATCTTCCTGGTGTTGAAACAGAGGTACCTGCCAAGTTTGAACAAAAACTAATGAGAAATGAACGCTCGGAGTCAAAACCGAGCAATTCGGGATCCCGAAAATGGGCTGCAGGTGCCGGAAGTGGCATACGGCAGCGAAGTGGGTATCTGCGACCCCAGTGTCCCTCGGAATGACAAAACAGAGGTTCCTGCCAAAAATCAGAGAAAACTGATGCAAAATGAATGCTCGGGGCCCAAATCACGCAGTTCGGGGTCCCGAAAACCGACTGTAAGCACCGAAAGTGGCATACGGCCACGAAGTGGGCATCAGAAGCCCCAGTGTTCCTCGAAACTATAAAACAGAGGTGCATGCCAAAAATCGGAGAAATCGGAGATGGTTGGGCGGTCCCGAACCGTGGCACACGGCCTGACGGTCCCGAAAACCGGGAACCGGGCTCCGAAACGGGCAAAATGGCCTACGGCCACAAAAAGTAGCTCACGGCCACCGGGAGATAGTCTACGGGACCACTCCCTCTCCTCAGGAAAGAAAACAGAGAAAACCGAGTCTGGTTCGCAAACCGATACAAGGCACAGAAGAGAGTTCGGAAGTCCGGAGGCAGGGCGCACGGCCGCGACTCTGAAACTTCTGAACGAGCACAGTATGCAACATCACCAAGCGCTCAATCGGTGACGTCTGAGTCTTGAGGACAGTCAAAAATGGGGTGTCTACAGTTGCCCCTCTTTGACAGAACTCGGAAGTCAAGAAGTGACGTGAGTGAATGTCAAAGCCTAGAGACGACCCATTTTTGACAAGGCCGAAGACTTAGACAATCATACAAGATAAACAGAGATGTGTGCCCGCAGGCGTGCCTTCAGGCAAAGGGAGCAAAATGCAAAGTGATAGGCACGGAGCCAAGTGATCATGCAAATGCGGCAAGCTGTAATGAAGCAAGTATTGACAAATAGATGCAACAGTTTTAAGCAAGAATGCAAAGCAACAACTATATTTCATGCAGTTAGGAATGCGGAGAATTATTCAATTCTCGTCGCGTCTCACACGGAGAAGATACGATACCTGCGCGATTCGTCTGGTCGCACCAGCCTCAAATGAACCGTACATACAATATCGTGCCTGCAAAAAAGAGAAATCCAACAAGAACAATATGCTAACAACATATATTCAATGTGATTCCTGTGGTTCCGAAAGTTTGACACGCGCAGTGTCGGCGAGTGACTGCATAAAGCAGTGTGATACAGGTAAGGTGCGCCAGATAGCGCGATGAAACGCACTAACAAGTGCAGGTGAGATGTGCAAGATAGCACGATAAAATGCATGCACAATGCAAGTAAAGTGCACAAAATAGTGCGATGCGCAAAATAGCGCGAGTGATACAGTGCACAACATAGTGCGATGCGCTAAACAGTGCGATTGATTTGAAATGCACAAGATAGTGCGATGTGATATGCAAAGCACAGGACAATGCGATTGAGGTGCACAAAATAGCGCGATGAATGCAATGCACAAGACAGTGCGATGGAGGTGCGCAAAATAGCGCGAATGGTGAACTGCACAAAATAGTGCGATTGTGGTGCGCAAAATAGCGCGAATGTAAAAACTGCACAAAACAGTGCGATTGAGGTGCGCAAAATAGCGCGAATGATAAAACTGCACAAAACAGTGCGATTGAGGTGCGCAAAATAGCGCGATTGTAAAACTGTACAAAACAGTGCGATTGAGGTGCGCAAAATAGCGCGATTGTAAAAACTGCACAAAACAGTGCGATTGAGGTGCGCAAAATAGCGCGATTGATAAGCTGCACAAAACAGTGCGATGCGCAAAATAGCGCGAATGTAAACTACACAAAACAGTGTGATGGAGGTGCGCAAAATAGCGCGAATGATAAATTGCACAAAACAGTGCGATGCGCAAAATAGCGCGAATGATAAACTGCACAAAACAGTGCGATGCGCAAAATAGCGCGAATGATAAACTGCACAAAACAGTGCGATTGTGGTGCGCAAAATAGCGCGAGTGATGAACTGCACAAAACAGTGCGATTGAGGTGCGCAAAATAGCGCAAATGATAAACTGCACAGAACAGTGCGATGGTGGTGCGCAAAATAGCGCGATTGATTTGAAATGCACAAGATAGTGCGATACGCTAAACAGCGCGAGTGATTTGAAATGCACAAGATAGTGCGATAAAATGCATCTTCTATGCAAGTATGGAGGCATTTTCTATGCAACAGAAAGCAAGCATATTCTATGCATGAAACAAGTAAAGCATATTCTATGCGGAATCGAAAGCAAGCATATTCTATGCATGAATCATAATGATGCGCGGCACGCATGCAACAACAGTGTATATGAAAGTTCACATTCTATGCAATAGAGGAGCATCAAATATGTACTCTGGTGCCTCTGATTTGCTTTTTAGAGGGCTTTACAACATACTTAGCTCAAAAAGGGCACACCCTGTTCAAATCGGCGAGAGATAACATCTGCATGTGAAACCCTCTGGTGCTGCTTAGACTGCCATTCTGACTTGAAGCAGGCTTACACATGAGGTAGAGGCACACTCACACTTCGGTAGTATTAACAAGGCCTGAAGAGGTACATCCGGAATACAATCATGGAACTTGCTGAAGGTGAAACTCACTCAGATGCTTCAATTTTCCTTCTTTTCTTTTGCTTTGCAGTCCGGAACCTAAATAGCTTCAGATAGGTCCTCGTTCTACTGTTCTGACATGACCTGGGTTGAACCCTGCGGTTTTACGAAAGAACAAATTCTGTTTTGCACAAATGTGGAGAACAGCACGGCACGGCACGGCACTCGGAGCACAAAATGATTTTATTTTCGAAATTGAGAGATGAGTTTTCGACCAGGTATTGAGCCTACGACTGAACACAGCAAAACGACTCAACAAGGAAATAAAAGGCACACAACCTAGACACATCGAGTAACACTCGAAACGACTCAAAACAAGAATCGAGATAAAACAAAAAGACACAACCCTCAGACGTGCACAGGGAGCCTGTTTCACCGGGTAGGTTTCCCATCCTTTCTTATTTGTGATTCTCACATCACTCGGCCCTCAAGCTCTGTTTTTCTGAAAAAAAGCCCTTTTCTCACTTTTTCTCTCATCGCACATCTCTCTATTCTTCAATCTCTCATTTTTCATCCCTCCCCTGGGTGGTTGATGGATAAACAGCAAGTTGAAGGCTCTTGCCCCTAGCATTCTGCTAGATTCTTCTTCTTGTTCACAACAGTGAGTTTCTCCCATAGAAAGGTCATGCTACAACTGGGTGTGTAGCAAATCTGCAGCTAACATCGATTTATGATGCTTTGCTGGGGAGTTCAGACGTGGTTAGTTCTGTCCAGATGAGGAAGCGGAATATCTTGCCCCATTCCCGTTCGTGCTTCGCACTTGGCTTGATACCTCGCTGCTTGGAGGGTGAGAGAGCTTTCAGCACTTTGTTGTTAGCTTCAATTGTGCCCTTTTCTTGGCGGATACGGTGCCCTTTTTGGCAAGCGCGTTGATAAAGGGAAAAGACAGAAAACCTGACTCAACTGTGCTCCTAGTTCATCATTTTGACCATTTTTTGTTTTTGCTTTCTCCTAAAAAAATTTTGACCAAAATGAGAGCTAGATTAACATGCTTGTTCAATTTTTGATTTGAAATCATGCAAGTCAGGCCATGAGCACTGAAAATTTTCCTTTTTTGAGTCCAGGGAAAAGGTCCAGTTTTGGAAAAATAGGATAATTTTCGAGAGAATTAGTCAGCCTCAGTAAAAATTCTCAAAAACTATTTTTGCAAACGGCCCCTGCTCAACGAGCATGAAACTTACTCCTGAGATGCACAACCTTGGATCCGGAGGAAAATTGCCCTTTGCTTGGAGAGAGCTGCATGGCAACGGAAAGTTGCCCCTTGTTTGAACGGCACCGCGGCGCATTGAATGGCAACAGAGAGTTGCCCCTTGTTTGAAATGAAACCGTGGCGTTTTGAATGGCAACGGAAAGTTGCCCCTTGTTTGGATGGCACCGCGGCGCATTGAATGCAGTCCTCAGAGTGACGAGCACAACCAAATCCTCAGATACAGAGAAGACAAGGATGACCAGAACCATCGCATGGACACAATCAAATTGAAGTGTTTTACGGCTGGACTTCAGAATGAAGTTGCCTACGTATCCCAAACATGGGAATCAAGCCTTACGTAGTTCGGGGTTAAGGTACACTCGGGTATTTAACCTCTCCTTTTTATGCTCTAACTTTTGCCAAGGCGCCCATTGCAGGTTTTCAACCTTGCGAGCTTTGTTCTTCTTTCTTTTTCTTTTTTTCTATTCTTTTCATCTTTCTTTTTTTTTTGCATTTTTCTTTTCTTTTCTTTTGCATTTTTTGTATCTTTGCATTTTTTCTCTTTTTTCTTTTTTTCATTCTCTTCTTTGCTCTAACTTTTGCCTGGGTCGCCCTTCCAGGTTTTCGGCCCAGCGAGCCTCTCAAAGGGTAAAAGTATAGCTTGGTCCATGCCAAATGGTTGTAAGGTTTTGAAGCCATCCGTATCCAGGAGAGTGGTTGTTGATTTGCAAGAGGACTCATCTTCGACTCTTCGAGCACATCGGACGTTTTTGCCCCTAGTTTGAGGGGGGGCTTCTGATCTAGCTTCCCAAGCCTCTCTTGACGACATCTGATCTTCTTGATTTGACTTTCTTGCCTCTTGTTCGAGGGCTGCTTTGAATCTGGTCTCACAGGCCTCACGTTGTAGTTAACCGTTGAACATTCTGAGTTTGAGTCCAAGGTTCGAAAATGAGGGGTCGAATCTCGAGGCTGAGAGCGATCCTAGGCTGCACAATCTCAAGAGCGATTCCACACATGTCTTCGCAGGACCGCGCAAAACATTTTTTGAAATTTTTAAGAAAGCGACAAATCGCTCGTGCTGAAGACAGTGTAGGATCAATCTGGATCAAAGCCAGGGTCCTTCTCAGTACTCACACTAACAAGCATGATTTCATTCATTAAGGGCTTAGCATGTCTCTCTTTCTCTCAAATAATCAAAGTTTTGTAAATCCCGAGGAATTCCTCCCTCTTTGTTTTCACCGCAGTGTTCAAAAAGTTTTGAAAAACTCAGGTCATTATGATGACTTCAAGGCATAAGAGAGCAGGTGGAATGCACTGCCATTTCATTCAAATCCCGGCACAACTAGCACACGGCAGAAGCAAATGTGAGAGCGTGAAAATCACTGCTGTTTCATTCAAAATCTGTTGGCATAACTGGCTCCCTAGCAGAAACAGACTCAAAACAAAGCAAAAAGACAAACACGAAACAAAATGGTGACGCCCGAGGTAACACCCCCGGAATCACCCGACTTCTATACAATAGGACTGACTCGATACAACAAGACAGACCCAAAACAAAAGAGACTGACTCAAAGCAAAAAGACTGACTCAAAACACAACAACAGGACTGACTCAATACCCAAGTCAGAATACAAAATTAACAGCACTTGTACATTGCTCAAAACAGTGCATGCCATTCACCACAGTTGGAGTAATCTGAGCGCCATTCGCAGGTGGTTCATCCCTCGATCACATAACATTATCCCCCAAGTTCACTGACCCAAATGCCGATAGACTTTGCTGAGCTCGGCGGGAGGATGACCCCGTTGTCAAATAGATCCTGTACTTCATGGCGAAGACGGAAGCAGTTGTTGGTAGCATGGCCAGTTTGCTGATGGTATGCGCAGTACTGGGTAGCATCATGTGTAGCCGGAAGAGGGTTCGGGAGAGACCGAGGCTCAAGGGGTTTGAGATGGCCTTGTCCAACAAGGATTTGGAAAGCTTTGGATAAAGGCATGTGGAGGGCATGGAAGACCCTCTGACCTCGGGGTTGGTACTTCTGGGTTTGTGAATTTTTGCTGGGCGCACCAGCAAAGGGATTGGCAGGTGCTGGCCTAGTTTGCTGATCTCTTCTGAGTGGAGGATTAGAGCTAACAGGATTGCCTCTGGTATATCGGCCCTTCTCCCGGCTTGCCTCTTGATTCAAACTGCCCCCACCTTGAGTGGCAAAAGTGTCGTCCACAGTTTTTGCGACAATCGCGAGCACTTGTTCTTTGTTCAGTCCCTCGGATTTCAAAGTCTTAACAGCCAACAGAAGATGTTCATGGGGATCCGTGTCCGCCCCTACCTTGTTCTTTCCACTCGCTTCCACTTTGTCACGGGATTGGCCTTCCTCAGATGTAGCCCGCCCCAAGCTTGGGGAGCCTTTTGACATGAACTCCCTGGTAGGCGATGTGGTTGATGATGGAGCCAAAACTCCAAAGGCTAAATCCGCCACTGTTCTCTGAGGATCTTCAATCATCCTCATCAGCTCGGAAGTAGTGGGTTCATGGGTTTGAGATGATTGGGGTTCAGGTGCACCCATCATGCATAGGTCCATGCTTTCTGGAATAAACACCTCAGGCTTGGGTAAATGGGCCGGGGTGATGTATATGCTGGGGTCATAAGCGGATGGCAGTGTATGGATGAGATTGAGGTAGGTGGGAAATGTTTGGTCATTGGGGCCTGAAGGTGGAGCTATCGTCCGGTTGTCGATGAGATTTTGGACCTCATGACGAAGGCGGTAGCAACGGTCGGTGCCATGACCGCGCTGTTGATGGTACATACAGTATTTGGAGGGGTTATGTCTGGCTGGGAGTGGGTTAGGAAGAGGTTGAGGATCGAGAGGTTTGAGATGCCCTCTTTCCATTAGGACTTTTAGTGCGCTAGTCAGGCTCATATGGAGAGGGGTGAAAGTTCTGCCCTGAGCTCGGGCTGGGTCGGCTATTTGCGGGCTTGGATTGGCAAAAGGGTTGGTTGCAGTGACTGTATTGATTTCAGTGGGTTCGGGAATAGTGCTACTTCCGGCATTGGTACTCCTTGAAGTCACCCTCCTTGTCGGTTCACTTGTTCTGGGAATGATCCCACTGTTGAACGCATTCTCGACCTGGACCCCCAGTTCATGCAAACTCTTGAAAGTGAATAGTGGAGCGACTATCAATTTCTGCAACAAATCATGCTCGAGGTTCCGCACCATCATCTGCACTTGATCCCTCTCAGAAGGGCGGCGATCTGTCATTTGTGCTGCCTTTGCTCTCCACCTCGCAACAAATTTCACAAAAGGCTCTTTTGGATTTTGGTGGATTGCTTCAAGCTCTTGGATGGTCATTTCAACTTGGATATTGTAGGAATACTGATCGACAAAGGCCTCAGCCAATTCTTCCCAGTTTTGCTTCACTTGGTCCTCCAACTTAGCGTACCAAGTGGCTGCTACACCGGACAGGGTTCTTCCATACAGAGAGAGTTTCTGTGGCTTAGTCAGACCCATCGGCTTTAGGACATCCAAGAAAAGTCGGATATGTACCATTGGATCCCCAGACCCGTCGAAACGGTCAATATATGGCATTTTGAATCTGTCTGGGAGCCGTACAGCAGACTCGGTGTGCCCATCCTCAATGTTGGGAATGGAATTAAGGCCCTGTGCCTTTCTGAATTGCTTCTCAAGGTTCGCAATTTTCACTGCGGTCAGATCAAGGTCATTAGCATCAAGGGGATAACGCCTCTCATTAGGCTGCACCAGGGGTCCGAAAACTTGGGCTTGAGCCAGCCCTTCTCGAGGACCTGAACACTGCAAATTTTCAACTGGCGGAAGTGGGTCAAAGTTCGGCTGGGGTCCCAAAGCTGGATGTAAGGTAGATGCCCCAGATGGGCTCTGCGTGTCAATACTGGTCTCAGCTTGCATGGCAGTTCCCTGATTCAACGCTGCTATCACGGCCACAAATTCTTCCGAACCCTGTGCCATCACGGGCTGCTGATTCTGAACAAAGGTGATGTGACTGGTGACTGACGGATCAGATGAGTCAGTGAGCCCTGATTGGCCTTTCTTTGTCTTGCCTCAGCGGAAGAACACTGGTTTCCCTTGAATCAAATCTCTGACCTCACAAGGTCTATCAGCACTAATCCAATGTACCTGGGGGATATTGGAGCCCTCTGAAGCTGTGGTTCCCAGACTACCTAGCAAAAGAGAAAACATGCAGCATCTCAGCCTGACTTCACCAGAACAGATATGAACAAAGCTGAATGAGTGTGCTCTCTACTGAATTCTGCCCAAATCTCTGCCTTGTAAACTGATACCCTCGGGTAAAACTGACTCCCAAAATACTGATGCCCGCAGGCTTGATACCCAAAATACTGAATTGGTGCCCGCAGGCCTGATGCCCAAACTCAACTGATGCCCGCAGGCCTGATGCTCAAACTCAAACACTGATACATGCATTCCCTGTAGAGCCGCACTCTAACAAGCACATAACAGATAAATGAGAGCCAAAACACCCCTATGTTGGGGTAGGGTTTCCCTGTCCTATTTTGTCAGGAGCTAGGGTTTCACTACGCACGCAGCGGCTTCAAACAACCTATAAACGGGTAAGCAACCTGTCCTAGTTTGGAATGGTCACTATGGATCCGAATATGCACTAGGTCGAATGGTCGAAAAGGGTGCCCCGGTAAAACCGAGGTTTGTGTTCCCATGCTGTCAGAGCCCAGAGCCGATCAGCCTTATGGTCATGACTTGACAAGACAAGCCTCCGGCAAATCGTTCGGGAATGGCATATGGCAAACACGGTGTCCTAGGCGCACCAATGCAAATGCAATGCAAAGAAACACACAGGTGTAGTCAAAAACAGATATCACGAGTTCGAGTCAAGTTCTCTAAATCCCCAGCAGAGTCGCCAGAAACTGTAACAAGCCCGCGGGGGACCTCGCTACAGTTCGGACTCGATTTTGTTGCGGTTCTAAATCTGAACCAAAGAGTCCAACTCTGGCAAATCGTTTTGAAGAAAAACAGATTTTTTGAAAGAAGTGCCAAACATGGACTACTTCGCCAGATAACAGAGTCGCCACCTAAATATTTTTTAAATGGGAAATTTAGAAAACCCTGACTCGGTGCCAAAGGCCACGTGTCCGTCATCACCAAAGTTGCCTCGGCTCGGGAACTTGGATACGATTGGGGAAGGTCACATCGTGAGCACCCCCGCTCGTCCGGTCAAAGACCGGCCTCTACTAACCATGATATCTGTTTTTGAAAACATTGTATGCTCTTATTCTGGTTATTAGCCTAGATTACTATGTGATGCTCGCAGCAAACAAGTATAGACTGGGCCGTCTGAATTGGAACAAAACATTTCATGTTTGTTTGTTTGAAAATGGTGTGAAGGTGCTACCCGCAGGTAGGCTAAAATGCGGATTTGCCACCCTCAGGTGGGCTTAGAAAACAGTGATGTTGCCACTATCTAGTGGGCTTAAAACAAACAGTCAATGGATTTTCCCAATTCAGATAACTCAACCTCCACCCACAGGCATTCAAGGCAGTTATATCACATAAGCAAATAGCCTCATGGTAAGCATGCTATCATGGCAACACTCACACGCATACAAGGATGCTAAAGCATAAAACTTACCGAGTACTCCAAGCCAAAACAGAAACTACATTAGAAATCATGCATGATCCTAAGTATACTGAAATGCCTAATGCAACACATGCAAAATGCAACTATAGCAGGCTCGGCTATTCTAAACATGGTATGTGAAATATTACAGCTATCAAGTACTCAACTTGGAATTGAAATACAGATGCAGTTTGTATGATGCGCCGAGCCCGGTGCATGCAAAACAGATGAATGATGCAAACATGCTGTCATACTGTATGCTAATTGAAATATGCCCTATATCTAACCATCGTAAGCAAATAAATAAAAGGGAGAAAGAAATGGGGGTTGGAAGACATACATCACACTCACACACCCTTATTACAGTTGTGCCCTCGCGCAGAGGGTCCGAATAAATAATACAGTCCGAATACAAGAATAATACAGCCCGAATAAACGATTATTACAGATTTCTAATTAACTAACAAATTAAACTAAGAAAACTGTAAAACTGGCATGCAAGCCAGGGACTGCCTTGCTTCTGACGGATGATGCATGTTGGGCTGCCTTGCGCGGAAATCCACTGGGATGCCCCGATTAGCCTCTGTTCGCAATGTTTCTCGAAATGCGTGCCAGACTCCGAAAAGTTGCTGATCCTTGATTTTGCTGCAACAGAGAGCAGGAAAGGGGCATAGCAATGTATTTCACAAATATATGCATGCCTCGATCCTCGTGCCACCAATCACGCATCTCGATGCATGATGGCCGAGGAGTCGAATTGCACAACTCAATATAGGATGAATGCATATGAATGCGACAACAAAACCTAACTCCATCATGGGTAATCCGGAGTGTCGGTGACTGGAGAATTGAGACACATTCCGTCACTCGGAGTGCGAAACATACCTCGTTTCCCGTGCAATATGCACGATATGCATGAAATGCACCTAATATACAACCTAGCATGCGCAATGCTATGAAAATGAGATGTCTCGAAATGCGTGCCCACAGGCACGCAAACCGAGGAATGCGGAATGACATGCGAAATGCAATGATGGGCTTATACCAACATGAGGGAGCCTCAGCCACACTCATATAGGATGCCGGAATGATAAAAAAGAGGTGCCTCGAAATGCGTGCCCGTGGACACGCATACCGAGAAAATTTATGAATGCAATCTAAGATACAACCTGGTATGCACTATACTGGGAAAATGAGATGAAAATGAGAAGCGTGCACGCGGGCACGCAAACCGAGGCCATGATGTGAGATGCGAATCGGATAAAACCGAAGTGCCTCGAAATGCATGCCCTCAGGCGCGCAAACCGAGGCGATGATGTGAGATACAAATCGGATAAAACCGAAGTGCCTCGAAATGCATGCCCTCAGGCACGCAAACCGAGGCGATGATATGACATGTGAAAATCGGATAAAACCAAGTGCCTCGAAATGCGTGCCCACGGGCACGCATACCGAGACGATGATGTGAAATGAAAATCGGATAAAACTGAAGTGTCTCGAAGTGCGTGCCCACAGGCGCGCAAACCGAGACGATGATGTGAAATGCAAATCGGATAAAACCGAAGCGCCTCGAAATGCGTGCACACGGGCACGCAAACCGAGACGATGATAAAATGAGATGGAAATGCAAATTGGGCTTATACTCACATGAGTGGACCTCAGCCACACTCACATCAGATGCCGTCGGATAAAAAAAGAGATGCCTCGAAATGCGTGCACCGGGCACGCAAACCGAGGAATGCATAAAATGGCATACGGAATACAAATTGGGCTTACGCCAACATGAGAGGGCCTCAGCCACACTCACACAAGCTGCCGATCAATCAAATCAGAGTGCCTCGAAGTGCGCGCCGTCGGGCACGCAAACCGAGGCAATGCATTAAGGCATGAAATGACATGGGAAATGATATGCAAGCATGCAAACCAAATTTCAGCACCTAAGTAAAGGGGAAAACAGTCCCAAAATGATACAAAATGACAAACGATGCATGAAATCATCCCGAAATGTGAATTTAAGCGCCCGAAATGGCCTACGGCTACGCCAAACATGCAAAAATGGCACATGACATGCAAACCAGTAGCAAGGCAGTTCCAAAAATGGCATTTTTCAGTTACAAACATGGCCAAATTGTAAGCATAGATAGGTCAACATTAGCATGCAAGAATACGGTAAAAGAGAGGATTTACAAAGCAAGTGATATCTACAATGCTCAAACCCAAAAAAACAGTTCTACAAAATTAGAGAGGGACTAAAAATATGCATTTTTACAGAAGATGAGATCCCCAAATTCAGTGTGTAGATATACAATACATAGCATGCAAAATTTGGGCCAAAAGAGGGGTATAAAGAGAGGTAGTATATAGAAAATTCAAATGGAAAAACTTTCTTCTAAAATACTGAAGAGGGCCCAAAAATAAGCATACATTCAGTTTATGGATGCCCCAAAATCAATATGCAAACATGCTAACAATTCCATGCAAAATGGGGCTCAAAAGAGGTTATAACAAGAGACATGCAAAGCATGCACCAAACAACAAAACTTTCTTCATGAAACATGTAGAGGGGGTCAAAATAAGAACCCTTTCAGTTCTGACCAAGAGCTAAAACCAAAAGCATAAAAGGATACAAATCATGCAAGAATTGGGGCCTAGAGTGGATTTCAAAGGGAGGTGGTATATAGAATGGCCAAACAAGGTTGAGCCCTTCTACAAAGCTGTGGAGGGGCTCAAAATAGGCACAAAACCAGTATGGGTCGGAGCCCCAAAAACAACTGCAAATAGGCTAAAAATGGCATGCAAGATTGTGACATACAAGCTAGATATTGAAACAAGTGTATCATGGAGGCATCAAGTGAAGTTGAGCCCTTCTACAAAGTTGTAGAGGGGCTCAAAATGAGCCTAAAACCAGTAGGGGTCAAGGCCCAAAAACTGAAAGGAAATAAGGTAGAAATAGGAAGCAAAATTATGCTACAAAAAGAGATTTGGAGACCTACCTTTGAAGATCTGATTGTTGCTACCCCTTGGCTTGAATTTGGTGCTTCTTAGCCACTGGAGAACACTTCCTTGTTGCTGGAATGGTAGTGGGGATGGTGGAGCTAAGGGTTGATGAAGGAATTGCCTAGGAACTTGGAAATTTTTGAGGTTTTTGGCTATGGAAATCAAGGGTTTTGAATAAAGGCTCTTGAGACAAATTTTTCTAACCTAGGCAAAGGGGCTGTCCAGCCCTTTTTGTAAGCAAAAAAAGGTGTAAAAGGGGAGGGAAATGGAGGCAACCTTTCCCTCCCAAAATATCCCCCGGAAGGGGTGATATTTTGGCAAAAATATCCGGACAGCTGGAATGGGCTGGAAAGCAAGAAGCTGGCCGGCCAGGTGGTTTTGCTGTAAGTGGCCGGCCAGCCACCCCACCTGGTCGGCCAGCCACTCCTCCTGGCCGGCCGGCCATGGTCAAAAAATGGACAACAAATTTTCTGGCCGACCACTATGGATTGGTGTCCTCCCAAGTGTGTAGAATAAGGCCCCAAGGTTGGAATCTGGCAACTCTGAAGCAGGAGCCACAACATAGAGCTTGAAGGAGAGGCTCAAAAATGAAATGCACAATTACTGGCCGACCACCAACTTTTAGGGTCCTCCCAGATGTGTAGAACAAGGTTCCAAGGTCGGAAATTGGCAACAATGAAGCAGGAGTCACAACATAGAGCTTGAAGGAGAGGCCCAAAAATGAAATTCTGAATTGCTGGCCGACCATGCTCTTTTGGTGTCCTCCCATACCCTCTGATCACAAATATGTAGCTTTGGTGGGAAGAAAATACCCCTAGGGTGTTCAACATTGGTCCGGAAGTGAGCAAAACGGGCACCGGAGGAGCGAAACTGGTTATCCGGGATAATTGCTGGCTTCTCACCCCCCAGTGATCTTCCTGGTGTTGAAACAGAGGTACCTGCCAAGTTTGAACAAAAACTAATGAGAAATGAACGCTCGGAGTCAAAACCGAGCAATTCGGGATCCCGAAAATGGGCTGCAGGTGCCGGAAGTGGCATACAGCAGCGAAGTGGGTATCTGCGACCCCAGTGTCCCTCGGAATGACAAAACAGAGGTTCCTGCCAAAAATCAGAGAAAACTGATGCAAAATGAATGCTCGGGGCCCAAATCACGCAGTTCGGGGTCCCGAAAACCGACTGTAAGCACCGAAAGTGGCATACGGCCACGAAGTGGGCATCAGAAGCCCCAGTGTTCCTCGGAACTATAAAACAGAGGTGCATGCCAAAAATCGGAGAAATCAGAGATGGTTGGGCGATCCCGAACCGTGGCACACGGCCTGACGGTCCCGAAAACCGGGAACCGGGCTCCGAAACGGGCAAAATGGCCTACGGCCACAAAAAGTAGCTCACGGCCACCGGGAGATAGTCTACGGGACCACTCCCTCTCCTCAGGAAAGAAAACAGAGAAAACCGAGTCTAGTTCGCAAACCGAGACAAGGCACAGAAGAGAGTTCGGAAGTCCGGAGGCAGGGCGCACGGCCGCGACTCTGAAACTTCTGAACGAGCACAGTATGCAACATCACCAAGCGCTCAATCGGTGACGTCTGAGTCTTGAGGACAGTCAAAAATGGGGTGTCTACAATGTGGTACATCCATTAGCATAACAGTACGGTAAGCAGTAGGTCTTAAAGACCGAACAGTAATGATGGCCATCAGTCAGTAAACAGTAGTGGTTCCACGAGGGAACCGACAGAGATCTCTGTAACAGTAACAGTAAACAGTAGGTGCTAAGGATGCCACAGTACAGTTCAGAATATAGGACATACATTCATTCCGTAAACAATATCAGTTCAGTAAACAGTTCAGTGCAGTATTCAGAAGATAATCATTTTGAACATATCTTTACACAATTGTTACTCACAGAGTTCTGGGCTACAGTAAGCTAGAGCGTCTCCTCGGAATGCCAACCCTATACAGTTAACAGATTGAACACACACTAAGTTTCACGGTTGGGAAAGATAATAACTTAATCCCTAAATTTGACTCGGTGTGGTTCTACATCTATATCCTCTTTAAGATGTCTTAAACTAGGCCTAAGAATGCCTAAGATGGGATGAGGATGCAAAGATGCACTTAGAAAACATTTTCAAAAATTTCAGAAAAACAGATCCCCGCTCGAGCGTAGGTAACTCCGCTCGAGCGGACTTGCAGACAAAGGTTACCGCTCGAGCGTCACTTACCCCGCTCGAGCGGTCTGCAAAACAGTCAAAAGTACTGGATGGGTGAAAATCACGCTCGATAGGGTGCTCGATAGCCGCTCGAGTGTAAGACACAAGGTCCCGCTCGAGCGCCAATTACCCTGCTCGAGCGGACTGTAAAACAGTGCAAAGTACTGGGAGCCCGAATTTCCCGCTCGAGCACCATTCTCCCCGCTCGAGCGGAATACCAAAATCTGGAAAATCCAGATTCGAGCTCCAAGTTCAAAACTTAAGTTTAAATGCATAAATTTCGATCCTCTTGGGCCAATTTTCCAGAAAACATTCCAAAACTCATAATTTAACATGATTCCAAAGCTCAATTGTAAAATCAAAGCCCAAGGGTGTTTAATTCAAACCCAATTTCAAACCAATTTCATGAATAAGATGGACATGCAAACATGCATGAATTTGATCATCTTGAAAGCTTTAAATACAAGCTCAAGTGAGCCAAATCTTACAAAAACATAATGGATTCATGGACTAAAACACGAACATAAACATGCATGCAAGATTTCCATGAAATCAAACTCAAAACTCTTCAATGTACACATGCATGCATGATTTGAGCTATAATTCAACATGTTGGAACTAAATCATGACTTAGATCACTAATATCCTCATGGATCATGCTAGAACAACTCAAATACATAAAAGAGAGGATGGATTCCTAACTTAAGTCCTCAATGCAAGATGTCCAAGCTCAATTTAGCAATCTACACTTCAATTCCTTAAAGTTCAAGCCATTCCCTATGTTGAATTCACTACTCTCACTCTCTCTCTCTCTCTCTCTTGTTCGGTGGTGAGCTCAACAATGGCTGAAGAATTTGTTTTGTTTGAGTGTATAAGGCTCAAAGATGTTATAATAAAGGGCCCACTCACAATGGCATTTCCGTAAATAAGTCCAACAATGCAATTTCACTTATTTTAATCTAGTTTAATCATAATAAATCAAATTTCAGATAAATATACCATAAAATCACATAAATTATAATTAACACATATCACTCATCAATTTCAGACTCGGCCGCCGATAAGGCCTTCAATTTGCAGTTTAAACACAAAGACATGAACAGATAATTAAACAGTCAAACAGATAAACATGCAATTAAACAGATACAGTTAATCAATTCGGTTTCAGATTTCAGTCAGTCAGTTCAGTAATTCAGTCAGTTCAATTACTTTTCATATTCGGTCTCAGTTTAGCAGTAATCGGTAATCAATCAGTCATTAATCGGTAAACAGAGTGAGGGTTGTTACATTAGCTTAGTAGAATTGTGGAGCTAAAGGCTCAGTTTTGTTCTTTTTTATTCATTTTTGTACAAACCTAGGGCTTTCTTTGTATTGAGCTTAAGACTCACTTTGATGTGTCCAAGCCTTGACTTGAAAAGATGTTAGCCTTTAGGGCATATGATTATATGTTTAACTTTTATTTCTTTTACTGCTTGGTAACACATGTTGTAGATTCAAGATGTATTATTTATGAATGTATATCACATGTGTCACCCTTTTGTTCAACCGAATCCTATGTAAGTACATCATACTCTGATTAGAATTGTTATTTACTTATCGTCTTGAATGGTTTATTGCATTTATTTCGTGGCGTTACAACTTGATATCAGAGCGTACTGGGTTTAAATACTTTGGGTACATGGGAAGTGGTTATTATTGCAATAAGTTTGTCTTGCTTGATAGAGACATTAGTATGGACGGTATGCTTATGTGATTATATGGGTATGAGATTTAATTCCTAAGATATTGATTGGGTCTACAAGTTTCTAGAAGTCCTGTTAGAAGAGCATTTGATCACTGTCGTTTTCAATCAAAACTTTGGCAATGCCGAGGGACGGTCATTATCTAGGAAGGAAATTCGTATGAGTTTATGTGACTACGTGCTTACGTAAAGTGAATTACTGTTGTCCACTGCATTAGGACGCGAGTGAGTTAGTTTCTGCACATTTGTAAATGTACTAATATCTTTTGTTACCTTTATTAGGATGTTAGGGCATGGTCGTGGTGGTGGTAGGCATGGTAGGCCTAGAAGGCATAAGGTGCCTTTACTAGATGATATTCCAGTGCAAGAGGAAAGAGTGGGTCAGGCCAATATGACCAAACTAGTTGGTCAGCAGGCCATGGGTGCCTTAGCCCGCGAAATGGCCAGAGCATTACGGGAATTTATAGACATTCCTAAGGCTGAGAATCAAGTCCAGGCCCAAGTAGTTGAGGCAAAGCCGTCATTTCTGAAGCGAAAGCTTTTTCCGTCGAATCCGGACGAGTTTTTGGGTGACCCCAAGGAGCCATTGAAGGCGGATGAGTGGCTAGAGCAGATAGTGAAGACGTTTGAGATGCTTTTTATCGAGGACGATAGCCTGAGAGTGACCTTGGCATCTTTTCAGCTGAAGGGAGATGCAGGTCAATGGCGAAAGTATGTGTATGGGCGCATTGGGGAGGCTTTTGTCAACGCCTTCCAAGACAAGTTTTTGCCTCCCACTGTTAGGAAGAAGTTGAGGGATCAGTTTTTTTAGCTAAAGCAGTTGAACACACTAGTGGTCGGGTTTGAGGCCGCATTTACTAGTTTGTTGAGGTTTGCATCGGAACTTGTGACGACTGAGGAGCATCGTTGTTTAGAGTTCAAGGAGAGGTTGAGGATCAGACTCATGTTTAAAGTGGTTGGGTCAATGATTAGAGATTATGGATGCCTTGTGGAGGTGGTGACTCATCTTAAGACTGTGACGCAGATGGAGGAAGAGCAGATGAGAGGCTCTAGGAGGAGTCAAGATGTTCAGAGGAATAGTAAAAGGTAGAGGGATCCTACTCCACAGCAGTCCTAGGGAGCACAGTCGAGGTCCACTTTTCCAGTGCCGATTTTAGGTTCTGAGAGAGGTGGTCAGAGATTTCACTTGTTTCAAGTGTGGTCAGTTAGGTCACAAGTCTCCAGCTTGCCCGCAGAGAGGAGGAAGGCAGCGATCTACTTTGTCTTCGGCTTATTCTCAGAGCCAGAGCCAGGGGAGAGGACAGCCGCTCACTTGTTATCAGTGTAGACATGCAGGGCATATGAAAAGGTTTTGCCCTCAGTTAGGTGGCACGCTTGGTGCGTCTAGTTCAAGGTAGACACAGAGCCACCAGTCTGCATAAGCCTCGAGAGCCAATCAGGGATCCTCTTCGGTTCAGTCAGTGCATCAGCTTATGCTCTGAGGGGTGAATAGGTTAAGTAGAGTCCTATGAGGCATATGTACGCCGTTATCGTGCCAGACCTTGTACCAGTGCCTTCGGTAGTGAGAGGTACTTTCTTGTTATACAATTCCATTGCTAATGTGTTGATTGATACAGGTGGATCCCATTCATTTATCTTGTCTGCATTTGCATTGGCTTTGGGGTTAGAGTGGGCTCGGTTAGCATCTTCTCTCAGTGTAGATTCACTTATTGGTAGGGAGATTATTTTGGAGTAGGGGTGTCAGGGTTGTGACATAGAGGTTGCCGATTGCTAACTTCCTTTTGCATTTGTGTTGATTGACATGTCTAGTTTTGATGTTATTTTGGGTATGGACTAGTTGTCATCGTATCGGGCTGTCATAGATTGTTACCGTCAAAGGGTTACTGTATGTATTTTAATTTTTTGGGGGACTGGGTTGACAGAGTCTTATCACCGGTGTATGATCTGCGTGGACGGAGTGAACTTAGTTGTCTTCTAGCCAACTTCTTGGTTAATAAGTGTGATGAAGTCCGAGTCAAGTTGCCAAGGGTAGTTTGTGAATATCTGGACGTTTTTCCTAAGGATCATACCAGTTTACCACCTCACCGTGAGATTGAGTTCTCAATTGATTTAGTGCCTGGTACGATACCGATTTTTATGGCACCATATAGATTTGCACCTGCTGAGTTGAATAAGTTGAAGATTCAACTTTAAGAGCTGCTAGATAAGGGTTTTATCTGCCCTAGTACTTTACCTTGGAGAGCACCAGCTCTCTTTGCCAAAAAGAAATATTGTGCGTTGCAACTTTGTATCGATTACTGAAAGTTGAACTGGGTAACTATTAAGAACAAGTACCCAATGCCTCGTATAGATGATCTGTTTGATCAATTAAATGGGTCTTGTTGCTTTTCTAAGATAGACTTGAGATCAGGTTATCACCAGTTGAGAGTAAGGGATGAGAATATCCAGAAGACGGCATTTCGTACGTGGTATGGCCATTATGAGTTTCTAGTGATGCCTTTTGGGCTAACTAATGCACCAACCGTGTTTATGGATTTGATGAACAGGATCTTCCGTGAGTTCCTAGACCGTTTTATAGTCATCTTTGTTGATGACATCTTGATTTACTCACTCTCTAAGGAGGAACACAAAGGACACTTGCGGGTAGTACTTGAGTTACTTAGAGCCCACAAACTGTATGCTAAGTTTGGGAAGTGTGAATTCTGGTTGAGAAATGTTAAGTTCTTAGGCCATGTGGTATCCTAGGAAGGGGTGACTGTAGACTTATCCAAGATAGAGGTATTGCAAAATTGGGAACAACCTAAGAATGATTTAAGGTTCGTAGTTTCTTGGGGTTGATCGGGGTATTACAATCGGTTTGTGAAAGATTTCTCTAAATTAGCTTCACCGTTAACTAGACTGATGAGGAAAGGAATTAAGTTCGTGTGGAGCGAGACTTGTGAGAAGTCTTTTCAAGAGTTTAAGGTCAGACTTACCACTGCTTCGGTATTGATTGTTCCGAAAAGGGGTTTAGGCTGTATTGTGATGCTTCACGGGTAGGTTTGGGTTGTGTATTGATGCAAGAGGGGAAGGTACCAGCCTATGGCTCGCGGCAGTTGAAAACACATGAGAGGAACTACCTTACTCATGACCTAGAGTTAGCGGCGGTGATATTTGCCTTAAAGATTTGGAGGCATTATCTCTATGGTGAGCAGTTTGATGTGTTTTTTGATCACAAGAGTCTAAACTATCTGTTTACATAGAAAGACTTGAATTTGAGACAGATAAGGTGGATGAAGTTTATAGAAGATTATGATTCTGAGTTACATTATCATCTGGGGAAGGCCAATGTTATGGCCGATGCCTTGAGTAGGAAATTTATTAACAGTGTAGCTTGTATTGTTATCCGGGAATGGGAGATGTTGCATGCCATTGGTGAGTTTGACTTGCATCTTGGCGAGTCTGTGGGGTCTGCAGTCTTGTTTTCGGTAGTTACATAATCTACACTTGTAAACAGAGTGATAGAAGCGCAGAAGAGTGATCTTGAGGTAGAAACCCTCCGGGAACAGATCTCTAATGGGAAGGTAGAGAAAGGCTTGAATGCGTATCCTAACTTGAGTGTTAGATACCATGAACGTCTTTTCGTGCCGGAGTCTTGTCGAGAGGAAGTGCTCCGAGAGTTTCACCATTCATGCCTTGCAGTGCATCTGGAAAGTACAAAGATGTATCACGACCTTAGTCGCCAGTTTTGGTGGAGGTGAATGAAGAAGGATGTGGCCATATTTGTATCGAGGTGCCTTACTTGACAGCAAGTGAAGGCCGAACACTAGAGGCCAGCAATTTTGTTACAACCTTTGCCTATAGCCGGGTGGAAGTAGGAGCATGTCACAATAGATTTTCTTATGGGCCTTTCTAGGACTCAATGGGTAGTGATGCGATTTGGGTGGTGGTTGATTGGTTGACCAAGTTGGCGCACTTATACCTATGAGCGTGAATGACTCGGTATATTATCTTGCCGACCTTTATATTAGGGACATAGTGAGGTTGCACGGGATACTTGTAACGATCGTCTCGGATAAAGATTCGCATTTCACGGCTCGGTTGTGGAAGAGCCTATAGAGTGCCTTAGGCACGAGATTGACTTTTAGCACTGTGTATCATCCTTAGACTGACGGGCAGTCAGAGCGCACCTTTCAGATTTTAGAGGATATGGTTTGAGGTTGTGTTCTTGACTTTAAGGGGTTGTGGGAGAGACACTTACCCTTGGTGGAGTTTGCCTATAACAATAGTTTCCAGTCGAGTATTGGCATGGCACCGTTTGAGGCCTTGTATGGGCGACCGTGTAGATCTCTTGTATATTGGGCCGAGGTGGGTGATGCACCTATGTTGGGTCTAGAGTTAGTCTGAGAAACAACGGAGAAAGTTGCACTTATCTGTAAGAGGTTAGTTACGGCCCAGAGTCGTCAGAAAAGTTATGCTGACTGTAAGAGGAGACCTTTGTCTTTTGAGGTAGGAGATCATGTCTTCTTAAAGATATCACCTAGGTGAGGTTTGATGAGGTTTGGGAAGAGTGGGAAGTTGTCTCCTAGATTTATTGGGACTTTTGAGATCCTTGAGCGAATTGGAGAGGTAGCTTATCGCTTGGCCTTGCTGCCACAACTTTTCGGAATTCATGATGTGTTTCATATTTGTATGCTTCAGAAGTATGAGCCGGATCCATCGCACGTGTTGGATTGGACTGATATAGAGGTAGATGAGGGTGCCTCGCATGAGGAGAGACCGGTGAAAGTCTTAGATACTCGAGACCAAGTCTTAGGAGGCTAGACAATTCCTTTGGCAAAAGTATTGTAATGATATCATGGAGTTGAGGAAGAAACTTGGGAACGTGAGATGGAAGTCCATGAGAAGTATTCGGACCAATTTGCCAATGTTTGAGCAAGTATTGAAACTTTTGTTATGCTGATTTACTATAAACATTGTATATGTTTTGGAAATGAGAATTGTGCATTCAGTATTACGGACTTGTTTATCATGTTGATAAGAATGAATGACCAGTGGATGGATCATGGTGTTGTAATTGGTTTAAACACGGTTTTAAAATTTGATTTCTAATTTTGGGGACAAAATTCCTTAAGGGAGGAGATTATAGCGATTTTGGTTTAGACCCGACCCATTTTGTATTCTAGACTCGAGTTTCATGGTTTCGTATTGTTATTCATGCCATATTTCCCATATACTTCCTTGAGTTTGGCTATTGGGTTGTATTGGTTGCGTTTAGAATAGGTTGGTAGCTTGGTTTTTAAACTTTTGTTGCCCAGAATTTTACTCCTCCGCTCGAGCGTCACTTCTTGCGCTCGAGCGGGCTTTGTGAATTCTCAGTACTTTTGCAGGTCTGCAAAACTATTGGGAGAGTGTATTCTACGCTCAAGTGGTGCTTTCTGCGCTTGAGCGATCTTGGCTCGAGCAGCCTTTCTTGCGCTCGAGCGTTGGTTTGCTGTTTGCAAAACTACTACGAATGTGTATTATACGCTCGAGCGGTGATGCCTTTTTTATTATGTCTTGATGCTTGAGCATCACTTTCTGTGCTCGAATGGTAACGATTTTTGTGCCTGGACGCTCGAGCATCACTTTTTGCGCTCGAGCGGACTGTGTAAATATTAGTTCGTAAAAGTCACTTTTTACATCACTTTTTATCTCTCTCTCTCTCTCTGAAACATTTCAAAACCCTAAATCTAGAGCTTCTCTCTCTAGAACTTGCTCTTTTTACAAATACACCAAGATCTACCCATTTCTCCACCCTACTCATTTTGTTAGAAAGGTAGAGCTCACCTAGAGCTTCGTTTTCATTCGAATAGAGTTGGGTTTCGACGTTTTGGTGATATCTACATTTTCTTTCTCTTGTTTTCTAAGCTTGAGGTAGGGATTTTCTACACTCTTTTATGATTTTTAACTTAGCTATTTGTTTTTTTTTTATAAACAATATTGTGATTTTAGAGGATTTTAAACAAACCTAGGGTTTTGGTTTAAAATCAAAAGAGAGATTTTCAAATGGTTGTATGGAAAATGGTTGTGGGAGTGGAATTGAGGTTGAGTTGTGAACAAATTATTGATTTTGACCATTGGGTTGGATTTTGGAAGAAAATGGGTTTTGCCCTAAATATCCCAAATATCTATTTTGTATAAATATATGAAATTGGATGGATATTAATATGAATGATAGAGTTGGATATGTATTATCGCTCACATTTTGAATTTTAGAAAGTTTATCTGTATTGGAGATTTTATCTCTATTTAGAAATATCTGTTTTGGGCTATCGGTGGAGGATAGCTATATATGATTGCTGTAGAAGTTGCATGGGGATTAGGTGAATTAAAACTAATTTCTCATCCATGTGCATTGAATATTTGTTGCTTATTTAATACATTGAAAATGTATATGATTTTGAGAAAAATGGGTAAATGTTGGAAAGAGGTGTGTATCACCAAATTAAGTTGGCTTGTGTGTCTAGGATAAAAGTCCCGAAAAATGCACGTGTTACATGGGTGCCGATTCCTGCGGACAAAATATTCGTAAAATGGCAATAATAGTGCTTGTATAGGTTACGTTTACAAGGGTGCCATTTGACGGTTTCCCGCGGACGAAATATCATGAAAAGTTGTATCAGTTTGAGAATTTCCCCTTGTTTCCGATGGTAAAGGATAGGGGTGAGCAGCGGATATACCGATCCGCCAAAACCGACCAAACCAAATCGATCCGCCGCATTTTGGACGGATGCGTGATAACGAGCGGATGGTTGTTGATTGATTTTCTCCAATCCGCCAATCTGGCGGACGAATGGCGGATTTGAAATTCTTTTGGCCGCAACCGAACTGCCAAACCGCGAACACCCCTAGTAATTCATAAGACTTTGTGTTTTCAGTTTGTTTAAATATTATGTTTGTGTTTTCAATTAAAAAAGAGATTAAATTTTCTGTTGAAAAAAAGTTTTCAACTTGAATATCTTTTTTGAATTGAAAAAAATAAACGTATTATTTATCTATATTTTTTGGTTTTTAAATCTATCTCTAAAAATAATAAATAGAAAATATGATATATACTGGTTGGTTTTTGTTTTCAAAAACAGATATAGATGTAACGATACATAGACATACAATCTCTACTATTACTCTGTTCATGGTTTTGGTGGTTTGAATTGTTTTTATATTTTAAAAACCACAGATTGTAATACTTTATGTAGATGAGACATGCTGTGATTGTAGTATGTTGATGAGACATGCAGTGATTGTGATATTGTAAAGTTTCAAACTTTCTTGCTTTGGATAAGGCATGTAGTGATTGTATTTGTTTAAGTCATTAACTGCGATACTTTCTTCTTTTTTTTTTTCTTTTTTTTTTTTTTTTTTTTTTTTTTTGAGGAAGTGCACAAGTTGAATTATGTTGAAAATTTATAAAATTTTAAACCGCCAAACCGCCAATCTGCTCAATCCACATCTGCTAGATTGGCAGATGGATGCGGATTGATTTTCTCCAATCTGCCAATCGGGCGGACGAATGGCGGATTGGAGGTTCTGTGGCCGCAACCGACCCGCACCCACCCCTAGTAAAGGATATGATTTGAGAATTGTGACATAAATTTAGCATAGCTTGATTTTAAGAAAGAAATGTAAACCGTTTTGACATAGGCATTGCATATGCATTTCACCCTTTATCTTTGTTAAGATTCATATATTGTGTTGGATTATTTCTACTGAGCTTTGGCTCACCCTATTTGGGGAAAACCATTTTCAGGTGCTGGTGATATGCCACTACCAAGGACTTAGCTTGGGAGGACTATGGAGCTGAAGGCTCAGTTTTGTTCTTTTGTATTCATTTTTGTACAAGCCTAGGGCTTTCTTTGTATTGAGCTTAAAACTCACTTTGATGTGCCCAAGCCTTGACTTGGAAAGATGTAAGCCTTTAGGGCATATGATTATCTGTTTAACTTTTATTTCTTTTACTGCTCGGTAACACATGTTGTAGATTCAAGATGTATTATTTATGAATGTATATCGCAGGTGTCACCCTTTTGTACAACTGAATCTTATGTAATAGAAGTATATCATACACTGATTCATATTGTTATTTACTTATTGTCTTGGATGGTTTATTGCATTTATTTCGGGGCATTACACCTATTTTGCTGAGATAACCAACTCGGTCAAAGATTTTCCAAAGTTGGTCAATCCTGCCAACTTACTTTGCCGAGCTAACCAACTCGGTCAAAGACTTTCCAAAGTTGGTCAATCGTGCCAACCTACTTTGTTGAGCTAACAACTTGGTCAAAGACTTTCCAAAGTTGGTCAATCCTACCAACCTACTTTGCCGAGCTAACCAGTCGGGAAAATATTTTTCATAGTTGGTCAATCTTGCCAACCTACTTCGCTGAGCCAAACAACCGGGCAAATATTTTCCAAAGTTGGACAATCTTGCCAACCTACTTTTGCCGAGCTGACCATATTGGTCAATGACTTTCCAAAGTTGGTCAATTGTGCCAGCCTATTTTGCCGATTAACCAGCCAGACAAAGATTTTCCAAAGTTGGTCAATCCTGCCACCCTATTTTGCTAAGCTGACTAATCGGGCAAAGATTTTTCAAGGTTCAGACTGAAGTAGTTGCCCTCGGGCCGTTCTACCTCTGTTTAGTTAGCCTACTTAGGGAATCCTTTTCCATTACAATCATAACAACCACAAAACAAAGTCTGAAGAGAAAATTGTGTACTTATTTTATTAATGCCCAGTTAAAAGAAAGGAAAAATTACAAGTGTTGAAGCTAAAAATAAAACAACTTGAGATTGGCTATATTCCATGGTCTTGGCACAGCTTGGTCATCCACGTCTTCCAAGTGATAAGCTCCCTTTCTTGCCAACTCCACAATTTTGTATGATCCCTCCCAGTTAGGTCCTAATTTGCCATTACCAGGCACCAAGGTGTTCTCCATGACCTTGCATAGAACCCAATCTCCTACCTTGAATTACCTTGGATGCACTGCCTTGTTATATTTCTCCCTTCGTTCTTTTGCAAGGTCGTGCTCCAAGGTTATTGATTCTCTATCCAAATCTGGATCAAAATTCTCGCTTCTAATAGTGGAGAGGCCGACTACCGCATCCATGCCATAGACCAAGGCAAAGGGCATTTTCCTGGTTGATCGACTTGGGGTAATTCGGTAGGCCCACAAGACATGGAAGAGCTCATTAACTCACTTTCCTTTTGCTTTCTCCAATCGTCTTTTGAAGCCGTCCAAGATAACTTTGTTCGACGCTTTGGCTTGGTTATTAGCTTGAGGGTACAGCGGTGTGGAGTTATAGAACTCTATATTGTGCTTTTCACAAAAGCCTCTGAAGATTCTTCTATCAAATTGAGTGCCGTTGTCTAATATCAAAGTTTTAGGAATTTCAAACCGAGTTATGATGTTCTGCCAGACAAACATTTTGACGCCTTTCTCCTTGATGGAAGCAAACGCTTGTGCTTCTACCTACTTTGTGAAGTAATCTATTGTCGCGATGAAGAACTTCCTGTTACCTGGTGCGGTTAGAAGTGGTCCCACTATGTCTAAGCCTCACATTGCGAAAGGCCAATGATTGGTCAGGGGTAAAATCTTTCTAGCCGGTTGGTGGATTGGATGTGCAAATTTATGGCACTTTTCGCACTTCTTGACATATTTCTCTGCATCTCCTTGCGTGCATGGCCACCAATATTCCTATAAAATAGCTCAGTAGGCCAATGATCTCCCTTGGTGGCTGCCGCATATCCCTTTATGAATTTCGAACAGGAAGGCCTCGACCTTGCTAAGATGGACACACTTCAAGTATGGTCTTGTGAAGGACTTTTTGTACAAGGCCAGAGATGGAGAAAGCTAAAACCATTGAGACTTTGCTCGAATTTTGTTTCCTCTTTTTTGTCCTCTGGCAAAATCTTATTTTTCAAGAATTGCACTCCCCATGTTTTGTCAATTTATTAATCATATTATTTAATTTTGATGTTACCAAAAATGCATTAGATTTATCATGATTTTTAGCACACATATTTTACATTTTTCGAAGCAAATAATGTCCGTTAAAATATATGTTGTATGATGCATTTAGAACAATAATATTCAAATAGATTTTACTATGCATCTTTTATTATTTTAATAGAAAGATTACTGTACAAATAGTATATTACTATTTACTTTTTGACAAATGACTGACAGAGTTACTCTGCACTTCACTATTCATCCAAATCGAACGTGCCCATAATTTCAAACATCGCAACAATTTTTGAAAAAAGAAAAAGTTCATGTGAATCTGTCTTCTTCGTTCTTGTCTCCACGTGATCAGAAGAGGAGTGTCTCCCCTCCTCCAATGGATATATTTTTGGCTATATAAGGAGTATTTTGGTTAGAGAAAAATAAGAAGAGAAGAAAAGAAAAATCAGTGATATTTATTTGTTCCCAAAATATTATTGTGCCTCATTGAGTTATATTTTCTATGAGAAAATTTGTTGAGAGTTTGAGTAAAATTGTAAAAAAGTTTCCCTTACTCTTATCATTCTTGTAAAAGAGAGCTTTTGTGAGTGATTTCTTAGGATAAAATCACTTGAGGTAGGTGTGACTAGGCACCAGAGTCAAAACTAGTCGGGTTATTTTTGTGAGTGATTTTTGGGATAAATCACTTGGTTAGGTATAGCGGTCCCGGTATTCCCTTTACTGTTCAGTTGTACTCCGGACTCGGTTCCATGGAGTTGATAGTTGTGTCTACCTTGTTGTCATCCTTTAATTCCATTTGTTTGAGTTTTGAGATGTTTTGGGCAGGTGTGTTATAGGTTGGTTGAGCCTAAGTCTCAAATCTTGTTGCCCAGGTTTTTGGTGTTACGCTCGAGCGGGTTATTCTGCGCTCGAGTGGGGTTTGGTTTTTGGTTGTACGCTCGAGCGGGCCTTCTTGCGCTCGAGCGGGGTTTACACACTCCCAGTATTTCGTGCCCCTGCAAAACTTCTGCAGGTATGTTTTTTACGCTCGAGCGGGTTTATTTACGCTCGAGCGGGTAGTACATTTCTGGTGTAAGTTTTGGGAGGGGAAAATCTATGCTCGAGCGGACTAGTTTTCGCGCTCGAGCGGATGTACTTTATTCATGTGTCTTGGCGCTTGAGCGGGTCTTCTTGCGCTCGAGCGGACCTAGTTTTTTGTTCTTGACGCTCGAGCGTTGTGTTTTACGCTCGAGCGAGAATGTCGTATAACAGAAGGCATATAGGCTTTTTCAAATCACTTTTTGCATTCACTCTCTCTCTCTCTTACTTTTCCAAAACTCCATTGTTGAGTCTCTCTCTCTAGAACCTTGCCTTCTCTCTAGGTATTGATCTAGTAGGAGTTGTTTTCTCATCTTTGGCTTTTACAAAAAGGTTGTTGATCGTCGAGGGCTATCTTTTGATCTGAGAAAGTTGTGATTTGGAGCATTTTCGTTTTCTTCATCTCCTTCGTTGGGTGTCAACTTTTGAGGTAGGGATTCCTACTCACTCTTATGGTCTTTGACATAGATTTTTGGTTGTTTTGATAAAGTGTTGAAATTGGGTGATCTTGGGACTTAGGGTTTCAAAATGTTAAAAAGGGGTTTTATTGTTTTGAGTCTAAAATGTATATTTTGGATTTCAAAATAATGATATTGAGGTTGGTTGTTGATATTTGAACCTTTGGGTTAATATTGAGAGTTTGGGGAAAAAGTCATAATTTGTTGTATAAATTAATTGGTATAATTAATTTGGAAAAGTTGTGGATTTATGGAATTGAGTTGGAAATAATGAAATTGACTCATTATATTGTGAAATGGCGGAGTTGGATTTGTTAATCACTCACTTTTGAAAACATTGATATTATATCTGTTGGAGCTTTTATTATCTGTTTAGAAATAATTGCTTGGGCTACCCGTGGAGGGTAGTTTTGATTGTTGTAGACAATGCATGATGATTAGGCAAACTAAAACTAATCAATTGGATATGTCTCAGAGTATGACAGTTGATAGAATACATTAACGTTATGTATTGTTTGATTGTGTATATGACCTATGTGTATACACGTTGTGTGTGTGGGAGGAGATAGGGGATGTACTCCACGATTTAGGGGAAGATAGGGGATGGATCTCTAAACCGGATGTTGTTTGAGAGAAGATAGGGGATGGACTCCACTGATACAGCTCATATGCTTGTCAGTTATTGTGTTGATATAGCTCATATGCTTATCTATGGAAGTGTTGATATAGCTAATATGCTTATCTGTTGAGATGTGGAGACAGCTTGTATGCTTATCTGTTGAGATGTTGATACAACTAGTATGTTTATCTATTGTAAAATGGGAAACGTTTAATATGAGTCATTGTCTCATATGAGTGGTTGGCCAGGTTCTGAGCCGTTGATGTAAATTGTGAAATTGATAAGAAATGGAAAATGAAATGAAACATGAACATAGTGGTCTTGTAATGGAAATGGGTTATGAATTGATCTATGGAATTAAACATTTATCAATTGCTAATGTCTTAGTTATTGCTCATACTGTGTTTAGCATATCTCTACTGGGCGTTGACTCACCCTATATGGGACATTATTTTCAGGTACAGGCAGCATGCCACCTCCAAGGACATAGCTTGGATGGATATGGGAGTTGAAGACTCTTTTTTTTTTATTATTTTGTTGTATTACATGTATATCAAGCCAAGGGTTTCTTTTGTATAGAGTTAGTACTCTTCTTTTGTGTAACCAAGTGTTAACTTGGAAAGTTGTAAGCCCATAGGGCATTTGCTTTTGTTGTTAACATGTAATACTGTTGTAAGAAATGATTTAATGAATAGAAATGGTTGATTTCTCTTATACCAATGCATGTCTAGAGTGATGGGTTTTATGTATTATTTTGAGGGCGTTACATTAGGTGTGACTAGAAACCAGATTCTAAACTAGTTGGAGTGATTGGATTTGGTCACTTGTTGTAAAGGTTCACTAGCACTCGTGAAACTAGTGGTGTAGTTACTATTTAAAGAAAAGTAGAGAATTCTCAAGGAGGAATTTGAAGAGTGGATGTAGGCCTGGTTGTGCCGAACGACTATAAATCGTTGAGTTTGCTTTCTCTTCTCTTTGATCATTTTATTTCACTACTTTATTTTATATTGTTGAGCATTTTTATTTATTTATTTATTATTCGGGTTAATTTTTAATTTAGCAATTTACTTAGAAACCCAATTCACCCCTCTTAGGTTGTCTTTTAGGTAACAATGCGTAATTATTTCTTTTATGGTTATATTTGCTACAAATTATTATTATTATTATTATTATTTATACCAACTGCTTTTACCTGGTATGAATTAATTGGTTTCATATGCCATTTCTCTTTTTATGCTAATGCACTCGTTGTAGTTGTGTTAGGCAGGATCTTCATGGCCCTTAATATTTTAAATTGGTAATCTGTGTTTTTAAATTTATATCATATGTATAATATTTTTGTGCATTACTTTAGAGGAGACTCTATTATGTGATATTTTGATATTAGAATAGATAAGAAGCACACTCTTAGGGAGAGTTTTTATATTCTCATTATATGCATAATCTCATGGAGAGTTTTTTTAAAAATATATTCTGAAATTACTCTAAAATTTTTTTCTTACTCCTAATATGCACAAATATTTTTATTATGTCAAAGGAGGAGAAGTTATAACAATTTTATATGATTTTTTTGGTAAAGATATTTTAAAGAGAGAGAAAATAAAAAAGAAAATAATTACATGCCATATTACTAGTAAATATTTTTTGTTGCATTTACTTCAAAAATTGATTCTCCTTACCCATATTAACCTTTTATCATGAGATCAAAGGGGGAGAAAAATATGAATTTGAATTCTTCATGTGCTTTAATTATCAAATATTTTATGTTGAAAAAAATTCAAAAGATATTGATGTCGATTTTAAATTTGTGTTAAATTCATACATATATTGCTATCATAAAAAAGGAGGAGATTGTTAATCATATTGTTTGATTTTAAAGACATCTAAAATATATTAGATTTATCATGATTTTTAATACACATATTTTATATTCTTTGACACAAAATATTATCCGTTAAAATTTATGTTGTAGGATGCATTTAGAATAATAATATTCAAATAGATTTTACTATGCATCATTTATTATTTTAATAAAAAAATTACTATGCAAATAGATATATTACTATTCACTTTTTAACAAACGACCGATAGAGTTACTGTGTGCTTTACTATTCATCAAAAGCGCCCTGACGCATAAAGTTTGCGTGAATCTATCTTCTCCTGGCCTGGCTCCACGCTATCAGATGAGGAGTGTTTCCCCCTTCGCCAGCGGATACATTTTTGGTAGCATAAGGAGTATTTTGGTTGGAAAAAATAAGAAGAGAAGAAAATAAAAACCAGTGATATTTATTTGTTCTTAAAATATTATTGTGCTTTATTGAGTTATATTTTCTTTGAAAAAATTTGTTGAGAGTTTGAGAAAAATTGTAACCGGGTTTTCTACCTCTTACTCTTATTATTTTTGTAAAAGAGATCTTTTGTGAGTAATTTTTCAGGATAAAATCAGTTGAGTTAGGTGTGACTAGGCACCAGAGTCAAAACTAATTAGGTTATTCTTGCAAGTGATTTTTTAGATAAAATCATTTTAGTTAGGTGTGATTAGGCACCAGATTCTAAATTAGTCGAAATTATTGGATTTGATCATTTATTGTAAAGGTTTACTAACACCCATGAAACTAATGGTGTAGTTACTATTTGAAGAATAGTAGAGAATTCTGAAGGAGGAACTTGACGAATGGATGTAGGCCTGATAATACTGAACCACTATAAATCGCTAAATTTGCTTTTTCTTCTCTTTACTTATTTTATTTTAGTATTCAATTTAATATTGTTGAGTATTTTTATTTATTCATTATGTGGATTAATTTTTAATTTAACAATTTTTGATTCACCCCTCTTGAGTTGCGATGTCGGTAAATTTTGTTTTTTAATCTTCTTCCTACATTGTTATTATTATTATTATTATGATTTTTTGGTTTAATACCTAAAATTATTGATGTGATCATGTGATCTGAGCTTTGATCTACTTAAAGTTACACAACTTAACCAGGGTTGGCCCAGAGATTTAGGAGACCTAAGGCGAACTTTGAAAATGGAGGCTCCTCTTACATTAAAAAAAAAAAAATTTATGAATAAAATGATAAGTTATAACTTTTTTATTTGTTTGTAGTCACAAAAAAATTTACTTGCACATATAATCATTAAAATTATAAATAAAACAATTTAATGAAACAAAATTAGGGCAAAAAAATTAGGAAAAAATTATTCAATTAAAACTGATAAAGACCTAGGTAAAAAAATTTGGACAAAATTATTTATTCTACTAAAATCTAATAGATAAAGAAGGTTAAAAAAAAATAAATTAGAGCTTATATATTGTATGTATTGTTTTTCTTGGGCTCAAACATTATATATATATATATTTTCATTTTAATAAATATATGCAAAAAAACTACACTTATAAATAAATATGGGCTAAACCATACATGGACCTAATAAAATATTTTGAGGCCCTTTAAATTGATTCTAAAACAAAAAAAAAAACAAAACATTGAGCCTATAATATTTTATCAAATTTGAAGACCTTATTTTTAGGCCAAAATTTTGGAGCCTAAGATCCAAGCCTTACTAGCCTTAGGACAAGGCCGACCCTGATCTTAACATGGTTTTTTTTCTTGAACAGTACACATCTAACATGTGACCCTACAAAGGATGTGCGTTTCAAGAAAAATTGACCCATCCTCTCTCTCTAAAACCTCTCTCTCTCTCTAAAACCTCCTTCCCTCGCCTCTGTTTGGGCTGGCCGGCCGCCTTTGGCTATGGCGGTCGGCTGGCCTAGCTCTTTTTCGGTGTTTGTTGTTGTTCAATAAAATTGAGTCCCTCATTTTCCCCACCTAGGCGTGTTCTTGTTGCTGCGGGGGTCGTTCTGGGGCCGTCGGGTTTGTGTTTTAACCATGCCGTTACTGCTGATGCATCAGGGTCGTCCAGGACTTTCATTCGAGCGCTTTCGGGCGAGGTAGGAGCTTGAGGGGTGCTCTCTGGATCAGTTTGGTGGAGGAGTTTTGATGCCCTGTTTGGGCGGTAACAAGGGTGGCGTAGGTGCTCCAGTTCTGTCCGGGTGTTACTCGAGCGCTTCTCTTCGCGGGTGAGTTTGAGGGGTGAGTGTCCCTGTGGGTGGTCGCTGTGCGGTGGGCGTGTGGTTCCTTGGTGTGAGTTCGAAGTTCTGTCCAAAGGCATTCTTTTAGCCTCAACCGTTTGGATGTTATCAGGGGTCGGAGTTGCAGCAGTTTGGTTTTTGGTTTTCAGGTGTTGGTTTGGAGTTTTGGCAGCAGCTGAGGCTTAGGCGAGGTTTTGGGTGTGAGTATATCGGGTGTGTGCAAATAGTAGACCTGATGGGAGTTGATCAGTGGGTGTTGTTTCTGCCTCCAACAGGGGAGTTGCAGGAGTGTTCTTGGCCGGAGTGTTTTTGGCCGGTGGTGGCATGGAGTGTTCTTGGCCGGTGGTGGCATGGAGTGTTCGGTGGGTGTTGTTTCTGCCTCCATCGGTTTTCCCGGTGGTGGCATGGAGTGTTCTGGGCCGGTTGGGCTTTGGGAGGTGGGGTTGCAGGAGCTAGGGGTGGCGTGGTCAGCAGCTCAGGAGTGGTTGTGGCAGGAGAGGTGTGGGGCCTTGGGAGTTGGTGCAGCTAGGTGTGGGGGCTTTGGGAGTTGGTGCTGCAGGGGTGTGGGTTTGGCAGAGGGGGTTCGTTGATTAGATGTAGTTCTGGTTTGGTTTTGGCTGCTTGGGGTGTTATGGTTTTGTTTTTGTTTTAGTTTTAGTTTGTTTTGGGTGTTTTGGTGGGTTGATTATGAGTGGACTCATGTATTTTTATTTTTATAGTTAAGTTCTTCTTAACTTTTTATTTAAAAATTGAGAGGCTTAGGGGTTGGTTGTATGGATGCGAGTAGCAGTAGTAGGGGTATTTTTATACTTCCGAATCTCTCTCGATGCATCTCATCTTCCTGTACTTTTAATTTCATGCTGTTAAATGAAATTTTTCTTTGCCGATCAAAAAAAGGATGTGCGTTTCAATCATGCACCACATACCACCGGGTGGTGGTGGCGTGAAAAACGTTGCCCTTTCACATAATTGAGTAGGGCCCGAATTTTAGGACACAATTAGCTAGATTCACAAGATACTAAAATAATATGAAAATTAAAATAAAATCATATCTTGGGGTAAACAAACGTGATAATCATACAAGGAATGAATCACTTGGAAATTCTTCTATAAGAAAGAACTTGCTCAGATATTTCACCTTGCCAACATGGCACTGACTCGCCAAAGATGCCGAGTTATTTATTTGGTAAAAATGATAGTATTGTATTTTTCTGTATCTCTTAGGTTGGGAGTTAGTGCATTCCTTGCTTATTTTAATGGTGGATCTCTTTTTTTTGAATTTTATTAAATTTGAACGTCAGCCGATTATTCCGAGACCAGAACTCACGGATACTATGCTATTTTCACGGAGAGTATTTTTTTACTGTCTAAAAAATATAAATCATGCACTACATCAACAATTATGTGGATTATAATAATCTAGACATTTATAATCATATTCAGCTTATTTGGTTCTAATTTTCTCAATTTAATTTTTTTTTAAATTGAGTTTTTTATTTTTCATATTTTTTATTTTAGTTTTAGAGATTTTTTAAAATATTTTAAGCAAATTTTTTACTTTTTAGATGCACCTGACTTGAATGTACTTAAAAAGTAAAATATTTGTTAAAAAATATTTTAAAAATCAATAAATAAACAAGAATATAAAAAATGTACTAAATTTTCGTATTTTTAAAATTTTTTGGCATTTACTGAACTTTTAAAGATTTTTTTTACAAATATTATATTTTTAATTGGTATTTATATTACGTGTATTTAAAAAGTAAAATATTTCTTAAAAAATTTTAAAAATTCACTAAAAAAAAAAAAACGAAATATCAAAATTTAAATTTTAAAAAAATTAAATTTAAAAAATTAGAACTAAACAAGGTGACTTCGATTCAAAGAAAAGTAAACATTTTAATTTTCAATGCTCATTTTTGCACTTAGGGTTATTTTAGAAATAGATTTTTTTTAATAGTTTTTTAGTTTTTTTTTATATATATATAATGAAAAAATATGCAAAAAATAAAAATAAAAATAAAGAGAATAGTTGACTTTTTTTAGAATAAAATCACTTGAGTTAATTGTGACTAGGCACCGGAAGCAAAATTAATCAAGTTATTTTTTTAAGTGATTGTTGGGATAAAATCAGTTGATTAGGTGTGATTAGACACCAGATTCTAAACTAGTTAGAGTGATTAGATTTGGTTACTGTAGACACTCCATTTTTGACCGTCCTCAAGACTTGGACGTCATCGTTTGAACACTCGATGATCATCTATGCTCGTATTCGTTTTGAGTTCTCAGAGGTCTCGGCTACGCGCTTTGCCTCAAGATCTCTCAACTTGTCTTGTTTTGTCCTTGTTTGTGGACCAAACACTTGTGTTTTTGCTTCTAAGGAAAGAGGGTAGCTTGTTTGCCATCCCCTCAACCCATCGGCCAGGGCATGATTCCATCGGCCCCTTTTTCTTGCCATCGGCCAAGAGTGTTGGCCGGTCGACACTATATTTGGTCGGCCAGCACTTATGTTGGTCGATCGGCCATTTTTGGTGGCTGAACCCTATTCATCTGCTTTATGCAGATATTTTATGCCAACTGGTGTAGCTGGCATCCACAATTCACCCCCTCCATACACGTGTATGGAGGCATTTGCCCTTTGTTTAGCTTCTGTTGGAAGCTTTAGAAGTTGGACTTCTATAAAGTGGGAGCCCCTCCTCCCTCCTTGAAGGTTCAAAAAAATTGTTCTTGAGAGGATAAATATAGTGTTGTATCTATACTCCCTTGTTTGATCTTGTTTTGTGTCTAAAAGAGTAGTATTGTCTTACTATTGTACACAAACACACACTAGAACATCATCCTTGGTTGCTGAGGTGCTAGGAGGTTGATTTCAGTGTTCTTGGGCTGGTTTGAACTCAGAAAACTTGCTGGAGCTTTGTTCTTGAAGAGGTTCTACAAGGGTGAGTTCCTTGCTTTAGATACCCCATTTTTGCTTAAGCTTTTAACCCTTCTTGCTTATTGTTTTAAGCTTAGATTATAACTGATAAAAGTTCTGATTTTTAGTGCTTAAGACCTTTGTTTAAGGTCATTTTTGTGTTTGGGGTTGTTTACCCCCTCTTAGGCCTTATTTGGCCTTGTTCTTGTGCTTTGTTTTTAAGCTTTGAGATCACCTGGCTTTGGCCTTCTCACCACTGAAATCCAGAGGGTCAAATAGGTTTTCAATGGTGGGGATGGTGTTTTAAGGTCTCAAATAGGAGAATGTCATCCCCTCTCCTTGTTGTCTTGAATGTTTGCATAAATGGCTTATGTTAGTATCATGATTGCTCAGCTTGTTTTAGCTTCATTTCAGTATATATTAGGCTTTGTTTTTCCATGATATAGCACTATTTTGACGTGGTTTAGACATACCATGCATGCTTTGTATACTTGTCTTGTAATCCCATGATTTGCCTTAACATGCACCATGTTGTAACATGTCTTTTTAGCATGATTTTGGCTTAACTTCATGAAGCTTCTAGCCTTGTTTTAACATGGTTGAGCTCTGTTTTTCATTGTTTTGGTCATGCATGCATTGTTTTGTATAGCTACCATACAACCTAGCTTGTTAGCTTTGGGTGCTTAAGTCACTAGCATGCTTTACTTGGGCTATTTCAGTGGTTTGGCATCACTCCTTATGTTATTTCAGTCCATGTTTTATGCCTGTACACTTACACTTATCACTCCTTTAATGTTTTAAAGAGTTTGTGTTTTACGCCTTATGATATGTGTCATTGTGTATGCCATCATGTTTAGGCTTCTAGATTGCCATGTCAAAGTGTTTTTGGTCTTGTTTTAACATGCCATAACTCTGATTTTGGTTGCTTAAGTCATGCCATGTTTGGTTTTGATAGGTGTTGTGTAACACCTCTTTTGTAGCCTTGCGTGCCTCTTGTTTTTGGCATTATGTTCTAGCAGGTTTTGGCCTCATTCCTTGCATGTTTTAGACTCACTTTGACTTGCCTTGGGACTGTTTTGAGTGCCTTTGGCCCCTTGGGGCTTGCTTCATGTAGCCATGGTTTGAGTCCCTTGGCTAGCCTTAAGTTTTAGGCTTTATTGCATGCCTTAATTTTATGGTTTGGTTGATTTGGCATCATCCCTTGCATGATTTCAAGGCTTAACATATTTGCCTAATATCCATGTTTGTCTTCCTTTAAGTGTTCTTAAAAGTTGCCCTTTGATGCTTAAGTGTTAGGCCAATTGCCATGCATTTTTGTATGTGATTTTGTCCCTTATCCCTTAGCATATTGGCCGCTGATTTGGACCTATTTAAGAGCTGTCCATTTTGGTTTAAGTCCATCCCCGTATATTGTTGCATGCTTGCCTTGTATGTTGTCACATACTTGTTGCATATTTGGTAAATTGCATGTTGTAGCATGCTAGTTCAATTGTGCCTTGTTGTGTACTTGGACCATGACATGTTGTTGCATGCTTAAGTTGTAATGCATTGGGCATGCATTTCCTTTTTTTTGGTTGCTTAACATGTTGTCACATGTTTGCCTCACATGTTGTTGCATGTTTGTCCTTGGCATTGTTGTTACATGTCTTGCATGCTTATTTGTTTTGATTGTATGCCTATTGCACATTGCTTGTTTGCATGCTCATGTTACATTAGCTCGCTTGCATGCCTAGGTTGCATAGCATTAAGCATGCATCCCTTGCCTCTTGATCAACCATGATGGAGGTTAGGGCCCCCCTTACGTGTTTATGTGCATTCATTGTACATTAATTTGCACACTCGGCTCCTTTGGCCATCATGCATTGAAATGCGTGATTGATGGCCTGAGGGTCGAGAACCATACTCCTTTGAGTCTCAAACATGATAAGGAGGGTGGTGGCGCAAACATTGCCTTGAAAATGCATTGTCATGCTCTATCTGTCCTCTACTGCAGCAAAACAGGATTCTGCAGGAAGAGATGGCTGGTCGGCCATCTTCAGTGCCGGCCGGCTGTGTATTGTTGGCCGAGGTCCCACAAATGGTCGATGACCAGTTCCTCTTGGCCGGTGGCCTTGAATTTCAGCCGGTGACATCCCACAGTGCTCAGAAGGTGATTCAGAAGCATCCTTGAGACTTGTGAAGTTTTCAGAGGTGCAGAGCAGTGTAAACAGAGGCAGCATGAACATGGCGATGGATTTCCGAGCGAAGCCGTCCGAGCACGCATGTATCCCTCTTCCCGAGGCTATTTTTACTGTTTTCTTAGCTTAATTAATTTGCTTAATTAGTTAAGTGTTGTGTAATAATTAATTAGCTTGTTAGTTAGTTAATTATGTAATTTGTATTATTCTTTCGGTCCCTCCGTTGAGAGGGCGCAATTGTGTAATAAGCGTGTGTGTGTGCGATGCATGTCTTCCAAACCTCCATTTCTTTCTCCCTTTTACTTAACCGCTTACGATGGTTAGTTCTAGGGCACGTTTCGATTAGCATCCTTATGCTATGCATGTTTGCATCCATCCATTTGTATTGCATGCACCGGGCTCGGCGCATCATACTAACTGCATTGTATTTCAATTCTAAGTTGAATACATGTATCGAATTGTCGCATCTTACATGCCATTTTAGACTAGCCGAGCCTATTCTAGTTGCACTTTGTATGTGATGCATTAGCCGTCTTAACATGAACTAGGATCATGCATGATTTCTAACTAATTTCTTGTTTTGGCTCGGAGTACACTGTGAGTGTTTATGTTTTAGCATCTTGCATGTGTGTAAGTGTTAACATGATAGCATGCTTACCATGAGGCTAATTGCTTATGTGATGTAACTGCCTGAATGCCTGTGGGTGAAGGTTGGGTTGCTTGAATTGTGATAATTCATTGAAACCCGTGATTTAGCCTACTTGCGAGTAGCAAACTTCAAACCGCCTTCCAAACAAACGGATATGCAATGCTTTGTTCCAAATTAGGCGATCTAGTCTATACTTGTGTGTTGTGCGCATCACCTAGTAATTCTAGCTAATTAATTGAAATAAGAACGCATGTGTTTTTAAAAAAACGAGATATCATGTTTAGTAGTGGCCGATCTTCGGATCGGGCGAGCGGGGGTGCTCATAGATGACCTTCCCCAATCGTACCAAAGTTCCCGAGCCGAGACAACTTTGGTGATGACGGACACGTGGCCTTAGGCGTGAGTCAGGGTTTCCTAAATTTCCACAAAATAAAAATATTTAGATGGCGACTCTGTATCTGGCAAAGCAGTCCATGTTTGACACTTCTTTCTTAAAAATCAGTTTTCCAAAATGATTTGCCGGATTTGGACTCTTTGGTGATTTATCAGTCTCACATCGCACATTGTGAGATCAGATTAAGAACCGTGACAATTTGAGTCCGAACTGTGGAAAAGCATTAGGCCCTCAAGGGCGCGTCCACAATTACTTGTTGTAAAGGTTCACTAGTACTGTGAAACTAGTGGTATAGTTATTATTTAAAGAATAATAGAGAATTCTCAAGGAGGAACTTGAAGAGTGGACGCATGCTCGGTTGTGCCGAACCACTATAAATTGCTAAATTTGCTTTCTTTTTCTTTTATTAATTTTATTTCATTACTCTATTTTATATTATTAAGTATTTTTATTAATTTATTATTTGGGTTAATTTTTAATTTAGCAATTTGTTTAGAAATTCAATTCATCCCTCTTGAGTTGCGTTGTGGGTAACAATTATTATTATTATTGTTTTTTTATTTTTTATTTTTTCATGTCTTCTACCTACATTGTTATTTTCCTTTTTCTTATAATACTTAAAATTATTCGATGTGATCACGTAATATGAGCTTTGGGCTACTTTTATGTTGAAAGCTACACATCCTAACATGTTTTGTTCAATTCTTGAGCAGTACACATCTAACATGTGACCCTACAAAGAATGCGTTAAGATCCTCTAGAGTGTATTCTCTAGAGTGATCTCCTAGAGTAATCCATCCAAGGGTTGAGGTTAAGTCTCACCAAAACGACGTCGTTTTGGTGAGTAATTTCAAAAATTAAAAAAAAAAAAAAAATTCAGATTTCAAACTCTCTCTTCTTTTTCCATCTCTGTTCATCAATGGAGGAACCAAACTCATCCAACAAACCCCATCTTCTAATTCCAGATCCAACATCTCCGATCCACTCAACCTAAATTGAACCCATAACCAAAATTACCACAAACATTGCAGCGAAACGACGTGAACCCATTTCACGGAGAGACCGAAAATGCAAGATGGTGGTGGTGGATTTTGAGTTTGAAATGATGGTGTTGAGAAGCACAGTGAAGGTGGAGAGTGAAGAAACAGAGTGAGCAGTGATAGGTGAAGCCAGAGCAAGGTGTTTGGCAATGGGTGCAGGGGATTTAGGGGTTGTTGTTGTGGGGATTGGGAGGTGGATTGGGTAGGAGAGAGAGGGGGGTGGGAGAGGTGGAGGGGGTGGAGAGATTGGAGGGGAAGTTTGAGGCAAGAAATGTGGAGGAAGAAGGTGCAATCTGGCCATCTGTTGGGATTGATCTGGGTTGGAGTGGATGATCATGCCACACACAATCAATGGCCATCTCTCTCTCTCTCTCTCTCTTTTTCTGTGTTTCTGTGAAATTTGGAAATTTTTTTTTTTTTTTTATTTAAATTACTCACCAAAACTTGCATCTCAGCCCTTGGAAGCTGAGTAAGACACGTGGTAGCCATTCATGCATCACTGTAGGAGATCAATGTAGGATTTCACTCTAGAGGATCCTTACGCACAAAGAATGTGCATTTCAGTCGTGCACCACAAACCACCGGATGGTGGTGGCGTGGAAAGACGTTGGCCTTTCATATAAGTGAATAGGATTTGATTTTTGCGGCATAATTAGTGAGTTATTTATTTGGTAAAATTGATAGTATTGTATACCACTTTGTATCTTGTGTTGGGAGTTAGTGCATTCCTTACTGGAGTTAGTGCATTCCTTACTTACCCAGTGGTGGATCTCTCTTTTTGGATTAGATTAAATCTGACCGTCAACTGATTATCTGAGGCCGAAGCCCACGGATACTTTGATGTTCCTACAGAGGATCCTTCTTTGCTGTCTAAAAAAAAATATGCACCACATCAACAATTATGTGGATTATAATAATCTAGACATTTATAATCATATTTATCTTATTTGGTTCTAATTTTGTTAATTTAATTTTTTTTAAATTGATTTTTTATTTTTCATATTTTTTTAATATTTAGTGAATTTTTTTAATATTTTAAATAAATTTTTTTATTATTTGTTTTTTAGATGTACCTAACCTAGATATACCTAAAAAGTAAAATATTTATTAACAAAAGTATTTAAAAAAATTAATAAATACACAAAAATATAAAAAATATACTGAATTTTCATATATATATACTAGTGGGTGGCACACGCAATGTTTGTGCAATTCAGATAAGTAAGCATAAAAACAATTAATAAAGAAATTAATATCATAGTATGCATGTTGTCTAAATGGTAATGATATTCTTAATGAAACTCAAGGTCTTAGTTCAAATTTTGCTCATGCCTTTGAATAATATTTTTGAAAAATGATTTGTGGCACTAAAAAGTTGGGCACTAATGCCCCTAATTTCCATTTTGGGTAACTGTTTTGTTTTTTGTTTTTTTTTTTTTGCCTTATATGGAAATTAGGAGCATTAGTGCCCAACTTTTTAGTGCCACAAATCAAAACCGAATATTTTTTTATCTTAAAATAGAAAAATTTGCCACGTGACAGAAGTACCACACAATTAGACATTAAGTCATGTGCTCACATTTATAATATTATAAATTTTCTTTCTTTTCCCTTTACTCATTTTATTTCATTATTCTATTTTGATATTATTAAGTATTTTTATTTATTTATTATTTCATTTACAAATTCAATTCACTCGTCTTGAGTTACGTTGTGGGTAACAATTTTATTTTATTTTATTTTTATTTTTTTATTTTTTTAATGTCTTCTACCAACAATGTTATTTTCCTTTTTCTTATAATACCTAAAATTATTCGATGTTATCACGTAATATGAGCTTTGGTCTACTTTTATGTTGAAAGTTACACATCCTAACATGTTTTGCTCAATTCCTGAACAGTACACATCTAACATGTGACCCTACAAAGGATGTGCATTTCAGTCGTGCACCACATACCACCGGTTGGTGGCGTGGAAAGACGTTGGCCTTTCACATAAGTGGATAGGATTTGATTTTTGTGGCACAATTAGTGAGTTATTTATTTGGTGAAATTGATAGTATTGTATTCCGTTCTATCTCTTGTGTTGGGAGTTAGTGCATTCCTCACTTACCTTAGTAGTGAATCCCTCTTTTTGGATTGAATTAAATCTGACTGTCAATTGATTATCTGATGCCAGAGCCCACGGATACTTTGATATTCCAACGGAGCATCCTTTTTTGCTGTCTTAAAAAAATAATCATGCACCACATCAACAATTATGTGGATTATAATAATCTAGACATTTATAATCATATTTACCTTAAATGGCTATAATTTTCTTAATTTATTTATTTTTGAAATTGATTTTTTTATTTTTTGTATTTTTTAAAAAATTTTTAGGGAATTTTTTTAATATTTTGAAAAAAAATTTAATATTTTTTTAGATATACCTAAGCTAGATGTACTTAAAATGTAAAATATTTATAAAAAAAATATTTTAAAAAATTAATAAATACACACGAATACAAAAAATATACTGAATTTTCATATATATATATACTAGTGGGTGGCACACGGAACGTGTGTGAAATTCAGATAAGTAAGTATAAAAATAAATAATAAAAAAATTAATATCATAATATTTATATTGTATAAATGGTAAGGCTTCGTTTGGCAAGAGCTAAACGCGGTTTTTTTGGGCTATTTTAGCCACAAAAGACAAAATAGGCGATTTTAGTCACAACAAATAAAACATCACATCCAACCCATAATCATTACACTCTTCTCTCACAAAAAAAGTCAAAAAAGCCAAAAAGCCAAAAAGGCCTATCCAAACCAAGTTTTTTAGCCCAAGCTAAAAAAGTCAAAAAAGTCAAAAAATCAAAAAACCAACCCACTTCCCAAACGGAGGCTAAGAATGTTCATAATAAAACCCACACTATTATATAATAGTATATATATATATTATATATTTTTGGTATTATTAGACTGCATCAAAATAAATTTAAATCCCATTATGTACTTCATTTGTACTATTCTCAATACGTCCTAAACATTTAGAATTCGATTCAGAAATATTAATTAAGGCATTGTTTGGCATCTACTATATAATCCATCTTTTTATCTTTTTATCTTTTTTCCATCACATCACCTCTCTACTTTTCTGCACATCTTTTCGTAAAAAGACAAAAAATACACTTTTTTAGGACACCCCAAACCAACCCTAAATCTCAATCACACACACACATATATATATATTTTGTATAAATTTCTTTATCCTTTTTGTAAATTTTCTTATAAAAGAAAGAAAAAAATTATAAATGAGTGGTATCTTCACAAAATATTTAAAAATTCATAGAAAAACTTATACCTTTAATTAATGAAGTCGGTAGAGTTTACTAATTTAAATATTTTTTTGAAAGCATACAATGAATTGCAATTTGAAACACAAGTACACAACGATGTGTTGTACATGGGCTGTAAACCGGAACAGAAAGTTAAAAACAGAGCTCGTCCGTTTTTGGTGCACCAGAAAATGTGGAGAGAATGTTTGAGGGGCTGATCTGCTGCAAGTGAATCAGAAAAAAAAAAAAAAATAATAAATAAATAAAAGTTTTTAAAAATTGGGAAAATTACCACGCAGTGGTACTTCCAAAACAATATTACTAGGGCTGAGTAAAGAATCCGTAAAATCCGTAATCTGATCCAGTCCAGTCCAATTCGATAGGTTTCGATTGATTTTTTGAATCCGTGGTTCGGTTCCGGATTGAAGAATTAAAAATCCGTAGTTCACGGATTGGTTCCAGATTGAACTCCACGGTTCCGGATTCCGGATTGGAACCGATCCGGACCGTATACAAATAATCTATATTTTTATTATACATCCTCCCCCATAATATCTTCTCTTATTCTATATAAAAACTAAATTCAAACCTAAACACATATAATATCTTCTTTTATTTGTTAGTTTTTAGTTTTAATTTGTAATGGTCTAAATGCTTATAGTGAAACTAGTTTTCTTATGGTTGTTTAAATTTTAGAACAGTATGCCGCTATTATAAAAAAACATGTTGCTATTGTGGAACTAATATAGCGCTATATTTATATTTTTATGAAATTAAAGTATTATATATATATATATTTGTTATTTAATTATGTGAATCCATGGTCCTAAACCGATCCAATCTGTGTTTAAATGGATTGGTTCGGATTGGTTCTATGATTGAAACGGATTGGATTGGTTCCAATTTTTCAAGAACCGTAGATAACGGATTGGTCCTGATTTTACCTCAATCCGATCCAATCCAGACCAAGCTCACCCCTAAATATTACAAGTTCATGGAAAAGATTATGACTTTAATAATTAATATTTGCAAGGTTTTATTTTTTAGAATTTAAAACTAAATTGAAATTTCTCCTAAAAAAAATTGGATTATCAGTGAAGAATTCTCAGCCTTCTAGTCCCTAGACAAGTCTGTTTTCTGCTGTGGCAGCTAAACTCTGTTTTGATGAGATTTGCTTACTTTCAATTTATTTGTACTAAATATTCATATTGTGTTTGATTCATTGACTGTTTGATGATTTTTGTGAGTGCAATTAGGAACCCAAAATTCCCCTCAAAACAAAAGCTGCTCCCCTTTGTCTTGTTTGATGGAGGCATTCAACAAAGTTGCATAAAATAGTTTGTGATCCAAATTTATTTTAATTGTGAGTCCCACCTTGTGTCTAACTTCTTGATCTCTAGTATTACAAACAGACGACAGATAATCCATTTGGTGTGTTTTGTATTTTTTGTATATTTTTTTTTTATCAGCTAAAGTCAATTCAATTGTACCTAAGTGCTGCAACTAGGCTACAAGGCCATTGACTTTTGTATTTCTAGACCTCGTTTGGGAACCAGCCCATTTAGTTAAAAAGTCAAAAAGTTACTCAAAAAGTCAAAAAACCAACAACTCGTATCAAAAAGTCAAAAATTCTCTTTTTTCTCTACTTTTTGCACATCTTTTCGTAAAAAGTCAAAAAGTCATCCCGAAATACTAGTTTTTTTTAGCTCATATTTTAGCCAAATAGTCAAAAAGTTACTAAATTAGCCTGTTCCCAAACGAGGCCTAAATTGAAAAACGATTTATAAACAAAATTTTCATATAAAAAACTAAATCAGAATGATAATACAATGGCAATTTTGAAATTATGAGTCACAATAAATGAGTGTTTTAATTTGAGATGAAATGTAGATAAAACTGCCACATCATTTTCTACATAAATTCTATTTAAAAATTCTATTTATATTATTGTTATTCCTTTATTTATCGAAAACACCATATAAATAATATCAGATACATAATAAAATTTTATAATATTATATTTGAATCATAGATTCATAAACTTTAAAAAGTAAAACAATTGTGAAATTTTTTTTAATTTATATTCATATTTGAGGTGTGCTTGTTTTCTATGAAGCCCAAAGGTGTGTAATGTATCAGCACTGCTGTTACTCATATCATGGCTGACAAAACCTTTGATGTAGCTATGTTCCCATGGTTTGCCATGGGACACTTAACCCCATATCTTCACATCTCCAACAGGCTTGCACAGAGAGGCCATAGAATCTATTTCTTCATACCCACCAACACAAAACCAAAGCTTGAGCAATTCAATCTCCACCCATACCTCATCACCTTCATTCCAGTCACAGTTCCACATGTTCATGGCCTCCCTCATGGTGCTGAAACAACAACAGATATTTCTTATCCATTGCACCCTCTTCTCATGACTGCCATGGATCTTACACAACCCTCCATTGAAGCTTCTCTAACAGCTCTCAAACCCCATTTTATATTCTTCGATTTGGCTCATTGGGTACCGGCCATGGCTCGGCGTTTAGGCATCAAGTCTATTGTTTACTCCATCGTTAGCCCCGCGGTGGTTTCTTACGTGTTCAGTCCAAGTAGAAAACTCCATGACAAGTATGAGTTGACAGAGGCTGATCTGGTTCAACCACCAATTGTCTTCCCTCCTTCTTCCATTAAACTGAGTTCACATGAAGCTCGTGGCATAGCTGATCAAGCACTAAAACAATTTGGCGGTATATCATTCATGGAAAAGATTTTCATCTCCCAAAGTGATTGTGATGCCATTGGTTTCAAAGTTTGTGCAGAGATTGAAGGGCGTTTCTGTGATTACATTGAAAAGCAATTGGGAAAGCCAGTCATCCTGGCAGGGCCGGTGGTTCCAGCGCCATCAAATTCAACCCTAGAAGAACGATGGAACAAGTGGTTGGGAGGTTTTGAAGCTAAAACAGTTATTTTTTGTTCACTTGGAAGTGAGTGTGTACTTGGGAAGGAGCAGTTTCAAGAACTTGTTCTGGGTCTGGAGCTCACCGGCATGCCCTTTTTCGCCGCCTTAAAGCCGCCTCTAGGAGTGGAGAAGATCGAGCAGGCGTTGCCAGAAGGGTTTCAAGAGAGGACTGGTGAAACAGGGGTTGTTCATGGAGGTTGGGTTCAACAACCATTGATTCTAGCGCACCCTTCTGTGGGGTGCAATTTGACTCATTGTGGTTATGGTTCTCTATTGGAGGCATTGGTGACTGAGTGTGAATTGGTGCTAATGCCACAATATGGGGATCAAATTATCAATTCAAGATTGATGAGTGGAGACTTGGAAGTTGGAGTGGAAGTGGAGATGGGTGAGGAAGATGGGTTGTTTACTAGAGAAGGTGTCTGTAAGGCAATTAGACTGGTGATGGAGGTTGATGGTGAGGTGGGGAAGAAGGTAAGGGCCAACCATAGGAAATGGAGGGAGTTCTTGTTAAGCAAAAATCTTGATAGCTCTTATATTGATGGTTTCATTCAGAAATTGCAAGGCCTGTTGCAGTGATCGACTTTAATAGTGAGAAAAGTAATTTAATTTGAATTGGAAAATGTTAAGAGTTTGTATATTTTAATATTAAATAATTATTTCTGTATTTGAGATTGTCTCCAATTCTACATACATAAATAGTAAATCATCTATGAAGCGCGGGTGTGGGTACAAGTACGGTACGGGTACGAGTGCTGGTACGCCGATACGGCAAAATCTCAAAAAAGTAGGATATGGATACGGCTGCGGTACGCTGATATTTTTTTTTTTATTTTTTATTTTTTTATAATTATGGTTAGAAGATCCAACCTACAAATTGAAATTAAATATCAAAACCAAAAAGAGAACTATAAAACTAAAAGACAAATATTAATATATTTCAATTCAACATAAGCAACACCAATTCAGTCCATAATCCAAACAAAGGAAAAACAACCAACACCAAAAGAAAAACAAGGCCAATTCAGTTCATAACACAAGCAAATGAAAAAAAACAAAAGAAAGCCCTATATATCTAAACTTGACACTTCAAAGTTCACTTCCATCAACTTCATCATTGAATAAAATAGCTTCCATCTCAGGCTCATCAAGTGAAAGATTTGCAATTTCAAGGAAACCAGAACCCTCCAATGAATCAAATACATCTCCCCCAACGTCCCATAACTTGGTCTCTCCTTCTGTGTATAGTTGACTCCTCCTTGATAAGAGACGAATATTGGAGTGCACAAAAACCAAATCCTCGCACCATTGTGGTGTCATTTTATTCCTCCTTATATAGTGAATGAAAGAGTAGGTGCTCCAATTCCTTTCACAACATGATGAGGAACATGGTTGGCTAAGTAATTTCGCTGCCAAGGATTGGAGCATAGGTGCAGAAGAGCCATGTGCCAACCACCAAACCACTGGTTCCCTTACTCCTCTATCACATATTGAGTCAGAGTCACTAAAACTTTCTAAACAACCTGAAAACTTCGCATACTCTGTATTAACAACCCTTCTCTCATGTGAATCAGGAAAGTATCTCTTAAAACACTTGATTCTCATCTCAGAAATTTCAACATCTTTGTGAGGCGGAACACGAATGGGATTTTTATGAAGCCATATCCCACTATAATACCTAGATTTCATAATTAGAAAAAAATAATAAGTAAATTATGCAATGAAAAAAATTAAAGTATAAACAATGAGTCTAATGTGAATTATACCTTGGATTCAAGGAATGAGTAAGGCAATGAAGAGGTGTGCTACTTTTTGTCCACCTTTCCACTAATATTTGATGCACTACAGAGTAAAAGGACGACTCTTCATTTTCTGACTTCTCTTCACGCCTTCAATCATTGAATCCCACATCTCATAAACCAAATGTAGACATGGCTTATCTGTGTCACAAAAACTAAGCATCTCATAAATAGGCAATGTGAATGAGAGTATATATTCAATCTTATCCCACCAAACATCATTCAACAACTTTTCCTTTACAACAGCTGCTTTCCCAACATCATCTTCCTTGTAAGAAGCCCATTTGTCACTTATCACCATTGTTTGGAGACCATGATATATAAGTTTAAACCTTTTTAGCATAACAATTGCAGATGCAAAGCGTGTATTTGCAACAGAAAGTAGCTTCAAAGGTACAAACTCATTAAAAATAGCTAATCTCATTGAATGATTCATGATAAAAATTTTCACAAACATTACATCATCAATCACAGTAGTGATCCAATGGCATTTATCATAAGCATATGCAGCAACTCCAATTTCCTTCGCAGCACAAATGTTCTTAAGAGCAAGATTAAGAGTGTGCACTACACAAGGTGTCCAAAAGATCTTCGGATAATTACCTTGAATAATTAATCCAACTGCACTACAAACTGGAGCATTATCAGTAATTACCTGAATTACATTATTAGGACCCACTTCATCAATCACTTCACTAATTAATTTGGCAATATGATACTTGTCCTTGGTCTCACCCTCACAATTAACAGCTTTTATAAACATAGCTCCACCATTACATGCTACCATAAAATTAATGAGAGGCCTCCTTTGTGCATCAGTCCATCGATCAGATACTATACTCAACCCCTTCTCATTCCATGACTTTTTAGTTGGTTCCAATAACCTTTCAATATTTGCCCTTTCTTTTTGAAGTAAGGTAGTCCTCAACAAATTATATCCAGGAGGGACATACCCAACAATTTGATTCTTAGCAGCATATTGAAAAGCATCCACAAAGTATGGATTCCTAGCCAAATGGAAAGGCAAACCGGCTGAATAGAACATACGAGCAATTAAAGAATGTAAGTGCTCTCTAGCACTTCGATTGAATGCCTTATCTAAAGGACTGCTCCCCATTGCCTTTCTCTTTCTTGGTGCGTAACCTTCCATGCTAAATGTTCCAACATCTTCTACACTACCGTGGCTAGCACTAATTTGAGAAGATGGAGGTGGTAAAGGAACATTTTTTGGCTTTGCCATTTTTTTTCCGGTTCTCAGCTTCTTGATCTGCCTTTCGAATTTCAGAAAGAAGATCACTCTTGTTCTTCACAATTGCACACACTCTAATTCCATGGCCAGTAAGTAGCAACAAATGGGCTCTAACTCTAGAATATGACCCTTGGTACTCAATGTTACAAAAATTACACTTAAATTTTGTATTACCACTTCCTCCTTCTCCCCTTCTAACTAATTTTGTAACATAGCCCCAAAGAGCAGCATTTTCATCTCCAGATTGATCAATGGAAGGAGCAGAAGCACTTGCAGCAGATGAACCTAAACTGCTTGATGAACTCATTTTCCTATAAGCATAAAAAATAATATTTTTGATTATTAAAAATAATATTTGTGATTAATTATTAACATTCTGTTGAGGAAGATTAATTATTAACATCAGATTATAATTATTAACATTTTTGATCTATTTTTTTTAACATCAGATTATAATTATTAACACTTGCAACAGATTAATTATTAACATTTTTGATCTAATTTTTCTTTTGGTTCTAAATATGATTGAATAACTTGGTTCTATACGTCTCTAATTTTTTTTTGGTTCTACATCAGATTATACCTCTCTGAAGAAGAAAGAAGAAACAAGAAAAAAATCAAAAAAAATAAAGATGAAGAGATTTTGACCAGTTGCTCGGTTGCTAGGTATGGCTGATATGTAGTGCAGGGGACGAAAATAGATGCTTGCTGATAGATGCTTGCTGATCTCTGCACAAAAAAAAAAAAAAAATGAGATGAAGAAGAAGAAATGGAGAAGATGAGAGAAGACGAGGGTGGAAGATGAAATAGCGAAGAAGAAGGCTAAGAAGAAGGCGACGAAGAAGATGAAGACGAAGAAGAAGAAGACTCACCGGAACTCCTTGCGTCGCCGTCGCCGGAAGGGAATGGCTGGGTCGCCGTCGCCTCTTTGCTTCGATGTCGCCTCTTGTGCTGTGTTGCACGACTGATGAGATTAGGGCAAGAGTGATGACATTAGGGCAAAACAAACTTCATTCGTAATTTCGTATATATCATTTTTTTTTTTAAAATTTTTTTTCTTAATATTGCTCCGGTACCCTTTAATTCTCTAGAAAATTTGATTTTTGCCCCGCCATACCCAAAACGCACCAAAGGCGTACCCACGTCGTACCCATGCCGTACCCGATAGAGGCAGACGTATCTGACTACTTTTTGCCGTACCCGGTTGTAGACGTTCCCGAACGTCCCGGGAGGGAATCCCGTTTTGTTCATTTGGGCTCACTACGGTTCGGACTCAAAATGTCACGGTTTTGAATCTAATCTCGCAAAGTGCAATGCAAGACTGATAAATCACCAAAGAGTCCAAATCCGGCAAATCATTTTGAAAAACAGATTTTTAGAAAGAAGTGCCAAACATGGACTGCTTTGCCAGATATAGAGTCGCCACCTAAATATTTTGTTTTTGGAAAATTTAGGAAACCCTGACTCGTTGCCTAAGGCCACGTGTCCGTCATCACCAAAGTTGCCCCGGCTCAAGAACTTGGGTACGATTGGGGAAGGTCAGCTATGAGCACCCCCGCTCGCCCGATCAAAGATCGGCCTCTACTAACCATGATATCTAGTTTTGAAAACATTATGCGCTCTTATTCCGGTTATAGCCTAGAATTACTATGTGATGCACACAGCATACAAGTATAGACTAGATCACCTAATTTGGAACAAAGCATCGCATATCCATTTGTTTGGAAATAATTTTGAATTTTGCTACTCGCAAGTAGGCTAAAACATGGATTTCGATGAATTATTCCAATTCAAGCAATCCAACCTTCACCCATAGGCACTCAGGCAGTTATATCACATAAGCGATTAGCCTCATGGTAAGCATGCTATCATGTTAACACTCACACACATGCAAGATGCTAAAGCATAAACACTCACAGTGTACTCCAAGCCAAAAACAAAGAACATGTTAGTAATCAAATGTATGATCCAAGTCCATGTTAAAATGGCTAATGCATCGCAGGCAGAATGCAACTAGAATAGGCTTGGCTAATCTAAGAATGGCATGTGAAATGCGACAACTCGATACACGTATTCAAGTTGGAATTGAAGTACAATGCAGTTAGCATGATGCGCCGAGCCCGGTGCATGTAATACAAATGAATGAATGCAAACATGCATAACATAAGGTATGCTAAATCAAATATGCCATAAAACTAACCACCATAAGCAAGTAAGTAAAAGGGAGAAAGACGTGGGGTTGGAAGACATGCATCACACACACGCACGCTTATTACACAACTGCACCCTCTCGAGGGAGGGGCCAAAAGAATAGTACAAATTAACTAACTAACAAGCTAACTAATTATTACAGGGCAACTTAACTAATTAAATGAATTAATTAAGCTAAGAAAGCAGTAAAGGGGCCTCAGGAAGAGGGATGAATGCGTGCATGCTTGGCTCCGCTCGGAAATCCATCACCATACTCATGCTGCCTCTGTTTACACTGCTTTATACCTCTGAAGACTGCACAAGTCCCAAGTAGGGATGGCAATTTAAAATCGACTCGACGGGGACCCGACCCCCCGACCCCGAATGGGACGATTTTTCCCTGAAAAAAACTCCCCATGGACCGGGGATGGTATTAAAAAATAAACCCCCGATCATTTTCGGGCCGGGGACGGGGATAGATTTCCCAACCCCGCCCCCGCCCCCGCCCCGGCCTGACTACTCCCCGTATATATCCCAGAATATATATACCACATATATATATGTGTTTAGGTTATTTTAAGACTCATTTCACTCCTCTCTCCCACTCACACTCTCTCTTCTCTAGGCCTCTCTCTCCCTCTCTCTGCTGCGAATCTGCGATGCTCACGGCGATGGCGATGGCGATGGCGATGGCGATGGCGTCGGCGTCGGCCGCTCCTCCTCTCTCCCTCACGGCGTCACTCCTCCCTCTCTTCTCTCGGCCTCTCTCCCTCTCTCTGCTGCGATGCTCACGGCGATGGCGTCGGCCGCTCATCCTCTCTCCCTCACTGCGTCACTCCTCACTCACGGGGTGTGTTGTTGATCAGATCTGGGTGTGTTGTTGAATCTGTTGAATCTGAGTTTGTTGAATCTGTTATTAAATCAGATCTGTTATGAATCTATTATCAAATCAGATCTGTTATTAAATCAGTTTGTTGAATCAGATCTGTTGTTGAATTTGTTGAATCTGTTATTAAATCTGAGTGTTGTGTTGTTAAATCCGTTGTTGAATTTGTTATTGAAGCTCTTTTTTTTTTTTTGGCCGGGGACTCTTCGGGGTCGGGGAAACCCGATCCCTGTTAAGGGACGGGGGCGAGGATGGTGACAGGTTCCCCGTCGGGGATCGGGGTCGGGGATGGGGAAAATTTCACTGTCGGGGATAGGGGACGGGGAGGGCGATCCCCGGCCCCGCCCCGCCCCGCCCCGTTGCCATTCCTAGTCCCAAGGTTGCTTCTGAACTGCTCCCTGAACACTGTGGGAGGTCACCGACCAAGAGATGAGGTCACCGGCCATGGTAAACTGGTCATCGGCCACAAATTTGGCTCTCGGCCATGAATGTGTAGCCGGCCAGCACTGAAGATGGTCGGCCGGCCATCTCTTCCTGCAGAACCCTGTTTTGCTGCAGCAGAGGAAAGACAAGGTATGGCAATGCATTTTCAAAGCAATGTATGCACGACCACCCTCCCTATCATGTTATGAACTCAAGGGGTTGTGATCCTCGACCCTCGGATCATCGATCATGCATTCCAATGCATGATGATCAAAGAGGTGAAGTGTGCAATTTCAATGTCAAATGGAATGCACACAAACACACAATAGATCCTAACCTCTATCATGATTGATCAAGAGGCATGGGATGAAAATATGCAAGTTAAACATGCAAGCTAGACATGCAAGTAAACTAATGCAATGTGAGCATGTGAACAAGCATGCAAACATGCAAGCATGTGACAACATATCAAACACATGACAAAATGCAAGCTAACAAGCATGCTAAATGCAACTTAAGCATACAACAATATGCAATGGGCCAAGTACGCGACAACATACAAGGCAAGCATGCAACAACATGTTCGGCAACTTAACAAGAGATGCATGCCAAATGCAATACCACTTAAACATGCAACAACATGTTAATAAGCCGAGTATGCAACAACACACAAGGCAAGCATGCAACAACATGCAAAGGATGGACTTACACCAAGATGGACAGCTTTCTAATAGGTCCAAAACAGTGGCCAAAATGCTAAGGAAATGAGGACAAAAACACATACAAACATGCATGCCAATTGGCCTAACATTTAAGCATTAAGAGGGCAACTTTTAAGAACACTTAAAAGGAATGGAAAGCATGCAAATGTGACAACATTACATGCTCTGAAATGGTGCTGAGAGTGATGCCAAATCACATAAACAAGCCAAGCATGCATGATTAAGGCTTAAGGCTCAAAATAAGGCAAGGGAATTGAACAAATGCTACACAAAATAAAGAGCATATGGAAAGCATAACCCAAAACAGTTCTAAATCATGACAAAATAAGCCTAAAACATGCAATGACCAAGGCCAAACAAGCCAAAACAAAGGGGCAAAAACATAAAGCATGCAAGGCCATCAAAGAGGTGTTACACTACACCTAATACAACCAAACATGACATGATTTAAGCGACCCAAAACAGAGTTATGACATGTGAAAATGAGCCCAAAAACCCACTTAGATGTCATCCCAAATACCTAAGCATGATGACATACGCAATGACACATTCATGAGGCATAAAACACAAACTACCAAGGCATGGAATAGGTGATAAATGCAAGTATTCAAGCATACTATATGGACTGAAATGACATTCTAAGTGATGCCAAACCACTGAAATGATCCAAATTAATCATGCTAGAGGATCCAACACCCGAAGCCTATAAGCTAGTTTGCATGGTAGCTATACAAAGCAAGTCATGGACGACCAAAACAACCAAAAACAAACCTCTAGCATGCTAAAACAAAGCTAGAAGCTTCATGGAGTTGAGCGAAATTCATGCTAAAAACACATGTTACAACATGATGCATGTTAAGGCCAAATCATGGGATTACAAGGCAAGTGTATGAAGCATACATGGCATGTCTAAACCAACTTAAAACAGAGGTATACCATGGCAAAAAAACCACAAATACCAGCTGAGACATGGCCAACACAAACTTAAAAAGGGTGCTCACATATGAGGCAAATATAACAAGTATTGAAGACAACAAGGAGAGGGGATGGTCCTTTCCTTCTTAGGACCTCAAAACACCATCCCCACCACTGAAATCCCTCTAGATTTCAGTGGAGAGAAGGCCAATACAAGGTGGTCCCGGAGCTCACAAAGAAGGGCACAAAAAGAGGCCAAACAAGGCCTAAGAGGGGGTAAACAACCCCAAACATCAAAGAGATCTTAAACAATTATTTTAAGCACTTAAAAATAGAACTTTTATCAGTTATAAGTTAAGCTTAAAAATAGATGCAAGATAGGCTAAAAGCTTGTGCAAAAATGGGGAATAAGGAGGGTAGTTTCTTACCCTTGAAGAAGCTCTTCAAGAACACCACTCCAGCACTTTCCTTGGATCAAAACCAGCCCAAGAACTCTGAAAACAACTCCTTAGCACCTCAACAACTAAGGGATAGTGTAATACTAGGCGCTTTAGTGCAAAAATATGAACAAAACACCCTTTAGAACACTATTACACACACAAATCAAAAGAGAGGGAGATATAGTGATAGATAGATACAACTCTCTAACCCTAATTTTTTCAGAACCCTGGAGGAGGAAGGAGGAGCTCCCTCTTTATAGAGGCTCAATTTGCAAAGCTTCTAAGAGAAGCTAAACAAGAGGCAAATCCCTCCATACACATGTATGGAGGGGGTGTATTGCTGATGCCAGCTATGACAGCTGGCATAAAATATCTGCGAAAAGCAGATGAAAAGGGGTCGACCAGCAGAAATGGCCGATTGACCAACAAAGATGGCCGACCGGCCACAACCTTTGGCCGATGGCAAGAAAAAAGGGCCGGTGGCATCATGCCTTGGCCAGTGGGTTGAGGGGATGGCCAACAAGCCACCCTCTTCCCTTAGAAGCAAAAACACAAGTGTTTGGTCCATGACCAAGCACAAAACAGGTAAGTTGAGAGATCTTGAGGCAAAGCACGTAGCCGAGACCTCCGAGAACTCAAAACGAACACAAACATGGATGATCACCGAGTGTTCAAACGGTGACGTCCAAGTCTTGAGGACGGTCAAAAATGGGGTGTCTGCGCGCGTGCAGCCATGCCGGTACGCGTACCCGCACCCGGTATGTGATATCCCTGTTCCGTAATATGTTAATTGGTCCTTAATATGAATGTTATTATGTGTTTAATATGATTTTGTGTGCCATTATGTGAAAATATGTGGTTTTGAATTTCTATCTGTTCACCGTAGAAATATCTATTTGATTGTCAGCTTTGGAAATTAAATTGAAGGCCTTATCGGGCACGGAACCCGAAATTGGTCACGCCATTATGATTGGCATAATTTTTAGAGCCTACGATGAAATTTAATTGAAAATTGATTCAAATCAGAATTAATTGATTTAATTGATGAATTAGTGCCCAATTATTTAATATTGATAAATTGATTTAGTGGGACTTTTATAAAAAGGGCAATACACACTCAATTCCTTTCTTTGTTTCACCTTTTGGCTGATTTAGCTCTCTAGAGGGGGAGAGACCCGAAATTAGAGAGAGAGAGGGGAGAAAATCCATGTTTTGGTCTTGAAGCTTGGAAGTCTTGAAGTTAAACTCAAGAATTAACCATAGATTGGGCTTCTAGGTAAGCAATTAATTTTGAATTCATGAGTTTAATGTGTAATTTTGCGTATTCAAAGTTGATTAATGACCAAGAGTAAGAATTGAAATGAAATTGAGTTGTATTTGTTGAATTGAAAGTCAATAGATGCATGCATGTAGGAAATTACTATGAATTTCCATATTTGAGCACAATGTGTATGATCCATGTTGGATTTTTGGTTTAAGTCCATGTATTTGATCATCTCTTCACCAATTAAGTTAAGGATATTGTGTATATTCACATGCAAGTGCAAATCATGGGAGTTTGAGTCTTGCATGTTTGAATCTAGTGAGTTGGTGATGAGTTTGAGTTAATTTGAGACATGTATGTGATTAAATTGTGAAATTGAACTTCATTGTGTTGTAATTTGGTGTTTATACCATGTTAGAATATGTATATGTGAAGTTTGAGCCAAAATCATGCATTTGGAACCTTTGAACATCAAATTGAAGCTCAAGAACATGTTCTGGATTTTCCAGAATTTTGATTCCCACTCGAGCGGGGAAACCGCCGCTCGATCGTGAAATTCGTGTTCCCAGTATTTTCTGCAGACATGGTGTCCGCTCGAGCAGGTAAGTTCACACTCGAGCGGGGAGCCATGTAGAGAGGCCTTCCGCTTGAGCGCCAGAGTTCGTGATCGAGCGTAAATTTGACATATCCAGTACTTTTGCAGACCTAATGGGTCCGCTCGAGCGGGGAAGTCCACGCTCGAGTGGGGACCCTGTTTTCTGAAATTTTGAAAAGGCATTCTGTGTTTTGTTTTCTGTTCTCTTTCACTTCCAAGTACTCTTAGGCATGCATTCAGCATTGTAATTGAGTTAAAGAGATAAGAATGAAGCCTAAAGAGGAAAATGTGAGTTTAGAATAGATCGAATTGTATGTAGCCCTTTTGTGTTTATGGAATGTGTAGGGTCGAGCTCCAGGGCAAACCAACCAACCGATCACTGTGAGTAATATCTTAATAGAGATATCTAATATATGTTGTTGTCCAATTGCTTACTTCTATGTAAGTTTTATAAGTTCACTGATTCGATTGGTGGACAGTGTTGCTATACCAAATGGATGGGCCAGAGGCCGTTTTGACATGAATGAATGGGCCAGCGGTCGTTTTGACATGAATGGATGGGCCAGAGGCCGTTTTGACATGAATGAATGGGCCAGAGGCCGTTTTGACATGAATGAATGGGCCAGAGGCCGTTTTGACATGAATGAATGGGTAGAGGCCATTTCGACATGAACGAATGAGTGGGCCAAAGGCCATTTTGTCATCTGAATGGGCCAAAGGCCGTTTTGACCCAAATGAAAGTTTGAATGGGCCAAAGGCCAGTTTGTGTGGAACCGCAGTCTTGACCTAAATTGTGTATATATATTAAATAGAAATATGAATTGGGCCTAAGGTTGTTTGAAGCTGGTTGTTCTACATATCGTCTGTATAGCTTCTTTAATTGATATTATTCATTGGGCTTTCGCTCACGCTCATTCATGTGTTTGCAGGTGAGCAAAGAGAAGTCCAAACCTAGCCCCAGGGAAGTTTAGGAGGAACAACATAGGTTTTGAAGAGTCAGCCCTTGCGTCTCACGCACGAGACCCGTCTTCGCCTCTTTGTCATTTTGTTTTATTTTGTCATATGGGCGAAGTCTTTGAATATATTGTATATAGTTTTGTTTGGCTGACTTAGACCTATATGATCCTGTATGTACAGAGCTTTGTGTAGTACATATTTTGATGTGAGTTATTAATGTGCCTATGTAAGGTTTGTTATGATGTGCCATGTAAGCATAGCTCTATGGACAAAGTTTTAAATTGCTTCCATTTTGCCCCCATTAACTCTGTTAAAATACGTTTGGTTTCATTTGAGGCCGTAGGTAATCTCATGATTACTGGCCGGTTATGTCCTTAACCCTTGGGGGCTGGTTCGGGTCATGACAGAGTGGTATCAGAGCACGAGTTAATAACTCACACACTTGTCCAAAAGAGCAATAAGCGTCTAGAAAAGATCTAGGATACATTCATATGATAAGTGTGAAATTGCAAGCATCAAGAATATGCTTAAGTGTTTTGATTTGAACAATTATGTGCTATAAGTTGTGATTTACTTGTATTGCAAATTACTTGACTACGTATGCTTTGGTATATGCATATTTGTGGAATCTTTGTATAAAGTATAATGTAAGTTTAATCAGATGGTGAGAACAAGAGGTGATGAGATAGATGAGTCCTCTACTGCCAGAATAGACAGAATGGAAAGACTGATACAGGAAATGACAGAAACTTTGAGACAGCAATAGGAGTGACAGCAACAGTTGCAGCAACCACATCTGCCACCTCCACCTCCGGCACCACCCGTGCCAGATAATTAGAATGATGATCGGATAATAGCTCTCACCAAAGAATTCAAGAAGATGAAACCACCACAGTTCCATGGTGGATTAGATTCGTTGAAAGCTGAGGCATGGGTTCTCAGCATTGAAAAATTGTTTGAAGTGTTCCCTTACTCGGAGACATAGAAAGTGCTTCTAGCCACTTTTATGCTAGAAGACGAGGCAAGAAGATGGTGGATGTTAATGTGAGAAAATCACAAGGATGTTGATTGGGTGAAATTTTTGGAAATTTTCTATGACAAGTACTTCCCGCAGTGTGTTCGGGATAGGAAAGTGTCAGAGTTTATGGAGCTTAGGCAAGACAGTATGACTGTAGCCGAGTATGAGGCCAAATTCACTGAATTGGCCAGGTTTGCACCACATGTGATTGATACGGATTACAAGAAAGTAAGGCATTTTGAAGGTGGGCTTCGCAGCGACATTTTAGAAAGAGTGAATGTCTTGAAGCTAGAAACCTACATTGGGGTACTAGATAGGGCCATAATATCAGAGGCTAACATAGCCAGATAGGCTAAGCTAACAACTGACTGGAAAGGCAACAAAAGACAAGGCTTCTTCTCAAAGAAGAAATTTTCGAAAAAGCAAAACACGGGCTCCTCAAATACTTCGAATTCTTCCCGAGACACAGCTCCCATGTGCAATATTTGTAGCAAAAGGCACCGTGGGGTTTGTTACCGCATGTCAGGGGCCTGTTTCAAATGTGGGAAACAAGGGCATATGGCCTGAGATTGTAATCAGAATGGTGGAAAGATAGCTGCTAGTTCCACTGCATCGATCCCAAAGCCGGGAAATACTTTGAGATCTGCTACCATCAGGGATACCGTGAGACAGGAGAGAGTTTTTGCGCTTGTTCCGGGCGATACATGGAATGCCAACGCAGTTGTCTCAGGTACTATTTCTATATGTAATCAGGATGCTTTTGTGTCAATTGACTTCGGATCCACACACTCTTTTGTGACATATGCATTTGTATCTAGACTGAATAGACCCTTAGAATTACTGCCATATCTGCTATGTGTGTCTGATCCATCTGGGGAATGTGTATTGTGTGAATCCATATACCGGTTTTGTGATATGCGTGTTGAGGATGCTATCCTATATGTGGATTTGTTGCCTTTGAATTTTAGACATTTTGATGTAATTTTTGGCATGGATTGGTTGACCAAATATTGTGTCACCATTGATTGTGTGACAAAATGGGTTACGTTTAAACCACCAGAACAGAAAGAGATTGTGTTTGTGGGTAATGGGGTAGTGCCTCCACCTTATTTGATATCTGCAATGAAAGCATGTAAACTGATCAGGAAAGGGTGCTAAGGTTATTTGTGCTACGTATTGTCTGAACAATCTGTGAATGTTGAATTGAATGATATCCCTATTGTTAGAGAATTTCTAGATGTGTTTCCAAATGAATTACCAGGGGAATTGGTAGATAGGGAGATAGAGTTTACTATTGAAATTGTGCCAGGCACCCAGTCTATTTCAAAAACTCCCTACAAAATGGCTACTGCGAAATGAAAGAATTGAAAGAACAGTTGCAAGACCTGCTTGACAAGGGGTTTATTTGACCTAGCACTTTGCCTTGGGGTGCACCAGTATTGTTTGTAAAAAAGAAGGATGGAACTTTGCGTTTGTGCATTAATTATCGGGAATTGAACAAGGTAACAATAAAGAACAAATATCCCCTACCCCGTATTGATGACTTATTTGACCAGTTGCAGGGATCACAGGTGTTTTCTAAGATTGATTTGAGGTTCGGGTATCATCAGCTGAAAGTTAAGGCAGAAGATGTTGAGAAAACCGCATTCAGAATGAGGTATGGACATTTTGAGTTTCTTGTTATGCCATTTAGAGTGACTAATGCTCTGGCAGCATTTATGGACTTAATGAACCAAATTTTTAAAACCTACCTTAACGAATTTGTTGTGATTTTTATTGATGACATTTTGATATATTCTAAAGATAGACTTGAACATGAACATCATTTGAGAACTGTCCTACAAATACTTTGGGAAAGGAAATTATTTGCTAAACTAAAGAAATGTGAGTTTTGGTTGGATGAAGTTGTTTTCTTAGGGCATGTAATCAACAAGGAAGGAATTTCAGTGGACCCATAGAAAATAGAAGCAATTGTGAATTGGCCTACACCGACGAATGTAATAGAGGTCCGTAGTTTCATGGGCTTGGCTGGGTACTACAGGAGGTTTGTGAAGGACTTTTCGAAATTAGCTGTGCCTCTTACCTAGTTGACACGAAAAGGGCAACCGTTTGAATGGAACGACGAAAGAAAAGCTGTCTTTCATGAACTGAAAACAAGATTGACCATTGCACCAATTTTGACACTACCTTCAGGTACGGAGAATTTTGTAATTTTCAGTGATGCATCTTATAAAGGTTTGGGTTGTGTGTTAATGTAGAACGGAAGGGTTATTGCTTACGCCTCCCGACAGTTGAGGCCACACGAGAAGAATTATCCAACACATGAATTAGAATTGGCCGCAGTTGTTTTTGCTTTGAAAATCTGGCGGCATTATCTGTATGGAGCAAAGTGTGAAGTCTACACAGATCACAAAAGTTAGAAATACTTCTTCACGTAGAAGGAGTTGAATATGCGACAGAGGAGATGGCTGGAACTGATAAAGGATTATGATTTAGAGATTCAGTATCACCCCGGGAAAGCTAACACAGTTGCTGATGCCTTGAGCAGAAAATCAACAGGGAGTATGGCTTGTTTGCTTACTGAACAGAAAGAGATCTTGCAAGATTTTGAGAAGTTTGAAATTGAAGTGGTAATATGTGAACAGGGCGGATTGATAGCTGCTATTACAGCTGAGTCGGTAATCATTGAGGAAATTAAACAGAAACAAAAAGAGGATGAATTCCTCAAGAAAGTGATTGATGAATTTGAGACAAGTCCGAAAGCAGAGTGTGGCATTGAGAATGAAGTGTTGAGATTTCGGAACAGAATGTATGTCCCAAATATTCCGGAACTAAAGAAGAGGGTTTTAGATGAAGCCCACAGATCCGTATTTGCTATGCATCTGGGTAATAATAAAATGTATCGGGATTTGAAACAAACCTATTGGTGGCCTAAAATAAAGAAAGAGATTGCAGAATATATGTCCAAGTGTCTTCAATGTCAGCAAGTCAAAGTTGAACATCAGAAACCAGGCGGTCTACTTCAACCTCTCCCTATTCCTGAATGGAAGTGGAAGCATGTGACTATGGATTTCGTTGTTGGCCTACCTCGGACTTCTCGAGGTATGAATTCTATTTGGGTTGTAGTTGATAGACTGACTAAATCTGCACATTTTCTACCTGTTAGAACCATGTTTAATGCTTATAGAATGGCTACCAATAATGTTGATGAGATTGTCCGTTTACACGGAGTCCCGGTATCCATTGTGTCGAATAGAGATCCGAAATTTGTATCTAGATCGTGAAAGAGTTTGCAGGAAGCTATGGGGACAGAACTAAGATTCAGTACTACATTCCACCCACATACAGATGAGCAATCAGAACGAACAATACAGATTTTGGAAGATATGCTTCGGATGTGTGCTTTGGATTTTCAGGGGAGTTGGGAAAACTATATGCCACTTGCGGAATTTGCTTATAATAACAGCTTCCACTCCAGCATTGGTACGGCACCATATGAGGCTTTGTATGGTAGAAGGTGTAGATCACCAAATTGTTGGACAGAGGTCGGGGATACTTCTGAGAAAATCAAAACTATTCGGCAAAGGCTCAAAATAGCTTAGGATCGACAAAAGAACTATGCAGGCGTTCGAAGAGGACCTCTTAAGTATGAGGTCGGTGACCACGTGTTTATCCGTGTGTCCCCAATGAAAGGCCATGTTAGGTTTGGAAGGAAGGTCAAGTTGTCGCCCCGTTACATTGGGCCGTTTCAGATTCTGGAAAGGCTTGGTCCAGTTGCTTATAGAGTTGCTTTGCCACCAGGATTCGAACAAATCCATAATGTGTTTCACGTGTCGATGTTGAGGGGTTACCTCCGAGTCCCGTTCCATGTGATTGATTATCACCGGGTAGCTATTGATGAAAATATGGAATACGTCGAACGGTCGGAACGAATCGTTGACCGACAAGTGAAACAACTGAGAAGCAAGTCCATCCCAATGGTGAAAGTAGAATGGCAAGAACACTACGGGTTGGATGCCACGTGGGAAAAGGAGGATGAAATGCTACTACGCTATCCACATTTGTTTCTTGACGAAGGTAAATTAAGTTTGGAGGACCAAACTTCCTAAAGGGGGAAAGACTGTGATATCCCTGTTCCGTAATATGTTAATTGGTCCTTAATATGAATGTGATTATGTGTTTAATATGATTTTGTGTGCCATTATGTGAAAATATGTGGTTTTGAATTTCTATCTGTTCACTGTAAGAATATCTGTTTGATTGTCTGTTTTGGAAATTAAATTGAAGGCCTTATCGGCCACGGAACCCGAAATTGGTCACGCCATTGTGATTGGCATAATTTTTAGAGCCTACGGTGAAATTTAATTGAAAATTGATTCAGATCAGAATTAATTGATTTAATTGATGAATTAGTACCCAATTATTTAATATTGATAAATTGATTTAGTGGGACATTTATAAAAAGGGCAATACACACTCAATTCCTCTCTTTGTTTCACCTTTTGGCTAATTTAGCTCTCTAGAAGGGGAGAGACCCGAAATTAGAGAGAGAGAGAGGGGAGAAAATCCATGTTTTGGTCTTGAAGCTTGGAAGTCTTGAAGTTAAACTAAAAAATTAACCATAGATTGGGCTTCTAGGTAAGCAATTAATTTTGAATTCATGAGTTTAATGTGTAATTTTGCATATTCAAAGTTGATTAATGACCAAGAGTAAGAATTGAAATGAAATTGAGTTATATTTGTTGAATTTAAAGTCAATAGATGCATGCATGTAGGAAATTACTATGAATTTCCATATTTAAGCACAATGTGTATGATCCATGTTGGATTTTTGGTTTAAGTCCATGTATTTGATCATCTCTTCACCAATTAAGTTGAGGATATTGGGTATATTTCACATGCAAGTGCAAATCATGGGAGTTTGAGTCTTGCATGTTTGAATCTAGTGAGTTGGTGATGAGTTTGAGTTAATTTGGGACATGCATGTGATTAAATTGTGAAATTGAGCTTCATTGTGTTGTAATTTGGTGTTTATACCATGTTAGAATATGTATATGTGAAGTTTGAGCCAAAATCATGCATTTGGAACCTTTGAACATCAAATTGAAGCTCAAGAACATGTTCTGGATTTTCCAAAATTTTGATTCCCGCTCGAGCGGGGAAACCGCCGCTCGAGTGTGAAATTCGTGTTCCAGTATTTTCTGCAGACATGGTGTCCGCTTGAGCGGGTAAGTTCATGCTCGAGCGGGGAGCCATGTAGAGAGCCCTTCCGCTCGAGCGCCAGAGTTCGCGATCGAGCGTAAATTTGACATATCCAGTACTTTTGCAGACCTAATGGGTCCACTCGAGCGGGGAAGTCCATGCTCGAGCGGGGACCCTATTTTCTGAAATTTTGAAACGGCATTCTGTGTTTCGTTTTTTGTTCTCTTTCACTTCCAAGTACTCTTAGGCATGCATTGAGCATTGTAATTGAGTTAGAAAGATAAGAATGAAGCCTAAAGAGGAAAATGTGAATTTAGAACGGATCGAATTGTTTGTGACCCTTTTGTGTTCATGGAATGCGTAGGGTCGAGCTCCAGGGCAAACCAACTAACCGATCACTGTGAGTAATATCTTAATAGAGATATCTAAAATATGTTGTTGTCCAATTGCTTACTTCTATGTAAGTTTTATAAGTTCACTGATTCGATTGGTGGACAGTGTTGCTATACCAAATGGATGGGCCAGAGGCCATTTTGACATGAATGAATGGGCCAGCGGTCGTTTTAACATGAATGGATGGGCCAGAGGCCGTTTTGACATGAATGAATGGGCCAGAGGCCGTTTTGACATGAATGAATGGACCGGAGGCCATTTTGACATGAATGAATGGGTAGAGGCCATTTCGACATGAACGAATGAGTGGGCCAAAGGCCATTTTGTCATCTAAATGGGCCAAAGGCCGTTTTGACCCAAATGAAAGTTTGAATGGGCCAAAGGCCAGTTTGTGTGGAACTGCAGTCTTGACCTAAATTGTGTATATATATGAAATAGAAATATGAATTGGGCCTAAGGCCGTTTGAAGCTTGTTGTTCTACATATCGTCTGTATAGCTTCTTTAATTGATATTATTCACTGGGCTTTCACCCACACTCATTCATGTGTTTGTAGGTGAGCAAAGAGAAGTCCAAACCCAGTCCCAGTGAAGTTTAGGAGGAACAACATAGGTTTTGAAGAGTCAGCCCTTGCGTCTCACGCACGAGACCCGTCTTCGCCTCTTTGTCATTCTGTTTTATTTTGTCATATGGGCGAAGTCTTTGAATATATTGTATATAGTTTTGTTTGGCTGACTTAGACCTATATGATCCTGTATGTACAGAGCTTTGTGTAGTACATATTTTGATGTGAGTTATTAATGTGCCTATGTATGGTTTGTTATGATGTGCCATGTAAGCATAGCTCTATGGACAAAGTTTTAAATTGCTTCCGTTTGGCCCCCATTAACTCTGTTAAAATACGTTTGGTTTGGTTTGAGGCCGTAGGTAATCTCATGATTACTGGTCGGTTATGTCCTTAACCCTTGGGGGCGGGTTCGGGTCATGACACGGTAAGTACCCGGTGCGTGTACGACACTATTTTTGGAGTACCCGTGCTTCATAGTAAATCATAAATGCTAGCAATTGTGTTATGAGTAATGCTATACAAATAAAAATTATATATATAATTGTTATATATAATAATGTGGTTCATTGTGAACCTTTTATTTCAAAACAAACTACTATTGAAGATTTGTTTATTTATAATAATGATAATACCAAATCATTTTTATGAAATTTTTAATATAATTTTTATGTAAGAATAGAAGTTTTCATATATTGATGTTTGTATATAAATCAATAGTGACTAGGAAAATAAACTACCATAAAAGTGTGGTTTATGGGGTTGGAGTCCAAGAGGAACAAACGAAGGGCTTTGCTAAATTCTAAATTGCTTCACTCAAAAATTGCCTTTCAATTACTTAGGAGTGCCTTTAGGGGCTAATCCAAGAAGAAGAATCACATGGCAGCCAGTTGTGGATAAATTCAAAAAGAAATTATCTTCATGGAAGAGGAAATTATTGTCTTTTGTAGGTAGACTTACCCTCATTAAGTCAACCCTCACAAATCTACCATCCTATATGCTGTCAATTTTTAAAATGCCTAAGGGAGTGGCGAAGGCAATTGATAAACTTCAAGCAACCTTCTTGTGGGGTGGGACTGATATCAAGAAGAAAGTACATTTGGTGAAGTGGAAGGAGGTCACTAAGTGTAAATCTCAAGGAGGGCTGGGGGTGAAAGATCTTAGGGAAGTTAATGATTGTTTATTACTAAAGTGGTAGTGGAGGTATGGTAGTGAAAATAATGCAATGTGGAAGTCAGTGGTATGCTCAAAATATGGAATGGATGTGGGTTGTTGGCTACCATTTGCATCTCAAACAGGCATGGTTTCTCCATTGTGGCAGGACGTTCTTCAGAATACAGTTCTGGGCAGACGTATGGTTTAATAACTATTGTCTCAGGGATGAATTCCCCAGATACAATTTATCAATAGGGAAGGAGGATTCTCTTGCAGCAGATGCATTTAAGATAAGGTAGAAGGAATGGAAGCTCTATTGTAGAAGGAATTTATTAGCATGGGAAGAGGTGAAGGTGTAAAGATTGAATGATCTGTTGGTGGCAACTCCCAAATCAGAGAAGAGATTGAGGATTCATTCAGTTGGTTAGCCTAGGCATCTGGTCAATTTTCTGTGGCTTCAGTGTGATAGTGGTGGCAAGCATCAAAAGGGCCAACTCTGAAAGTGCAAAAAGGATTGTGGAAAAACATAGCTCCCCTAAAAATGCAGTTTTTTGGTTGGCTTGCATGGAAAGGTAGAGTTAAAACCTCAGTATTCTTGCAGAGGATTGGGGTGTTAGATGCTAGTGCTAATAATCTGTCTGTTCTATAAAGTAGAGGTGGAATCAATGGAGCATGTGCTATTATTTGCCCATTTGTATGGAAACTCTTGTCAGATATGGTCAGTTAGTGGGATCTGCCATGGTCAATGCCTGGAACAGTTGAGGGTCTGATTTTGTGGTGGTCAGGTAGCAATTTGAAGAATTGGGTGCTTAAAATGTGGAAGATGGTTCCCTTGGTAGTGCTTTGGTCTGTTTGGAGGTTGAGAAATGATTGCCTTTTTAAGGGGGCTCAACCCAATTTTGAAGAATTGTGTGAGAAGATGAAAGTTAGGATTGCCTTACGCTGCGTTTAATTGGAGAATTTGGGAAGGGATTTAGAAAGGGAAAGAAAAAAAGTGTATGAAAATAGGTGAAATGTAAGTTTATTTTATTCACATTTCATCTATTTTTTTCATTTCTCTTTCTAAATCTTTTCTTAAATTTGAACTAAACACAGCATTATGGGCTAAATCCAAAATGGAGGAAGTTTTTTTTTCAGTACATGGATTTTATTTTATTTTTTTTAATTTTTTTTATAGGAAAATCCTCTCACTCGCCTGCAGGTCCAAGACATCGCCCCTTACAGAGTTTATCAGGGTGTCCTGTTGGCCGTTCTGAGTTAAAAGACTATAACCTACAAACTTGTCCTGAACTCCCATGACAAGTTTCGCTTAAATCAGAACTTGTACCGCGAAAGAGTATTGAACCCACACCAAGTGCGTGATATTATTTCTAACTTGAGTCAGATTAGTTGTGTTGCTCACTCTCTGTCTCCCTTTTTCTCTCACTGCCACATGCACACACTCATGAGTCTGGATACTCTCCAACCTCTCTCTCTAGCTCATCCTCCGGGCAACAGCTCAGATAGAGCCACGTCACCTACAAAGAAATAAACGACTCAGATTTGTTTCTTGAAAAAAAAAAAAAAAAAAAAAAAAAACATACTCGCTCACACAAACTCACTATACACGCACTCTCTAAATCCGTCCCTTTCTCTCTTCGTCCTTTCTCACTGACACACACACTCATCACAACTCTCTCTCTCTCTCTCTCTCTCTCCCTCTCTATCACATTTCTAACCAAAAAAAAAATAAAAAAATAAAATCCCACTCTCTCTATCACATTTTTAATAAAAAAATAAAATAAAAAACTATTTTAATCTTTTTCATTTTATTTTCATAATATATATATATATAATTTTAAATAAATTTTTTTAATTTTTATAAAATTAATATCATTGAAACTATACTTTGAAAATAAGACTAATATTAAATATATTTAATAAAAATTTAAAATAAATAAAAAATAATTACTATGTTTCGTTATGCTTTTAAAGTATTATTTTTAAAATATAAAAATTATTTTGATGAAATAAACACACAAAAATCATATATTTTTGAAATTCTCAAAAATAATTTTCATTCCAAAAAAAATCATATGAAAATAATGACTTTTAATTTAATTTTATTAACCAAACGAGTTTATAATTTTTTTAAAGGAAATAAAAAAAATTTTTATGTTTGATTTACACGTATGTATAGATTGAATGCGTTTTAAAGAAAATAAAAAATTTACATCTATGCACAGAAGTCATTATTTTCATTTTTTTTTTGGAATGAAGATTATTTTTGAGAATTTCAAAAGTATATGATTTTTGTGTGTTTATTTTCATCAAAATAATTTTTATATTTTAAAAATAATAATTTGAAAGCATAACTAAACATAGTAATTACTTTTTATTTATTTTAAATTTTTATTAAATATATTTAATATTAGTCTTATTTGAAAAGTATATTTTCAATGATATTAATTTTATAAAAATTAAAATTTTAGATTAAAAATTATATATATATATATATTACGAAAATAAAATAAAAAAGATTAAAATAGTTTTTTTTTAAATTTTTTATTAAAAATGTGATATAGAGAGAGAGTGTGTGATTTTAATTTTTTTTGTTAGAAATGAGAGAGAGAGAGAGAGAGAGAGAGAGAGAGAGAGAGAGAGAGAGAGAGAGAGAGAGTGTGAGTAAGAAAGGACGGAGAGAGAGAAAGGGACGGATTGAGAGTGTGTGTTAGTGAGTATGTATTTTTTTTTTTGGTTTAAAAAAACGAATCTGAGCGGTTTGTTTTTTTGTAAGTGACGTGATTCTATCTGAACCGTTGCCCGGAAGATGAGTCGGAGAGAGAGGCTGGAGAAGATCCGGACTCTAGACTCATTTCCCACACACTCTCTCTCTCTCTCTCACATCACATTTCTAATAAAAAATAAAAAATAAATTGTTTTAATCTTTTAGAAATTCCAAATTTCTTTTAGGCCGAGAGCTACCCGAACACAAGTGGACAACACACCTCAGACAAATCAGAAAGCCCAATCATCCTAAAGTCTAGAAATTATAATTTGACTTGAAAAAGTGGAAAAAAATTACAAAAAGTATAAAAATTAAGAAAACAATTATAAACTTGTATGAGTTAATAATTGGTAGCTGCATGCTTTTAATTCAAGGACTAAAAGCACATATTAATGATACTTTAGTGACCATTTTTGAATTAGAAAGTGAGTTAGAAAGAGTACAATCTCTTTTAACTATTGCTTCAGGATAATCTATAATAAATTATAGCCAGAAAATTGCTAAAATTAAGAAAGAAATATCATTAGAAAAAGCAAGTTTAGAGTACGATCGAAAATTTTTACAAGAATTAATATTGAATTAATCTGCATTTAGAATTGGTATCAGAGTTTGATTTATTCACCTTGCCAATCTTAATATATAAGCATTAGATATTTTGAAGAAGTAAAATAAGATAATCCAAACAATAGTACTGCACTACAAATAATAATAGAACAAAATAATACCATAATTAAATTATTAAAAGAACTTAGCGAAAGTCTTAAGGATAATCAACTAGAAGTTATAAACGAAGTTAGACATCTATTAGTAGATAAAGATAAACAAGTAGCTATTGTAGAAAATCATTAGAAAATACCAAAAAATATTTACCCTTATCCTTTTAGGGGGAACTCTCCGAAGGAACCTTTTGAACTAATACCACCCGAAAAACGAAAAAAATAGATCTAAGTAACTATAGCTTAGAAAAATTAGAAGTAATGGCAGAAAATGAAAAAAATAATGAAGTTAAATATAAAATAATATTGCAAATAGCTGATAAATTAGATAAAATGGATAATTATGTCTTAGAAGAAATGAATAATAGTAGAATTGAAATTGAAGAAGATCTTTATAAACAATTGAGATTAATCAGTTTAGGGGAAATGAAACACGTTTCTCTTGAACAATTAGAACAACTAATAGAAAATAGCAACGCCGAAAAAGAAAATAATATTTTTAAAAAAATATGAAGAAACAAATAATGATGACACATAAATGGTCGTCGTCAAACCAGAAGAAACCAGTTCATCTACTCCAATAAATCCAAACCACCCAGATTCTAGAAATTTTACTAGACAACAAGTGGAAGAAGATACTAGAAATTATGATTATAGGAGAAGAACTGGACATTACAATTATTTAAATAGAGGATCTTATGCTAGGGGACGAACAACTAGTAATGCAAATTTTACGCCCAGATAGGAAATATTCTTAAGAGAAATACCATTAAAACCAATTAGTAATACCGTTTACTTATTAGATATTGATTGTGCGACAAATGTTAATAAAGTGTTAGAACAATGGAAAAGAAGCATGCACCATATTTTAAATATTCAGAATAGCAATTGGAGCGTACAAAGCTTTTTAAATTATATTGAACACAGCTTCTGTAACACCTCGAAATAAGAACAATAACCCATATTATAATATTCTGTAGAATGTGTAACTTGCGATATATTTAACGTTTCATTGACACTCCTTAATCATACAAAAGATGACATATACATGTATATATTCATAAATCCTAAATCTTGAATCTATAGCATATGACATGTGTACATGAACTGAAATAAAACGAGAATTACGTAAGTTTATACCCTAATGGCTACATCTATCCAAGTCAATACTTGGATACATCAAAAGTGAGTTAAATTTAATACAAATAAAACCTAAAGCTTGTACAAAATAATTACACAGAAGAAAACAAAAGAAACTCTTGGCTTCAAGTCCTCCAAAGTAATGTCTTTGGTGGAGGCATAACATAAACACCTGAAAGTTGTTTTCCACATAGGGTGAGCTAAGCCCAGTAGAGATACTTCAACACAATGTATAAAACTTAACGAAGTCATAAGTTGAATTCATATGCATGTCATTCGCCAAACATTTTACATTTCCATCGCAAAACCATGCAATGCTAGGATTATATATCAATTCATGAAAAATATCCTTTTATATTAGAAAACAGGGCAGTTGATACAACACACTGGGAATCTCTAGGTACGTATATGCCAGTAGGCTATACAAGCACTACCAAAGCCATTTTACCAGTACTAACCGGAAGGCCGCATGGGTTTCTAGACTTTCACTAAGGACACATAGGCCAATATAATAACTACAACCACACCCCATAACTAGATTCACCAAGGTATACACCCATTTTTCTTAAAACAATACATTTTCAAGGTTTAAGTATGAAACAATGCTCAATGCAAGATGTATGAGTAATTAGTTTCAATTTACTTAATTCTCATACAAATTCTGCAATATCAAAGTTATTCTCCACTGATAGCACAAAATAGATATTTCTACTCAACAAATAATTTTTCTAACAACAGATATAATCTCATCATTTTCAAATGGGAGCGATAATACATATCTAACTCCACTTTCATCATCAATAGATACATTCCTTTTATCTTTTCAAAACCCAACATTCTTTCCCTTTTCTTTCATAAATCAAATATCAATGATTTTCAAACAAAACCTCTTTTTACTTTCAAAATCACATTTGAGTAAGGAAATTTCAACATTTCAACACAACCTAATATTTTATACACTTCCACAACCTTTCTCAAGAGTTTATTTAAAAAACTCTTGTTTTATATTTCAAAATCAAACCCTAGGTTTAATCCAAAATCCCCAAATCACCAGACCTTTTCAATGAGCAAATAACTAAGTTAAGAATCATAGCAAAGGTTGAAGAAATCCCTACCTTAAGAATAGATGAGGAAGAGAGTAAGGGTGAAAGTCTGACAAGGCTGAAAACGTGATTCTCTTATATTAAAACGAAACTTTCTATGAGCTCTACCTTTTTTCTTCCAAAGAACTAGGGTGGAGAAATCAATGGATTAGGAGTATTTGGGGTTTTAAGGCAAGAACTACAGATAGAGAGAGTGGGTGAAGAAATTAGGTTTTGTAGTGTTTTAGAGGGAGAGGAAGTGAAAAATTAACAAACCACTCCAGTGACCAAACCACCACTCAAGCATCAGACACAATAAGTGACATCGCTCGAGCGACTAAAAACACTGCTCAAGCGCACAATAACCCCCTCCCAGAAGTTTAGACCTGCAAAAGACTGGTCGAGTAAAGAACAGACCGCTTGAGTGAAGATCACCCAATCCCAAAAGTTTTACAAGTCTGCAAAAATACTAAGAGATATTAAAGACTGTTCAAGCGACCAAAACATCGCTTGAGTGAACCCAGAGTGAAACAGACAACAACTCTTTGGAAAAACTAACTCCCAACTTGTTACAAACACAACCAACAATTCAACTCAATTATCAACAAGATGATAAAGGGCATGAACAATAGTTAAAGGTATGGAATCCCAGATCTAAGAGTATGAAAAGAGTCGGGTCTAAACCGGAATTGTTATAATCTTCGCCCCTTATGAAATTTCGTTCTTGAAATTTAAATTAAATCAACAACCATCGGATTTAATCCCATTGACAATCCATACTAGGAACAATAATGAAACAATGCCATCTCTCACAAGATATTACAAATCAAATCTCTATTACATTCATAACCATTATATATTACAACAAAACATGAAAAGTCACAAGGACCTAAAAAATATCAAACAAGTTCGGATACCTTTCATGGACTTTCGCCTCACACTCCTAAGTCGTCTCTTCAATCCCATGGCGTCGCCACAACACCTTGACCAATGGGATGGTCTTTGTCACGCCCCCAAATTTTAATTACTTGGAAACATTACCAAAGCCTATAATTTAGGTCCATTTTTTTTTATAACAAATATCCATTACCCTTGAGTAATGGAAACATAATAATACATGTTCTTTCTTTCAATGAATACAATAATAACAATAATAAATGCTAAGCTTTTGTTGCAAAGCTACAAATAAATAATTGCAAACAATAAGATACATTATTCATTCATTGCATATCTATGATGAAATTATACATAAAAGATACATAGACTCCATAACTCTTCGACTAATCAATCCGAATTTCTTTTCTTGAAAAAGAATAATACAACGAGGGGTGAGCACTAATGCCCAGTAGGAATCTCATAGTTCTACAACAATAGCTAACACATAGATAGAAATGATCATGCATGCATGGTGATACCATATAGTAAGGTGACATGTTGTAAGTTCAAAATATTATATGAAGAGTATCTTTTTCTTAAAATTTCATTTGAACCTTTAAGAAAACTCCCTACCATAAATGTGGTCTCTCACCATTAGGAAGCCATAAATTCTCTTTGAGAACAAGTACACTTAAGAAAAAACATTATCTTAATTTTATTAACCCGATTCCAAATTATTACTCATTTCATTTCCATTTTAATATTCCTCATTTCATCTCTATTTTTCCCTTATACTCTTTCCAATTACTATACTCCATGACATCAAAATCCAAAGGATTAGAGTTCAAATGTAACCCAAGAATAACAAACTCTTCTTAATTCAATTTCTCAATTATTTACAAAACAAAACTCATAATCTTCCTTTATGGTCACAAGCAATCCATTGGATGCATCATCACCAATCCCTAATCTAATTACCATTTCATTTTCCATTCTTTCAATTAATTTCATATCAAATACCGGATCCAATAACAAGTCATCTTCATGAGTCACACGCTTTACCGGTCACAAGCTGGAAGGAATACGGAACCTCACGCTTTACTGGTCACAAGCCGGAAGGAACATGGAATCTCACGCTTTACCGGTCACAAGTCGGAAGGAATGCGGAACCTCACATACCACACATTTTACTGGGCGCTACTCCGGAAGGAAGGCGGAACCTATTTCAAGCGCCACGCTTTGCTGGCTCAAAATACGGCAGGAAACAAACCCCAATGTAACATCACAATCCATCATTATAATTAGTGGGCAATGCCAACACATCTTCCCTATTTCCATAACATATTAGTTCAATACATATCCACCATATATTAAAATTCCATTCACATAACAAGTACACAATATGTTCCACCACCTTCTCCATTATCCATCAAATCATTCATTGTTTTTGTTATAAAAATATAACAATACATCCATAGAGGCATAAAGATTCATTTTTAAAGTGTTCACAATTTTTGGATTCAAACTATTTATTTACTATTCCATATTATTATCAAGTCTTCAAATTCAATTTTTACAACACATTGATTATCAATTACTACCCAAGGTTATAAATTAAATCTCCAACATTTAATTTCTTTGATACAACTCTTTCATATAACACCGTCATATTTCACAATCTCCCATTTATTATTGTTCACACTCATCTTAACCCAACATAGACTTAATTTCATAAATTTAATGTTAATTGAAGTATTCTTCATTTTCCAAAAATAAACTTCATAACTAGAGTTAAGCATAAATTCGGGCTTTTAGTTTTGAGGTATAAAATCACTTTCTAACTATACAATAAAATTCTTAAATCTTCACATCATCATCTTATCACAAATTCCGTATCATCCATATCATTAACAATTTCTTCCCCCCAAATTTTGTTTCATATTATCACATGATTTAAAATATCAACAATATGGGTTCAATCGCAACTTTTGCATAATTTTTAAACACTTCCAAAATTCAATTAAACTTGTATATGTGCAATTTAATACCTTAATTTCATGATACTACTTTCAATTTAAGCAAAATCATCATCTATTTTCATGAACCAAACTAGGGTTTTAAGAGAAATAAAAGTTTTTCATAAAAACACATTTTTATTCTAATTCTCCTATTGATTATACACCCAAATTCATAACCCAACAAATAAACCCCAACACTTCAAATCCTAGACCCCTAATCTCATGATTTATCACAATATGCTTAAAAACATAAATTTTGTATTTATATAAAGCAAATACCACAAATCTATCTATAAATGAGAGCATTGAAGAAGAACTAGAAACCTCTACCTCAAAGACCAAGCAAAGAAGCTAGATCAAGAGCCTCCTTTTGAAAATCCAAAATCCAATTGGTTGAAAATGTTGAACTTCAAATATTCTTCACTTTTTGGTAAGAGATCTTGGCGAAATCTTTGAGAAATGGAAGCTATTTGGGTCAAGAAATCAAGGGTTTTCGGACCTAGGATGAGGGGAAGGAAGAGGAAAAAGAAAAGTGGAAAGAATGATCTAGAAAAGCACTTTTTAAGTTGCTGAATTCGCACAGTCCGCTCGAGCGCCACATTCTGCGCTCGAGCGCATTTACTTCCCGCACAGATACTAAAACTTCAAACGGGCATAACTCTCTCATCCAAACTTCGTTTTAGGTTGTTCTTGTGTCCAAATTGAAGCCCCAAAAACAAGATTTCTAATGGTTCTAGTCTCACATCCAAATTCAAAGTGTGGAAAAAGAAAAGGGCAAAAGAGTGATGGCTGTTCATATGAAAATTATCCGAATCAAAATTCTTGATTCACTCTTACTTTACCATTATATTACCACTTCAATCAACATCCCAAAATGGAACAAGGAGACTCCAAATACACTAATAAAAATGTCAAGGGCAATCTCACTTTCTACGCTCGAGCGACACTTTCTATGCTCGAGCGGCCCGCCTACAAACACGTGAGATACTGGGAGCAACAATTCTACGCTCGAGCGCCACTTCTTGCGCTCGAGCGATCACCTGGACAGGCTGTCACAATCTCTTTCCCTTAGAGAGTTTTATTCCCGAAATAGCATCTGTTCTCAAAACAATAACAAAACATAGCAACAACCCCCAATCTAATAATAAGGCATGATAGCAACAATATATATATATATATATCTATCTATCTATCAATCCTTAACAACACTCAGTTACACCTTATATCAATTTTAAACCCAAAAGTACAAGGTGTTACAGTCTTGCCCATTAAGACTTGCTCCCAAGTATCTAATACCTAAACTAGCCTCTCTTTGTGCGAGGCATCTTCATCTACCTCTAACTCGGTCCAATGCAACATGTGTGAAGAATCAGGTTCATACTTCCGAAGCATATAGCTATGAAACATGTCATGAACCCCGAAAAGTTAGGGCAGTAAGGCAAAATGATAAGTTACTTTCCCAATTCGCTCTAGAATCTCAAAAGGCCCAATAAATCTACGAGACAACTTTTCGTTCTTCCCGAATTTCATCAAACCTAGTCTCGGTGATATTTTCAAAAACACATGATCTCTCACCTCAAAAGATAGAGGCCTCCTCCTACAGTTGGCATAGCTCTTTTAACGACTTTGAACTGAAACTGCCCTCTTCCGAATAAGCGTAACCTTCTTCATCGTTTCTCGAACTAGTTTAGGACCTAATATAGGTGCGTCACTCACCTCGGCCTAACACACTGGAGATCTACAAGGTCGCCATACAAGGCTTCAAAAGGCGCCATACCAATACTCGCTTGAAAACTATTATTACAGGCAAACTCCACAAAACATAAATGCCTGTCCCACGACCCCTTAAAATCAAGAACGCAAGCCTGAAGCATGTCCTCTAAAATCTAAATGGTGCACTCAAACTACCCGTCGGTATGAGGATGATAGGCAGTGCTAAACGTCAACCTAGTACCCAAGGCATTCGGTAGGCTCTGCCACAACCGAGCCGTGAAATATGAATTTTTATCTGAAATGATAGTCACAAGGACCCCATGAAGTCGAACTATGTCCCTAACATATAGGTCAGGAAGATAATCTATCGAGTAACTCATGCGCATAGGTATAAAATGTAGTAATTTGGTTAACCGGTCGACTATTACCCATACAGCATCATTACCCCGTAGAGTCCTCGGAAGACTCGCAACAAAATCCATCGTGACATGCTCCCACTTCCACTCGGCTATAGGTAATGGTTACAACAAACCCGCTGGTCATTGATGCTCACCTTTTACTTATTGACAAGTAAGGTACCTTGAAACAAATAAGGCTATATCTCTCTTCATTCCCTTATAACAAAACTGGCGACTAAGATCGTGGTACATCTTTATGCCTTCTAGGTATACCACAAAGCATGAATGATGGAACTCTAGAAGTACCTTCTCTCTACAAGACTCTGGCACAAAAAGACAGTCTAAATACCTCACACTCAAGTCAGAATAAACACTCAACCCCTTTTCTACATTCCATTTTGCGATCTTCTCACTGTGTTTCTATAACTTGACTCACTAGAGTATGTTGTGCAACTACAGTGAATAAACAGCCGACTTGACACACTTACCAAGTTGCAAGTCAAACTCGTCTACTATGCACAACATCTCTCATTTCCTGATGGCGATGTTAGCTATACTGCTTATAGATTTCCTACTTAAAGCGTTAGCCACTACGTTGGCCTTCCCCAGATGATAGTGTAACTCGAAATCATAATCCTCAATAAATTTCATCCACCTCCTCTGTCTCAAATTCAAGTCTTTTTGTGAAAACAGATATTCAAACTCTTGTGATCGGAAAACACTTCAAATCTCTCCTCATATAAGTAATGCCTCTAGATTTTTAAGGCAAAAATTACCGCCGCTAACTCTAGATCATGAGTAGGATAGTTTTCTCATGTGTTTTTAACTGACGTAAGCCATATGCTACCACTTTCCCTTACACAACCCAAGTCTTCCCGAGATGAATCACAATAAACCAAATAATCTAAACCCCTATTTAGGATAATCAAAATTGGAGTAGTGGCGAGTCTATCCTTAAGCTCTTGAAATGACTTTTAACAAGTCTCACTCCACACGAATTTAATTTCTTTCTTTGTCAATTTGGTTAATGGTGAAGCCAATTGTAATGACCCAGACATGTATTTGATTAAATAATCATCTAATTGCATTGTTATGTGCTAATTTATTATGTGTTTGATGTGAAATTGCATGTCTAATAATGTGAATTAGAAGGATTTGGATTTATATATGTTGATTATAGAGAAACCTGTTGCAATTACAACGTGAAACTGAAAATTGAAGGTCTTAGAGGCACTAGAAACCAAAACCGATTAAATATTTGTGATCAACATGATTTTCAGAGCCTAATATGAAGTTTTGTAAAAATCTGATTCAGAATGAATTAATTAGATTTAATTATATATTATATATATCTATATATATATGAGCCTTAGTGTTGGCTTTAGCTTTAACAAAAAATTTGGGGGGGGAGAGAGAGAGAGAGAGAGAGAGAGAGAGAGAGAGATAGAGATTGAGAGATTTCTAGAGACTAAGAGAAGGAAGAAGAAAAAGAAAGAAAAGAAAGAGAACTCTAGAGAGAGCTCAAGAAGAAAAAGAGAAAGAAGAGAAATTAAGCAAATCTTCACCAATTTGATTTCATATAGAATCACAGCTCATTGGACCACTTGTTATATATATTTTTATATTAAGCTTTCGCTAGCCCTGATTATTTTGATTTGTACAAGACGACCTCTGGTAATCTCGGATTACTGGCTGGTTATGACGCTAAACCTAGCGGGGCGGGTTTAGGTCATGACACCAGTCTGGAGAAATCTTTCACAAAACGTCGGTAATACTCGGCTAAGCCCAAGAAACTCCATATCTTAAAGGCATTCTCAGGTTGTTCCCAATCTTGCACTGCATCTATCTTAGATGAATCCACAGTCGCCCTTTCTCCAGATACCACATGGCCTAAGAACTTAACTTCTATTAACCAAAACTCACACTTCCTGAATTTAGCATATAAATGGTGTGCTCTAAGCAACTCAAGTACAACCTGTAAGTGTTTCTCATGTTCCTCTTCGGAGGCTGAGTAAACTAGGATGTCGTCGACGAAGACAACTACGAATTTATTTGAGAACTCACGGAAGATTCGATTTATCAAATCCATAAATGAAGCAGGTGTATTGGTCGACCCAAAAGGCATCACTAAGAACTCATAATGGACATACTGTGTACAAAAGGTCATTTTCTAAATATCCTCCTCCTTCACCCTCAACTGGTGTTACCCTGATCTCAAATCAATCTTTTAAAAACAACGTGACCCCCTCAACTAGTCAAATAGATCATCTATTCATGTCAATAGGTACTTGTGATTAACAGTTACCCGGTTCAATTTTCGGTAATCGATGCACAATCGCAATGTGCCTGTAGACACCCCATTTTTGACCGCCCTCAAGACTTGGGCATTACTGATGGTTTGCTCGGTGTTGAGAGATGTGCAGGGAAAAGATTCAATTCCTTCGGCAAGGAGAGAGGCGAACCCTTCAAAACACTTTGTTTAGGGGTTTGGAGTTGAAGAAAAGAGGAGAGGAGGGGAGAAAATAGGTTGGAGAAGAAGTTCGCCATGAATCCGGGTAAAAGAAAGTCGAGCGGCCCTCGCTGAATCAGGCTTATTCAATTGCATAGTTGGAGTTAAGCTATGAGGCCACCACCATTGGAAAGAAGACTTCCGGGGCTTCATTTTTCATTCAAGAATCTCCTAGAGCCAAGTCAGGGTGGAGGAGATATGATTGGTTGAAGCTGGGCATCATCCCGGTTGGATCGAGTCTGCGCGACTTCACGGAAAAGGGCATAACTTTTTGCATAGGAGGAATTTTGATGCAAGGTTTGCGCCATTGGAAAGCTAACTTCTGGGGCTTCAATTTGCATACCCACCGGCCATTTTTTGACCTCAGGATCATCTATCGGCACTCTATTTAGCCGACCGGCACTTTTTAGTGCCGACCGGCACTTTATTTTGGCCGATGATCAAATTTTCTGGCCGGTTTGCACCCTTTGAACCCCCCAAGCATAGTGCACGCCAGCTGTGCCAGCTGGGATGCACAGAACCAGACCCACGTGCATCCATGTGCCTATTTTGCTTCCTTTTTGCACCTTTGAACCCCATTTGGTGCACCCTTTGCTCATGGCTTCTTGAGGAAGCCTTGACCCCTTGTCTTGGCTTCCTCAAGAAGCCTTACCAGCTGTCCAAGCTTCCCTTACAAGCTTTGGCCCCCCCTTGACCCCTTTTGGATGACTTAGCCTCTAAGTCTTGGCTTTACATTGCCTATATAAGGAGGCCCTCTCCTCCTTTGATGAAGGCCGGAGTTTTTGAGCAAGAAAACCAGAGAATAGATATATATATCTAACATATATATCTATAACCATATATCTCTCTCAACCAGCCTCCAAACACCCTTGTTCTTGGGCCATTCCTTCACCAACCCATAGCACAACACCACCACTTCCATTTCCAGCAACTTGGAGGTCATTTACAGAGCTTAGGAGCACCAAAACTTGGTCCAAGACGTGCTGGTTTGTTGGTCTACAAGGGTAAGCACACTTTTTCCTAAAACTAGCATTTTCTTGGTTCATATCTAAGCCATAGTTGCATGTATTTTTGAGCTTCGATCTAAACTACAAAGAGGCTTGTTTTGAGCCCTTCTTCAACATTGAAGAAGGGCTCAACACTGTTGGGGGTCTCCATGTAGTACTTACCATTATACCCCCTCTTTGGCCCCCACTTTTGCATGCTTTGTTAGCCTACCATGCTTCTGTTTTTGGGTCTTCGACAGGCCTGAAGAGTGTCTTATTTTGACCTCCTCTACATGTCTCATGAAGGGTCTTTGACTATTTGGTGCACCCTTTATATACCTTATGTTGTGGCCCCATTTTGCCCTTGTTTTGTATGACATTTTGAGCCTATTTGTATACTGATTTTGGCTCGGCCATCTGCTGTAAATAGTCATATTTTGGGCCCCTCTACAACATTGTAGAAGGGCCCTCACCTGTTTGAAGCTCCCATGTGCCACTTGCCTTGTATTCCTCCATTTTGCCTAGAAAGGCACCTCGCATTTGGACCACCATGCTTGCATGTTTTGACTTAGCTTCGTGAAGTTTTTGGTCATGTTTTAACATGTTTAAGTTCTGTTTGGTGTCAATTTGGTCATGCTTGCCATGCTTAGTATACCCCCTTTGCATTGTAGCTTGTATGCTTCAAGTAGGTGAATGTGTAGCATGCATTGCCTCCATGATTTCAAGGGTTTGGGACCCTCTTACATGCTATTTCAGACCCTAATCCATGCTCACATGTTCGTTTTTGTCGTCTCTTTCATGCTTTAAGGGTGTGTCCTTTTATGCCTTGAAATGTGCCTCGTGCATGCTTGTGTGTAGAGCTTTTGGGATGCCATGTGTGTGAGTTTTGGGTGTATGTTCACATGCTGAAAACCTGTTTTGGTTGCTTGAGTCTTGCCATGATTGGTCTTGTCAAGTGTGGTTCAAAGCCTCATTACCTTGCTTCAAGAACTTGGGCTATTTTGCATGCTTTGTTTGGTCTTGTTTAGCTTGGTTTGGCACCATGTTTTGCATGATTTCAGAGCTTTATAATGCATGCTAGTTGTTCATGTTTAGCTTCCTTTAAGTGTGCTTAAAGCTTGCTTCGTTATGCCTTAGTGTTGGTACCTTTGCATGTGTATGTGTGCATATGTGTTTGGCCTTCACTTCCTTGGTTATGGCCACTGTTTTAGGCTTGTTTGAGGCTGCCTAATCTAGTTTAAGTCCATTCCCTCATGTGTTGTAGCATGCTTACTTTGTATGTGTTGCTTAGGTTGTGTGCCTAGCATGTTTATATACTTGCATGTTCATGTTGCATACTTAGCCGCCATGCCTAGGTTGCATTTCATTGAGCATGCATCCCTTGCCTCTTGACCAATCATGATAGGGGTTGGGGCCCTTTGATTTGTTTTGTGCTTGCATTCCATTTGATATCAAAGTTGCGAACTTGGCTTTCGGGCCATCATGCATTGAAATGCGTGATTGATGGCCTGGGGGTCGAGGGCCATGCTCCCTTGAGTCCATTACATGATAGGGAGTGTGTCCATGCATACATTTGCCTAGAAATTCTATGCCTTGCACTGCTGGTCTGCTGTTGCTGTCAAAACTGTCTTCTGCAGGAATTTTGTGCCGACCGGCAGTATAGAGTGCCGACCGGCAATGTATTTATTGCCGATAGCTTCATTTCCAGCCGGTGGACTTTATACACGGCCGGTGGACATTCTATCCAGCCGGTGATGATCCTTAGGATTCAGGGAGCCTGTTCCAGGACTTTTGCAATTTTCCAAGAGGAGCAGGACAGTGAAACAGAGGCAACAGTGGCATGGTGCGGATTTCTGGGCAAGTCGGACTGAAGCATACATCATTCGCGCATCCCGAGGCGGAGGCTGTGGCCATCTCTTCTTTGCATTTAATTTAATTAGATTAGAGGTCTTGTAATAATTTATTCGTTTATTTTTCTTGGACTGTATTATTATTTTGGTCCCTCCGAGTGAGGGCGAATCTGTAATAAGTGTGTGTGAGTGGTGTGTATGTCTTCCAACCCCCACTTCTTTCTTCCCTTTTATTTACCTGCTTACGATGATAGATTAGGGCACGTTTATTTTAGCATACCTTATGCAATGCATGCGTGCATCCATGCATTTGTTTACATGCATCGGGCTCGGCACATCATACAAACTGCATTGTATTTCAATTCCAAATTGAATACGTGTTATTTGTAGCATTCCACATGCCATGTCTAGGATAGCCGAGCCTGTCTAGATTGCATCTTCGCCTGTGTTGCATTAGCCATTTAACATGAACTAGGTCATGCATGTTTGCTAACTAGTTTCTTGTTTTGGCACGGAGTACGATGTAAGTATTTATGCTTTAGCATATCACATGTGTGTGAGTGTTGCCATGACAGTATGCTTACCATGCGGCTAAGTGCTTATGTGAGATAAACTGTTTGAATGCCTGTGGGTGGAGGTTGGATTGCTTGAGTTGGAATAACTCGTTGAAATCTGTATTTTAGCCTACTTGCGAGTAGCAATTTCAAATTGTTTTCAAAACGAACGGATATGCAATGTTTATTTCCAAATTAGGCAATCTAGTCTATACTTGTTTGCTGTGCGCATAACATAGTAATTCTAGGCTAATAATTGGAATAAGAACACATAATGTTTTCAAAATTGGATATCACGGTTAGTAGAGGCCGGTCTTCGGACCGGGCGAAAGGGGGTGCTCATAGCTGACCTTCCCCGATCGTACCCAAGCTCCCGAGCCAAGACAACTTTGGTGATGACGGACACGTGGCCTTCGGCACCGAGTCAGGGTTTCCTAAATTTCCCATTTTAAAATATTTAGGTGGCGACTCTGTAATCTGGCAAAGCAGTCCATGTTTGGCACTTCTTTTCAAAATCTGTTTTTCTTCAAAACGATTTGCCAGAGTTGGACTCTTTGGTTCAGATTTAGAACCGTGACAAATTGAGTCCTTTGAACTGTAGTGACCCCAATGTGAACCGAACGGGAGTTCATCCTCCCGGGGATGCGTTCGGGGACGTCTACAGTTTCTGGCGACTCTGCTGGGGATTTTAGAGAGCTTGACTCGAACTCGTGATATCCTGTTTTGACTACACTTATGTGTTTCTTTGCATTGCATGTGCATTGGTGCGCCTAGGACACCGTGTTGGCCATCTGCTATTCCTGAGCGGTTTGCTGGAGGCTTGTCTTGTCAAGGCATGACCATAAGGCTGACCGGTTGCGGGCTCTGCCAGTATGGGAACACAAACCCCGGTTTTACCGGGGCACCCTTTTTGACCTTTTGACCTAGTGCATATCGAAATCCATAGTGACCATTCCAAACTAGGACAGGTTGCTTACCCGATATAGGTTGTTTGAAACCACTGCGTGCGTAGTGAAACCCTAGCTCCTGACAAAATAGGACAGGGAAACCCTACCCCAACATAGGGGTGTTTTGGCTCTTTTTACTTGCTATGTGCTTTTAGAGTGTATCTCTACAGGAATGCGCATACCAGTTTGCAAGTCTGGGTATCCGGCCTACGGACACCAGTATTAGTATTTTTGAAAATCAGCTATATCTGCGGGTATCAGATTCAGATTTGGGGCAGTGATTTCGGGGAACAGTGATCAGTAATAGAACACAGTCGTTCAGCTCTGCTCGTATCTGTTTTGGTGAAGTTGAGTTGAGATGCTGTCTGTTTTCCCTTTTGCAGGGGGTAGTCTCGGAACTATAGCTTCAGAAAGCTCCAATATCCCCCAGGTACATTGGACTCGTGTTGATAGACTTTGTCGGGTCAGAGATTCAGTTTGCCAAAGGCAGAGTAAAAAGGGGCTAGTCAGGCATGGATCACCGATTCAGCAGTTACTAGATCAGTGACCCTTATTCACCCCACCAGTAAACAGTTGGGCCGAGGTCTCAGTTTTCACCACAGGGATAGATATACCAGTCAGTCAGATGGATCAGCAGAATACATCAGGGATGGAGGCAATGATGCGTCAAATGCAGGAAACTATGAAACTCATGCAACAAGACGCTGTCCGCCAAGCGGAATTTTCCAAGCAGCAAGCTGCAATCATGGCTCAGCAGGCTGAGCTCATCACCAGGCTGCAACAGCAAAGCGGTGCGTCTGCTTCACAACAAGTTCCTCCCCCAGTAGGAGCTCCAGCACCTGGGGAGACGCCAAATGTCCAGGAAGGTACAGACATTCCGGTAGGGCCGGCTCCGCCCCCAATTTTTCCCCAGTTATCAAAAACACCCACCAACCTACCAGACTCTCCCTTTGAGTTCGAGACGGATCCCACAGCACTGAAGTTGAGCAAGCTTGAAAAGCTGTTCAAGAAATCCCAGGGAGTCAAGACCATCCCTGACATTGAAGATGGATACACGGACACAGCTGTGACATTGCCAGACAGGTTCAAGATGCCTCACATCGACCGTTTTGACGGGTCAGGAGATCCCATGGTCCACCTGAGTTTGTTTTCAGATGTTCTGCGCCCGATGGGCTTGACAAGATTACAGAAGCTCTCCCTCTTTAGCAGGACCCTGTCGGGTATCGCGGCCATCTGGTACGCCAAATTAGAGGACTCAGTGAAACGAAGCTGGGAGGAGATGTCCGAGGCCTTCGTCGCACAATATTCATACAATGCCCAGATCGAAATCACAACCCGTGATCTTGAGACAACCAGGCAAGAGCCGAAAGAGGGCTTCTCTGACTTTGTAACCCGTTGGAGAACCAAAGCTTCTTCGATGACCACCAGGCCGGTCGACAAGGACCAGATACGGATGATTGTGCGCAATCTCCAACCCAGGCTGATGCAGAAGATGATTGTCCTCCCCCTACCCACCTTTGCAGACCTCCATGAGATTGGAGTACAAATCGAGGATGCTATAAAGCAGGGCCTCATTGACCAGGAGAAGGAGCAGCCTAGGAGGGCGCTTACCCGCAGTTCGAATGCGGCCACCAGTGGTGATGCAGCTGCAAGATCTTCTGAAGTGGGCATGGTCACCAACACCACATCACAAAAAGCTACCCCATTCACCGGTGCATCCGGAAGTAGCTCACAGCAGACCAAATACCCACCCCGAGTCAAGAGGGTTTTCACCCCACTTTTTATGCCATTGTCAAAGGCTCTAGAGGTCTTAATCCGGAAAGGGCATCTGAAACCATTGGAACAACGGCCTTTACCTGATCCTCTCCCTCCAAAGCATGACCGGACTAAGTACTGTGCGTACCATCAACAAACCGGTCATGAGACCGATAGCTGCTTTCGTCTGCGCCATGATGTACAAGATTTGTTTGACAACAACGTCATCACCGCACCAACTCAGTAAGGTCTATCGTCACTGGGTCATGTGAACTTGGGGGATAATACGATATGATCAGGGGATGAACCACCTGCGGGCAACACTCAGTTTACTCCAGATGTGGCGTTTGGCATGCACTGCTTTGAGCATTTGCGAATGCTAGTTTTGTACATTCTGACTTGGGTATTAGGTCAGTCTTGTTGTTTTGAGTTTATCTCTTTGTTTCGAGTCAGTCTTTTGATTAAGGGTCTGTCTTGTTGTATCGGGTCAGTCCTGTTGTACGGAGGTCGGGTGATTCCGGGGGTGTTACCTCGGGCGTCACCATTTTGTTTTGCGTCTGTCTTTTCATTTTGTTTTGAGTCTGTTTCTGCCAGGGAGCTAGTTGTGCCAACAGATTTTGAATGAAACAGCAGTGATTTTCACACTCTTTGTGCTTGCTTCTGCCGTGTGCCAGTTGTGCCAGAATTTCTAAATGAGATGACAGTATTTGACTAAGAACTCTGTCCTTTCTGTGCCTTGAAGTCGTTGTAATGACCTGAGTTTTTCAAAACTTTTTCAAACACTGTGGTGAAAACGAAGAGGAATGAATTCCTTGGGATTTGCAAAAATTTGATCAATTGAGAGAAAGAGAGGCGTGCTAAGCCCTTAATGAATGAAATCATGCTTGTTAGTGTGAGTACTGAGAAGGACCCTAGCTTTGATCCAGATTGGTCCTACACTGTCTTCAGCGCGAGCGATTTGTCGCTTTCTTAAAAACTTTCAAAAATGTTTTGCGCGGTCCTGCGAAGACATGTGTGGAATCGCTCTTGAGATTGTGCAGCCTAGGATCGCTCTCAGCCTCAAGATTCAATCCCTTTGTTCTCGAAAAACTTTGACCTTGGGTTCAGAGTATTCAACGATCAACCATCAAGAGAGGCCTGTGTGGCCAGATTTTGAAGCAACCCTCGAACAAGAGGCACCAAAGTTAGATCAAGAAGATCAGATCTCATCAGAGGAAGCTTGGGAAGCTAGATCAGAAGCCCCCCCTCAAACTAGGGGCAAAGATGTCAGATGTGCCCGAAGAGCCGAAGATGAGTTCTCTTGCGAATCAACAGCCACTCTCCCGGATACGGATGGCATCAAAACCCTAAAACCATTTGGCATGGACTTGCTACACTTTTACCCTTTGAGAGGCTCGCTGGGTCGAAAACCCGGAAGGGCGACCCAGGCAAAAGTTAGAGCAAGCAAAAAATACATACAAAAGGAAAGAAAAAAAAAAAACAGAAAGAAGAAGAACAAAGGAAGAAGAAAAAGAAAAGAAAAGAAAAAGAAGCTCGCAAGGTCGAAAACCCGCATCGGGCGCCTTGGCAAAAGTTAGAGCCTAAAAGAAAAAAAGAGAAGAGGAAAAAATGAAAAAGAAAGAAAAGAAAGAAGAACAAAGCTCGCAAGGTCGAAAACCTGCAACAGGCGCCTTGGCAAAAGTTAGAGCATAAAAAGGAGAGGTTAAATACCCGAGTGTACCTTAACCCCGAACTACGTAAGGCTTGATTCCCATGTTTGGGATACGTAGGCAACTTCATTCTGAAGTCCAGCCATAAAACAATTCAAATTCGATTGTGTCCATGCGATGGTTTTGACCATCCTTGCCTTCTCTGTATCCGAGAGTTCGGTTGTAATCATCGCTCTGAGGACTGATCCCAATGTGCTGCGGCATCATCCAAACAAGGGGCAACTTTCCGTTGCCATTCAAAACGCCGCGATGTCATTTCAAACAAGGGGCAACTTTCCGTTGCCACGCAGTGTCCTTCAGACAAGGGGCAATTTTCCATTGCTATGGGTCTGAGGTTGTGCATCTCAAGAGTAGGTTCCGTACTCGTTGAGCAGTGACTGTTTGCAAAAACAGTTTTTGGGAATTTTTACTGAGGTTGACTGATTTTCTCTAGAAAATTATTCCATTTTTCCAAAACTGGACCGTTTTCTTGGACCCAAAAAAAAAAAAAAAAAAAAAAAGGAAAATTTTCAGTGCTCATAGCCTGACTTGCATGATTTCAAATCAAAAATCGAACAAGTGTGTTAATCTAACTCTCACATTGGTCAAAACTATTTTAGTAGAAAACCAAAACAAAAAATGGTCGAAATGATGAACTAGGGGCACAGTCGAGTCAGGTGTTCTGTCTTTTCCCCATAGCCAATGCATTTGCCAGAAAGGGCACCATACTTGCCAAGAAGGGCGCTCTACCTGCCAGAAGAGGGCACAACTGAAGCTAACAGCAAAAGGGCAGAAAGCTCTCGTATCCTCCAAGCAACGAGGTATCAAGCCAAGTGCGAAGCACGAACTGGAATGGATCAGAATATTCCACTCCCTTATCCGGACAGATCTGATCACGTCCAAACTCCCCAGCAGAGCATCATCAACCAGTGTCAGCTGCAGACTCGCTACACACTTATTTGTAGCACAACCCCTCTGTGGGAGGTATTCACTAGCTGTGAGCGGAAGAAAGAGAATCTAGCAGAATGCTAGGGGCACGAGCCTACAACTTGCTGTTTATCCATCAACCACCCAGGGGAGGGATTGAAAAATGAGAGATTGAAGAATAGAGAGATGTGCGATGAGAGAAAAAGTGAGAAAAGGGCTTTTTCAGAAAACTAGAGATTGAGTGCCAAGTGATGTGAGAATCACAAATAAGAAAGGGTGGGAATAATACCCGGTGAAACAGGCTCCCTGTGCACATTCGAGTCTTGTGTTTTGTTTTGTCTGTCTCGATTCTTGTTTTAAGTCGTTTCGAGTGTCAATAGATGTGTTTAGGTTGTTTACCTTTGTTTTCTTTTGTTGAGTCTTTTTCGCTGTGTTCAGTCGTAAGCTCAATACCCGGTTAAGAACTCATTTCTCAATTTCAATAAATCATCTTGTGCTCAGATTGCTGTGCCATTCTCCACATTTGTGCAAAACAAGATTTGTTCTTTCATAAAACCGCAGGGTTCAACCCAGGTCATGTGAGAACAGTGAAACCGGGACCTATCTGAAGCTATAATGGTTCCGGACTGCAAAATAAAAGCAAAAGAGGAAAAACGTCGGGTATCTGAGTTTGTTCCAACTTCAGTAAGTTCCAAGACTGCATCCCGTGTGTACCTCTTCAGGCCTTGCCAGTGCTCCGAAGTATGAGTGTACCTCTACCTCAAGCTCAAGATCAAGTCTACTTCAAACCAGAATAGTGTATCAATCACACCTCATTCCCTTAGTGTATCAATCACACTTCATTCACTTAGTGTATCAATCACACTTCATACTCATTTAGTGTATCAATCACACTTTCTTCACTTGGTGTATCAATCACACTTCTTTCATTTTGTGTACCTATCACGCATATTCTCATTCTGTGTATCTATCACACACATTCTCGTTTTGTGTATCTATCACGCACATATTCACTTTTGTGTATCTATTACACTCTCACTCAGTGTATCAATCACACTTCACTCACTTTGTGTATCTATCACACCATTCTTCTCTTCATATCACATGTTTGCTTTGTGTATCAATCACACTCTATTTGCTTCATGTATCTGTCACATGTTTATTTAGTGTATCAATCACACTTCTCTCATTTTGTGTATCAATCACACACATTCTCATTTTATGTATCTATCACACCCATTCTCACTTTAGTGTATCAATCACACACTTTATTGCATTCAGTGTATCAATCACACACTTTATTGCAAGTGTATCAATCACACACTTCATTGCATTCAGTGTATCAATCACACGTTTCATTTCATTTAGTGTATCAACCACATACCCACTTTATTCCCTTAGTGTATCAATCACACTTCATATATCCAGTATATCCATCATACTTTGTTCACTAAGTGCATCTATCACACTTCGTGTTCACTTTTAGTATATCAATCATACTTGTTCACTAAGTGCATCTATCACACTTCGTGTTCACCTTTAGTATATCGATCATACTCTGTTCACATAGTGCATCTATCACACTTTGTGCTCACCTTTAGTATATCTATCATACTTGTTCACTAAGTGCATCTATCACACTTCGTGTTCACTTTTAGTATATCAATCATACTTTGTTCACTAAGTGCATCTATCACACTTTGTGTTCACTTTTAGTATATCCATCATACTTGTTCACTAAGTGCATCTATCACACTTTGTGTTCACTTTTAGTATATCAATCATACTCCTGTTCACTAAGTGCATCTATCACACTTTGTGTTCACTTTTAGTATATCAATCATACTCCTGTTCACTAAGTGCATCTATCACACTTCGTGTTCACTTTTAGTATATCAATCATACTTGTTCACTAAGTGCATCTATCACACTTCGTGTTCACCTTTAGTATATCAATCATACTTGTTCACTAAGTGCATCTATCACACTTTGTGTTCACTTTTAGTATATCAATCATACTCCTGTTCACTAAGTGCATCTATCACACTTCGTGTTCACCTTTAGTATATCAATCATACTTGTTCACTAAGTGCATCTATCACACTTCGTGTTCACCTCTAGTATATCCATCATACTTGTTCACTAAGTGCATCTATCACACTTCGTGTTCACATTCAGTATATCCATCATACTTGTTCACTGAGTGCATCTATCACACTTCGTGTTCACATTTAGTATATCCATCATACTTGTTCACTAAGTGCATCTATCACACTTTGTGTTCACTTTTAGTGTATCAATCACACTCTGTTCACTAAGTGCATCTATCACACTCTGTGTTCGCTTTTGGTGTATCAATCACACGCTCACTTTGTGTATCTATCACACACTTTCGCTTTGTGTATCAATCACACGCTCGCTTTGTGTATCAATCACACACTTTCGCTTTGTGTATCTACCACACACATTCACTTTTTGTATCTATCACATGCTCCCTTTGTATATCCACCACACACATTCGCTTAGTGTATCTACCACATATTTGCTTAGTGTATCCATCACACTCGTTTTGCTTTGTGTATCTGTCACACTTTGCTTCACTTAGTGTATCAACCACACTTTATTCATATAGTGTATCCATCACACTCTCTTCACTTTGGTGTATCCATCACACATGTTTGTTCACTTAGTGTATCTATCACACTTCGTTCACTTTTGTGTATCTAACGCGCATGTTCGTGAGAATCGCATAATTCTCTTACATCCTTTCTGCATTGTAGTGTAGTCTGGTGTATGCTAGCTTAAAACTGTTACATGTGTGCTTCGTTACAGCATCCTTTACATGATCATAAGTTATGCACTTGCATTGTGCATCACTTTGCATCCTGCCCCCGAACTACGCTGGTTTGATTCCTTGCAAAGGGATACGTAGGCAGCCTCCGGGCACAACCATTTATCTATCTATATTTTGTTTGTTTGTCCAAGTCTTCGGCCTTATCAAAAATGGGTCGTCTCGGGGCTTTGACATTCACTCCCGTCATTGTTATGACTTCCGAGTTCTGTCAAAGAGGGGCAACTGTAGACACCCCATTTTTGACCGCCCTCAAGACTTGGGCATTACTGATGGTTTGCTCGGTGTTGAGAGATGTGCAGGGAAAAGATTCAATTCCTTCGGCAAGGAGAGAGGCGAACCCTTCAAAACACTTTGTTTAGGGGTTTGGAGTTGAAGAAAAGAGGAGAGGAGGGGAGAAAATAGGTTGGAGAAGAAGTTCGCCATGAATCCGGGTAAAAGAAAGTCGAGCGGCCCTCGCTGAATCAGGCTTATTCAATTGCATACTTGGAGTTAAGCTATGAGGCCACCACCATTGGAAAGAAGACTTCCGGGGCTTCATTTTTTATTCAAGAATCTCCTAGAGCCAAGTCAGGGTGGAGGAGATATGATTGGTTGAAGCTGGGCATCATCCCGGTTGGATCGAGTCTACGCGACTTCACGGAAAAGGGCATAACTTTTTGCACAGGAGGAATTTTGATGCAAGGTTTGCGCCATTGGAAAGCTAACTTCCGGGGCTTCAATTTGCATACCCACTGGCCATTTTTTGACCTCAGGATCATCTATCGGCACTCTATTTAGCCGACCGGCACTTTTTAGTGCCGACCGGCACTTTATTTTGGCCGATGATCAAATTTTCTGGCCGGTTTGCACCCTTTGAACCCCCCAAGCATAGTGCACGCCAGCTGTGCCAGCTGGGATGCACAGAACCAGACCCACGTGCATCCATGTGCCTATTTTGCTTCCTTTTTGCACCTTTGAACCCCATTTGGTGCACCCTTTGCTCATGGCTTCTTGAGGAAGCCTTGACCCCTTGTCTTGGCTTCCTCAAGAAGCCTTACCAGCTGTCCAAGCTTCCCTTACAAGCTTTGGCCCCCCCTTGACCCCTTTTGGATGACTTAGCCTCTAAGTCTTGGCTTTACATTGCCTATATAAGGAGGCCCTCTCCTCCTTTGATGAAGGCTGGAGTTTTTGAGCAAGAAAACCAGAGAATAGATATATATATCTAACATATATATCTATAACCATATATCTCTCACCCAGCCTCCAAACACCCTTGTTCTTGGGCCATTCCTTCACCAACCCATAGCACAACACCACCACTTCCATTTCCAGCAACTTGGAGGTCATTTACAGAGCTTAGGAGCACCAAAACTTGGTCCAAGACGTGCTGGTTTGTTGGTCTACAAGGGTAAGCACACTTTTTCCCAAAACTAGCATTTTCTTGGTTCATATCTAAGCCATAGTTGCATGTATTTTTGAGCTTCGATGTAAACTACAAAGAGGCTTGTTTTGAGCCCTTCTTCAACATTGAAGAAGGGCTCAACACTGTTGGGGGTCTCCATGTAGTACTTACCATTATACCCCCTCTTTGGCCCCCACTTTTGCATGCTTTGTTAGCCTACCATGCTTCTGTTTTTGGGTCTTCGACAGGCCTGAAGAGTGTCTTATTTTGACCTCCTCTACATGTCTCATGAAGGGTCTTTGACTATTTGGTGCACCCTTTATATACCTTATGTTGTGGCCCCATTTTGCCCTTGTTTTGTATGACATTTTGAGCCTATTTGTATACTGATTTTGGCTCGGCCATCTGCTGTAAATAGTCATATTTTGGGCCCCTCTACAACATTGTAGAAGGGCCCTCACCTGTTTGAAGCTCCCATGTGCCACTTGCCTTGTATTCCTCCATTTTGCCTAGAAAGGCACCTCGCATTTGGACCACCATGCTTGCATGTTTTGACTTAGCTTCGTGAAGTTTTTGGTCATGTTTTAACATGTTTAAGTTCTGTTTGGTGTCAATTTGGTCATGCTTGCCATGCTTAGTATACCCCCTTTGCATTGTAGCTTGTATGCTTCAAGTAGGTGAATGTGTAGCATGCATTGCCTCCATGATTTCAAGGGTTTGGGACCCTCTTACATGCTATTTCAGACCCTAATCCATGCTCACATGTTCGTTTTTGTCGTCTCTTTCATGCTTTAAGGGTGTGTCCTTTTATGCCTTGAAATGTGCCTCGTGCATGCTTGTGTGTAGAGCTTTTGGGATGCCATGTGTGTGAGTTTTGGGTGTATGTTCACATGCTGAAAACCTGTTTTGGTTGCTTGAGTCTTGCCATGATTGGTCTTGTCAAGTGTGGTTCAAAGCCTCATTACCTTGCTTCAAGAACTTGGGCTATTTTGCATGCTTTGTTTGGTCTTGTTTAGCTTGGTTTGGCACCATGTTTTGCATGATTTCAGAGCTTTATAATGCATGCTAGTTGTTCATGTTTAGCTTCCTTTAAGTGTGCTTAAAGCTTGCTTCGTTATGCCTTAGTGTTGGTACCTTTGCATGTGTATGTGTGCATATGTGTTTGGCCTTCACTTCCTTGGTTATGGCCACTGTTTTAGGCTTGTTTGAGGCTGCCTAATCTAGTTTAAGTCCATTCCCTCATGTGTTGTAGCATGCTTACTTTGTATGTGTTGCTTAGGTTGTGTGCCTAGCATGTTTATATACTTGCATGTTCATGTTGCATACTTAGCCGCCATGCCTAGGTTGCATTTCATTGAGCATGCATCCCTTGCCTCTTGACCAATCATGATAGGGGTTGGGGCCCTTTGATTTGTTTTGTGCTTGCATTCCATTTGATATCAAAGTTGCGAACTTGGCTTTCGGGCCATCATGCATTGAAATGCGTGATTGATGGCCTGGGGGTCGAGGGCCATGCTCCCTTGAGTCCATTACATGATAGGGAGTGTGTCCATGCATACATTTGCCTAGAAATTCTATGCCTTGCACTGCTGGTCTGCTGTTGCTGTCAAAACTGTCTTCTGCAGGAATTTTGTGCCGACCGGCAGTATAGAGTGCCGACCGGCAATGTATTTATTGCCGATAGCTTCATTTCCAGCCGGTGGACTTTATACACGGCCGGTGGACATTCTATCCAGCCGGTGATGATCCTTAGGATTCAGGGAGCCTGTTCCAGGACTTTTGCAATTTTCCAAGAGGAGCAGGACAGTGAAACAGAGGCAACAGTGGCATGGTGCGGATTTCTGGGCAAGTCAGACTGAAGCATACATCATTCGCGCATCCCGAGGCGGAGGCTGTGGCCATCTCTTCTTTGCATTTAATTTAATTAGATTAGAGGTCTTGTAATAATTTATTCGTTTATTTTTCTTGGACTGTATTATTATTTTGGTCCCTCCGAGTGAGGGCGAATCTGTAATAAGTGTGTGTGAGTGGTGTGTATGTCTTCCAACCCCCACTTCTTTCTTCCCTTTTATTTACCTGCTTACGATGATAGATTAGGGCACGTTTATTTTAGCATACCTTATGCAATGCATGCGTGCATCCATGCATTTGTTTACATGCATCGGGCTCGGCACATCATACAAACTGCATTGTATTTCAATTCCAAATTGAATACGTGTTATTTGTAGCATTCCACATGCCATGTCTAGGATAGCCGAGCCTGTCTAGATTGCATCTTCGCCTGTGTTGCATTAGCCATTTAACATGAACTAGGTCATGCATGTTTGCTAACTAGTTTCTTGTTTTGGCACGGAGTACGATGTAAGTATTTATGCTTTAGCATATCACATGTGTGTGAGTGTTGCCATGACAGTATGCTTACCATGCGGCTAAGTGCTTATGTGAGATAAACTGTTTGAATGCCTGTGGGTGGAGGTTGGATTGCTTGAGTTGGAATAACTCGTTGAAATCTGTATTTTAGCCTACTTGCGAGTAGCAATTTCAAATTGTTTTCAAAACGAACGGATATGCAATGTTTATTTCCAAATTAGGCAATCTAGTCTATACTTGTTTGCTGTGCGCATAACATAGTAATTCTAGGCTAATAATTGGAATAAGAACACATAATGTTTTCAAAATTGGATATCACGGTTAGTAGAGGCCGGTCTTCGGACCGGGCGAAAGGGGGTGCTCATAGCTGACCTTCCCCGATCGTACCCAAGCTCCCGAGCCAAGACAACTTTGGTGATGACGGACACGTGGCCTTCGGCACCGAGTCAGGGTTTCCTAAATTTCCCATTTTAAAATATTTAGGTGGCGACTCTGTAATCTGGCAAAGCAGTCCATGTTTGGCACTTCTTTTCAAAATCTGTTTTTCTTCAAAACGATTTGCCAGAGTTGGACTCTTTGGTTCAGATTTAGAACCGTGACAAATTGAGTCCTTTGAACTGTAGTGACCCCAATGTGAACCGAACGGGAGTTCATCCTCCCGGGGATGCGTTCGGGGACGTCTACAGTGCCATCTTTCTTCTTTGCAAAGAGATCGGTGCTCCCCAAGACGATGTACTATGGCAAATGAAGCCCTTATCTAACAATTCTTGGAGTTGAATCTTCAAGTCGTACAACTCGGCGGGCGCAAATCTATACGATGCCATGAAAATCGGCGCCGTACCGGGCACTAAATCAGTGGAGAATTCAATCTCTCGATGGGTTGGAAAACTCGTAAGGTTTTCTGAAAAGACGTCTAGGTATTCAAAAACTACCCTCGATAAGTCAATTTGAACCACGTCACTCTCATTACCCAATAAGGTTGCAAGGAGGAAATTAAGCTCGCCCCGACCACGTGAGTCATACAATGGTGACAAAAATCTATCAATTCGGTCCCCCAAAAAATAAAAGCCATCACCACTCGAGATGTATACAGTAACTCTTCTACGGTGGCAATCTATGATGGCACGGTATGAAGACAACCAATCCATGCCTAGGATTACATCGAAACCCGACATGTCTAACAAAACAAAATCAAAAGGAAGTCGGCAACCGGCAACCTCTATCTCACAACCGCAACATCCTCGATCCAAGACAACCTTATTCCCTACTGGTGACCCTGTCCTGAGCGGAGACGCTAACCGAGCCATTTCTAACCCCGAAACTGATGCGAATGCAGATGAAGTGAAAGAATGAGATGCACCAGTATCAATTAACACATTGGCAATAGAGTTGAACAACAAAAAGTTACCTCTCACAACAGAAGGTGTTGGTGACTAATCCGATGTGGTAATGGCATACTATAGGCACCCCATTTTTGACCGCCCTTAGAACTTGGGCGCCACTGATTGATCACACGATGATGAATACATACGCTTGTCCAAATGCTTGAAGTCCTTAACAGGAAACCTCAGTTTGAACCTACAAATCTTGTGCCTTGTTTTGGACTAAAATAGTGGTTTTTCAAGCCTGAGCATCCAGGGACCTGCAGACCCACTAGTGTGGCCTGCAACCCACTAATGTGGCCAGTCGTCCACTATTAGTGGCCTGCAGACCACTTGTGTAAATTTTCAGATCTTTTTGCCAGCTGTGCCAGCTGTCTCTACAGATGCATGCACGGCACCAGCTGTGTCTGTATTGATATTTCTAAGGTGGTCTCATATATTTCTATATATAGATGGCTCCCTCTCATGTTTTGGGGTTAGAAAATTTTGGAGAGCAAAAAGTTTTGAAAAAATATTTCTCTCTCTCTCTCTCTCTCTCTCTCTCTCTCTCTCTCTTGCAATCTACATAACCTTTCCCTAGACACTCTAAACCAAACCTTGAGAGATCTTTGCTGAGGTGCTTAAGCATGTGTTTTAGCACTTGAGGGTGTCAAATTAGTGGTTTGGGAATTCAAGGGATCATTCATCTTCAAGAGGTATACATTCTAGTTCTTTTGTACCATCTCTTTCTGATCTTTCTTGTTATTTTTTGAGTTGTTTCTTACCTGTATTTTTGGGCTAAAACTTGTGGTTTAAAGCCATTGAAGGTAGAACGGTGGTTCACCCTTCTTTGAACCTTGTTTCATAGGTTTTTACCCTTGTGTTTCCCACATTTTTATCAAATTTAGTTGAGCTTTTTACCACTATTTTTCAGAGGTTTTCAAAGGCTAAAAATCATGTTTTGAAGTTCCAAAAATGAAGGGGGTAGCCTCCCTTCCTTGTGCTTGTTTACTAGCTTAATTGCTCCATGTTTTTAGATTACCCTTTTAGCTATTTTTTACTTTGATTCCATCACTATTTTAATGTAAATTAGGACTGTTTTTAGGAGCTAGCTTCATTCATGCTTTGTATAGTATGCTTGTAGTGTAATATTTCCTCATAGGCTCGGTGGTTTAGGCCTTAGCCACCAACCTATTTGAGTTGAAAGCATTTATTTCTTACTTTCCATACTTGTGTTCACCTCTAAGCATCTTTGCAATCTTCCTCATTTCTTGGTTTTTTTTCTCTTTGTTTTGAGAGTTGCTCCAAAAGGAGTGTTGTTTAAGCCTAAAGAGCGATATTGTGCTTAATGGTTTAATCCCTTTGGGGGTTTAGTACCAACCGCATGATCTCCCTCTCATGCCTAAAACAACATTTGGTTTGGTACTTCCCTCCTTTAGTGGACTTAAAGCTCATTATCGAACTTAATTGACTAATGAATGGAAGGTAATTTAAAAGGGAGTAATCAATGGTTTAAAAATGGAACAAGATAATAAAATGGTTTGGGTTCAATCGGACGTTAATTGAACCCATTAAGTCTTGAGTCGTTTCATACTTGTTAGTGATGAAAACGGTTCAAGAATCAATGTCAACCATTTCCCTTGATCAATCCATGATAGGGAGGAGGTTTTGAGAGTCTCTTATTATTCATTTATCGAAATTGTATCCCTTGATTCTTAAGTCATCACACAATGAAATTGCACCGATTGATGGCTTGCGAATTGAGCCTGTCTCTCCTTTGAACTGTTTGATGATAAGGAGAGGTAGGGTGGACAAACATCTCCTAAGAATGCTCTGTTTGTGCTTTGTTTGTTTTCTATTGCAGTATGAGAAACCCAACATTAGTAGCTGGCAGGTCACTATTTCTAGGCGGCAGACCACTATTAGTGGGTGGTCAGCCACCATTTCTGGCCTGCTGGCCACTTTTGTCCGCTAGGCAGTACCTTTTCTTTATTTTTTTATTTTTTATTTTTTACAGAACAGAGCAGAGGCTGAGGCAAAATAGTGCAAGTTCCTAGCTGCAAAACAGAAGCACTCCGGTAGCAAAATAGCGAGCATTTTCTAATGGAATTCCACATCCATGCATGGACCATCCCACGACTCTCGGGATCCATTAAAATAATGTTGTAATAGTAGTATGTTGTATTTAAAGTGGCGGACTTGTAACTAATTAATTAGTTAATTAAAATAGCTAGTTAGTTTTGTGTTATACTTAATTAGTTGGTTAAAGTAGTTAGTTAATTTGTGGTGTTGTAATAATTAGCTAGGGTAGTTAATTTATTTCATTTGGGTTGTAATAGATTAGTTAATTTGTAGTAACTAGCTAGGGCATTCATTCGGACTCTCTTTTACGAGGGCCAATATGTAATATTTGTGTATGTCTTCCAACCCCACATCTTTCTCCTTTTTATTTATTTGCTTATGATGGATAGAATAGAACATCATGTTTCATTTAGCATATTCCATGAATTGCATCCACTTGTCTTGCATGAATCGAGGCTCCATTCATCATGCTAACAAGCATTGTTGTTTGTTATTTCTTATTTGAAAACGTGCTTAAACTGCATGCTATCAAATCAATTCACATGCTATATTAGTAGCCGAGCCTATTAATTACATATTGCATGTGTTGCATTAGTCATATTTCATTAGTTAGGATCATGCATTTTTCTAACTATTTTCTCTGTTTTGGCTCACCTCGATAATTAGCGTAAGCTTTATTGCTTTTTGCATATTGCATAAGTGTGATTGTTGCCATGTCGAACATGATTACCATGAGGCTAAGTGCTTAAGTGTTATGCTTGCTTGAATGCCTATGGATGAAGGTTAATTGCTTGAATTGGAATAATTTGAGTAATATATATATATATATGAGATCACTTTTTTCAAGTGGTACATATTCAAACAATTTTCAAAACAAACATGAATCAAAGTGTTCTAATCCTTGCAAATTAGTCTATACTTGTGTGCAACACATAGTAATGTTAGCCTAATAACTGGAACAAGAGCATTTAATGTAAATAAAAATCACATCATGATTAGTAGAGGCCAATATTTGATCGGGTGAGTGGGGCGCTCAATTCATGACCTTTCCCTCTTATACCTAAGTTCCCGAGCCGAGATAATCTTGGTTATGACGGACAGATGGCCTTTGGCACGAGTCATGGGCTTTCTAAATTTCCAAAAAATATTTAGGTGGTGACTCTAGAACCACGGGAGTCCGAACTGTAGGGCTAGTCGTATTTGAAAGGAGCACGAAAATTCAAGCTACACATACACAAGCCTTGAAGGTATCTGCTCTACCTGCTCACCCCTCGGAGCATAGGTATGGTATATGGATTGAGCCAAAGAGGCTCCTTGATTGGCCCTCGAGGCTTGTGCTGAATGGGTAGGCTGATGACTCTGTGTCTGTCTTGAACTAGACACACTAGATCTGCCACCTTCTTGAGGGTAAAACCTCCTTAAGTGCCCCAACTGCCCACACTGATAACAGGTAGGCGACTGCCCTCTCCCTTGGCTCTGACCTTGAGAACAAGTCAAGGACGATGAAGACTATTGTCCTCCTCTCCTCTGTGGGCAAACTGAAGAATTATAGCCCAACTGACCACACTTGAAGTAAGTGAAACCACCCGAGTTACCTCTCCCGGAACCAAAACTCAGCACGGGAAAGGTGGATCTAAACTATGCTGCTTGGGATTGTTGTGGGTGGAAACCCCTTTGTCGTTTGTTGTATCTAATATCCCCCTGAACATCTTGACTCCTCTTCTTCGAGCCCCTCATCTACTCTTCTTCTACTTGGATCACAGTCTCTAAGTGAGCCGCTACCTTCAATAGAAAACCGTAATCCCTAATCATAGACCCGTCCACCTTGAAAATGAGCTCGGTCCTCAACCGCTTCTTGAACTCAATGCAGTGATGTTCTTTTGTCACTACAAGTTCCAATGCAAACCTCGACATAATAGTGAAAGTAACCTCAAACTCGACTACTGGCATGTTTCAATTCTTGAGCTTCAGAACTACTTCCTCAACTTCTTCCTTACTGTGGGTGGCAAAAACTTGTCCTAAAAAACATTGACAAAAGCCTTCCAAGTCACCCCAATGCGCCTTCACGCGTATTTTCATTGTTGACATGTATCTCCCTTAAGTTGGAAGGATGCCAAGGTCATCCTCAACTCGTCATCATTAATGCCAAGCATCTTAAATGTCTTTGTTATCTGCTCTAGCCACTCATCAGCCTTTAGTGGCTCCTTAGGATCCCTAATAAACTCACCTGGATTTGACCGGAAGAATTCCCTATTCAAAAACGATGGCGTCTCTACAACATGGGCCTGGACTTGATTCTCCGCCCTGAGAATATCCATGGATCCCTACAATGCTCTGGCCATTTCGTGAAATAAAGAGCCCATGGCTTGTTGACTTGTTGGCTCAGCCACGTTGGCCTGACCAACTCCCTCCTCCTAGTCTGGAATCTCATTTAGTATCAGCATTTCTTGCCGCCTAGGCCTGCCACGTCTATTACCACCACGTCTACATCTTGACATTCTAATAAAGGTAATACAATTGATTAGCATATTTATAAATGTGCCGAAACTAAGTCCCTCACGTTCTAATATGGTAGACAATAAGTAATTCAATCGACATAAGCACGAACGAACTTCCTTTCTAGATAATGATCGTTCCACAACATTGCCAGAGTTCCAGTTAAAAATAGCAGTGATCAAGTGCTCTTCTAACAAGACTTCTAGGAACTCATAGACCTAATCAATATCTTAGAAATTAAATCTCATACTCATCTAATCACATAAACATGTTATCACATAGCATACCAGGTCTACTTCTAATATTATTTAGCGAGATAAACCCATTGTGGTAAAAAATCACATCCCATGATCCCAAAGTATTCAATCCCGATAACTCTGATACCAAATTGCAATGCCCCGAAATAATAACAACAACTCATATCATAATATTCCGTAGAATGTGTAACTTGCGATATATTTAAGGTTTCATTGACACTCCTCAATCATACAAAAGATGACATATTCGTGCATACATTCATAAATCCTATATCCTGAATCTATAGCATATGACATGTGTACATGAATTGAAATAAATGGAGAATTAGGTAAGTTTATACTCAAATGGATACATCTTTCCAAGTCACTTGGGTATATCAAAAGTGAGTTAAACTCAATACAAATAAAGCTTAAGGATTGTAAAAAAAAAAAAAAAAAAAAAAAAAAAAAGGCCCTTGGCTCCAAGTCCTCCCAAGTTATGTTTTTTATGGAAGCATAACATCAATACCTAAAAGTTGTTTTCCACATAAGTGTAGACACCCCATTTTTGACCGACCTTAAGACTCAGACGTCACCGATTGAGCGCTCGGTGATGTTGCATATTGTGCTCGTTCAGAAGTCTCAGAGTTGCGGCCGTGCGCCCTGCCTCCGGACTTCCGAACCCTCTTCTGTGCCTTGCCTCGGTTTGCGAACCAGACTCGGTTTTCTCTGTTTTCTTTCCTGAGGGGAGGGAGAGGTCCCCGTAGACTATCTCTCAGTGGCCGTGGGCCACGTTTCGTGCCCGTAGGCCATTTTGCCCATTTCGGAGCCCGGTTCCCGGTTTTCGGAGCCGTCAGGCCGTGTGCCTCGGTTCGGGACCGTCCAACCATCTTCGATTCCTCCGATTTTTGGCATACATCTTATTTACTCCCTTTCGAGGGACACTGGGGTCTTAGATACCCATTTCGTGGCCAAACACCACTTTCGGTGCTTAACGGCCGGTTTCGGGATCCCGAACTGCGTGTTTTGGCCCCCGAGCATTCGTTTTGCATCGGTTTTTGTTCATTTTTTGCAGGTACCTCTGTTTTATCACCAAGAAGATCACTGGAGGGTGGGAGGACAGCAATTGTCTCAGAAAACCAGTTTCGCTCCTCCGGCGTCCGTTTTGCTCACTTCCGGGCTAATGTCGAACACCCTAGGGATATTTTCTTCGAGCCGAGACTACATATTTGTGATGAGGGGACATGGGAGGACCCTAAAAGGTGGTGGTCGGCCAGTAATTGTTATTTTCATTTTTGAGCCTCTCTTTCAAGTTGAATGTTGTGCCTCCTGTTTCAGAGTTGACAAATTCCAACCATGGGGTCTTGTTCTACACACCTGGGAGGACACCAAAATATGGTGGCCGGCCATTAATTGTTCACTTCATTTTTGGCCATGGCCGGCCGGCCATGGGGAGTGGCTGGCCGACCAGTGGAGTGGCCGGCCGGCCATCTTCAAGAAAAGCACCTGGCCGGCCTGCTTCCTGCTTTTGACCACTTTACAGCTGTCCAGCGGTTTTTCCAAATATCTTTTGCCTCCGAGGGATATTTTGGGAGGGAAAGCTTGGATGCATTTCCCTCCCTTTTACACCCCTTTCTTGCCCATTTAAGGGGCTGACCTCCTTCTTTGTTAGGGTTAGCAACTTTCTTCTGAAGAGCATATCTCCCATTGCCTCCATTTCCCTCTCCAAAAGCTCCAAAAACCTTCAAGTTTCTAGCCCACTTGTTCATCAACCCTAAGCTTCACCATCACCACCTCCATTCCAGCATCAAAGGAGGATTTTTCAGACGCTAAGAAGCAACAAATTGAAGCCAAGAAGCAACAAAAGCTTGATCTTCAAGGGTAAGTCACTATTTCCCCCTTTTGAGCACATTTTTGCATCAATTCTTTACCCTACTTGCTCTCTGTTTTGGGCTCCGAACCCTACTGATTTTAGGCTTATTTTGAGCCCCTCTACAACATTTTAGAAGGGCTCAACCTTGTTTGGCACCTCTATGATGCACCTCTTTCAATATCACTCTTTGTGCCAATATTTTGCATGCTTTGTTTGGATTATGAGTGATTCATTTTAGAGCCTGATATAAACTGTGGGCCTCTTTTGAGCCCCTCTTCAACATTGAAGAAGGGCTCAACCATGTTTGGTGGTTCTATCATGCACTTGTTTTGTAATTCTTCCAATTTACCGTAAAATTGCATGGTTTCTTCAGCCTATTTGAAGTCTGATTTTGAGCATGCCATTAACTGAGATTGAGCTTATTTTAGGTCCCTCTACAACATTGTAGAAGGGATCAATCTTGTTTGGGGCCTCCATGTATGGCCTCTCTTTGTACCTCTCTTTGGCCCCATTTTGCATGTCTTTTTTAAGCTTATTTGGCTTCTGATTTCAGCCTTCATCAGGCCTGAAAAGAGCCTTATTTTTGCCTTTTTGTCATGTTTTGTTAAGGGTCTTATGCTATTTGGTGAATAATTTTGGTACTTCATGTTATACCCTCTTATACCCCCTTATTTTTGCATACCTTGCTAGCTCATCATGCTTCTGTTTTTGAGCCTTCATCAGGCTTTGAAAGAGTCTTAAAATAACTCATTCTTCATGTTTTGTTAAGGGTCTTAGGCTGTTTGGTGCATCCTTTTGATACCTCATGTTATAGCCTTTGTTGGCTCATATTTTGCATGCTATTTTGAGCATATCTACATACTGAATTGGGGAATGTCATCTCTTGTAAATGTGCATATTTTTAGTCCCTCTTTAATGTTGTAGAACAGTTTTTTTCAGTTTGGGCATTGTACATATCACTTGTTTCATTGTTCCCCTCTTTTCCCCCATTTTTGCATGCTACTTTGCCATACTTGTGGCTGTTGTTTGGCCCTGCTTTGTACTGAAAAAATGCTAGTTTAGGGACTGCCTAGCATCTGTCTTTACACTTCATATCCATATTGTGCATGTTAGGCATAGCTGCAAGTCATTTCGGGTGCTTAGCATAGCATTTCGGGCATCGGGTGTAATTTTGCTATAATTCGGGGGCTGTTTTTGCATTATTTTGGCTGTTGAAATTTGCATTTTCCATATGCCATATGCCACATCTCATTTGTATACCATTTTAATGATTTATGCCATCGTCTCGGTTTGCGTGCCCGTGTGCACGCATTTCGAGGCACTTCATTTTCATCTCTCGGCCTCTTATGTGAGTGTGGCTGAGGCCCTCTCATGTTAGTGTAAGCCCAATTTGCATTATGTATGTCATTTCATTTCGTATGACATTGCCTCGGTTCACGTGCCCGCGTACACGCATTTCGAGGCATCTCATTTTCATCTCTAGGCCTCTTATGTGAGTGTGGCTGAGGCCCTCTCATGTTAGTGTAAGCCCAATTTTCATTTTCCATGTCATTTGCATTGCGTATGAGTGTGGCTGAGGCCTCGGTTTGCGTGCCCGTGTGCACGCATTTCGAGGCACTTCTTTTTTATCCGACGGCATCTTATGTGAGTGCAGGTGAGGTCCTCTCATATTAGTGTAAGCCCGATTTTGCATTTTCATGCCTTTATATCATCGCCTCGGTTCGCGTGCCCGTGTGCACGCATTTCGAGGCGCATCTTTTTCATCTCACGGCCTCTTATGTGAGTGTGGCTGAGGCCCTCTCATGTTAGTGTAAGCCCAATTTGCATTTGGAGTGCCATTTCATGCTTTAGTACCATTGCCTCGGCTTGCGTGCCTGTGTGCACGCATTGCGAGGCACTTCATTTTTATCCGACGGCTTCTTATGTGAGTATAGCTGAGGCTCATTCATCTTAGTGTAAGTCCATTTTGCATTTTGTATGTCATTTTAGCATCATTGCATTCCGAATGCTATTGCCTCGGTTTGCGTGCCCGTGTGCACGCATTTCGAGGCACTTCACTTTTCATCTATTGGCCTCCTGTGTGAGTGTGGTTGAGGCTCCACTCATGTTGGTATAAGCCCATATTACATTGTCATGCCATTTTTAGTCTCATTATATCGCGTGTGTCATTACCTCGGTTTGCGTGCCTGTGTGCACGCATTTCGAGGCATCTCATTTTCATCTGCATTGTGCATACTAGGTTGTATCTTAGGTTGCATTCATGCATATCATGCATATTGCATCGTGTTCGGGATAAGAGTTAGCCCGGGCACGGGAAACGAGGCACGTTTCGTACTCCGAGTGACGGAACGGGTCTCAATTCCCAAGTCACCGACACTCCGGATTACCCATGATGGAGTTAGGTTTTGTTGTAGCATTCATGTGCATTCATCCTATATTGAGTTGTGCAATTCGGCTCCTCGGCCATCATGCATCGGTATGCGTGATTGGTGGCACGAGGATCGAGGCATGCATATATTTGTGAAATACATTGCTATGCCCCTTTCCTGCTCTCTGTTGCAGCAAAATGAAGAATCAGCAACTTTCCGGGACTTGGCACGCATTTCGAGAAACATTGCAAACAGAGGGCTAATTGGGGCATCCCAATGGATTTCCGCACAAAGCAGCCCAAACATGCATCATTCATCAGAATCGAGGCAGTCCCTGGCTTGCATGCCAGTTTACAGTTTTTCTTAGTTAATTTGTCAATTAATTAGGAATCTGTATTATTTCGGACTGTATTATTCTTTTATTCGGACTGTATTATTTATTCGGACCCTCTGCGCGAGGGCAATGCTATAATAACTGTGGGTGTGTGTGATGTATGTCTTCCAACCCCCATTTCTTTCTCCCTTTTATTTATCTGCTTATGAGGGTAGATTAGGGCATATTTCAATTAGCATACAGTATGACAGCATGTTTGCATCATTCATCTGTTTTGCATGCACCGGGCTCGGCGCATCATACAAACTGCATCGTATTTCAATTCCAAGTTGAATACATGTTAGTTGTAGCATTTCACATACCATGTTTAGAATAGCCGAGCCTGCTATAGTTGCATTTTGCATGTGTTGCATTAGGCATTTTAGCATATTTAGGATTCATGCATGATTTCTAACCGGTTCCTGTTCTGGCTTGGAGTACTCGGTAAGTTTTATACTTTAGCATCCTTGCATGCGTGTGAGTGTTGCCATGATAGCATGCTTGCCATGAGGCTATATACTTATGTGATATAACTGCCTTGAATGCCTGTGGGTGGAGGTTGAGTTATTTGAATTGGGACAATGCATTGACTGTTTGTTTTAAGCCCACTAGATAGTGGCAACATCACTATTTTCTAAGCCCACCTGAGGGTGGCAAATCCGCATTTTAGCCTACCTGCGGGTAGCACCATCACACCATTTTCAAACAAACAAACATGAAATGTTTTGTTCCAATACAGACGACCCAGTCTATACTTGTTTGCTGCGAGCATCACATAGTAACCTAGGCTAATAACCGGAATAAGAGCATACAATGTTTTCAAAAGCAGATATCATGGTTAGTAGAGGCCGGTCTTTGACCGGGCGAGCGGGGGTGCTCACGATGTGACCTTCCCCAATCGTACACAAGTTCCCGAGCCAACTTTGGTGATGACGGACACGTGGCCTTTGGCACCGAGTTAGGGTTTCCTAAATTTCCCATTTAAAAAATATTTAGGTGGCGACTCTGTATCTGGCAAAGCAGTCCATGTTTGGCACTTCTTTCAAAAAAATCTGTTTTCAAAACAATTTGCCGGATTTGGACTCTTTGGTTCAAGATTAAGAACCGTGACATTTGAGTCCTTCGAACTGTAGTGACCCAATATCGAACCAGAACCGGGGGGGGGGGGGACTCGCACTCCTTTTCCCCGGGATGCGTTCGGGGACGCCTACAGTTTCTGGCGACTCCGCTGGGGATTTAGAGAACTTGACTCGAACTCATGATATCTGGTTTTGACTACACTTGTGTGTTTCTTTGCATTGCATTTGCATTGGTGCGCCTAGGACACCGTGTTTGCCATATGCCATTCTCGAACGATTTGCCGGAGGCTTGTCTTGTCAAGGCATGACCATAAGGCTGATCGGCTCTGGGCTCTGACAGCATGGGAACACAAACCCCGGTTTTACCGGGGCACCCTTTTCGACCATTCGACCTAGTGCATATTCGGATCCATAGTGACCATTCCAAACTAGGACAGGTTGCTTACCCGTTTATAGGTTGTTTGAAGCCGCTGTGTGCGTAGTGAAACCCTAGCTCCTGACAAAATAGGACAGGGCAACCCTACCCCAACATAGGGGTGTTTTGGCTCTCACTTATCTGTTATGTGCTTGTTAGAGTGTGCCTCTACAGGGAATGCATGTATCAGTTTGCGAGTTTGAGCATCAGGCCTGCGGGGCACCAATTCAGTATTTTGGGTATCAGGCCTACGGGCATCAGTATTTGGTGGAATCAGTTTTACCTGAGGGTATCAGCTTACAGGCGAAATTTTGGGGGCAGAATTCAGTAGAGAGCACACTCATTCGGTTTTGTTCGTATCTGTTCTGGTGAAATTGGGCTGAGATGCTGTCCGTTTTCTCTTTTGCTAGGTAGTCCTGGAAACCATAGCTTCAGAAGGCTCCGAAATCCCCCGGGTCCATTGGACTAGTGCTGATAGACTTTGTTAGGTCAGAGATTCAATTCAAGGGCAACTAGTGTTCTTTCGCTGAGGCAAGGCAAAGAAAGGCCAGACAGGGCTCATTGGTTCATCTGATCCGACAGTCACCAGTCACATCATCAGCAGACCCGTGATGGCACAGGGTTCGGAAGAATTTGTGGCCATAACAGCAGCGCTAAATCAGGGAACTACAATGCAGGACAAGACTAGCGCTAAAACGCAATGCCCATCTGGGGCATCTGCTCCGTATCCAGCTTCAAGACCCCAGCCGAACTTTGACCCACTTCTGCCAGCTGAAGATTTGCAGGGCCCAGATCCCCAAGAAAGGTTGACTCAAGCTCGAGTTTTCACACCCCTGGTGCAGCCTATTGAGAGGCTTCGTCCCTCTGATGTCAATGAATTCAGTTCGACTGCAGTGAAAATTGCAAACCTTGAGAAGCAATTCAAAAGGGCATAGGGCCTTAGCCCTATTCACGACATCGAGGATGGGTCCACCGAGGTTGCCGTAAGACTCCCAGTCAAGAGTACCAATGCTGGCGGTAGCACTGTTTCCCAACCTACTAAAGTCAACACAGTTGCCATAGCCGACCCTTTTGCCAAGGCCAGCCTACAAATAGCTAGCCCAGCCCGAGCTCAGGGTAGATTTTTCACCCCCCCTCCATATGAGCCTAACCAGCGCATTCAAACTCCTGAGGGAAAGAGGGCATCTCAAACCCCTTAATCCTCAACCTTTGCCAAATCCACTTCCTACCAAACATAACCCAAGCAAATACTGTGTATATCATCAACAGCGCGGCCATGGCACCGATGGTTGCTACCCGCTTTCGTCATGAGATCCAGAATCTCATTGACAACCGGACAATAGTTCCACCTCAAAACCCCAAGGACCAAGTACCTCATCCACATCTTAACTTCAGCCATACACTGCCACCCCACCTATAACCCCAGCATATACCCCCCGACCCATATACCCAAGCCCGAGATGTTTATCCCAGAAAGCATGGCCTTAAGCACGATAGATGCACTTGAACCCCAATCATCTCAAACCCGTGAACCCACTACTTCTGAGCTGGGGAGCATGATTGAAGATCTTCAGAGAACAGTGGCAGATTTAACCTTTGGAGTTTTGGCTCCATCATCAACCACATCGCCTACCAGGGAGTTCATGTCAAAACGCTCCCTAATCTTGGGACGGGCTGCATTGGAAGAAGGCGAATCTCTTAGCAAAGTGGAGGCAGGTGGTAAGAACAAGGTAGGGGCGGGCATGGATCCCCATGAACATCTTCTGGTCGCTGTTGAGGCTTTGAAAGCCGAGGGACTGAACAAAGAGCAAGTCCTCGCAGTTGTTGCAAAAGCTGTGGATGACACTTTCGCCACTCAAGTTAGGGGCAGTTTGAATCAAGAGGCAAGCCGAGAAAAGGGCCGTTGTACCAGAAATGATCCTGTTAGCTCTAACCCTCCGCTCGGAAGAGATCAGCAAACCAGGCCAACACCTGCCAATCCCTTCGCTGGTGCGCCCAGCAGAAATCCACAAACCTCGAAGTATCTACCCCGAGGACAGAGGATCTTCCATGCCCTCTATATGCCTTTGTCCAGGGCTCTCCAAATTCTTGTTGAACAAGGCCATCTCAAACCGTTAGAGCAACGGCCTCTACCCGATCCTCTCCCTCCAAAGCATGACCCGACTAAGTACTGTGCTTTCCATCAACAAACCGATCATGACACCGACAGTTGCATCCGTCTTTGCCACGAGATACAAAATTTGATTGACAACGGGGTCATCCCCGCACCAGGTCCTGCAAAGTCTATCGGCACTTGATCAGTGAACTTGTGGGGAATAATATGATGTGATCAGGGGATGAACCACCTGCGGATGGCACTCAATTTACTCCAGACGTGGGAATGGCACGCAATGTTTTGAGCAATGTGCAAATACCAGTTTTTGTGCTTTCTGACTTGGGTATTGGGTCAGTTTTGTTGTTTTGTCTTGAGTCTGTCTTTCTGTTTTGACTCAATCCCTTTTGTTTTGGGTCTGTCTTGTTGTATCGAGTCAGTCCTGTTGTATAGGAGTCGGGTGATTCCGGGGGGTGTTACCTCGGGTATCACCATTTTGTTTTTGCATTTGTCTTTTCGTTTTGTTTTGAGTCTGTTTCTGCCAGGGAGCCAGTTATGCCAACAGATTTTGAATGAAACAGTAGTGATTTCCACACTCTCACATTTGCTTCTGCCGTGTGCTAGTTGTGCCGGGATTTGAATGAAATGGCAGTGCATTCCACCTGCTCTCTTGTGCCTTGAAGTCATTGTAATGACCTAAGTTTTTCAAAACTTTTTGAATACTGCGGTGAAAACGAAGAGGAAGGAATTCCTCGGGATTTGCAAAACTTTGATCAATTGAGAGAAAGAGAGGCGTGCTAAGCCCTTAATGAATGAAATCATGCTTGTTGGAGTGAGTACTGAGAAGGACCCTGGCTTGATCCAGACTGGTTTCACACTATCTTCAGCGCGAGCGATTTGTCGCTTTCTTAAAAATTTTCAAAAACAAAATGTTTTGCGCGGTCCTGCGAAGACCTTTGTGGAATCGCTCTTGAGATTGTGCAGCTTAGGATCGCTCTCAGCCTCGAGACTCAACCCCTTTGCTTCCAAGCCTTGAACTTGAATTCAGAAGGTTCAACGGTCAACTACGATGTGAGGCCTGTGCGGCCAGATTTGAAGCAGCCCTCGAACAAGAGGCCAGGAAAGTCGGATCAAGAAGATCAGAAGATCAGAAGAAGCTTGCAAAGCTAGAACAGAAGTACCCTTCAAACTAGGGGCAAAGATGTCAGACATGCTCGAAGAGCTGAAGATGAGTCCTCTTGCAAATCAACAGCCACTCTCCTGGGTATGGATGGCTTCAAAACCCTACAACCATTTGGCATGGACCAAGCTACACTTTTACCCTTGAGAGGCTCGCTGGGCTGAAAACCCGGAAGGGCGACCCAGGCAAAAGTTAGAGCAAGAAAAGATATATACAAAAAGCAAAAAGAAAAAAAAGAGAAAAAAAGAAAAAAGAAAAGCAAAAAAACAAAAAAAAAAAAGAAAAAAAGAAGAAAAGAAAAAAAGAGAAGAAAAGAATTGAAAAGAGAAAGAAAGAAAGACAAAGCTCGCAAGGTTGAAAACCTGCAACAGGCGCCTTGGCAAAAGTTAGAGCATAAAAAGGAGAGGTTAAATACCCGAGTGTACCTTGACCCCGAACTACGTAAGGCTTGATTCCCATCTTTGGGATACGTAGGCAACTTCATTCTGAAGTCCAGCCATAAAACACTTCCAAATCAAGTGTGTCCATGTAATGGTTTTGACCATCCTTGCCTCTTCTATATCCGAGAGTTCGATTGCAATCATCGCTCTGAGGACTGACTACAATGCGCTGCGGTGCCTTTCAAACGAGGGGCAACTTTCCGTTGCCATTCAATGCGCTGCGGTGTCTTTCAAACAAGGGGCAACTTTTCGTTGCCATTCAATGCGCTGCAGTGCCGTTCAAACAAGGGGTAACTTTCCGTCGCCATGCAGCTCTCTTCAAGCACGGGGCAGTTTTCCCTTGGATCCGAGGTTGTGCATATCAGGAGTAAGTTTCATGCTCGTTGAGCAAGTGGCCGTGTGCAAAAATAGTTTTTGAGAATTTTTACTGAGGTTGACTATTTTCTCGAAAATTGTTCCATCTTTTCCAAAAACTGGACCATTTCTTGGACCCAAAAAAGGAAAATTTTCAGTGCTCATAGCCTGACTTGCGTGATTTCAAATCAAAAATTGAACAAGCATGTTAATCTAACCCTAATGTTGGTCAAAATTGTTTTAGTAGAAAGCAAAAACAAAAAATAGTCAAAACGATGAACTAGGGGCACAGTGGAGTCAGGTGTTCTGTCTTTTCCCCCGTTATCAATGCATTTGCCAAGAAGGGCACTCTACATGCCAAGAAAAAGGGCACAATTGAAGCTAACAACAAAGTGCTGAAGGCTCTCTCACCCTCCAAGCAGCGAGGTATCGAGCCAAGTGCAAAGCACGAACGGGAATGGATCAAGATATTCCACTCCCTCATCTTGACAGATCTGATCACGTCCAAGCTCCCCGGCAGAGCATCATCAACCGGTGTCAGCTGCAGATTCGCTACACACTCATTTGTAGCACAACCCCTCTGTGGGAGGAATTCACTAGCTGCATGCAGAAGAAGAAGAATCTGGTAGAATACCGGGGGCAAAAGCCCACAACTTTCTGCTTATCCATCAACCACCCAGGGGAGGGATTGAAAAATGAGAGATTGAAGAATAGAGAGATGTGCGATGAGAAAAAAAAAAAGTGAGAAAAGGGCTTTTTCAGAAAACTAGAGATTGAGTGCCAAGTGATGTGAGAATCACAAGTGAGAAAGGGTGGGAAACACTACCCGGTGAAACAGGCTCCCTGTGCACGTCTGAGTGTCGTGTCTTTTCGTTTGTCTCATTTCATCCCGACCGTGTCCTGTTGTGTTTAGGTCGTTTACCTTTTGTTTTTCTGTGTTGAGTTGTTTTGGCTGTGGTCAGCTGTAGGCTTAATACCCGGTTGAGAATCCTTTTCTCATTTTCAAAAAAATAAAATCGTTTTGTGCTATGAGTGCCGTGCCGTTCTCCACATTTGTGCAAAACAGAATTTGTTCTTTCAGAAAACCGCAGGGTTCAACCCAGGTCATATGAGAACAGTGAAACCAGGACCTATCTAAAGCTATGAGTTTCGGGCTGCAAAGCAAAAGCAAAAGAGGAAAATATCGAGCATCTGAGTTTGTTCCAACTTCAGTAAGTTCCGAGACTATATTCCGTGTGTACCTCTTCAGGTCTTTCCAATGCTCTGAAGTATGAGTGTGCCTCTACCTCAAGCTCGAGATCAAGTCTACTTCAAGCTAGAATGGTGATCAGAAATGCTCTCTCTGAATACCAGCCCCTGCCAGATGCATCTTGGCCGTGTTTGCGATGAGTTCCTAGGAGACCAACTGCGACGGTGGAAATTAGAGTTCGAATGGCTGTTGCCTAGAACGCAAAGGTTCGGGATTTCCGAGACTAAAGTCTGGTTTAAATACCTAGAGGCGTGCCCTCGGCTTGAAATCTGTATGGAAGCCCCATAGGTTGAGATAGCGTGTATGCACCTCAATTCTGGATACTGAACCAACCTAGTCTGTCACCCCCGTTGGAGAATAGGGAAAGTTGTGAGTATGATCAGGAAGACAAGCGGCAGCCGTGGCTCCTACATGCAGATATTGTTACTTGTTAGCATTCCAAAGCCTTTGTACTGTGAGTTCAAGGTAAAGTGTTCGAAGAGCACGAGAGGAGATCCCCATCAGAGTAGAGCGGCTCACCGCCACTCACCTCATGAGGTGCTTTCTAAAGCGCCGCTTTGTCCATTTATTGCTTTCCTTAAGCATCATGCATTGTAATGCATTGTACCTGTTAAGTTTCTTTCTCAGTCATGCACGATATTGTATGTACGGTTCATTCAAAGAAGTTCCGTTTGAGATCATTCACTTAGTGTATCAATCACACTTCATTCACTTAGTGTATCAATCACACTTTATTTGCTTCACTCAGTGTATCTAACACACTTCATTTGCTTAAGTGCATCTATCACACTTTGTGTTCGCTTTTAGTGTATCTATCACACACATTCTCACTTAAGTGCATCTATCACACTTTGTGTTCGCTTTTAGTGTATCTATCACACACATTCTCACTTAAGTGCATCTATCACACTTTGTGTTCACCTTTAGTGTATCCATCACACTTATTCACTTAGTGCGTCTATCACACTTTGTGTTCACATTCAGTATATCAATCATACTTTGTTCACTTAGTGCATCTATCACACTTTGTGCTTGTCTTTCGTGCATCCATCACACTTTGCTCACTTCACCCTTTGTACATCAATTACACTTTGCTCAAATAGTGTACCTATCACACACTCACTTTGCCTACTTTGTGTATCGATCACACACACTCACACCATTGTTTTCCCGGTTAAAACCTTCCCTCTCTCCGTATGAAATACGTTGAGATACGCCTGTTGGTTACACCATTGTTTTCCCGGTTAAAACCTTCCCTCTCTCCGTATGAAATACGTTGAGATACGCCTGTTGGTTACACCATTGTTTCCCCGGTTAAAACCTTCCCTCTCTCCGTATGAAATACGTTGAGATACGCCTGTTGGTTACACCATTGTTTTCCCGGTTAAAACCTTCCCTCTCTCCGTATGAAATACGTTGAGATACGCCTGTTGGTTACACCATTGTTTACCCGGTTTCTACCTTTTCCTCTCTTGCGTGTGATACGCTGAGAGACGACCCTTTCCTCTCTTGCATGTGATATGCTAAGAGGTTCACCTTTCTTCTCTTGCGTGTGATACGCTGAGAAACTTACATTCCCTCTCTTGCGTGTGATACGCTGAGAGGTTTACCTTCTCCCTCTCTTGTGTGTGATACGCAGAGAGATGTCTTGTGCGAGACTACGGGTATTCTCGGTAGTCGCTTTTAGCCTTCTCCGCGTGAGACGCAGTGAGCATTTCATTTTTTTTTTATTTTTTTTATTTTTTTTTTTTTTTTGCATCCTTTATGCACAAGATGTAATTTGTCTCGAGTTTACTTCTTGCCTAGCTTTCGCTTAAAATGTTGCATTTATTTTGCATATTTGCTTCATTACAGCTCTCTTTGCATGATCATGAGTGATAACCGGTTTCGCGTAGCGTGTAAGTCCAATTTTCAAACCGGCTTCGCGTAGCGTGTAAGTCCAATTATCAAAATCTCCCTGCATATCATTTTGCATTTTGCCCCTGCCTGCGGGCATGCCTGCGGGCACACATATCTCTGTTTATCTTGTATGATTGTCTAAGTCTTCGGCCTTGTCAAAAATGGGTCGTCTCTGGGCTTTGACATTCACTCCCGTCACTTGTGACTTCCGAGTTCTGTCAAAGAGGGGCAACTGTAGACACCCCATTTTTGACCGACGTTAAGACTCAGACGTCACCGATTGAGCGCTCGGTGATGTTGCATATTGTGCTCGTTCAGAAGTCTCAGAGTCACGGCCGTGCGCCCTGCCTCCAGACTTCCGAACCCTCTTCTGTGCCTTGCCTCGGTTTGCGAACCAGACTCGGTTTTCTCTGTTTTCTTTCCTGAGGGGAGGGAGAGGTCCCGTAGACTATCTCTCAGTGGCCGTGGGCCACGTTTCGTGCCCGTAGGCCATTTTGCCCATTTCGGAGCCCGGTTCCCGGTTTTCGGAGCCGTCAGGCCGTGTGCCTCGGTTCGGGACCGTCCAACCATCTTCGATTCCTCTGGTTTTTGGCATACATCTTATTTACTCCCCTTTCGAGGGACACTGGGGTCTTAGATACCCATTTCGTGGCCAAACACAACTTTCGGTGCTTAACAGCCGGTTTTCGGGATCCCGAACTGCGTGTTTTGGCCCCCGAGCATTCGTTTTGCATCGGTTTTTGTTCATTTTTGGCAGGTACCTCTGTTTTATCACCAGGAAGATCACTGGAGGGTGGGAGGACAGCAATTGTCTCAGAAAACCAGTTTCGCTCCTCCGGCGTCCGTTTTGCTCACTTCCGGGCTAATGTCGAACACCCTAGGGATATTTTCTTCGAGCCGAGACTACATATTTGTGATGAGGGGACATGGGAGGACCCTAAAAGGTGGTGGTCGGCCAGTAATTGTTATTTTCATTTTTGAGCCTCTCTTTCAAGTTGAATATTGTGCCTCCTGTTTCAGAGTTGACAAATTCCAACCATGGGGTCTTGTTCTACACACCTGGGAGGACACCAAAATATGGTGGCCGGCCATTAATTGTTCACTTCATTTTTGGCCATGGCCGGCCGGCCATGGGGAGTGGCTGGGCCGACCAGTGGAGTGGCCAGCCGGCCATCTTCAAGAAAAGCACCTGGCCGGCCTGCTTCCTGCTTTTGACGACTTTACAGCTGTCCAGCTGTTTTTCCAAATATCTTTTGCCTCCGAGGGATATTTTGGGAGGGAAAGCTGGATGCATTTCCCTCCCTTTTACACCCCTTTCTTGCCCATTTAAGGGGCTGACCTCCTTCTTTGTTAGGGTTAGCAACTTTCTTCTCAAGAGCATATCTCCCATTGCCTCCATTTCCCTCTCCAAAAGCTCCAAAAACCTTCAAGTTTCTAGCCCACTTGTTCATCAACCCTAAGCTTCACCATCACCACCTCCATTCCAGCATCAAAGGAGGATTTTCCAGAGGCTAAGAAGCAACAAATTGAAGCCAAGAAGCAACAAAAGCTTGATCTTCAAGGGTAAGTCACTATTTCCCCCTTTTGAGCACATTTTTGCATCAATTCTTTACCCTACTTGCTCTCTGTTTTGGGCTCCGAACCCTACTGATTTTAGGCTTATTTTGAGCCCCTCTACAACATTTTAGAAGGGCTCAACCTTGTTTGGCACCTCTATGATGCACCTCTTTCAATATCACTCTTTGTGCCAATATTTTGCATGCTTTGTTGGATTATGAGTGATTCATTTTAGAGCCTGATATAAACTGTGAGTGGGCCTCTTTTGAGCCCCTCTTCAACATTGAAGAAGGGCTCAACCATGTTTGGTGGTTCTATCATGCACTTGTTTTGTAATTCTTCCAATTTACCGTAAAATTGCATGGTTTCTTCAGCCTATTTGAAGTCTGATTTTGAGCATGCCATTAACTGAGATTGAGCTTATTTTAGGTCCCTCTACAACATTGTAGAAGGGATAAATCTTGTTTGGGGCCTCCATGTATGGCCTCTCTTTGTATCTCTCTTTGGCCCCATTTTGCATGTCTTTTTTAAGCTTATTTGGCTTCTGATTTCAGCCTTCATCAGGCCTGAAAAGAGCCTTATTTTTGCCTTTTTGTCATGTTTTGTTAAGGGTCTTATGCTATTTGGTGAATAATTTTGGTACTTCATGTTATACCCTCTTATACCCCCTTATTTTTGCATGCCTTGCTAGCTCATCATGCTTCTGTTTTTGAGCCTTCATCAGGCTTTGAAAGAGTCTTAAAATAACTCATTCTTCATGTTTTGTTAAGGGTCTTAGGCTGTTTGGTGCATCCTTTTGATACCTCATGTTATAGCCTTTGTTGGCTCATATTTTGCATGCTATTTTGAGCATATCTACATACTGAATTGGGGAATGTCATCTCTTGTAAATGTGCATATTTTTAGTCCCTCTTTAATGTTGTAGAACTGTTTTTTTCAGTTGGGGCATTGTACATATCACTTGTTTCATTGTTCCCCTCTTTTCCCCCATTTTTGCATGCTACTTTGCCATACTCGTGGCTGTTGTTTGGCCCTGCTTTGTACTGGAAAAATGCTAGTTTAGGGACTGCCTAGCATCTGTCTTTACACTTCATATCCATATTGTGCATGTTAGGCATAGCTGCAAGTCATTTCGGGTGCTTAGCATAGCATTTCGGGCATCGGGTGTAATTTTGCTATAATTCGGGGGCTGTTTTTGCATTATTTTGGCTGCTGAAATTTGCATTTTCCATATGCCATATGCCACATCTCATTTGTATACCATTTTCATGATTTATGCCATCGTCTCGGTTTGCGTGCCCGTGTGCACGCATTTCGAGGCACTTCATTTTCATCTCTCGGCCTCTTATGTGAGTGTGGCTGAGGCCCTCTCATGTTAGTGTAAGCCCAATTTGCCTTATGTATGTCATTTCATTTCGTATGACATTGCCTCGGTTCGCGTGCCCGCGTGCACGCATTTCGAGGCATCTCATTTTCATCTCTAGGCCTCTTATGTGAGTGTGGCTGAGGCCCTCTCATGTTAGTGTAAGCCCAATTTGCATTTTCCATGTCATTTGCATTGCGTATGCCACCGCCTCGGTTTGCGTGCCCGTGTGCACGCATTTCGAGGCACTTCTTTTTTATCCGACGGCATCTTATGTGAGTGCAGCTGAGGTCCTCTCATATTAGTGTAAGCCCGATTTTGCATTTTCATGCCTTTATATCATCGCCTCGGTTCGCGTGCCCGTGTGCACGCATTTCGAGGCGCATCTTTTTCATCTCACGGCCTCTTTTGTGAGTGTGGCTGAGGCCCTCTCATGTTAGTGTAAGCCCAATTTGCATTTGGAGTGCCATTTCATGCTTTAGTACCATTGCCTCGGCTTGCGTGCCTGTGTGCACGCATTTCGAGGCACTTCATTTTTATCCGACGGCTTCTTATGTGAGTATAGCTGAGGCTCATTCATGTTAGTGTAAGTCCATTTTGCATTTTGTATGTCATTTTAACATCATTGCATTCTGAATGCTATTGCCTCGGTTTGCGTGCCCGTGTGCACGCATTTCGAGGCACTTCACTTTTCATCTATTGGCCTCCTGTGTGAGTGTGGCTGAGGCTCACTCATGTTGGTATAAGCCCATATTACATTGTCATGCCATTTTTAGTCTCATTATATCGCGTGTGTCATTACCTCGGTTTGCGTGCCTGTGTGCACGCATTTCGAGGCATCTCATTTTCATTTGCATTGTGCATACTAGGTTGTATCTTAGGTTGCATTCATGCATATCATGCATATTGCATCGTGTTCGGGATAGGAGTTAGCCCGGGCACGGGAAACGAGGCACGTTTCGTACTCCGAGTGACGGAACGGGTCTCAATTCCCAAGTCACCGACACTCCGGATTACCCATGATGGAGTTAGGTTTTGTTGTAGCATTCATGTGCATTCATCCTATATTGAGTTGTGCAATTCGGCTCCTCGGCCATCATGTATCGGTATGCGTGATTGGTGGCACGAGGATCGAGGCATGCATATATTTGTGAAATACATTGCTATGCCCCTTTCCTGCTCTCTGTTGCAGCAAAATGAAGAATCAACAACTTTCCGGGACTTGGCACGCATTTCGAGAAACATTGCAAACAGAGGCTAATTGGGGCATCCCAATGGATTTCCGCACAAAGCAGCCCAAACATGCATCATTCATCAGAATCGAGGCAGTCCCTGGCTTGCATGCCAGTTTACAGTTTTTCTTAGTTAATTTGTCAATTAATTAGGAATCTGTATTATTTCGGACTGTATTATTCTTTTATTCGGACTGTATTATTTATTCGGACCCTCTGCGCGAGGGCAATGCTGTAATAAGTGTGGGTGTGTGTGATGTATGTCTTCCAACCCCCATTTCTTTCTCCCTTTTATTTATCTGCTTATGATGGTAGATTAGGGCATATTTCAATTAGCATACAGTATGACAGCATGTTTGCATCATTCATCTGTTTTGCATGCACCGGGCTCGGCGCATCATACAAACTGCATCGTATTTCAATTCCAAGTTGAATACATGTTAGTTGTAGCATTTCACATACCATGTTTAGAATAGCCGAGCCTGCTATAGTTGCATTTTGCATGTGTTGCATTAGGCATTTTAGCATATTTAGGATTCATGCATGATTTCTAACCGGTTCCTGTTCTGGCTTGGAGTACTCGGTAAGTTTTATACTTTAGCATCCTTGCATGCGTGTGAGTGTTGCCATGATAGCATGCTTGCCATGAGGCTATATACTTATGTGATATAACTGCCTTGAATGCCTGTGGGTGGAGGTTGAGTTATTTGAATTGGGACAATGCATTGACTGTTTGTTTTAAGCCCACTAGATAGTGGCAACATCACTATTTTCTAAGCCCACCTGAGGGTGGCAAATCCGCATTTTAGCCTACCTGCGGGTAGCACCATCACACCATTTTCAAACAAACAAACATGAAATGTTTTGTTCCAATACAGACGACCCAGTCTATACTTGTTTGCTGCGAGCATCACATAGTAACCTAGGCTAATAACCGGAATAAGAGCATACAATGTTTTCAAAAGCAGATATCATGGTTAGTAGAGGCCGGTCTTTGACCGGGCGAGCGGGGGTGTTCACGATGTGACCTTCCCCAATCGTACCCAAGTTCCCGAGCCAACTTTGGTGATGACGGACACGTGGCCTTTGGCACCGAGTTAGGGTTTCCTAAATTTCCCATTTAAAAAATATTTAGGTGGCGACTCTGTATCTGGCAAAGCAGTCCATGTTTGGCACTTCTTTCAAAAAAATCTGTTTTCAAAACGATTTGCCGGATTTGGACTCTTTGGTTCAAGATTAAGAACCGTGACATTTGAGTCCTTCGAACTGTAGTGACCCAATATCGAACCAGAACGGGGGGGGAGGACTCGCACTCCTTTTCCCCGGGATGCGTTCGGGGACGTCTACAATAAGGCGAGCTAAGCTTAGTAGAGATACTTTAACACAATGTTTAAAACTTAACACAGTGATGAGGTGAATGCATATGCATGTCATTTGTGAAACATTTTACATTTCCATCTCAAAAACATGCAATGCCAGAATTATATATCAATTAATGAAAAATATCCTTTTATATTAGAAAATAGAGCAGTAGACACAAAACACTGAGAATCTCTACGTACGTGTCTGCCAGTAGGTTATACAAGCACTACCAAAGCCAGTTTACCAGTACTAACTGAAAGAATCGACACCTAACCGCGCTAGTTTCTGGATTTTCACTAAGGACACACATGCTAACATAATAACCACAACCACACCCCCTAACTAGATTTACCAAGGTATACATCCATTTTTTTCAAAACAATACATTTTTAATGTTTAAGTATGAAACAATGCTCAATGCAAGATGTATGAGTAACTAGTTTCAGTTCATCTAATTCTCATGCAGTTTCTACAACAATCAAAGTCATCCTCTACCAATAACCCAAAATAGATATTTCTTCTCAATAGATAATTTTTCCAACAACAGATATAATCTTATCATTTTCCAAATGAGAGCAATAATATATATCTAACTTTACTCTTATCATCAACAGATACATTCCTCTTATCTTTTCAAAACCCAACATTCTTTCCCTTTTCTTTCATAAATCAAACATCAATGATTTTCAAACAAAACCTCTTTTACTTTCAAAATCACATTTGAGCAAGGAAATTCCAACATTTAACACAACCCAATAACACTTCCACAACATTTCTCAAGAGTTTATTTGAAAAACCCCTCTTTTACATGTCAAAATCAGACCTAGGTTTAACCCAAAATTTGCAAATCACTAAACCTTTTCAATGAGCAAATAACTAAGCTAAGAATTATATGAAAGGTTAAAGAAATCCCTACCTTAAGAGTAAAAGAGGAAGAGAGCAAGGGTGGAAGTTTGATAATGCCGAAAATGAGATCCTCTCCGATTAAAATGAAGCTTTCTATGAGCTCTGCATTTTTCTCTAAGGAACTAGGGTAGAGAAATCAATAAATTAGGAGTATTTGGGGTTTTAAGGCAAGAACTAGAGAGAGAGAGAGAGAGAGAGAGAGAGAGAGAGAAATTAAAAAGTGACAAAAATTTCCTTTTCCCAATCTAATATACGCGCTGACCGCTCGACTAACCAAACTAGACACAATAAGTGACATCGCTCAAGCGACGAAAAACACCGCTCAAGTGCACAATGACTCCCTCCCAAAAGTTCAGACTTGCAAAAGACCGCTCAAGCGAAGATCACCCAATCCCAGAAGTTTTATAGGTTTGCAAAAATACTGAGAGATATCAAAGACCGCTCAAGCAAACCCAGAGTGAAATAGACAGCAACTCTTTTGAAAAACTAACTTGCAACCTGTTGCAAACACAACCAAAAACTCAACTCAACTACCTATGATAAAGGGCATGAACAATAGTTATAGGTATGGAAGCCCATATCTAAGAGTATGACAAGGGTCAAGTCTAAATCAGAACCGTTATAGCTTCACGGGCATAGTAACAAATTGGTACAACAACCTGAAAGCAAGTGATAAAGTGGCATTAGCATCTGAACTAACTCCTGAGGGTATGTTAAATACATTTGTAAAATATATCGAGCAAGAGTTTGAAGGAAAAGATTGGAATGAAGAAAAACGAGCAAGAGAATGGATTATAAAATTAAATAATATAGAAATATGTAATATGGAATATATAGAAAAGGAAAATTTACCCATAAATTTTATATGAGGGAATGTTGATCCATTTAGTCGAAAGAGTTTTCTTATGAACCACTCAGTCCTTTTGTTTTGGAAAGTTGTTTTTTATTTGATTTGGTGCCATTTGAGTTTAAGTGAATGCCCTTTTATGATTCACTTTTTCAATTTTCTAATTTGTTTTTGGGATGGAAATGGAAAGGTGAGGTGTGGAAGATTTTTTTTTTTTTTTTTTGAGGGATTGGTGGCTGAAGTGTTGGTGTTGAGCTTAAAAATCTACATTTCTGAGTGTGGTTTTCTGGTATTGCATTGGAGTGTTACATTAGAATACTACGTTTGGTAAAAGTATATTAAAGAGTTTTTGTGTGTTACATTGATTGGAGTGTTACATTTGTGAAAAATTCACTAAGGAGTTTTTTTGGAATGTTACATTGACACGTTTGAGAAAATTGTACTAAGTAGTTTTTAGTGTGATACATTGAAGTGTTACGTTTGAAAAAAAATATATATACTAAGGATTTTTTGTGTGTTACATTGATTGGAGTGTTACGTTTGGAAAAATTACATTTGAAAAAAGTACACTAAGGAGTTTTTTTGGAACGTTATATTATTACGTTTGAGAAAAGTACACTAAAGAGTTTTTTAGTGTGTTACATTAGAATGTTACATTGGAATATTACGTTTGAAAAAGTATACTAAGGATTTTTTTTGAAGTGTTACATTTAGTAATTTCAACGTTATGAGAAAACCCACAACAAATAATACACGCGTGTTTATATTTGGCCATTTATGTAATTCACATTAGAATGGGATCTTTGGGTCTATAAGAAAAAAAAATTGAGGACCAAGCAGTTCATAAGATTACTATTTGGACTTTATTGGTGCTTCACCTTATAGAAAATTACATATGTGAATTCTCATACTATTATTATCAAATAGGACAAAATAAAAGCCATTTATATATGTTCCATAAACTACCATATTCTATAAATATTAATACAGAAGAAAAATATGAAAAATGGTTTAAAGAATTGGGTGATAACGTGCAAGACTGCTTAGGTCATAAAATTATGTATCTTAGAGAATGGTTAGAACAAGAATGTTTAAAAATAAAATAAAGAAGAAAAATGAAAAAACAATATTTACATTGTTGACAATCAACAAATTCATGGGGTTGTGAACCTTCAAGAAAGAAAATATATTATAAGAAAAAGAAAATGTTCTACAAAAAGAAAAGTTCTAATAAACAATGAGGAAAAAATTATAAAAGAAAATATTATAAAAAAAATCTTTTAATTTTAATAAACGAAGAAGATTTTTTAAGAAAAATAGTTATTGCCTAGAAGGTAAAAAGAGTTGTAAATGTTGGACATGTGGTGGAGTAGAGCACTATGCAAATCAATGTAAAAATAAAAATAACAATAAAATAATAGAAGCCTTAGGCTATCTAGATTATATTCAACAAGAAGAAGAAGAAGTATTAAAATTAGCATTAGAAAATAATAAAGGAATAGTAGAAATAATTGAGGAAGAAATAGAAGTAGATGAAATTGAAAGTGAATATTATAATAATTCTAATGAAGAAAAAAAATTTATGATGACTCAAGAAATAAGCATAGGAGAATTAAGAGGAGAACAATTCGTAATAGAAGATTCTCAAAAAAAAGAAATAAGTAAAGATTGGATATTACCAATAATACATAAAGAAGAAATATATCAAAAATCAATTTTTTATTAATATATATATATATATATATATGTGAAAGAATGGAAGGAGACTTAGAAATTAGTGATTGTGAATATAATGTAGGAGAAATAAATTTAATAAATTATTTAAATATATTAAGACATAATAAAGAAGGTAAATATTGATGTCCACATATAGGTAGTGTACAAATACAAATTATGTCATTATTTGACAAAGGACAAAATGTAAATATATATATATGCATTTTTATGTAATATTAGACAAAGAAATTTCAGAAGATCGATAATTAATGGAATAAAAAGTAACTTGTGTGGAGAATCAATAGGATTTAATTGTTGATTCGGATATTATGTTAGTTTAAAAAATGGGTTTGTTAATAGAATTTTAACCTTAAAAATAAAAAAACTATATGAATAGATATACATGAAACAACATACCCACTAAGAATATTTTGAAAAATAATATATAAGTTAGACAATACAATAGATCCAAAAATGTAACATAGAATAACAGAGGCACATAAATTCGAACCAATAAATGGAATACCCATTGATAGAATTATGTCTAAAAGAACAAATCCTAGTAAATTCAAATTAGAACAAAATTGGATAACAAGCTTTTATAATCTAAGGCCATGTTTGTTTGGGTAGACATCAGCTTGAGATTGGACTAATAGTCCAATAAAATTATTGATCCGATATTTGGTTAAATAATTGAAGTATGGACTAACAATCCATCCAGATATGATATCCCATATATGATGGACTATTCAATTCCACAAAAGGGCGTGGGATATAAATTGGAGGATTAAGTCAAAATCTGGACTATTAGTCCCACCTTATAATCCTAACTCAATCCAAACATAGGATATGATACACAATCCAAAGAGATTTGTGGTCCTAGGACTATTAGTCATGGGAATGCTAATCTAACCTAATCCAGTCCGCCCAAACAAATATGGCCTAAAGGGTATTACAAAAAGAAAAAATATAATAAAAATTTATAATGAAGGAAATATGAAAATAGAAACTCCAAGTGCATCTATGTTTGAAAATAATGAAGACAGTGATAACACAAATGTAACTTTCGATAGTCACGTAATGGACAATATACCTATAATACCTGGAAGATAGTCAATTGGCAATTCTAGTATATTATCGGGAAGAAATTCAATGAGCAAAAAAATAATAGGATACAAAATTACAAGTGTGTCAGTATATGAAGACGAAGAAAATTTAATGGCATGGACTAAAGAAGATAAGGAAGAGGCACAAAGAGACTATGATGAATTTTTCAATAGATAAAACAAGAAAATAAATGAGCAAAATAAAATATTAATTGCGTACACAAACGTAAATGGTATATATATTCATATTACAATATGTATCGAAGGATTTAATGATTATGAACTATGTACATATTTATACAGTGGTTGTTCTGTATGCTTTGGGCAAATGAAGCTCTTTCCCGAATACATATGGATTAAACAAAATCAATTGTTAACGATTAGAATAGCAAATTATAGTACAATGGTTTGTAAAGAAACCATAGAAAATTTAGTAGTCGAAACCTAGTCAGTACGCTTTGTCATTCCAAAACTATGGGCAATCGATCAATCATCACACTATTTTACTCATAGGAAATAATTTCCAAGGATTATATAGTTCTTGTACACAAACCTTACATTTTGTTATATTTATAATAAATAATCGACAAGTCGAAATTCAAAAGTTAAAAACTGCTATAATGTATCAAACAATCGACTTTGTTCGAGACAAGCACGGTAAGAAGGTATTAGTCTCTCCAACCGATCATGAAACTGTATTAATTATTAACAAGTTTAGTATAAAAGAACTCGCTATTATAGAAGAAATTCAAAAAGAACAAAAGGCAAGATGTAAAGAATTACATGGCGATAATCCATTGATGTATTAGTATAAAGATAAAAGTATAGCTAAATTAGAGTTAGAAGATCCTAATAATAATTCGAGTAAAACAAATGGTATATATCTACAATGATATAAAAGAATTTAAAACCGAAATAAAAGATCTTAAATCAAAAGAATTAATTAGAGATAGTCATAGCCCACATAGTAGTCTAACTTTTATAGTAAGAAATCATGCTGAACTAAAAAGAGAAAGAATGGTAATAAATTATAAAAGACTAAACGATAATACCAAAAGGAATGATTATTTTATTCCCAATAAACAAGTCTTTTTAATATAATACAAGGTGTCTCATGGTTCTCTAAAATGGATTGCAAAAACAGATATCATCAAATAAAAATGGACGAGGAAAGTATTCATTGGACAACTTTTAATGAACCTCAAGGTCACTATGAGTGGTTAGTACTACCATTCGGATTAAAAAATGCTCCCCAAATATTCCAAAGGAGAATCGATAATATATTTAAGGAATTAAGTGATATTTGCCTTGTATATATAGATGATATTTTAATATTTTCCAGAACAATTGAACAACATAGAAATGATATAAAATTAGTAATAGATAAATGTGAAAAAACACATAATAGTATTAAGAAAAAAGAAATGCATCTATGCTAAAAAGGAAGTAGAATTTCTGGAATTAGAAATAAAAGCAGGATCAATAAAAATGCAAGGTCATGTTTTACAGGGAAAAAAAAATGATAAATTTCCAGCTAGGATAACTTACAGAAAACAATTAAAAAGATTTCTAGGGTGTTGGACCTATGCATCTGACTTTTTCAAAGATTTAGCAAAATTAAGAAAACCATTACAAAAGAAACTTGGAACACAACTGACACTCTACTAGTAAAATTTTTAAAAGAATAATGTAAAAAATTACCCACCTTAACTCTACCAAATGAGAACGATGACTTAATATTAGAAACAGATGCTAGCAACAACCATCGGAGTGCTATATTAAAATTGAAAGAAAATAATCAGCTATGTAGATATTGTAGTTGTCACGACCCAAATCTGCCCCTAAAAGTTTGGTCCATGACTGGCCTGTACATAGGCCTCAAAACAGAATTTTAGAATAATATCTAACCACATATGGGGCCTTAAGCGGAAGCAATATTAATAAAGGACAACATCCATTGAGCTTGTGCATACATGATGGCTTAATTAGATTTAAGCATTTAAATACACTTTCAAATATACATATACAATCATAGAATTCATATAGATCTCACACACATTTACATAAGACTCCATAAATTACATAACTCCCAGTAATCAAAATTAGGGCCTCAATACGGAGGCGTACCCCAGGTAGCTTGGCAAACAGATGAATCTCAATACAATTCTAATGTCGATCCCCGATGGCTCACCTATATAAATATATATAAAAACGGAGTGAGCAAAGCTCAGTGAATAATAGCAATGTAAGGAGGTTAATTAATTGAGCATAGACTTAGAGAATGTAAATATGCATATCAAGCCATACAGATCTTATACGTAATCATACCTTAACACGGCCTCAGGCCCACATGTAATACAGAACGGTCTGAAGCCCACATATGATACAGAACGGCCTTACGCCCAGTATAATACAGAACGGCTTTAAGCCTAGATATGATACAGAACGGCCTTAAGCCCAGATATGATACAGAACGGCTTTAAGCCCATATACGATACAGAACGGCTTTAAGCCCAGATAACGACAGCTGTCCACACATTGTAGGGTAGGTAGGACATCGACATGTACATGTAACAAGTCCGCGAGGGACCTCGCTACAGTTCGGACTCGATTTGTGCCACGGTTCTAAATCTTGAACCAAATAGTCCAAATCCGGCAAATCGTTTTGAAAACAGATTTTTTTTTTAAAGAAGTGCCAAACATGGACTGCTTTGCCAGATACAGAGTCGCCACCTAAATATTTTTTAAATGGGAAATTTAGGAAACCCTAACTCGGTGCCAAAGGCCACGTGTCCGTCATCACCAAAGTTGGCTCGGGAACTTGGGTACGATTGGGGAAGGTCACATCGTGAGCACCCCCGCTCGCCCGGTCAAAGACCGGCCTCTACTAACCATGATATCTGTTTTTGAAAACTTTGTATGTTCTTATTCCGGTTATTAGCCTAGGTTACTATGTGATGCGCACAGCATACAAGTATAGACTGAGTCGCCTGAATTGGAACAAAACATTTCATGTTTGTTTGTTTGTTTGAAAATGGTTTGATGGTGCTACCCGCAAGTAGGCTAAGACGTGGATTTTCCACCCTCGGGTGGGCTTAAGAAAACATGATTTTGCCACTATCTAGTGGGCTTAAAACAAACAGTCAATGATTTGTTCCAATCCAAATAACTCACCCTCCACCCATAGGCATTCAAGGCAGTTATATCACATAAGCATATAGCCTCATGGCAAGCATGCTAACATGGCAACACTCACACGCATGCAAGGATGCTAAAGCATAAAACTCACCGAGTACTCCAAGCCAAAACAGAAACTACATTAGAAATCATGCATGATCCTAAGTATACAGAAATGCCTAATGCAACACATGCAAAAATGCAATTATAGCAGGCTCGGCTATTCTAAACATGGCATATGGAATGCTACAACTAACATGTATTCAATTTGGAATTGAAATACAAATACAGTTAGTATGATGCGCCGAGCCCGGTGCGTGCAAGACAGATGAATGATGCAAACATGCTGTCATACTGTATGCTAATTGAAATATGCCCTAATCTAACCATCATAAGCAGGTAAATAAAAGGGAAGAAAGACGTGGGGTTGGAAGACATACATCACACTCACCCACACTTATTACAATTATGCCCTCGCGCAGAGGGTCCGAATAAATAATGCAGTCCGAACGTCCGAATAAAAGAATAGTACAGTCCGAGATAATAAATACACAAATTCCTAATTAATTATCAAATTAAATAAGAAAGCTGTAAACTGGCATGCAAGCCAGGGACTGCCTTGCCTCCGCCCTGAATAATGAAATGATGCATGTTGGGCTGCCTTGCGCGGAAATCCACTGGGATGCCCCAATTAGCCTCTGTTTGCGATGTTTCTCGAAATGCGTGCCAGACTCCGGAAAGTTGCTGATTCTTCATTTTGCTGCAACAGAGAGCAGGAAAGGGGCATAGCAATGTATTTCACAAATATATGCATGCCTCGATTCTCGTGCCACCAATCACGCATATCGATGCGTGGTGGCCGAGGAGCCGAATTGCACAACTCAATATGGGGTGAATGCAGATGAATGCTACAACAAAACCTAACTCCATCATGGATAATCCGGAGTGTCGGTGACTTGGGAATTGAGACCCATTCCGTCACTCGGGGTGCGAAACCTGCCTCGTTTCCCGTGCCCGGGCTAACTCCTATCCCGAACACTATGCAATATGCATGATATGCATGAAATGTAGCTAATATGCAATCCTAACATACACAATGTTATGAAAATGAGATGCCTCGAAATGGGTGCCACGGGCACGCAAACCGAGAAAATGGCATGAAATATGATATACAATGAGACTAAAATGAAATGCCTCGAAATGCGTGCCCACGGGCACACAAACCGAGGAAATGGCATACGGAATGCAATGATGGGCTTACGCCAACGTGAGAGGGCCTCAGCCACACTCACATAGACTGCCGTCGGATAAAAAAAGAAGTGCCTCGGAATGCATGCCGCGGGCACGTAAACCGAGGCGGTGACATACAGGCATGAAATAACAAATTGGGCTTACACTAACATGAGAGGACCTCAGCCGCACTCACATAAGCTGCCGAGAGATGAGAATGAGCTGCCTCGAAATGCGTGCACACGGGCACGCAAACCAAGGCAGTGGCATACGCAATGCAAATGACATGGAAAATGGAAATTGGGCTTACACTAACATGAGAGAGCCTCAGCCACACTCACATAAGCTGCCGAGAGATGAGAATGAGCTGTCTCGAAATGCGTGCACACGGGCACGCAAACCAAGGCAGTGGCATACGCAATGCAAATGACATGGAAAATGCAAATTGGGCTTACACTAACATGAGAGAGCCTCAGCCACACTCACATAAGCTGCCGAAAGATGAGAATGAGCTGCCTCGAAATGCGTGCACACGGGCACGCAAACCAAGGCAGTGGCATACACAATGCAAATGACATGGAAAATGCAAATTGGGCTTACACTAACATGAGGGAGCCTCAGCCACACTCACATAAGCTGCCGAAAGATGAAAACAAGCTGCCTCGAAATGCGCGCACACGGCACGCAAACCGAGGCAGCGACATACAGGCATGAAATGGCATGCAAATGAAACGTGGCATATGGCATATGAAAAATGCAAATTTCAGTAGCTAAAATGATGCACAAATAGCCCCCGAATTATGACAAAATTACACCCGATGCCCGAAATGCAATGTTATGCACCCGAAACGGCCTACAGCCCTACTAAACATGCACAATATGGACATAACATGTAAATCAGTAGCAAGGCAGCCCCTAAACTAGCATTTTTTCAGTACGAAGTATGGCCAAACAATGATCACAAGTATGGCAAAAATAGCTTGCAAAAATGGGGGAAAAGAGGAGAATTACAAAGCAAGTGGTATATACAATGCTCAAACTGAAAAACACAGTTCTAAAAAATTAAAGAGGGGCAAAAAATATGCACATTTACAAGAGATGACATCCCCCAATTCAGTATGTTGATAGGCTAAACATAGCATGCAAAATAATGAGCCAACAAAGGCTATAACATGAGGTACCAAAAGCATGCATCAAACAACCTAAGACCCTTAACAAAACATTATGAGAATGCCAAAAAAAGGCTCTTTCCAGGCCTGATGAAGACTCAAAACAGAAGCCAAATAAGCTCAAAGGGGCATGCCAAATAGGAGTAGAACATGAATTCAAAGCAAGTGGCATGTAGAGCATGAAAACCAGGTTGAGCCCTTCTTCAATGTTGAAGAGGGGCTCAAAATAAGCACAATATTAGTTCATGAGATGCTCCAAATCAGATCAAAAATAGGCCAAATAAATCATGCAATTTTACGGAAAATATGGAGGATTACAAATAAAGTGCATGATAGAGAGGCCAAACATGATTGAGCCCTTCTTCGAAGTTGAAGAAGGGTTCAAAATAGGCCCACTCACAGTATATATTAGGCTCGAAAATAGATCACTCAAAAGCCAAACAAAGCATGCAATTTATTGGCCTAAAGAATGGTATTGAAAGAGGTGCATCATGGAGACACCAATCAGAGCTAAGCCCTTCTACAAAGTTGTAGAGGGGCTCAAAATAAGCCTAAAACCAGTAGGGGTCAGAGCCCAAAACAAAAGGCAAATAGGGTAAAGAATTGACTCAAAATTGTGCTCAAAAAAAGGAAATAGAGTCTTACCCTTGAAGATCTAACTTTGGTGGCTTCTTGGCTTCAATTTGTTGATCCTTAGCCTTTGAAAATCACTCCTTTGCTGCTGAAATGGAGATGGTGATGGTGGTGCTTAGGGTTGATGAAGAGAGGAGCTAGAAACTTGAAGCTTTTTAGGGTTTTTGGCTATGGAAATGGAGGTTTTGGAAGAGAGGCTCTTGAGATGAAATTTTCTAACCTCAACAAAGGAGCTGTCCAGCCCCTTAAGAGGACCAAAAAGGGTGTAAAAGGGGAGGGAAATGCATCCAAGCTTTCCCTCCCAAAATATCCCCCGGAGGACAGGGATATTTTGAAAAGCAGCTGGACAGCTGTAAAGGGTTCAAAAGCAGAAAGCTGGCCGGCCAGGTGGATTTCTTGAAGGTGGCCGGCCGGCCACCCCAACTGGTCGGCCAGCCACTCCCCCTGGCCGGCCGGCCATGGCCAAAAAAAGAAGTGAAGAATTGCTGGCCGACCACCACTTTTTAGGGTCCTCCCATGTGTGTAGAACAAGACCCCATGGTTGGAATTTGGCAACTCTGAAATAGGAGACGCAACATTGCATTTGAAAGAGAGGCTCAAAAGTGAAAATCACAATTACTGGCCGACCACCACTTTTTAGGGTCCTCCCATGTCCCCTCATCACAAATATGTAGTCTCGGCTCGAAGAAAATATCCCTAGGGTGTTCAACATTAGCCCGGAAGTGAGCAAAACGGACGCCGGAGGAGCGAAACTGGTTTTTTTGAGACAATTGCTGTCCTCCCACCCTCCAGTGATCTTCCTGGTGCTAAAACAGAGGTACCTGCCAAAATTGAACAAAAACTAATGCAAGACGAAAGCTCGGGGACCAAAACCGCGCGGTTCGGGGTCCCGGAAATGGGCTGCAGACACCGAAAGTGGTGTTCGGCCACGAAGTGGGTATCAGAGGCCCCAGTGTCCCTCGGAATGATAAAACAGAGGCACTTGCCAAAAAACGGAGAAATCGGAGATGGTTGGGCGGTCCCGAACCGAGGCACACGGCCTGACGGTCCCGAAAACCGGGAACCGGGCTCCGAAATGGGCAAAATGGCCTACGGCCACGAAAAGTAGCCCACGGCCACTGAGAGATAGTCTACGGGACCACTCCCTCCCCTCAGGAAAGAAAACAGAGAAAACCGAGTCTGGTTCGCAAACCGAGGCAGGACACGAAAGAGAGTTCGGAAGTCCGGAGGCAGGGCGCACGGCCGCGACTCTGAGGCTTCTGAACGAGCACAGTATGCAACATCACCGAGTGCTCAATCGGTGACATCTGAGTCTTAAGGTTGGTCAAAAATGGGGTGTCTACAGTACACTATCTTCCTTAGCCTCTGATCATGAATCATAATCAATTTACATCATAACGACCTCAGGCCCATTTTTATTAACAGAGACAGAACGACCTTAGGTTATAACAATGTCATTGTTCAATCATGTCCGTTAATCCAATCAAAGCATAATAGCAGTTGTATATGTCATTCTCAACAACCATATATAAATCATAAGCACCAGAAGTAAGTATAACATATCGTTACACTACTATTACTCACAGTGATAGGTTTCTGACAGCAGTGGGACGATGTCCTCGTCTGGACCTACAAATACAATGCACATAGCATTATAAGAATATACCCGATTCCTTACTTTCCTCTTTAATCAATTAGTCATATCGGTTCTAAACTCATTAGTCTTCAATAAGTCACAATTCATGTCTTAGAAGATAGGAGGAATTGATAGGAAAATGGGTCAGACGAAGAAATGGTACAAAACCGGTAGATAGAAAGTGAGCAACTCTCACTAATTTGGGCGAATCTAATTCTGTACTTATAATTTGGGTGTGAGACCACCACCATTGGAAACTAGACTTCCGGGGCTTGATTTTAGGTGCAAGAATCACTCAAAATGGAGTCCGGATGAGGGACATATGCCTATTTGAAGTTACCTAGTATATGCTGAAACAGGGATGGCCGCTCGTGCGCCCACTTTGGCTGATTGTGCGGTGACTGGGCCAATCGAGTGGCGGGTTAAGTAGAATGCAATGCTCTATTTTTTTTTCATGTTCCGCTCGTGCGGAGTCTGTGGCCGCTCGTGCGGTCTGGGCAAAATCAGACAGTCCGAAAATTCATTAAAGTGTGAGTTTTCAAACCCAAATTCAAACCAAGATCTCATGTAATCTTTCTTTAAAACATGATAAACCAACATATTTCAAGGGTAATTTAAGCTCAATTGCACCAACTTGTTTTGATTCCAAAATCAAAATATTAACTTCCATGAATTCAAAGTTTTCAACATAAGGTTCATTTTCATGTAAATTGATGGTTGGATTTCTTCACTCAACTGTTTCCATGAAAAATCTAGAGTCCATCTCATGTCCATTTCTTCATATTAAACTCAAATCAAACAAACTCAAAAGAAATAAGGTCCTATTAACTCTGAGAACCCATAACTCAAAACCCTAGCTTATTTAGGGGTTTAATCTTCATATTTCCTCTTGATTCCATGCAATAGATGAAGTATCTACAAGATTATAGTTGAATTTCACATACCTTAGTTCAAATCCTTGAATTTCCCCTTTAAATCTCTTTAATCTCCAAGCTTTCCTTCAACATTTCTAAAACTCTCTTGTTTCTCTCCCTCTCTCACGTGGTGCCCCATTTCCTTAGATATTTTGGTTCTAAGAGATGAGTTCAACAACTCATAAGGCATCAATTTATATAAATATACACACACACAAGCTTAACGCAATAGGGAGAGCCAAACGTGGCCTTACGAATCGTACGAAATCAAATTTCAATTAAACTTTTCAAATGACTCTAAAAATCATGTTGATCGTAAATATGTCCTCTGTTCTGGTTTCTGAAGTCTCTAAGGCCTTCAATTTGCAGTACAAAGTTAACCACCCAAACGTGCATTAACGAATCAGACAAATTAGATTTCCAATTAATTTTCCCAAATAGTTCTAAAAATTCCCATTAACATACCCAAGTACTTAATTTTGATTTCTGAATCCGTAAAGGTCGGTAATTTCAATTTTAAAGCCGTGACTCAACAGATAATTCCTCAATTGAACATATATCATTAAATTAAATTGCATTAACCCACAAGGACATAAAAGTAATTTCGGATACAGATTTTGGGGTCGTTACAGTAGTGGAAGTTTTAGTCAGGCTGAATACATCTACCCTACAATGGAAAAAGAATTATTAGCTATAGTTAGAGGAATTGAAAAGTTTTAATATTCTTAGCATTTAAACCTTTTCTAATAAGAATTGATTGTAAAGGCCTCCTAGGTGGCCTCCTAGGTTTTATAATAAGAACTTATCTAATATGCAGGTGCATAGAAGACTATTGCGATGGCAATTATGGCTTAAACAATTTATTTTTGAATAGAACATATTAATCATAATAAAAATAGTTTGGCAAACAGTCTAACTTATGAACTCGCAGATGAAAGCATTGAGGAATTGGTCAAAGTTAACACAACCAGAGAAGACAACTCTCCTTGTCGAAACTTAAGAAACGCTAAACTTGGTAACACAGGACATCGCTATTGTAATCAGAAACCTATAAAATGTTGGGAATAGCCGTTCGACAAACAAGGTCATTAAAGATTGCTCACTTAGTTGCAATAACCTTATTAAATTTAGAAATTAAGAAAATGTATTGTTTGCTCCCTTTTGATGTATAAAGAAAAATAAAGGAGTGTGCATAGAAAAGGTCATTTCTAGAGTGGTACAAGGACTGGATTATTGAAAAAGCTATCTATTTGGTTTGGAACAGAATTGTCTTCTATGCTAGTTGGATATTTTGAGTTGCTTTCAATCCAAATCTAATAACTAGTCCAAATATAAACTCATTTGACTTCTCCCCCCCCCCCCTTCCCTCAAAATCCAAACAATTTGCTATTTTCTCATTTTACTAAATTTCAGTAGTTTATGTTCCGAAGAATGTATAGCTTTGAGCAGAACAATGAAAGGATGAAGCCCATAAGTATTGAGACTGCTCAGTCTGAAATAGTAGATGAACGAATTACTGTAGCCCATTACCTAATAATCATACAAGATACGTCAAGACCAATCTTTTACAAATATGATTGGTTCGAAGATTTGGGACATCCTCCAATAATAGATCCAACTAAAGCAAAGGTGCAAAAAGCTTTTCTTTTATCTCAAATAACTACTGAATTAGCAAATGTGGGATTTAAATTAGTTCATTATGGAAGAACCACCTTTGTAATAACTCCCCATTGGGTTGAAGAATTACTTCTACCAGAATTACCTTATAAACCTGTATATGATTATCTAGAGAAGGTAGACTCTGGCAAGTTTCTATCAAAAAAAGGATGTAATTTCTTGGGAGATTATATAATGGAGCAAGAACTAGCCGATACAGAAGCCATGATGGAAGAGGATGATGGAGATTATGATTATGCTGATCGCATGGGTGATGATGGCGAATGGAATCTTGCAAATGCTGTGGACTAAAAGGACCACACTAGCCTAGCATTATCTTCATGTTAGCCTTATCTTATTAGCATTATCTTTATTTCATGTTTAACTTTAATAATGGTACCTTATCTGGACCCACATTGTAAATTATTGTACCATATTAAGTGTGTTTGAAGTCTGAAATTGAAATCCAGAAATGCCTATATAAAGGGCCTTCAATTGTAAGTAAGGGACACAGATTTCCTCAGAGTATTCTTGAACTAAGAAAGAAGTCTGAACTCAGGCCTTCTTAGAGCAAACAATATTCTAGGAATCTAAATAGTTTATAAACACCCTTACTATCTATGTAAGTTTGTTTGAAATAATATATTTCCTTGTGTGGTGTGCTAATTCTCTGTATTATCATATTGAGAATTGTTTACATAGGTCACCTAGATATCCAAATATTATAGTGTCTAGAGTTACGATTTGAGGTAGGAAACAAAACAGATCTGTGCTGAGCCTAATCTAAGGAAGGAAAGGTTAAGGTTAGCAACCTCTAGAAATTGGAAGCTTGCCAACACCAGAGCCCTAAACTAACTACATTCAGGTAACAGTCAAAATCTTTAGATACTGTTCTTATTTTGGAAACATAGTGGGCCTAAAATTAAGAATCGGAGTGATATTAATATTATTAATCAATAATATTGTTAATATTATAAAACAGTAATTGTAAAAATAAATAAATTATTTTCCACATCAATGCCACATCGCCAAGCCTCGTCATATAGGCAAGATCGGGATGGTGAATCACTGTGTGGATCACCATCCTTAATCTTTTTCATTTTATTTTAATAATATATATATATTTTAATATAAAAAATTAACTTTTATAAAATTAATATCATTGAAAATATATCAACCATCTACTTCTATTTTAAAAATGTGAAAAGCCTGCCATATTTTTTTACTTTTTTTAAATCTCAATTTTACCCTTTCAAATATATTATGTTTTTCAAAAGTCATGAAAAATTGTAAATAAACCAACTATCTCTTTATTTTGGAATTGAACATTCAAAAATGATATGTTTGCTTCCAAGAGTCCTATATAAATATAAACAAATCATTTCCCTTATTGTCAAATTAAAAAAAAAAAAGGTCTCCGTATTTTTTTACATTGATCATAATTAAAGAATAAAAACATTACTCTTTTTTATATCCTGTATTTACTTCTATATAGGGGTCATCAAATGGCCTATGGGCAAAAAATTCGGTATTACCTAACCCTTCCAAACTGTCCCATGGCTTGTCCCAGCCCGCTTGACTACCCAACTCGTTCCATCCCATAGAAGATGATTTAGGGCTTTGGACAAAGGTTTGAAACCCAATCCCGCCCATGAACCTGATCCATACAAGCCTGCATGGGTAAATCCAAAAAAATAAAACTCTTAAATTTAATTTTAATCCATTAAAATCAATGTTGTTCCATTTAAGAAAAACATTTGACAATTATGGGCACCGTGCTTTTTTCAAGTCTAAGACATGCTTCCCGTACCAACTTGTTTTGACCAACAAAAGTTGTTACTTAATTTTTCAAAAGGAATTAAGAAACCTTTAACAATGAAAACTAAGTTAATGACCTAATCCATCATAATCAAAAAATTCTACGCTCGGGAGCTTAGGTACAAAAATGGAAGGTCGTTGAATGAAAGTACCCCATTTTGCCAAATCCAAAGATTGGCCTCTACTCACTTTCTATTTTATGATTTTAGTAGTTAATTATTCATACAATTCATTTTAAGCCTAAAAACCTTTAACTAACCTAAAATTATGTGATTTGATAAAATAAATATCGCCTAACTTGGATTTTATAAATAAAATATCCTTTCCAAAAATTAAGAATTTTTTTTTTTTTTTGGGTTGCAAAAATTGGACTTTTCAAGGATATGATCCTACTTATGAACAAAGCCAAGTAATAATCATGAAAACACACAAAACACAAAATTTTTCATAGAAAATCATCTAATTTGCAATTAAAAAACGATGCAAATAACGAACACAAGCTAAGAGAATAGAGAAAACTTGCCCTGATACCCATTTATGCGTCTTTCATGCAATACATAAATTAAACATGACCTAATCATGCAACTAATACATACAAAAATGACCCTAGGCGTGGCTTGAGGCTACTAATATGATGAATATGCACAAAAAGAGCAAATAACAAGTAAAAGAGGAAAAATGCTAAAATTACATGATGATTCAAACTGGGTCTAACGCATGATTTCTATATGCTTAACAAGTCCTAAATGTTTTGTTCTAAAGAGGATAGATGAAACATGCAAAATAAGAGGAAAAAAGTGAAAAGAAAAAAAAAAAAAAACTAAGAAAACTACTTGATGTTATGATGGGATTAATGTCCTAACATGCTTTGCATACTGACATAAAGACTAAAGAGGTACTGAAATTAATGAAAGAAGATGATTTACCTGCAGGTTTGAGTAAACCAAAGATAACACAAAGAAAGCTCATGTTCCTTGCTTTCAAACCTCCCTCAAGCTTACGTTCTAATTAGAGTTTATGTTCTTCAAGCCTTAGAATGTTTTCAGAAGTTCAGAGTTGCTTTGGGGTGTGTTATTGTAACAACCCCGAACTGTGATTAGTCACTTAGCCATGATTAAGAATGCCTAATAGGTAATTAAGAGGAAATTCTAAATTAGTTGCATGTGTATTGTATTATTGTGCTTATATCTGTTTGAGCGAATTGAAGGCCTTATTTGCGTCCGATCACGAAATTGACTCAGTTTATATGTTATTTGGAATTTTTAGAAATTTATGGTAAGTTTAATTGAAATCTGATTCGAAACCAAATAATTAGAATAAATAATACCAATTTGATTAGTTTAAGCCAAGCTTGATTAGCCAACACTAAACCAAGCCTATATAAGGCTTCTAGATTACAAGCCACTCCCATTTTGTCATCTTTGAGCTCACAAACATAGAGAGAGAGAGAGAGAGAGAGAGAGAGAGAGAGAGAATTGAGATCAAAGCTTGAGGTTTGGAAGAAATTTGCTAGGAGACTTGGAGAGTTGCTCAAGATTATCACTAAATCTTAAAGAATTGAGAACTCTAGGTAAGAATCACGTCCTTAAATCTTGTATTCAAGACATTAGTGTAAGGATTCAAGAGATTTAAGTGGTTAAACATGAGAATTGAGCTTAGATCAAGGAATTTGGAATTAGTTCATGCATGTATGCATAATTCATGAAGTTCTGAGTTCAATTTCCAAACATTCACACATGCATGAAGCTTTACTTTGAAGAATCCAACTTGGTTTCACTTGCATTCCTTCAATTGCTCATGTTATGTTTTCATAATTTCAAGTTTGATTTTGAACAATTGACATGCTTTTGGGCCTTGATTTTATGAAATGATCTTTAATCCTTGATGTATTACAAGTTTAGACATGTTTTTCTCAAGTTTTGGGCCCAAAGAATGTGTTTGGACACTTGAATTTGAGTTTTGAAGCTGGGAGTGCAATTTGGAAATTCCAGAATTCACAGGCTTCGCTCGAGTGGTAGAATCTGCACTCGAGCGAAGAATGCGAGCTCCCAACACTTTTGTAGAGTTTGGAGTTGGCTCGAGTGGCAGAACCTGCGCTTAAGCGATCACCCTTATTTTTAATCCTCGGCTTGAGCGTAGGAAGTTGCGCTCGAGCGTAAAATGAGAGCTCCCAGAAGTTTTGTAGAGTTTTGCTAACCGCTCAAGCGACCAAAGTTGTGCTTGAGCGAAGACCCTGTTTTCAACAAATTTGACTAAGTGTTTCCGCTTATATTTTGGCATCCTTATTGCATATTAGGCATTCCTAAGCCTTAATTAAGACATAATATTGAGGATAAAGATTAGAAACACACCTAGGTGGAAAAAGAATGAGTTAAGTGTTTTCTAGGCCCGTGTTTCAATGTGTATCTGCTATGTATTTGCGTAGGTCACGCGCCATAGACTGTCTGGTCCGACTATTCTGACTATTTTTGCTACCGGAGCTATCTGTGAGTAACAAATTTGTAAAGCTATATTTGATTATAAGTACTCTCAAAATGATAAGATATGATTTGGTTTATGAAATGCTATTTTGTGAATAATGAATGCATGTCCAATTTTTTAAAATGTATTTGTGGCATCCTTAGTTCACTTGGCCCTCGCCTGAGGGAAACAATGTCGTGGCCAATATGCACATGGCCCCTCGCCCGGGGGAAACAATACCATGGGTTATGATCATATGGCCCTTGCCCGGGGGAAACAATACCGTGGTCTATGTTCACATAGCCCTCGCTTAAGGGATCCAATACCATGGCTACTTGTGCACAAGAAATAGGCCTTTGTGTTCGTCGGTACCGACTATGCATATGGGTCTCAAGACCAATTTGATATGATAGCTAATGGATGTACCACATATAACTAATGATTTTTGGTTAATTATGTGAATCTGAATCTGTTTTTGATATGAACTCTGATTTCTGAAACTGTTTGGACATCATTCATAAACCCTTTACTCTGTTGTTATTCACTAGGCTCTAGCTCACTATAGTATTTATGTATGTAGGTGACCAGGCGTGAACAAGCTCAGAGTTGACTGCCTGGAGTTCCGTTCTGTCAGCCAACCACAGTGCCTCCCGAGGAGGTTCCCGTTTTGATGTGGTCAAGTTTTTGTGAACAGCGTTAAAGACTTTTTTGTATTTCTTTTGTTAAGTCTAAACATGTCTTTTGTTTGTCTGTACGTATATGGTGACGTGTGAATAAAGTATGTAAATTAAGTTTTAAATTTTTTGTCTCGTGTATATCTACACAGCTCTATGGACATTGTATTTTGATATTTGTTTCTGCTAGCTCCTTAATTTTATTTAACCTGTTTAGAGGCCTTCGGTAATCCCAGGATTACTGGTCGGTTATGATACTAAACCTATAGGGACGGGTTTGGGTTGTGATAGTTATTTTTAGAGTTAAGGTCAATTGAGAGAGAAGGGTGGTGTTTTGCTCTCAAATCCTCACGAAATCTCTACAAAATCTTAAACCCTTGAAAAGGAGGGGAAGAGGGTGCTTATATAGACACCAAGAGGCATGCAGGGCTAGTTAGGGCAACCCTCATTGCTTTCTCTTCCGTCTCCCACCATAAATGCACCAAGATTAAGTTACCAAAAATAACTCTGTCTCACTTGGACATGCGCATTGACAACTAACGTGCGCAAGCACATTTTGCCTTGGTGTACTTGCCATACATGCATGCATAAGTGCGGGATCCCATGCCTTTGGCTTGCTTGTGGCTCAAGTAAACCTGAATTGCCTTTTGATCGATGTTTTTGATAAAACTAGTCACTACTTTTGAAAAATATATTCGATCAATGTACAATTGGGCCTCTCTTTCTTTTTAGGGGTTAAAAAATTGGTTTTTGGCTAAAAATGGGTCTAGGGGTAAAATGGTCATTTTCACAAAAAGTTATTTTTTTACCAAAATAAGTTTATACAGCAACTCCATACAATCTTAAACATTAGAAAGCTTAAAAGCGCCCAAACTCTTAGGGTCAGTCAAAATAGAGTGTCTACAACAGCCCATATTAACCTTGTAAATTTTATTTAAAAAAAAAAAAATACACAAAACACAATTTGTTAAATTGAATTTGACAATGAATAGTGATATCTTCCAAACTCTCAACTTTTAACATGTAACATTGTCATTGTCATAATTTGTTAATTTGGTGGATTTATACTTTAATTTAATTATTTTAATAGTATTAATTAATTTGATCATATGAAAAAATAAAAGTGTAAAACTTAATAATATAAGTCTAATAAAAAATGTGTAATTCGGTTCAGTTTGATTTTAGCCGTAAGATTTGGGCTTACTGGTGGAACGTGATCTTAATTTTTTTAAATAAACCCAGAGCGTACCAACTCGTTGACTGATCAAAACCCCGAAAAACCCATTACTATATGGGACGTGGACACAATAGTTGAGGGCGGGTAAATCCGGCCCATCCCATTGATGACCCTTACTTCTATACTGATATACATAATATTTACAATTGTCCATTATAGATCAAATCGTTGTGAATAAGTTTGGTTGAATCTTAAAGTTGTATACATCCATTCAAATCCAGACAGAGGAAAGCACATACGTTTTTAATAGAAATTTGTGTTGCATCTCAAAAATTTGCAGGTTATCTTCATACATTTTCTTTTTATTTAGATTAAATTTTCTAAATTATAATATTTTACATTGTACTTAATAACAAAGGTATGATGCCAAAATTTTAAATAAGAACCATTTTCGTTGGTTTCATTTTTAAAATATGTTTTCCAATTTTAATTTTTCATATTTTTGTTGTTCATTTTTTTTCCTCAGTTTTGGTGATTAAAGATCCTGGAATTTGTTCATATTTTATATTTAAACTATACTTTTACATGAATATCTAATAACTAATAATCTAAATAGAATTAAAAGTAAAATATTAATACAAAAAATTTATAAATTCAAATATGTACTGATTTTTTGTTATTATATTTTGTTTGCTATCAATATTATTATTATTGTTATTATTATTATTATTATTATTATTTAATATTAATAAAAAAAATTAAAAAGAATAAACAATAAATTATTTTCTAAGTGTATTTAAATTAAGTGAATCTAAATCTAAAAGTAAAATTAAAAAATAAAAAAGTATTATAAATTAAGTGAATCTAAAAAAAAAATAAAAGGGTTATTAAAAAAAATAGTATCTAAGACAAAAAACATTAAAACCAAAAAATTCAAAACAAAAGTTTAAAAGAAGACCAAATCAAAGGCTATAAACTTCTCATTTTTTCAATCTTTCTTCACTAATCTCTAATTTTACACTAATTATTTACAAATTCCTTTCAATTTTTATGTGTATTGATAGTCTAATTAAAAAATAGTGCATACACACAAAAAATACAAAAAATGTAACACTAAAATCTACACTATGACCAACTATTTAATTATGAATAAATAACTTTTCATTATTACTTGTATTATATTGTTGCAAAATGTTTCATTTGTGATATTTTATATATGCCAGTGTCTACATATATAAATATATAAAAAATATATATAAATGTAAATTTATATATGTTACTGTGTTCATACATTAATACTATATTACTATCAGATACTTTAATTTTCTAACTTGTGTCACTTTTGTAATATAGTTATATTTGCTAAAAAAATTACGAAATTGTGTATTGTTCTCCTATCAATTTATGTTTAATGCATATATACATACATGTCATACAAATAAGTGTACACAATGAATACTTTCAATAATAAATCAAGATTTTGTAAAACACTTCTTTTACGATAATAATTATATAGTTTTTTTCTTTACAAAAAAAATCACATTATACCATGTGCAATGCATATGCCCAACGACTCGTACCTTTAAAATGAGTCTAATAGTAAAGTTTCATTGTGATTTCAATTTTCTAAAGGAGCCACGTAGATGTAGCTCTATAGTGTATACTTGCCATGCACTTAGGCCCCTGCCCTGCCGTGTACTCGTAGAGTTTTACTTATCAGAAGAAAGAAAATAAATACCATGCATACACCATATGTAGCTATAGAAGCAAGAAGAAGAACTAAAAGATCTTGGTTGGCATATAATATAAGCCTCAATTTCTGTTGCATAGCCAATAAATTACTCCTTGTAGCATTCAATTCGTGAATTTGTTGGGTGGAATCCACCAAGTCTGCACCCAAGAGCCTTATGGTCTCCTTCAGTTCCCGGATCCGACTACATTCAAGTTCAAAAAAATGAATTGGACCACAATGAAATCTCCTTTACCAAATGCAATTCAACCACGTCCAAATATTGGGACAGCTTCTCCTGCAACACCAAATTCTCCGACAACGTTGAGAACGGGCACGCCGTGCGGAAAGTGTCTCCGTCCTCCAACGCAAACTCATCCTTGAAATACAATCGCGCAGACACGACGTCCAATGCTTTCCAAATCAGCACTATCTTTGTTGCTATGGTTTCATATGTCCTTAAATCGGCCATACGGTTCTGGGATCAAACCCAAATACTATTGAAAATCAGATTAGCTCACTTCTGAGCCGGCCTTGTTCGCCGCCAAAGGTGCGAATTCGAAAGCCATCACAGCGGTGGACGACGACCACTACCTAACTCATATGGCATAGGAGTCATAACACTTTAATGTATTAAGGATAAGTATAAAAAAAAAAAATTTATTCAAAAATTCAACGCACACACTACTATTATCAAGATATTCTTAGTGAGTAATTTAATGTTTTAACTTTTAAAACAATATAACTTTAGATTTACATGTTGTTTTTTAATAAAATTATTATTTTTATACTCCTCTCATCAAGATTTATCAAATAAGATCCAAGTTGACTATGAAATTCTTTAAAATAAAAAATAAAAAATTTGTTGAAATTGACGTAAACAGTAACATTGTATTCTTAACAATAACATTTTACTATGTTTCACAGTACAATGCTACTGACTGCCAAAAAAATTCTTTACTGTCTTCTTAAACAGGGCATTAGTAACAAAAAAAACAGAGTATGAACTAAAGAAATTTTTACAAGTTCTTTCACTACAAGTTCACAAATAAATCAATAACAATCAGTAAACAACAATTCAACATAATTGAAGAAAATTCTACAAACAACAATCAACAACCAACAAATTCAACAAATTAATCCAAAAAAAACACAAAATTTCTCGCACCAAATTCAATATAGCTGAAGAAAGCTCTACAAACTCGGATAGTGATGGAATGAATCTCTGAAACTAAATCAACACTCTCAAACTTGATTAACACAAGTAAAAGCTTACGAATCACACACAACAAAAACAAATTGAAACATCAACCATCTTAAAGCTGTTGGAACAATCTTCTATATAAAATAAATAAGTTGAAACCAAATCAAACAAATAAAATAAATTACTTACAGAATTTATTTACCAAACCGAATAAATATTTAAAAGATCAAGTGTGTGACACTCTATCCTTAAGAAAAATTCGCCATACTACAGTGCTTACGGATAAATGGCATTTATCTACCAAGATACAATGATCTTCACAGATTGTAGTAGCACTCCAAACAATCTGTACAGCGAACCAAACCTGTGTTCTATACTCTCAAATATTTCTTTAAAAAAAAAAAAAAAAACTAGAATGAAGAATAATGCAATAGAGCAAAAAATCAGGAAGACAAAATGAAATTTCTGGATGATCAACACTGCTAGAATGATCCAGTATTTATAGGCAAGAGGTACCTGTTCAGACAGATATGAATTTGAATGAACATGTGAAATCAACCCATTGGACAGATCTGCTAACTGCTAAACTGTCTAAAACTGCTGGGCAGTTTTTCAACCCACACTCGCGCACGGCACGGCACGGCATGGCTCGGCTCGGCCCGACGAACGGATGGCGGCGGCGCGCGCGTGTGGTGGTTTGAGCCAAAGGTCACTTTGCCCTTAACTCCTCCCTTCTACAAACTTGGGGTGCCCCTTGGGGCCTAACCCAAGTATTTCCACCTAGAGCTTATATACCCATATAAACTCACTTAAAGTTTCAATGTGGGACAACCTATTTCAAGGAAACACACATTTTACTCTTTAATAGTCTATTCCACGAACCCGAAAACGACGTCAATTTTTCATTCACTCATAAATGGTTTTGACGTACTATCTTCATCATGTGACTTGTTATGCGGCAAGGAACACGTCTCCTCTTTGGACCCACCCAAAATGACATGTGGGCCCCATCCAAATTTGGCCTCAAAGTTGGCCCAAAATAAGCCAATAAAACCATATATTCCAATAAAGGCCACTACCACTCTTTACTACTCCCACGGTAATGCTGCCGATTTGGGTTAGATGTTCAAGCTCTTTGCTGAGATGAGCCTCCGTCTTCGCATCAATCTCATAGAGGGTAATATCATTGTTCTCTGTCATCAATCTTACAGGCTTGATTCAAATTTTTTAGATACATATTCAGTGTAAGATTGTCTAGAAAAAATAGGAAATATATTAGTCTGTCCTTCATGAAGAACACGCCTCCTACTCAGGGGTATAGAAAGTAAAATATTTTGGGCTATCCTTTACACACTAACATGTTGGGTCTAGGGGGCTTTTTATTAACACTTATTAAATTGACGCTTTTTAATTACTTCTTCCTTTAAATAAAGATAAACAATCATATATATATATATATATATTTTTTTTTTTTTGAGCATGAGACCTTATTATTGATTAAAAATAATAGAGTAGGACTTATGAAACACCAACCTTATAAATAAAACTTTTAACCTATTAACCCATAAATAAATACACAAAATATGGACTGAGGTGCAGTAATATTACTTTCTTTACTATGAAGATTTAAGCAATTTCTTATATGACTTGTCTCCATGAAGGTATATGGAATGGCTTCCCTCCAGTCTGTGGCAAACATGATCTGCATAAGCACAATTCGGGTTGGATTCGCATCTAAAAACTCATAACCTCACTGAAATAGAAGTTAAACAAAATTACAACTGAAAGGAGTTTTGTCAAATGGGATTGCCAAGAACAAAAGCCTAACAGGAGATAACACCCCCAAAACACCCTTAATTTTACTAACTCCATTTATTCATTTGTTTCATTTTTCATTTCAATGCACTATTTTATTTACATTTCCTCCCCTTGTACAAAAATAAAAATAGATAAACTTTGTTATATGAGTATTGTTGGGTATACCTCCTTAGTGGAGTATGAGACCCAATTGATTTATTAAAAATATTTAATTTAGTTTGGTATGGGTTATGATATATTTTTATGTATTATATCTGACTTTTGGAGGCCCAATGGACATTCGAAAAAAATTGTTTGGTGACAACTAAGGTTTTGATAAAAAAACCCAAAATAAAACAATAGTTTATTAGTATTGTTTTATCTTGAAAAAGGGGCAGATGTTTGCATGGTGGATGAGTAGCTACTTTTTTTTAGTGGGTTGATTGTGCTTGGTTCATGGTTGTTGTTACCTCTTATTTGAAGCTGATTTGGGTCAATTATTTTTGGTCTTCTACAATTTTATTTCGAAGATTTTTGTTCATCTATTTGATGAGGTCTTTCCTCTTGATTATTTGTGATTGTTTGGAATTCGCTTAAGGCTAGTTTGTGAGACCATTCGTGTCTCATTTGTAATCGTTTGAAAACTATTTGGTTGATAGTGGAATCAGATTTTGATCCTGTGGACGTACCTCACATTGAGGGAATCATGTAAAAATTCTTATGCCGTTGTTGATTTAATTTTTCTGCATTAGTTTTGTTTCCATTGATTGATTTACTTGTCGAAAATCATAAATTTTCCCTAACAACTGTTATCAGAGCCTACGGTTTATTTGGGTTTATTTATTTGTTCAAATCAATGAAGGAGAATGTGGATCGTATGTCTAGCTTTAATGGAAGTAATTGGGTAACTCGAAAAACTAAAATAAAGGACCTATTATTTTGTAAAGATTTGTATGGGCCTATTGAGGGTGATAGTGGCAAACCCCGAGGGTATGAAAGATGATGAATGGAAGAGACTTAATCGAAAAGCCATTGGTTTTATCCGTCAATGGATTGATGATAGTGTGTTTCATCATGTTGCTACTAAAACTTCGGCACATGATTTATGAAAAAAATTAGAAGGTCTTTATGATAGAAAATCAGCTGCAAATAAAGTTTTTCTGTTTCGTAAGTTGGTTAATTTAAAATATAAAAAGGCAGCCCTATTCCGGAACATTTGAATGAAATAAAGAGTATTGTTAACCAACTTACTTCTGTGAAAATTGTTTTTGAAGATGAGTTGCAAGCTATGATGCTACTTAGTTCTTTGTCCAAAAGTTGGGAGACTTTAGTTGTGACGGTTAGTAATTCGGCACTTGATGGAATTGTCACAATGAGCCAAGTCACTAGCAGGTTGTTAAATGAAGAAACTAGAAGAAAATTAGCGGGTTCTTCTCAATCAGATGCATTTGTTGTGAGAGGCCGAAGCAAAACAAAGGGGAGGAGTAAGACTCCTCATGGTCATGATCAAAGCCGTGACAAATCAAGAGATGACTTGTTTTTCAAAGAAAGACATTGAGTGTGATTATTGCCATGAGAAATGACACATGAAACGGGAATGCCGACATCTCAAGAACAACGAGAAAAAGGCATGACTAAAGTGTGGATAAGAAGCAAGAAGACACAACAGCGGTTACTACTGATGGTGATCTCATGGTTGTTTATAAAGATGATTGTGTCAATTTTGTGGACTAAGAGAGCAATTTGGTGATTGATTCTGGTGCTTCTTTTCATGTGACTTTTCGAGTTAATTTCTTCACTACCTACACCAAAAGAGATTATGGTTGTGTTTGAATGGGTAATGAAGGTTTATCTAAGATTATTGGCATGAGTGATGTTTGCTTGGAAATAAATTTAGATTGCAAGTTGTTGCTTAAAGATGTGAGGCATGTTCCCAACATTCGCCTCAATTTAATCTCCACTGGGAAGCTAGATAATGGAAGCTACAACAAAAAATTTGGTGATAGAAAATAGAAACTCACAAAGGGTTCTTTGGTGGTGGCTAAGCGCAAGAAAACTCATATACTTTATTCGATAGAAGGAAAAATTTGTAAAAGTGTTGTCAATGCACTTGAGGATGATACTTCTATTGAATTATGACACAAGCGGCTTGGGCATATGAGTGAAATGGGGCTGTAAGTTTTGTTCAAGAAAAAACTTCTACCCAGTTTGAAAGGTACGCATCTTAAGACTTGTGTTCATTGCTTGGCATGCAAACAACATAGAGTTTTTTTCATAAAAATGTTGTTTCTAGAAAAGAAAATGTTTTGGAGTTGATTAATTCGGATGTTTGTGGTCCTTTGAAAGTTAGAACACATAGTGGTGCACTTTATTTTGTCACTTTCATTGATGATTATTCAAGGAAAGTTTTGACTTTTGCACTAAAAACTAAAAATCAAGTTCTAGATGCGTTTAAGCATTTTCAGGCCATGGTTAAAAGAGAAACATGGCAGAAATTAAAGTGTATCCGAACAGACAATGATGGTGAATATATTCGGCCATTTGATGAGTATTGCCGCAACCAAGGTATTCGGCATCAAAAGACAATTAAGAAGACTCCTCAACAAAATGGTATTGCCAAGAGGATGAACCGCACCATTGTAGAAAGAACAAGGTGTCTACTTTTACATGCTAATTGCCAAGATCCTTTTAGGGTGAGGCAATGAGGACAGCGGTTGATGTGATCAATTTGTCTCCTTCCTATCCTTTGAATGGTGATGTTTCGGAAAGAGTTCGGACCGACAAAGATGTGTCTTATGAGCACTTGAGAGTGTTTGGTTGACGAGCCTTTGTTCACATTCCAAAAGATGAGAGGTCTAGGCTTGATAGCAAATCAAGACAATGCATTTTTCTTGGCTATGGTTGTGATGAGTTTGGTTATAGATTGTGGGATCTAGTCGACATGAAAGTTATTCAAAGCCATAAGGTTGTGTTTCTTAAAGACCAAACAATTGAAGACTTTGGCATATGTGATCAACAGGAGCAAAAAACTAGTGATCTCATTGACATGGATCCATCTTCTTCATCTTCAGTTGATGCTTAAATTTTTTTTTTTTTTTTTTTTTTTGGGGGGGGGGGGCGGGGGATGTGCAACCACCTATTGAAGATGTGGAGGATGACGCTAATCTTAATGAAATTGAGCCTGAAATTGAGGAAGAGCATCCAATTCAAGAACCACCACCACAACTTGAATTGAGAAAATCTACAAGGGACCGACAACCTTCTAAAAAGTATCCTCCCAATGAGTTTGTGTTGATATCCGATCAAGGGGAGCCCGAGAGCGACTAAGAAGCAATTGAGCATGCAAAGAAAGGTAATTGGAAAAAAGCCATGAAAGAGGAAATGAATTCCTTACTTAAAAATCACGCTTATGATTTAGTGAAGTTTCCTAAGGGGAGGAAAATTCTAAAAAATAAATGGATATTCAAATTAAAGAATGATGGCAAGAATATAAGGTACAAGGCACGTCTTGTTGTGAAAGGCTTTGGGCAAAAGAAAGATGTTGACTTTGATGAAATTTTCTCGTTGGTTGTGAAAATGTCTTCTATTCGGGTTGTACGTGGCATGATTGCAAGTATGAACCTTGAAGTTGAGCAACTTGATGTGAATACTACATTTTTTCATGGTGATCTCGAAGAAGAAATTTACATGGAGCAACCGGAGGGCTTTATGGAAAAAGGAAAAAATAAATTTGTTTGCAAATTGAAGAAAAGTTTGTATGGCCTTAAGCAAGCGCTGCGGCAATGGCACAAAAAATTTGACTCTTTCATGATGAATAATGATTTTTCTAAAACCACTTCGGACCATTGTGTGTTCGTGAAAAATTTTCCAAATGACAAATTTGTTATTCGTTTGCTTTATGTTGATGACATATTAATTGTGAGTCAAGATTCTACCAAGATTAACAAGTTGAAGTTAGAGTTGAGTAAGTCTTTTGCTATGAAAGATTTAGGACCAGCAAAGCAAATACTTAGTATGAAAATTGTTCGTGATCACAAAAAGGGGTTGATTTGATTGTCTCAAGAAAGCTACATTAAGAAAGTTTTTGAGAGGTTCAACATAGATAAAGCAAAGCCTGATGGTTGTCCACTTGCGAGTCACTTCAAGTTTAGTTCGAATTAATGTCCTAAAAGTGAGAAGGACAAGGAAGAGATGTTGAAAATTCCTTACACTTCAGCGGTTGGTTCTTTGATATATGTCATGGTTTGTATAAGATTGGATATTGCTCACTCCGTTGGTGTGGTAAGTCATTTTCTCTCTAATCCGGGTAAAGAACATTGGGCAGTGGTGAAACGGATTCTAAGATATCTTCGAGGGACTTTGAAGGTGTGTTTGTGTTTTGGAGATAATAAGCCAGGTTCAAAGATTCTGACATGGCTGGTGATGTTGATTCTATGAAATCTACTTCGGGGTATTTGATGACTTTTGCAGGGGAAGCTGTGGCATGGCAATTTAAATTACAAAAATGTGTTGCTCTCTCAACTACTGAAACTAAATTTATTGCCATTACGGAAGCTTGCAAAGAAGAGTTATGGTTGAAGAAATTTTTGCAAGAGTTGGGTTTGAGGCAAGAAATGTATGTGTTTTATTGTGATAGTCAAAGCCTTATTCATTTGAGTAAAAATTTCACTTTTCATTTGAGATTGAAACACATTGATGTGAGATATCATTGGATTCATGATGTATTAGATTGGAAATTGTTACAATTCAAAGAGGTTCACACAGATGATAATATTTCGGATATGTTGACTAAGATTCTATCGAGGGACAAACATTTGAAGTGTCGAATTTTGGCGGGTATGATTGATGTCTCCACCTAAGTCGGTAGAGGGAGAATTGTTAGATATACCTTCTTAGTAGAGTATGGGACCAATTAGTTTATTAAAAATATTTAATTTAATTTGGTGTTGATTATAATATATTTTTATATATTATATCTAACTTTTGGAGGCTCATTGGGTATTTTAAAAAATTTGTTTGGTGACAACTAGAGTTTTGATAAAAAGTTCAAAATAAAACAATAGTTTATTAGTATTGTTTTATCTTGAAAAAGGGATAGCCATTTGCTTGGTGGAGAGTAGTTACTTTTTTTTTTTTTATTATCAAATTTAGTGGGTTGATTGTGCTTGGCTCGTGGCTATTGTTGTCTCAGATTCGAAGATGATTTGGGTAAATTATTTTGGATCTTTTACAATTTTATTTTGAATATTTTTATTCATCTATTTGGTAAGATCTTTCTTCTTACTTATTTGTGATTATTTAGAATTTGTCTAAGGGAGGTTTGTGAGACCATTCATGTCTCGTTTGTAATCGTTTGAAAACTCTTTGGTTGATAGTGGAATTAGATTTTGATCCCGTGGACGTACCTCACATTGAGAGAATCGCGTAAAAAAATTTCTGTCATTGTTGATTCAATTTTTCGCATTAGTTTATATTTTCATTGATTGATTTTCTTGTGAAAAATTATATATTTCCCTAGCAACAGGTATAGGTTCCAGAACAATATAAATTCATCTCATGTGAAAAATTGTGTGTGTGAATATGTGATTGGATTGTGCTCTTAGGACAGTTTCTCTCATCTCATTTATTGTTTTATTACTTATTTTTCACTTATTTTCATAATCAATAATTATTTAATAATTTAGAGTATCATATGACAATATCTTTATAATATTTCAAATCAATCAAGTAGTATAAAATTTTATAAATCAAACAATAATAACTCATTATTATTAATAGTTTAGAAAAAAAAAAAATAATTTACTTTGTATGCATCATAAAGATTTCATTTGTTGATAATACTGACAAATAGTGGTAGTCGGCGGTGCCAAGAATAATTAACCCTTAAATCCTTAACATGTTTGAAGATCCACAATTCGCGTTAGTGCAGTAATAAAATATTTATTCTTTTTACAATGCCTTTAAATTATTATATAACATATTTTTGAAGATTTAGAACTCGGTCCAATATAGAAAAATGATTTTCAGCACATTTTTGGTAACCATCCGTTTTAGTTAAAAAGTTAAAAAGTTACTAAATTAGTCAAAAAAACCAACAATCCATACCAAAAAGTCAAAAATTCTCTTGTCTCTCTACTTTTTGTACATCTTTTCATAAAAAGTCAAAAAGTCATCCCAAACATATTATTTTTTTAGCTCATATTTTAACCAAATAACTAAAAAGTTACTAAATTAGCTTGTTCCCAAACGAGGCCCAGTCACCGGAAATCACCGATTTTGCAAGGGTGACTTTTTTTTTTTTTCCTTTTTCCAATGCCTTTAAATTATTATATAACATAGTTTCAAGATCTGGAACTCAGTCCAAATACAGTATAGAAAAATGGTTTTCTTATACCATACATAAAACTGAAATACCCCTCCCAACACACTTTAGTCACCAGAAATCACCGGTTTTGCAGGGGTGACTTTTTTTTTTTTTTTTCTTTTTTTAGAACAGGTGGTCACTTTTTATGCAATGGGTTTTACATCAAATTGTTTAAAAGAGTCGTGATAGAGACCCCCTCCAATCACCACCCCCACAACCCCCACACACATGTGGCGGGTGGTGATTGAAGGAACAGGAGAAAAAGAAAAAAGAAAAAGAAAATGTAACCAATGAGAACGAGAGGGGGGCAAAGGGGGTGGGGGGAAAGGGGGCATGAAACATTTTTGTTGTTTAAAAATACTTGTTCAAAAAAAAAAAAAAATTCTTTTAAAATATCAAAAAAAAAATAAAAATTGTTACACTAATCTTTTTTAGGATTTAAAAAATATATTAAGTTTCATAAAATTTGGCATAATTATATTAGACTTCTTTCAAAATTTAATTTACATAATATTTAGTTCATTTATTTATTTTTGTTAGTTGTATGAATAAAAAAATGATGCTATTTCTTTAATATTGAAATATTATTTTATCCTTTTTTTATCTTGTGTTTAGATACAATCTACATTAATTACAAATGTTTTAACTTTGCTAAATAGGAGATGGGTGTAATTCTATTAAACTTATGAGATTTATTATATTTAATAGTAAATAGACTCACAACAAATGGTAAGTAGAGTCATATTAAGTTTTAAGTTGTCCTATTAGGGGTGAGCATGGTTCGATTTGGTTCATTTAAGAGTAAACTAATGACCAAACGACCAAACTACCTACAGATTCATGAAATTTGAAATCAATTCATAAAAATTTTATAACCAAATTAGACTGAACCAGTAAAACGAAGTTCAATTCGGTTTAGAATAACATTTTTCACAGCATAATCACAAAATATTACTCACAACTTATTTGAATATATATACATATGTCGTCATTTTGCAAACAAAAGTATTTTAGATGATTGTTTAGAACTAATTCAACTACTATACAAAATCACACTTGTAAACATATAGGATTAACAATTTATGTACAAAAATGTGGTAATAATCAGGTAAGTGTCTATAGTAAATAATAAATTATATATACATATATACATGCATATATAAACAGATCAATTCGGTTCCAAATCATAATCGTAACTATTAAATTATAGACCAAATCGTGAAGTATGATTCACCAATTTTAAAAATTAAGACCAAATCATGTATTAAAAAAATCGAATCAAACAATGCGGTTTCGTTTAAGATTGAACGTTACTTACCATTCATTGATCAAACTTTAAAGTTGTGTAATCAAATTTTAAATTAAGTTTGAGTCCTACAATACTAAGTTATTTTACTGATAAAGTTGCGTCTTGTTACAAGAAGTGACAAGTAGATTAGTAACAAATAGTAAATATACAAAAATTGTAAATATAATGAAATATTAAGTGGTAAGTAAAGTCACAATGCGTGGTAAATAGAATCAAACATTTTGCTTATAAATGGTAAGTACTTAATGATGTTTTACTTATTACTCAATTAGACCTCAGCTACTCCTTAATTAGACTCCACTTACTACTTCATTATATTAGACATATTACTCAATCAAACTCACTTATTACTCAATGAATAGTAAGTAAAATCACAATAAATGATAAGCGTAATCACAATAAAAAGTAAATATTATGTTTAAGAATGATAAGTATGATCTCAACATCAAATTCTACAATTTATCTTAGTAACGATGATGATGTGCACCCAACAATGGGGTACAGATCCATTATGAAAGACATAATATGAAATCTAGCATCACTTCTATATTTTGATTCTGATGGTGCCATCATAGAACCTATGGAAGATCCATTACTGATTTTGATTTTAAATTTTCAGATTTCTTTGATGATTGTGATGATGTCTTTGTAAACTATTTGCCAAATAACTTATGTGTTCATAGCAAAGAACTATATTTTCATAAACATGGTGAGTATAGTTACAATGAATGGTAAGTACTATCTAAATGAGTGGTAACTAGAATCACAATCAATGGTAAGTATTGTCTAAATAAGTGACTTACTATTCAATTAAATATCATTTACTATTTAATAGGACTCTATTTACTTCTAAATTAAATTTCACTTACTATTTATTGAGGCTCTACTTACTACTCGTTCATATTCTACTTGCTGCTCCATCAAACTTGACTTATGATTTAATCAAACATAATGATTGCTTATAAGATCTAGTTACTATTTATTGGTAAGTAAAATGAAACTTTCAAAGGAAAAACTTCCTTTCTCTCTCTCTCTAAAAACCTCTACCCCGGGTCTCACTGTTGGCCAGCCGGTCGTCACCTTTGACCATGGTAGTCGGCTGGCATCGCCTCTTTCATGCGTGCTTATTGTTTTCCTTCTAATAAACTTGAATCCCCATAGGTTTTCCAAATCTTTTTCAGTTCTTTAGGGTGGTAAAGGAGTGGGTTTCGACCTTAAGGGGTTTCGACCATGGGTTTTTTGGTTTTGTTCATGGAAGGCGCCTTGAATATGAGCGGGTTGGATTTGTTTAGGAACTTCATTCGGGCGTTGCTATGCGAGTGGGAGTTTGAGGGTGGATTCCTTTTAGGTCTGCGGAAGTCAGTGGTGGGCCAATAAAAGGAATGTTCTAGATTTGTAAAGGAGCTTCATTCGGGCACTCCTTACAAAGTGGGAGCTTGAGGGGTAAACTATATTAATATCTATGAAGGTCGGCGCTTCATTTGACTAAAAGGAGGTTGTTTTAGCTCAAGGTCCTCTGATGTAGTTCTGGTGTTCAGCGATGTCATTCTAGAGCAAGTTACTGTTCATGGAGGTGTCCGGTGATTACATTCTAGAGTGAGTTTTGCTGTCCGCGAAAGAGTTGGTTCCTAGGTCTTTTGGCCATGGGAGGTGTTGGTGGTTCTCAGTTAAAGGAGTTTGTTCGGAAGCTTTGCCGGAGAGGTGGTGTAGTGTTTGTTAGACCGCATGTGAGGTAGTGTTTTGGCCATAGAAGTGGGTGTGTTTCTATTAATGGTGTGTTCTGTAGCAGGTGTTCCGGCCATGGAAGCTTTAGTTGTGTGCTTAGGCTAAAGGTGTTTGGTAATGAGAGTTTGAGTGTTTGAGCCAGTGAGTGTTTTGATTTTGGAAACAAGCTTTGACCGCGGGTGTGATTCTACCAATGGTGTTCGACCGTGGAGTGGGTGAAGTTTAGTGAAGGTGACAAGCGTAGGTGTAATCTGGCAAAGGGGACAGGCATGGAAGACACTGAGATATGCCTTGGGTGTAGTATGGTTGTGTCTTGGGAGTTGAGGAGTGTGTTTTTGGGTGCGTGGTTTGACTTGGGGGTTTCATTTTTTATTTTTATTTTTATTTTTATTTTTATTTTTATTTTTTTTTAAGTTAAGTCCTTAACTATTAAAATTTGTTTTGGTTTTCTTTTCATTAAAAAAATTGTGTGATCAAGGGGTTAGTTGTATGAGTACAAGTAACAGTACTGGGAGTATTTTGTACTGTCTGAACCTCTCTCGATGCATTACATCTTAACTATTAAAATTTGTAAGGCTGAGGGGTTAGTTGTATGAGTGCGAGTAACAGTATTCGGAGTATTTTGTACTATCTGAATCTCTATCGATGCATTGCATCTTCATGTCTATTTCATTTCATATTTTTAAGGAAATTTTCACTTTGTGGATCAAAAAAATAAAAAATAAAAGTAAAATGAGAACAAATTGTAGTTAGGGTCACAATGATTGATAAATAATAAATTAGAAATATAAATTTTAAATTATTAAACAAAGTGTAAAAGTTTGTTAGACTTCATTTAGTACTGAAAAAAACACCTCTTCATTTGACTTGACTTACTATACAAAAACAATATCCCATGTCATTCGGGGGACCTATATTTATATGGATGTGGCAGTTCCGATAATTAGTTAGAAGACATCATTTCATTTGACTTGATTTACTACTCAATTGGACTACTTACTACTTCATTAGATTTTGCTTACTAATTAATAAAACCCCGCTTACTAGTCTATCAAACTTGAGTAGTAAGTTTAAAATGAGTAGCAAGTTGTTTTAAGTAGTAAGTTCAGAACAAGCGGCAAGTAAAGAATGGTAAATAGAATCAAAATGTATGGTAAGTGTGGGGACATATTCTTAGGGTTGCCCACGTGGCTGAGGTTGTAAGCCAAGGCACCACATAGATAAACCGAGTTGCTGAGATATGATACGATCATATCGAGATCTGAGATGTTCGGATAAAGTACAAGAGTGCTAGATGGTTTGATTAGGTAGAGATGAGACTCAAAAGAGAGTTCATTCTAATTTGAATAAGAGGAATTCAAGATAGATGTTATCCTTGTAAGGGATAAAGTTCTCTAAAGTAAGACTTTTAGGGAACAAGGGCATTGATGATTATAAAAGAAAGGCACTACCGTAGGTCTAAGGTACGTTTTATTTGAGTTTTACTTTGTGAGCTTTGTGATTAAGTTGTTATCTTTGGGAGATAAGTTGACTGACTTGATCATCGAAGTATCCCATGTGGACAAGCCACTGATGTTTGTTGTCTTTTTGTGTGCAGATGTTGAGTTTCTCTATTCTTCTATGTGCTTTACGGTTAAGTTCCTAGAATCTTGGTGAAGAGATCCGATTTGGTTGTGAGGTCAAAATTCAACATCCACAGTAAGTATTGTGTTTATAAATGGTAATGCCACGACCCAAACCCGGTCTTATAACTGTAGCACCATAACTGGCCAGTAATCTTGGGATTACCGAAGCCCTCTAAAGAGATTAAGCAAAATTAAGGGGCTAGCGGAAGTAAATATCAAATACAATGTTCATAGAGTTGTGCAGACATGCATGGGATAAAAAATTTAAAACTTATATACATATATGTGACGTCATATTCACAGTGATCTTATGTCACAAATACAGATACAGTCAAAAAGGACTTTGCCCTAAATACAAAGTATACAAAAACCGTTCAGACAAACAAGACAAAAAAGTTTTTTGCAGAAACATGACCACACTTTAACTCGGGAACCTCCTCGAGAGTCGTTGTGGTTGGCTGACAAACACAGATCTGCAGGTAATCATCGCTGAGCTTGGTCACGCGCCTGATCACCTACATACGTAAATAATACAGTGAGTTAGAGCCTAGTGAATAATAACAGAGTAAAGGTTTTACTGAATGATGTCCATAACATATTCAAAAATCAGAATTCAAATCAGAAACAGGTTCTTATTCATATTCAGAATTGATAGATAGTCATACGTGGTACATCCATTAGCTCTAACAGAATAGATGACCCATAAAGGGACGTATACAAAGCAGATACAGATCAGATAATGGTTATGCTTAACCAGCTCCATAATGGGACCTCTGGTATTAAGTAACCAATAACAGATATCACATGATGCTAAGAATGCCACGAATACATTTAGAAATCTGAACCACAATTCATCTATACAGAAAATAGCATTTTAGAAAACAGATCATTTCATATCCTTAGAAAATAAGTAAAGTCAAACATAGCTTTACAGAGTTATTACTTACAGATAGCTCTAGCAGTAGAAATGTCAGAACTGGTGGATCAGACAGTCTATGGCGCGTGACCTATACAAACACATAGTGGATACACGTTGAAACACACACTCGGATAACATTTAACTCATTTCTATTCTATCTTGGTGTGTTTCTAATCCTTATCCTCATTATTATATCTTAATTAAGGCTTTGGAATGCCTAAGATGCAATGAGGATATCAAAATGTACTTTGAAACACTTAGTCAAAATTCTGAAAACAGGGCAGTTCGATCAAGTGCAACTTTGGTTGCTCGAGCGGACTCCTTAGTTTGCAAAACTTCTGGGAGCCCTTATCTTACGCTCGAGCTAAGGTTCAAAAGAAAGGGTGGTTGCTCGAGTGCAAGTTCTGTCGTTCAAGCCAAACCCAACTCTGCAAAAGTACTAGGAGCTCGCATTCTTTGCTTGAGCGCAGATTTTACCGCTCAAGCGAAGAGTGCAAATTCTAAAATTTTCAGATTGCTCTCCAAGCTCCAAAACTCAAAGTCAAAGTTTCAAAACACACCCTTTGGGCCCCAAACTTGAGGAAACATGTGTAAACTCATAGTATTCCATGAATTGAAAATCATTTTGCAAAATCAAAACCCAAAAGCATGCCAATTGGTCAAAATCAAACTTGGAACTCTAAATACTTTACATGCATGGAATGGATTGAATTCAAAGCTTCCAAAACATGATTAATTTGAATAGAATGGTACAAAATGTGATGAATTCTTAAAACCAAGCTAGAATATGCATGAGAGGATTCTTTTGAAAACAACTTCACAACTTCATGTAATGCACATGCATGCATGGTTTATTCTTCTTTCTTACTTCTTTAGCTCAATTCATATCTTAGTCTCTAAATTCTCTTGAATTCATGCATTAATTAATCCAATTACATAGCTAAAGGGTTGAATTCTTACCTTAGGTGTTCAGTTGTGTTCTAGATGATAAATTGTTTGAGCTCTCAAGTCAAATGCCTCAAATTCCTTCCAATTCTTCTTCTTCTCCTTTGAATTCAAACTCTGTCACATACTCTTTATTTCTCTCACATTTTTGCTTAAGGGAGATGATCAAATGGAAGTCTATATGAGTTAGTGGAATTACATTAGCCTTATATAGACTCCATTAGTGGAGTTTCATTAAGCCTTGATTAAGCTAATCAATTACAATTGTTTTATTATAATTATTTGGTTCTGAATTAGATTTCAATTAAACTTATCATAAAATTCTAAAAATTATAAATTACACATTGACCTAATCAATTTCGTGATTGGATTCCAATAAGACCTTCAATTCGCATATCGAAACAGAAACACAGACAGATATTCCTACTATGGATAGATATAAACACAATTAACATATAGCACATGCAATTAACTCAGAATTTTATCTTAATTACAGATTAAACCTTCTTAAGTAAGATTTATTAGCTAATCACAGGTCAAGGTTGCTACAGTTTTCCCCCTTTAAAGAGTTTGGTCCTTCAAACTCGAATTACCTTCATTTCGGAAGAATGTCGGATCCAAGGAGAAGAAATCGGGGTACCTCTTTATCATATCCTCTTCAGTCTCCCAAGTTGTATACGTCCCTCCATGATTTTTCCAATCTACTTTCACCAATGGAATTTCTTTGTTTCTCAATCTTTTGATTCAGCAGTTCACAATTTGGATTGGCTGTTCTTCATACGTATAATCATCTTTCAAAAGTACATATGTTTGTTCAATCACATGAAGTGGATCTCGTAGATATTCCCAAAGCATTGAAACATAAAAAACATTATGCACGTTCTCCATAACTGGAGGTAAAGCTACTTGGTATGTCACAAGATTGATTTTCTCAATAATTTCATATAGCCCAATGTATCGCGGTGCTAGTTTGCCTTTAACCCCAAACTGTGTTTGCCCTTTCATAGTAGTCACTTTGATATGTCTCTTCTTCGGACATCCTCATAACTCTTTTGACGACTCTGTGCAGTTTTCAATTGTTGTTGTATCAGTTTCACTTTTTCAGTCATCTCTTAAACAAGTTCTGGTCCTTAAACGGTCCTAACAAATTGGAGGTCGGCACTTTCTTCCGTACAAAGCTTCATAAGGAGCCATATCAATACTCGAATGGTAGCTATTGTTATACACAAACTCAGACAATGACAAATAAGCTTCCCAATTCCCTTGGAAATCTAACACACACATTCTCAGCATATCATCCAAGGTCTATATAAATATAAACAAATTGTTTCCCTTATTGTCAAAATAAAATAAAATAAAATAAATAAAAATCGTCTCTATATTTTTTTACATTGATGATAATTGAAGAATATAAAACATTGCTTTTTTTTATTTCATGTGTTTACTTCTATATAGGGGTCATCAAATGGCCCGCGGGAAAAAAACCCGGTATTACCTAACCATTCTAGCACGTCCTGTGGCTTGTCCTAGCCCATTTGACTGCCCAACTCGTCCTATCCCATAAAAGATGATTTAGAACTTTGGATTGTTAGCTATGTACTTATCTATGCTTAGGATTCTTGTACACCTAGGTTTCTTGTACACATAGGATTTTTGTACACCTAGGTTTCTTGTACACTCAGGCTTCTTGGCCTATATATACAAGCTTCTCCTATTGTATTGTATTGATTCAACAATACAGTTCATATGCTTTTCTCTCTCTCTACTATTCTAACATGGTATTAGAGCCTAGAGTTTTCTCCTAGCCTTCTCTGCTTCTTCATCACTTTTTTTATTTTTTATTTTTTTTCTGTCTAGCAAAATTGATTCCTTCTAACGTTGGTTTTTGCATCTCTCATCCTTCTCTGTTTCAACGATTAGACTATACTAGCTTCTTCAAATCTCCAAGATGAAGCCAACGCCACTAGAATTATCTCTATTTGACGCCACACGTGCCACCAGCAGATTGGACATGCACTGTGCCGTTTCCTACATGCCTTCATGCACCTTTGCTCCTATCTCACGCTATCTTACGCCGTGGCCTCATCTACTAACGTGAGCCTCGTGTTTTTCTGTCATCACTGACGTCATCCCTAGTTCACCGTGCGCCACTGCTGCCTTCTTGTTATTATGCGCTACACACACCTCTGCTAATGTGCGCCACGCATTTCTGACGTCAACCCCCCTTGTTATGACGTTAGCCCTAGTTCTGGTCGACTAGGTTGGTCAAACAACTTTGACAAGCTGATTCGCCGCCTTTCTAGCCGTGTTTTTAGCTTGTTCAGACCATATCCCACCTATTTTTGACCTCTTGGATCTGCTAATGTGTTCTGTTTTGGCAAAATCAGCCTCTACAAAGCACTTCTTCTTTTTCTTTTTCTTTTTTGCCCTATTTGAGCATCGTGGATCGTTCTAACAACATCTATTCATTTTCTGTTATACTTGATAAGTCAAATTATGTTAGTTGGGCCCAACCTCTCTTTAGCTTCATCAAAGGGAAACAACTTTGGCGGATCCTTACTGGTGCTCTTCCCAAACCCATCTAGAAGGAGAATGAGATTGACTTTACATTCGATGACCGTCTTGACGAATGGGAAAGTAAGAATTATCAAATTATTTCATGGTTCCGAGCTACCTTAGTTCCCTCCATTAATCTCCAGTTTGGCTGGTTCCGGGGTGATGATCATGTTGCCTCCCATACCAAAGCAATTTGGGATTTCTTGAAGGAACGTTATCAAACCACTAGACATGCTCATCAATATCAACTATTGCAGACTCTTCATCACATGCACCAGGTACTCGGTTAGTCTATCAATGAATTCTTATCCCAAATGTCATCTGTTTGGGAACCTACATGGGCATATTTTGAGGATGCATTGTTGTTTATTACTTATTGGAATCATCAGCAACTATTATAGTTCCTTATGGCTCTTCATAGCACTTTTGAGCTTGTGCATGCTTCTTTGCTTCATTGTTTGCCCTTGCCCACTTTAGAGCAAGCCATTACTGAACGATTATCAGAGGAGACTCGTTTTGGGATTTGTAAATCTCAGAATGTGGATTATGTTCTTGCTACACCCTTATCACGAAGTTCCACATCTTCATAGCCCGCTAGTTTATGCAATTATTGTCACAACCGTGGCCTGCCAACCACTCATTCTTTTGTTCAGTGCCAAGTTCACGAATGCTTTACTTGCCACAAGACTGCTCCAGGTCATCTCCAACACCATTGTCCTCGAGCCCACTCCAATACTTTATCTAGGAAAGGGTCTTCTCAAATCTCAGAATATGGATTCTGAGATTTAAAGTGGTGTAGCCAGAAAGAGAACCATACACGCGCTCGTATGGAGAAGTATTAGCTATGACAGGTGTAGGGACATGATTTATGGTGTGGATGGCAGTGAGGCCACCTTCCCCCTAAAACTGTTTAGGACAAGAAGATGAGATAAGAAAAGCCCAAATAGTGTCTAGAATATGACGGTGCTTCCTTTCGGCTCGTCTATTTTGTTGGGACGTGCCTGCACAAGATCGATGAGATAGTGTGCCATTAGCCCGAAGGAAAGAAAGAAATTCAGAATCCAAGTGCTCCTTAGCATTATCAGAACGGAAGATTTTACTAGTACGAGAAAACTGAGTGCAGACCACGGCAAAAAAATCATAATAAATCTATTTAAGTTAACCTTTTGTTCTTCTCCATGATTATATTATTGGTTCCATTGCCTTTTCCTCTCATGAACCTACTTCCTGTCAAGAAGCTTGTTCTAATCCTCTTTGGTAGCAAGATATGACTGATGAACTATAAGCTTTTGATAAAACTCATACTTGGGATGTGATTGATCTTTCTCCTAGCAAGAGTACTATTAGTTGCAAAAGGGTTTACAGGATCAAAACTCATTCTGATGGTTAAATTGAGCGTTACAAAGCTCGCCTTATCGCCCGAGGGTTTACTCAAGAGTATGGCATTGACTATGAAGAAACATTTGCTCCTATTGCTTGTCTTACTTCCATTCGCAACTTACTTGTAGTGGCTGCTGCTGGCCACTGGAGTCTTTATCAGATGGATGTCAAGAATGCATTCCTCTATGGTGATCTCACTGAGGAAGTTTATATGCAACCTCCTTCTGGTTCTTTTGTTCCATAAAACAAAGTCTGCAAACTCCGTCGTGCTTTGTATGGTTTAAAACAAGCTTCACGTGCTTAGTTTGCCAAATTCAGCTCTATTATTCGTGACTTTGGCTTTTCCTCTAGTGCCCATGATTTTGCCTTGTTTATACGTAAAACGGAGTGTGGTACTATTCTCCTTCTCCTCTATTTGGATGATATGATCATCACTGGGAATGACACAACTGGTATTTCTAGTCTCCAACAGTTTCTTCGTCGCCAGTTATGAAAGACTTAGGTTTACTTAGCTACTTCCTTGTCTTGGAATTTTTTCAAGACATCTAGTTACTTTCTTATCGAGGCCAAGTACACTTCTAATCTCTTGGCTCATGCTGGCCTTACTGATTACAAGACTACCACTACTCTAGTTGATCCTTACACTCGTCTTACACCTCTTGACGGTTCCCTATTGTCTGATGTCACTTTATATCGTTAGTTAGTTGGCAGTCTTGTCTATCTCACGGTTACTCGTCTAGATATCTCTTATGTTGTTCACATTGTCAGTCAATTCATGGTTGTCCCTCGCTCTCTACACTTTGATGCTCTGATTCGCATTTTGCGATATCTCAAAGGCACTCTGTTTCATGGTGTTTACCAATCCACTCAATCTTCTCTACAACTCCATGCATTTTCTGATGCAGATTGGGCAGGGGATCCTATTGACTGCCATTCCACTACTAGGTTATGCTTTTTCTTAGGCAACTCTCTCATTACCTGGCATTACAAGAAGAAAACTCTTATTACTCGCTCTAGTGCCAAGGTTGAGTTTCGTGCTCTTGCTGACACTACTCAAGAGCTTGTATGGCTTTGTTGGCTTCTTTCTGATATGGGAGTTTCTTATTCTGCTGCCACCAATCTTTATTGTGACAACCAGAGTACTATTCAGATTGCACATAATGATGTCTTCCATGATCACACCAAGCATATTGAGATAGATTGTCACTTCATACGACAGCATATTACCAGGGGCACTGTTCATCTTCTCTTTGTTACGTCCGCTAATCAAACCACCAATCTCTTCACTAAAGCTCATCCTCCAGGACGCTTCTCTAATCTCTTCTCCAAGCTCAAGTTGATATTTGCCTTACCACCTTGAGCTTGAGGGGGCGATGTTAGCTGTGTACTTATCTATTCTTAGGATTCTTGTACACCTAGGTTTCTTGTACACTTAGGATTCTTGTACACCTAGGTTTCTTGTACACTTAGGTTTCTTGCCTTATATATACAAAGGTTTGAAACTTGATCTCGCCTATGACCCTGACCCGTACAAGCCCGAATGGGTAAATCCAGAAAAATAACATTATTAAATTTAATTTTAATCCATTTAAATCAATGTTGTTCCAATAAATAAATAAAACATTTGACAGTTGTGGACACTATGTCTTTTTCGAGTCTAAGACATGCTTCCCATACCGACTTGTTTTGACCAACAAAGAGTCGCTACTAAATTTTTAGAAGAGAATTAAGAAACCTTTAACAATGAAAACTAAGTTAATGACCTGATCTGTCATAATCATAAAATTCTAGGCTCGGGAGCATAGGTACAAAAAGGGAAGGTTATTGAATGAAAGTACTCCATTTTCCCAAATCTAAAGATTGGCCTTTACTCACTTTCTATTTTATGATTTTAGTGGTTAATTATTCATACAATTCATTTTAAGCCTAAAAACCTTTAACTAACCTAAAATTATGTGATTTGATGAAATGAATATCGCCTAACGTGGATTCGATTAAAAAAAATCATATCCTTTGAAAAAATAAATTTTTTTTGGCAAAAAATGGACTTTTCAAGGATATGATCCTACTTATGAACTAAGCCAAGTAATAATCATGAAAACACACAAAACACACAATTTTTCATAGAAAAGCGTCTAACTTGTAATTAAAAAACAATGCAAATAGCAAGCACATGCTAAGAGGATAAAGAAAACTTTCCTTGATACACACTTACACGTCTTTCATGCAATATATAAATTAAACATGACCTAATCATGCAACTAATACATACAAAAATGACCCTAGGCGTGGCTTGAGGCTACTAATATGATGAATATGCATAAAAAGAGAAAATAACAAGTAAAAAATAAAAAAAAATTGCTAAAATTACATGATGATTCAAACTAGGCCTAAGCCATGATTTATGTATGCTTAACAAGTCCTAAACATTATGTTCTAAAGAGGATAGACAAAACATGCAAAATAAGAGGAAAAAAGTGAAAAAAAAAAAAAAAAAACTAGAAACTACAGGATGTTATGATGGATTAATGTCCTAACATACTGTGCATACTGAAATAATGACTAAAGAGGTGCTGCCATTAATAAAAGAAGATGATTTACCTGCTGGTTTGAGTAAACCAAAGATAACGCAAAGAAAGTGCAAAGAAAGCACATATTCCTTGCTATCAAACCTCCCTCAAGCTTAGGTTCTGATTAGGGTTTGTGCTTTTCAAGCCTTAGAATGTTTTCAAAAGTTCAGAGTTGCTTTAGGGTGTGTTATTTGTGGAGTTAAGGTCAAACGAGGGAGAAGGGTGGTGTTTTGCTCTCAAATCCTTACAAAAATCTTTACGAAATCTTAACCCCTTGAAAGGGAGGGGGAGAGGGTGCTTATATAGGCACTAGAAGGCATAGGAGGCAAGCTAGGGAAACTCTTATCGCTTTCTCCTCCGCTTCCCACCATAAATGCACCAAGATTGAGTTACCAAAAATAACTCTATCTCACTTGGATGTGCGCACGTACAAATAATGTGTGCACTCACAACTAACGTACGCAAGCACGTTTTGCCTTGGTATACGTGCCATGCATGAATGCAGAAGTGCGGGGTCCCATGCCTTTGTCTTGCTTGTGGCTCAAGTAAACCCGAATTGCCTTCTGATCGATGTGTTTGATAAAACTAGTCACTAATTTTGAAAAATATATTCGATCAAAGTACAATTGGGCCTCTCTTCTTTCTAGGGGTTAAAAAGTTGGTTTTTGGCTAAAAATGGGTCTAGGAGTAAAATGGTCATTCTTACAAAAAGTTAATTTTTTACCAAAATAAGTTTATACAGCAACTCCAGACAATCTTAAACATTCTAAAGATGAAGTAATTATCATTTCATCATTGGAAAGCTTATAAGCGCCCAAACTATTAGGGTCAGTCAAAATAGGGTGTCTACAATAGCCCATATTATCCTTGTAAATTGTATTTTTAAAAATAAATAAACAAAACACAATTTGTTAAAATTGAATTTGATAGTGAATAGTGATATCTTCCAAACTCTTAACTTTTTACATATAACATTGTCATTGTTATAATTTGTTAATTTGGTGAATTTGTACTTTAATAGTATTAATTAATTTGATCACATGAAAACATAAATGTGTAAAACTTAATAATATAAGTCTAATAAAAAATATGTAATCTGGTTCATTTTGATTTTGGCCCATAAGATTTGGGCTTACGGGTGGGATGTGATTTTAATTTTTTTAAATAAACCTAACCCGTACCAACCTGTTAACTGATCAAAACCCGAAAACCCATTAATATATGGGACGTGGACACAATAGTTGAGGGCGGGTAAGTCCGACCCGTTCTATTGATGACCCCTACTTCTACACTGATACACAATATATTTACAATTGTTCATCATACATCAAATCGCTGTGAATAAGTTTGGTTAAATCTTAAAGTTGTATGCATCCATTCAAATCTAGACAGAGGAAATTGCATACGTTTTTAATAGAAATTTGTGTTACATCTCAAAAATTTGCAGGTTATCTTCATACACTTTCTTTTTATTTAGATTAAATTTTCTAAACTGTAATATTTTACATTGTGCTTAATAGCCAAGGTATGATGCCAAAATTTTAAATTAGAACCATTTTCATTGGTTTCATTTTTAAAATATGTTTTTCAATTTTTAGTTTTTCATATTTTTGTTGTTCATTTTTTGTTTTTGGGGTTAGTTTTGGTGATTAAAGATACTGGAATTTGCTCATATTTTCTATTTAAACTATACTTTTACATGAATATGTAATATCTAATAATCTAAATAGAATTAAAAGCAAAATATTAATACAAAAAATTTATAAATTCGAACATGCACTGATTTTTTGTTATTATGTTTTATTTGCTATTATTATTATTATTATTATTATTATTATTATTATTATTATTATTATTATTTAATATTAATAAAAAAATTAAAAAGAATAAACAATAAATTATTTTCTAAGTGTATTTACATCAAGTGAATCTAAATTTAAAAGTAAAATTAAAAAATAAAAGTATTATAAATTAAGTGAATCTAAAAAAATGAAAGGGTTTTTTAAAAAACAGTGTCAAAGACAAAAAAAAAAAAAAAACATTAAAAACCAAAAAATTCAAAACAAAAGTTAAAAAAAACAAGCCAAACCAAATGCTGTAAACTTCTCATTTTTTCAATCTTTCTTCACTAATCTCTAATTTTAAACAAATTATTTACAAATTCTTTTCAATTTTTATGTGCATTAATAGTCTAATTAAAAAATAGTGCATACACACAAAAAATACAAAAAATGTAACACTAAAATCTACACTATGACCAACTATTTAATTATGAATAAATAACTTCTCATTATTACTTGTATTATATTGTTGCAAAATATTTCATTTGTGATATTTTATATAAATAAAATATATATATATATATATAAATGTAAATTTATATGTGTTACTGTATTCATACATTAATACTATATTATCATTAGACACTTAAATTTTCTAACATGTGTCGCTTTTGTAATATAGTTATATTTGCTAAAAAAAATTGCGAAATTGTTTATTGTTCTCTTATCAATTTATGTTCAATACATATGTACATACATGTGATACAAACAAGTGTTTACAACGAACACTTTCAATAACAAACAAAGATTTTGGAAAATATATCTATCACGACAATAATTGTACTTTTTTTTTCTTCACATAAAAAATCACATTATACCATGTGCAATGGACGTGACCAACGACTAGTACCTTTAAAATGAATCTAATATTAAAGTTTCATTGTGATTTCAGTTTTTTAAAGGAGCCACGTGGATGTAGCTTTATAGTGTATACTGGCCAAGCACTTAGGCCCCCTGCCTTGCCGTGTAGTTGTAGAGTTTTACTTATCAGAAGAAAGAAAATAAATACCATACACACACTATATGTAGCTATAGAAGCAAGAAGAAGAGCTGAAAGAGCTTGGTTGACATATAATATAAGCCTCAATTTCTGTTGCATAGCCAATAAATTACTTCTTGTAGCATTCAATTCGTGAATTTGTTGGGCGGAATCCACCAAGTCTGCATCTAAGAGCCTTATGGTCTCCTTCAGTTCCTGGATCCGACTATATTCAAATCGTCCAACTTCCTCAAAAAATGAATTGGACCTCAGTGAAATCTCCTTTACCAAATGCAATTCAACCACATCCAATATTGGGACAGCTTCTCCTACAACACCAAATTCTCCGATAACGTTGAGAATGAGCATGCCTGCAAACCTGCAGAAGTACTGAGAGTTCACAAAGCCCGCTCAAGCGCAAGAAGTGACGCTCAAGCGGAGGAGCAAAATTATGGACAACAAAAGTTTGGAAACTAAGCAACTAACCTATTCCAAACACAACGACAACAGTCCAAGTGCCAAACTTAAGGAGATACAAGAGAAGTAAGATGTGAACAACAATATGAAACCATTAAACCCGAGTTCGGGATACAACAAGAGTTGGGTCAAAATTGGAATCGCTATAACCTCCTCCCCTTAAGGAATTTCGTCCCCGAGATTTCAAATCAAGTTTTAAAGTTATGCTTAAACCAATTACAATAATGATCATCAATCAGTTCCATCATCATGACCCATTCTCTGGTCATCCATTCTCATCAACTTGATACACAAGTTCCAACATCAAAAGTACAATTTACATTTTTCCAAAACATATGCAATGTTTATATTGAATCCATGTTTCCAAAACTAATACAACATATACAATGTTTCCATATTCTCAAAAGTTATACAACGTTTTCATATTTCATTATCATAACAAAATTTCAATACATGATCAAGCATCAACAAATAAATCTGGATCTTTCTCACAGACATCCAACTCACGTTCCCAAGTTGCTTCCTCCACCCCGTGATGTTTCCACAATACCTTAACCTAGGGAATTGTCTTGCCTCCCAAGACTTATCCAAGACTCTCACCGGTCTCTCCTCGTACGAGGCATCCTCATCTACCTCTAAGTCGGTCCAATCCAACACGTGCGATGGATCCGGCTCATGCTGTTAAAGCATGCTAATATGAAACACATCATGAACCTTGGAAAGCTGTGGCGACAAGGCCAAACGATAAGCTACCTCTCCAATTTGCTTAAGGATCTCAAAAGGCCCAAGGAATCGAGGGGACAACTTCTCACTCTTCCCAAATCTCATCAAACCTCTGATAGGTGATATCTTCAAGAATACATGGTCTCCCACCTCAAAAGACAAAGGTCTCCTCCTGTGGTCGGCATAACTTTTCTGGCGACTCTGAGCCGTAACCAACCTCTTACGGATAAGTGCAACTTTCTCCATCGTCTCTCAGACTAACTTTGGACCCAACATAGGTGCATCACCCAGCTCGGCGCAACACATAGAGGATCTACACGGTCGGCCATACAAGGCCTCAAACGGTGCCGTACCAATACTCGATTGGAAGCTATTGTTATAGGAAAATTCTATTAAGGGCAAGTGCCTTTCCCACGAACCCTTAAAGTCAAGGACACAACCCCGAAGCATATCTTCTAGAATCTGAATGGTGCGCTCTGACTACCCGTCAGTCTGAGGATAATACACAGTGCTAAAAGTCAATCTCGTGCCCAAGGCACTTTGTAGGCTCTGCCACAATCGAGCCATGAAACACGGATCTCTATCCGAAACAATCGTCACAGGGACCTTAGGCGACCTCATTATGTCCCCAATGTAAAGGTCGACAAAATAATCTACCGAATCACTTACACGTATAGGTACAAAGTGTGCCGACTTGGTAAACCGGTCCACTACCACCCAAATTGCATCACTACCCCATTGAGTTTTCGAAAGGCCCACAAAAAAATCCATCGTGACATGCTCCCAGTTCCACTCGACTATCGGCAAGGGTTGCAACAAACCCGCTAGTCTATGATGTTCGGCCTTCACTTGTTGACAAGTAAGGTACCTAGACACAAACACAGCCACATCCTTCTTCATACCCCTCTACCAAAACTGGTAACTAAGGTCATGACACATCTTTATGCCTCCCGGATGCACCGCAAGGCGTGAATGGTGAAACTCTCGAAGCACCTCCTCTTGGTAAGACTCCGTCATGAAGAGACGGTTAAGGTATCTAACACTCGAGTCAAAATACACGTTTGAGTCTTTCTACCTTCGCACTGGAGATTTTCTCCCGTAGGGATTCCATCTCAAGATCACCCTTCTATGCTTCTATCACTCTATTCACAAGTGTAGGTTGTGCGACTACCGAAAATAAGGCTGCAGACTCAACAGACTCGCCAAGTTGCAAGTCAAACTCTCCAATGGCACTCAACATCTCCCATTCCCGGAAGCCAATACAAGCTACAATGCTAATGAATTTCCTACTCAAAGCATCGGCCACAACATTGGCCTTTCCTGGATGATAATGTAACTCGAAATCATAATTTTCTATGAACTCCATCCACCTCTTCTGCCTCAGATTTAAGTCTTCCTGTGTAAACAGATATTTTAGACTCTTATGATCAGAAAACACCTCAAACTTCTCTCCATACAGATAATGCCTCCAAATCTTTAAGGCAAAGATTACCACTGCTAACTCTAGGTCATTAGTAGGGTAGTTCCTCTCATGTGTTTTTAACTGTTGCAAGCCATAGGTTACTACCTTCCCCTCTTGCATCAAAACACAACCCAAGCCTTCCTGTGAGGCATCACAATACACTGAATATCCCAAACCCCTCTCTGGAATAATCAAAACTGGAGCAATGGTAAGTCTAACCTTAAGCACTTGAAAAGACTTTTCATAGGTTTCACTCCACACAAACTTGATCCCTTTCCTCGTTGGTCTAGTCAATGGTGAGTCTAGCCTAGAGAAATCCTTCACAAATCTAGAATAGTACCCGGCCAATCCCAAGAAACTACGGATCTTGAAAACATTCTTAGGTGGTTTCCAATCTTGCACTGCCTCTATCTTGGATGAATCTACAGTCACCCCTTCTCTGGATGCCACATGGCCTAAGAACTTAACTTCTCTCAGCCAGGATTCACACATCCCAAACTTAGCACACAGTTTGTGGACTCTAAGCAACTCAAATACCACTCGCAAGTGTTCCTCGTGCTCCTCCTTAGAGGGTGAGTAAATCAAGATGTCGTCCACAAAGACGACCACAAAACGATATAGGAACTCACGGAAGATCCGATTCATCAAATCCATAAACATAGCTGGTGCATTGGTTAGCCTAAAAGGCATCACCAGAAACTCGTAATGGCCATACCACGTACGGAATGCCGTCTTCAGGATATCCTCATCCCTTAATCTCAACTAGTGATAACCCGATCTCAAGTCTATCTTAGAGAAGCAACAAGACCCCTTCAACTGAACAAACAAATCATCTATATGAGACATTGGGTACTTGTTCTTAATAGTTACTCGGTTCAACTTTCGGTAATCTATTCAAAGTCGCCACGCACCATCTTTCTTTTTGGCAAAAAGAGTTGGTGCTCCCTAAGGTGAAGTACTAGGGTGGATAAAACCCTTATCTAACAATTCCTGGAGTTGGATCTACAATTCTTGGAGTTGGATCTTCAACTCACTCAACTCAGTAGGTGCAAATCTATACAGTTCCATAGAAATCGGTATCGTGCCTGGCACTAAGTCAATAGAGAACTCGATCTCTCAGTGAGGTGGTAAACTAGTAAGATCCTCGGGAAAAACATCCAGGTAGTCACAAACTACCCTTGGCAACTCAACTTGAACTTCATCACACTCACTACTCAAGAAGTTGGCAAGAAGGCAACTAAGTTCACTCCGTCCATGCGGATCATACACCGTTGACAAGACTCTATCAACCCCGTCCCCCAAGAAATAAAAGCAATCATCACTCAGGGTACATACAGTAACCCTCTGACGGTAGTAATCTATAACAGCCCGATATGATGACAACCAGTCCATTCCCAAAATAACATCAAAACTAGACATGTCAATCAACACAAATGCAAAAAGGAGTCAGCAACCGGCGACCTCTATATCACAGCCCGATACCCCTGCTTCAAAACAACCTCACCACTAATAGGTGATTCTACACAGATAGAAGCTGCTAACTGAGCCAACTCTAACCCCAAAATCGATGCAAATACAAACGAAATAAATGAATGGGATGCACCCATATCAATCAACTCATCAGCAATTGCATTGCAAATCAAGAAGGTACCTCTCACTACCAAATGCGCTGGCACTAGATCTGGCGCGGTAACAACATACACATGCCCTGTGGGCCTCTACTCAACCTGTTGTGGCTCCCAATTTTTAGCGCCCCCTTTCGGAAGGTTTGAAAGAAAGGCCTCACAGTTCGGACTCCCGCAGTTCTGAATCTAATCTCACAAGTGCAATGTGAAATTGATAAACACCAAAGAGTCTAAATCCGGCAAATCGTTTTGGAAAATTGATTTTGAATCAAAAAGTACCAAAATTGGACTGCTTTGCCAGATACAGAGTCGCCGCCTAAATATTTTTTGTTTTGGGGAAATTTAGGAAACCCTGACTCGTGCCGAAGGCCACGTGTCTATCATCAGCAAAGTTGCCTCGGCTCGGGAACTTAGGCATGCAAGGGGAAGGTCATGAATTGAGCACCCCTGCTCGCCCGATCAAAGATCGGCCTCTACTAATCATGATATGATCTTTTATAAACATTATGTATTCTTATTCCGATTATTAAGCTAACTTTACTATGTGATGTGCACAATTTGGAACAATTCAACTCATGTTTGTTTGTGAAAATGGTTTGAATTTGCCACCTCAAGTGGCCTTAAAAGTTTACGGATTTGTCACCAAACATAGTGGGCTTAAAACATGATTTGCCACTCAACAAAGTGGGCTTAAAACTTACATTCGTTGAATTGTTCCAATTCAAACAACAGGCCTTCATCCACAGGCATTCAAGTAGTTTAGCATTTAAGCACATAGCCTCATGGCAAGCATGCTAATCATGGCAACATTCACACTTATGCAAGTATGCAAAACCATAAAAACTCACATAGTGCTCCAAGCTAAGAAGATATGAGTTAGTAAAATATGCATGATTCCTAACTATACAAGATGCCTAATGCAACACATACAATATGTAATTAATAAGCTTGGCTACTAATATGGCATATGAATCGATTTGAACAACATGTGATAAAACACGTATTCAAAGAAGTATTGAAACGACAATGCGGTTTGAATGATACGCCGAGCCTTGGTGCATACAATACGAATGAATGGATGCAAGCATAAGGCATGCTAATTGAAACATGTCCCTAATTTAATCATCGAAAGCGGTTAACTAAAAGGGAGAAAGACGTGGGGTTGGAAGACATACACAGACGCACGCACACTTATTACAACATTATGCCCTCACAAAGGAGGGTCCGAATAAATAAGAGCTAACTAGCTACGCTAATTAAGCTAACTAATTACTACAAAACTCAAAACTAATTAACTAACTATTCTAGTTAACTAATTATTACAAACCGAAATCTAATAACTAGTTAAACTAACTAATTAATTACAACTCTTAATTAGCTACAACTAATTAATTACAACACGTATTTAAGCTAGATATTTAAACATTAAATAAGCTTGAAATGCAAGGGAGGCTCATGCACGTGCTCGGTTTCCACTCGAAAAGCCGCTGTTTTGCTGCTGCAAGCCTTTGTTTGCATATTTGATCACTAAAAATTCTGCTCACTTCCAAAACACCTCTGTTTCACCTTACCAACACACTGTGCAAATTTCATTGGTGGCCGACAGGGGGCCGGTCGGCTACCAATGGTGGCCAGTTGGCTACTGGTGGTGGTCGGTCGACCACTAGTGGTGGCTGTCGGCCACTGCTGTCCTGAACTTCCTTGCTGCAACAGAGAGCAAAATAGTGTATTTCTCAAGGGTTGTTTGCACACTTTGCCTCTCATTTTCATGGGGAAATCAAAAGAAGGACAAAATTTGGTTCATAAACCATCAATCAAGCAATTTCATTGCATGATGGCTTGTGAAACCAATTGTGCAAGTTCAATAAATGCAAAAATAAGACCAAAATGACCATCACCCTATCATGCATGATCAAGGGCAATGGAGACCTAGGAAAGTGGCACATCTCATCACTTTTGAGTAAGAAATGGCCAATCTTCCTTGTGTTCAAATTAACGTCTGATTTGAACACATGCAATGCAACACAAAGAGATGCTTATCTTACTTCTTTTACCTGCCAATTTTGTTTACTCATTTTAATTACTAAGTCATTCCTTAATCCATTAAGTCCATTGGTGAGTGTCCTCTAATGGAAAGAGGGCTCAACCCACAAGTTGCCTTGGGCATGAAAGAGGCATTACACTATTGGTAATGAACCCCCTTAAGGGATTAAACCATTGGGTGTAGCACCTCTATTTCAAACTTAGGCAAACAAGTGGTTTGAAACCACTTTCAAAGCAAAACAAAAGAGTGAAGAATTGAGGAGGATTGCAGAGATTGTTAAGTGCGGGAAATGAGTGAAAAACAACACCAAAACATGCAATCAACTCAAAATGGTGGTTAAAGTCTTAAAACACCAAGCTAGTGAAAGGATTTACACTACAACTATGCAAAACAAGACTTAAATGAACTAACCAGTCCAAAACCGAGCTAAAATAGGTTATTTTAGAGACTAAAACATGCTGGACTTGAGCCACAAAAAGCTAAAACATTAAGCTAATACATAGGGCTAACTAGGCATGCAAACAAGACACAAGGAGGAGAGGCTAACCCCTCTAATTTTGGACTTCAAAATGAGTTTTTTACCACTGAAAAACCTCTGAAATTCAGTGGTTAAAAGGACCAAAAAAGTTGGTTTGAAAGTGATGAATAAAGGCATAAAAACTTGACAAACTAAAAAGCAAGAAAGGTAAACCACCCCCTACCTAAAAAAGGGCTCAAACCACCACTTTTAAGCCACAAAAACAGAACTTTTTACAATTTAAAACCAGCCCCAAAACAATATGAAAAGATGGTAAAACAAGTATATTGAAACAAAGTAATTAAGGCAAGTGTTATATCTTTGAAGCAAAGCTCAAGTTTAGGCACCAAACCAAGCTAAAACCACTTGCTAGAGCTCAAAGCTCAAATAACCTCACCCCAAAGAGAAGCAACTTTGATTAAGGTAGTGTATGTAAAAGTGTAGAGAAAACAAGCAACTAAGCACAAAATTGCAAAAGAGAGAGAGAGAGAGAGAGAGAGAGAGAGAGAGAGAAATCTAGAGAGACAGGGAGATTTTTTTTTCCAAAATTTCTAACCCTCCACAATGGGGGAGGAACCCCCACATATGTAGAAAAACAAGCCTTGAGCTTAGAAACATCCTACCATACACGTGTAGGAAGATGCAGCCTAGTGTGCTAACAGTTGTCACAGTTATCAACAAATATCTGGAAAAAGACACTGGTGGCCGTCGACTACCACTGGTAGCTGACCGGCCACCACTGATGGCCGATCGGCCACACCAATGGCCGACAATGATAGTCCATGGCCGACAGCCCATGGTGGTGGCCGACAGGTCACCACAACTTCCAGGCTTGAAGCAACATGGTCTTGGTCCAAAACAAGGCACAAAATGGACTAGCTTCAAAGGCTCAAAGACAGGGCATTCCGTCGAGGGCTTCGAGCACTCAAAACGAACACATGCAATCACAATCATCATATGCACAAGTGATGACGTCCAAATCTTGAGAACGGTAAAAAATGGGGTGTCTACACCTGCTCACCGCTCAGAGCATAAGCCTGATGCACTGACTGAGCCAGAAGGCCCATTGATTGGCTCTCAAGGCCTGTGCTGATTGTGCAGGTTGGTGGCTCTGTGTCTGTCTCGAACCAGATGCACCGAGTGTGCCACCCAACTGAGGACAAAATCTCTTCATGTGCTTCGCCTGCCCACACTGATAACAAGTGTGCGGCTACCCTCTCTTCTGACTTTGGCTTTGAGAACGAGCTAAAAACAATGCAGACAGTTGCAATCCTCTTCTCTGCGGGCAAGCTGAAGACTTGTGGCCCAACTGACCACACTCGTAACAAGTAAAATCTCCCTGACCACCTCTTCCAGAACCTAAACTTGGTACAGGAAAAGTGGACCTCGACTGAGCTCCCTGGAACGACTGTGGGTTAGAACCCCTTTGCCTCTTACTGTCCTCTTCAATATCTTGACTCCTCTTGGAGCCCCTCACCCTCTCCTCCTCCATTTGCATCACGGCCTCAAGATGAGCCGCTATCTCCACAAGGCGTTCATAATCTCTAATCATCGACCTGGCCACCTTGAACATGAGCCCGACCCTCAACCTCTTCTTAAACTCCAAACAGCGGTGCTCCTTTGTCACCACTAACTTGAGTGCAAACCTAGAGAGGCTAGTAAATGTGGCCTCAAACTCGATCACCGGAGTGTTCAACTGCACCAGCTTGGAGAACTGGTCTCTCAACTTCTCCCTAACCGTGGGAGGTAGAAACTTGTCTTGGAAGGCGCTAACAAAAGCCTCCCAAGTGACCCCAATGCGCCTACACTCATACTTCCACTACTGACCCGCATCTTCCTTCAGCTGGAAGGATGCCAAGGTCACTCACAACTAATCGTCCTCAATGCCAAGCATCTCAAACATTTTCACTATCTGCTCCAACCACTTATCTGCCTTCAGTGGCTCTTTGGGATCACCCAAAAACTCATCCGGATTTGATCGGAAAAACTCCCGCTTCAAGAAAGACGGCCCTGCCTCAACTACTTAGGTCTGGACTTGATTCTTAGCCCTGAGAATGTCCATAGACTCCCGCAATGCTCTAGCCATTTCACGGGCTAAGGTGCCCATGGATTGTTGACCAATTGGTTCGGCCACATCGGCCTGACCAACCCCTTCTTCTTGTGCCAAAATTTCATCCGGCAAAGGCACCTCATGCCTTCTAGGCCTACCACACCTATCACCACTACGTCCACGTCCTGAAATCCTAAGGAAGGTAACAAAAGAGATTAACGCATTTACAAATGTGCCGAAGCTAACTCACTCGCATCCTAATGTGGTGGACAACAATAATTCACTCCATATAAGCACGTAGTCACGTAAACACATATGAATTTCACTTCTGGATAATGACCGTCCCGTGGCGTTTCTAGATTTCCAATTAGAAATAGCAATGATCAAGTGCCTTTCTAATAGGACTCCTAGAAACCCGTAGACTTGGCCAACATCCTAGAAATTAAATACCATACCCATGTAATCACAAAAACATGTTATCACATAGCATTGCAAATATATAAACATCTCTGTCAAATGTGATAAACCCATTGTGGTACTAACCACTTCCCATATACCCAAAGTATTCAAACCCAGTACGCTCTGACACCAAGTTGTAACGCCCCTAAAATAATTACAATAATCCAACTCCAAACACCAATACAAAGTGACATAGATACAATAAGAAGCTTCCATTAATCAGAGTTAATATACAAAGGGTGACACATGTGATATACATTCATACATCGTTCATCCTGAATCTACAACATGTGTTACAAGATATAAATAAATAATAAAAGCTAAACAGATATTCATATGCCCTAATGGCTTACATCTTTCCAAGACCGTGCTTGGTTACAACAAAATGAGTCATAAGTTCAATACAAATAAAGCCTTAGGCTTGTAAAAGAGTAAATACAAAATAAACAAAAGTGAGCTTTTAGCTCCACGGTTCTCCCAAGCTAAGTCCTTGGCAGAAGCATATCACAAGCACCTGAAAATGGTTTTTCCCAAGTAGAGTGAGTCAAAGCCCATTAGAAACAATTTAACACAATCTTAACAAAGATATAAGTGTAATGTGCATATACAATACCTGTGATAAAATCATTCATATTCTACAAGATCATAATATGCCAAGTTTGATATCTCAATCCATTTTATCTTAATTCACTTCAAGTCATTTCATTTCACCTCAACTCATGAATGAAATTTATCGTTATCCAAACAACCCAACTGAAGCTACAACTCAATGGTTATCTAATCAATACAACCATTACACAAACACGTCAATTTGCCATTTTACGAAAATTTCATCCACGAGAATCAGCACCCATGTATAAGCGCAGTTTTCGGGACTTTTACCGTAGACACACAGGCCAACTTAATTTACTGGAGTCAATCCCCTTTCTTCTCCCAAACATGGAGTACATCTCCTTTCTTCTCCCAAATATCATACATATACAATGTATTAAAGCACAATCATATTCAATGACAACAGTTAAGAGATTAGTTTCAATTCACCTAATCCTCATATAATTTCTACAACAATCGTAGCTATCCTCCACCAATAGCCCAAAATAGATATTTCTAAACATATATACAATCTTCAAGACAGATAAATTATCCAAATTTCCATAGGTGAGAGATGGTGCACATCCAACTCTGTCATTTATATAATCATTCATCTAATTTCATATACCTAATACCAATTTAATTATTTATACAAAATAATTATTTTAAACATTTTAGGGCAAAACCCCATTCTCTCCAAAATCCAACCTATGTGTCAAAATCAATAAATTTAACACAACACATCCTCATAGCTATACCCATAACCATTTTCAATACCTTCATTTGAAAAACCCTCTTTTGATTTTAAACTAAAACCCTAGGTTTGTCTAAAATCCTCCAAATCGCAACATTATTTACACAACCATATATAACTAAGTTAAAAATCATAGGAGAGTGTAGAAAGTCCCTACCTCAAGCTTAGAAGACCAAAGCAACAATAGAGGAACTTCAAAGATGCCGAAACCAAATCTTGTTTGGACCAAAATGGAGCTCCTGGCTTTTTAACAAAGGCACATGGATAGAGAAACCAACGGATCTAGGTGAAAATATAGAGAGAAGGTAGAATTTAGAGAGAGAGAGAGAGAGGCTCTAGATCTAGGGTTTTTGAAAAGTGGAGAGAGAGAAAGGTGTGAAAAAGTGATGTAAAATGTCACTTTTACAGACTGAAATACGCACAGTCCACTCGAGCGTAAGAAGTGACGCTCGACCATCAGACATAATAAGTTGTTCCGCTCAAGCACAAGAAGTGACGCTTGAGCGTAGAATGCGCACTCCTAGTAGTTTTGCAGACAACAGACTAACACTTGAGCGTAAGAAAAGGCTACTCGAGCTAAGCCCGCTCAAGCGTAGAAGGAACCACTCAAGTGTAGAATACACTGTCCCAGTAGTTTTGCAGTCCTGGAAAAGTACTGAGAGTTCACAAAGCCCGCTTGAGCACAAGAAGTGCCTCTCGAGCGGAGGAGCAAAATTCTGGGCAACAAGAGTTTGGAAACTAAGCAACCAACCTATCCCAAACATAACCACAATAGTCTAAAGGCCAAACATAAGGAGTTACAGGGGAATTAAGATGTGAACAACAATATGAAACCATTAACCCCAAGTCCGAGATACAACAAGAGTCGGGTCAAAATCGGAATTGTTATAACACGGATTTCCTTAGAGTATTCTTCAGCTAAGAAAGAAATCTGAACTCAGGCCTTCTTAGAGCAAACAATATTCTAGTAATCTAAATAGTTTATAGACTCCCTTACTATCTATGTAACTATGTTTGAAAAAATATATTTCCTTGTCTGGTGTGCTAATTCTCTGTATTGTCATATTGAGAATTGTTTACATAGGTCACATAGATATCCAAATATTATAGTGTCTAGAGTTAACATCTAAGGTACGAAACGAAACAGATCTGTGATGAGCCTAATCTAAGGAAGGAAAGGTTGAGGTTAGCCACCTCTAGAAATTGGAAGCTTGCCAACACCAGAGCCCCAAACTAACTACGTTCAGGTAATGGTCAAAATCTTTAGATATTGTTCTTATTTTGGAAACATAGTGGGCCTAAAATAAAGAATAGAGGTGATATTAATATTATTAAGCAATAATATTGTTAATATTATAAAATAGTAATTGTAAAAAAATATATATATTTTTCACATCAATGCCACATCACCAAGTCGCATCATACAGGCCAGATCAGGATGGTGAATCACTGTGTGGATCACCATCCTTAATCTTTTTCATTTTATTTTAATAAAACATATATAAATTTTAATATAAAAATTTAACTTTTATAAAATTAATATCATTGAAAATATAGCAACCATCTATTACTATTTTAAAAATGTAAAGAGCTTGCCATATTTTTTACCTTTTTTAAATCACAATTTTACCCTCTAAAATCTATTATGTTTTCTAAAAGTCATGAAAAATCCTAAATAAACCAACTATCTCTTTATTTTTGGAGTTGAACGCTCAAAAATGATATATCTGCTTCCAAGAGTCCTATATAAATATAAACAAACTGTTTCCTTTATTGTGAAAAAAAATGTCTCCATATTTTTTTACATTGATAATAATTAAAGAATAAAAAACATTACTCTTTTTTATTTCCTGTACTTATTTCTATATAGGGGTCATCAAATGGCCCGCGGGCAAAAAATTCGTTATTACCTAACCCTTCCAGCCTGTCCCATGGCTTGTCCCAGCCCGCTTGACTACCCAGCTTGTTCCATTCCATAGAAGATGATTTAGGGCTTTGGACAAAGGTTTGAAACCCAATCCCGCCCATGAACCCGACCCGTACAAGCCCACATGGGTAAATCCAAAAAAATAACAGTCTCAAATTTAATTTTAATCCATTAAAATCAATGTTGTTCCATTTAAGAAAAACATTTGACAGTTATGGGCACCATGCCTTTTTCAAGTCTAAGGCATGCTAACCACACCGACTTGTTTTGACCAACAAAGAGTCGTTACTTAATTTTAAAAAGGAATTAAGAAACCTTTAACAATGAAAACTAAGTTAATGACCTGATCCATAATAATCAGAAAATTCTACGCTCAGGCGCTTAGGTACAAAAGCAGAAGGTCATCGAATGAAAGTACTCCATTTTGTCAAATCCGAAGATTGGCCTCTACTCACTTTCTATTTTATGATTTTAGTGGTTAATTATTCATACAATTCATTTTAAGCCTAAAAACCTTTAACTTACCAAAAATTATGTGATTTGATAGGATAAATATTGCCTATCTTGGATTTTATAAATAAAATATCTTTTCCAAAAATGAATATTTTTTGTTGTTGCAAAAATTGGACTTTCCAAGGATATGATCCTACTTATGAACAAAGCCAAGTAATAATCATGAAAACACATGAAATGCACAATTTTTCATAGAAAAGCATCTAACTTGCAATTAAAAAATGATGCAAATAGAAAACACATGCTAAGAGGATAGAGAAAACTTGCCCTGATACCCACTTACGCGCCTTTCATGCAATACATAAATTAAACATGACCTAATCATGCAACTAATACACCCTAGGCGTTGCTTGAGGCTACTAATATAATGAATATGCACAAAAAGAGCAAATAACAAGTAAAAGAGGAAAAATGCTAAAATTACGTGATGATTCAAACCGGGGCCTAACGCATGATTTCTATATGCTTAGCAAGTCCTAAACATTTTGTTCTAAAGTGGATAGACGAAACATGCAAAATAAGAGGAAAAATGTGAAAAAAACAAAAAAAAAAAAAACTAAGAAAGTACATGATGTTATGACGGATTAATGTCCTAACATGCTTTGCATACTGAAATAAAGACTAAAGAGGTACTGAAATTAATGAAAGAAGATGATTTACCTGCTAGTTTGAGTAAACCAAAGATAACATGAAGAAGTGCAAAGAAAGCTCATGTTCCTTGCTTTTAAACCTCCCTTAAGCTTAGGTTCTGATTCGAGTTTGTGTTTTTCAAGCCTTAGAATGTTTTCAGAAGTTCAGAGTTGCTTTGGGTCATGTTATCGTAACAACCCCGAACTATGATTAGTCACTAAGCCATGATTAAGAATGCCTAATATGTAATTAAGAGGAAATTCTAAATTAATTGCATCTGTATTGTGTTATTTGTGCTTATATCTGTTTGACGTAGAAATATCTGTCTGTATTTTTATTCGGTATGCGAATTGAAGACCTTATTGGCATCTGATCACAAAATTGACTCGGTTTATGTATTATTTGAAATTTTTAGAAATTTATGGTAAGTTTAATTGAAATCTGATTCGAAGTCAAATAATTAGAATAAATAATACCAATTTGATTAGTTTAAGCCAAGCTTGATTAGCCAACACTAAACCAAGCCTATATATGGCTTCTAGATTACAAGCCACTCTCATTTTGTCATCTTTGAGCTCTCGAACGTGAGAGAGAGAGAGAGAGAGATGAGAGAGAGAGAGAGAGAGAGAGAGAATTGAGATCAAAGCTTGAGGTTTGGAAGGAATTTGCTAGGAGACTTGGAGAGTTGCTCAAGATTATCACTAAACCTTAAAGAATTGAGAACTCTAGGTAAGAATCATGTCCTTAAATTTTGTCTTCAAGGCATTAGTGTAAGGATTGAAGAGATTTAAGTGGTTAAATATGAGAATTGAGCTTAGATTAAGGAATTTGGGATTAGTTCATGCATGCATGCATAATTCATGAAGTCTTGAGTTCAATTTCTAAATATTCACACGTGCATGAAACTTTACTTTGAAGAATCCAACTTGGTTTCACTTGTATTCCTTCAATTGCTCATGTTTTAGAAGCTTTGAATTTACATCATTACATGCATGTTATGTTTTTATAATTTCAAGTTTGATTTTGAACAATTGACATGCTTTTGGGCCTTGATTTTATGAAATGATCTTTAATCCTTGATGTATTACAAGTTTAGACAAGTTTTCTCAAGTTTTGGGCCCAAAGGATGTGTTTTGACACTTTGAATTTGAGTTTTGAAGCTGGGAGTACAATCTGGAAATTCCAAAATTTGCAGGTTTCGCTCGAGCGGTGGAGTCTGCGTTCGAGCGAAGAATACAAGCTCCCAGTACTTTTGTAGAGTTTGGGGGTTAGCTCGAGTAGCAGAACCTGCGCTCGAGCGACCACCCTTATTTTTGATCCTCGACTCGAGCGTAGGAAGTTGCGCTCAAGCGTAAAATGAGAGCTCCCACAAGTTTTGTAGAGTTTTGCTGACCGCTCGAGCGACCAAAGTTGCGCTCGTGCGAAGATCCTTTTTTCAACAAATTTGACTAAGTGTGTCCACTTATATTTTGGCATCCTCATTGCATCTTAAGCATTCCTAAGCCTTAATTAAGACATAATATTGAGGATAAAGATTAAAAACACACCTAGATGGGAAAAGAATGGGTTAAGTGTTTTCCGGGCGTGTATTTCAATGTGTAATATGTGTTTGTGTAGGTCACGTGCCATAGACTGTCCGGTCTGACTGTTCTGACTATTTTAGCTACCGGAGCTATCTGTGAGTAACAACTCTATAAAGCTATATTTGATTATAAGTACTCTCAAAATGATAAGATATGATTTGGCTTTATGAAATGCTATTTTGTGAATAATGAATGCATGTCCAATTTTCTAAATGTATTTGTGGCATCCTTAGTTCACATGGCCCTCGCTCGAGGGAAACAATACCATGGCCAATATGCACATGGCCCTCGCCCAAGGGAAACAATACCGTGGCTTATGATCATATGGCCCTTGCCCAGGGGAAATAATATTGTATGTTCACATGGCCCTCGCCTGGGGGTTACAATACCATGACTACTTGTGCACAAGATATGGACCTTTGTGTTCGTCGGTACCGACTGTGTATGTGGGTCTCAAGACTAATTTGATATGATAGCTAATGGATGCACCACATATAACTGTTTATGATTTTTGGTTAAGTATGTGAATCTAAATCTGTTTCTGATATGAACTTTGATTTCTAAAACTGTTTGGATATCATTCATAAACCCTTTACTTTGTTGTTATTCACTGGGCTCCAACAGACCATAATATTTCTATATATAGGTGACCAAATGCGTGACCAGGCTCAGAGTTGATTCCCTGGAATTCTGTTCTGTCAGCCAACCACAGTGCCTCTCGAAGTGGTTCCCGTTTTGAAGTGGTCAAGCTTTTTGTGAACAATGTTAAAGGCCTTTTTGTATTTCTTTTGTTAAGTCTAAACATGTCTTTTGTTTGTCTGTATGTATATGGTGATGAGGGAATTAATGACGTCTTAAGTATGTAAATTAAGTTTTAAATTTTTTGTCCCATGCATGTCTACATAGCTCTATGGACATTGTATTCTGATATTTGTTTCTGCTAACTCCTTAATTTTATTTAATCTATTCAGAGGCCTTCGGTCATCCCAAGATTACTGGCTGGCTATGATGCTAAACCTATAGGGACAGGTTTGGGTCATGACAGTTATTTTTGGAGTTAAGGTCAAATGAGGGAGTAGGGTGGTGTTTTGCTCTCAAATCCTCACAAAATCTCTACAAATCTTAACCCCCTGAAAGGGAGGGGAAGAGGGTGCTTATATAGACACTAGCAGGCATAGGGGGCAAGTTAGGGCAACCCTCATCGCTTTCTCTTCCGCCTCCCACCATAAGTGCACCAAGATTGAGTTACAAAAAATAACTCTGTCTCACTTGGATGTGCGCACTCACAACAAACGCGCGCAAGCACCTTTTGCTTTGTTAAACGTGCCATACATGCATGCACAAGTGCAGGGTCACATGCCTTTGGCCTGCTTGTAGCTCAAGGAAACCCGAGTTGCCGTCTGATTGATGTTTTTGATAAAACTAGTCACTAATTTTGAAAAATATATTCGACCAAAGTACAATCGGGCCTCTATTTCTTTCTAGGGGTTAAAAAGTTGGTTTTTGGCTAAAAATGGGTCTAGGGATAAAATGGTCATTTTCACAAAAAGTTAATTTTTTTACCAAAATAAGTTTAAACAACTCTAGACAATCTTAAACATTCTAAAGATGAAGTAATTACCATTTCATCATCGGGAAGCTTACAAGCGCCCAAACTCTTATGATTAGTCAAAATAGGGTGTCTACAATAGCCCATATTATACTTGTAAATTGTATTTTTTTTTTATAAAAAAATACACAATTTTTTAAAATTGAATTTGACAGTGAATAGTGATATCTTCCAAAGTCTCAACTTTTTACATATAATATTGTCATTGTCATAATTTGTTAATTTGGTGAATTTATACTTTAATTTGATTATTTTAATAGTATTAATTAATTTGATCATATGAAAAAATAAATGTGTAAAACTTAATAATATAAGTCTAATAAAAAAATATATAATCCGGTTCAGTTTGATTTTGGTCTGTAAGATTTGGGCTTACGGGTGGGACATGATTTTAATTTTTTTAAATAAACCCAGAGCGTACCAACCCGTTAGCTGATCAAAACCCAAAAAACCCATTAATATATGGGACGTGGACACAATAGTTGAGGGCGGGTAAGCCCGGCCCGTCCCATTGGTGACCCTTACTTCTATACTGATATACATAATATTTGAAATTGTCCATCATAGATCAAATCGCTGTGAGTAAGTTTGGTTGAATCTTAAAGTTGTATACATCCATTCAAATCTAAACAAAGGAAAGTACATACGTTTTTAATAGAAATTTGTGTTACATCTCCAAAATTTGCAAGTTATCTGCATGCATTTTCTTTTTATTTAGATTAGATTTTCTAAATTGTAATATTTTATAGTGTACTTAATAATGAAGGTATGATATCAAAATTCTAAATAAGAACTATTTTCGTTGGTTTCATTTTTAAAATATGTTTTCCAATTTTTAGTTTTCATATTTTTGTTGTTCATTTTTTTTTTTTTCTCAATTTTGATAATTAAAGATACTGGAATTTGTTTATATTTTCTATTTAAACTATACTTTTAAATGAATATCTGATATCGAATAAAAGTAAAATATTAATACAAAAAATTTATAAATTCGAACATGTACTGATTTTTTGTTATTATATTTTATTTGCTATCATTATTATTATTTAATATTAAGAAAAAAATGGAAAAGAATAAAAAAGTAAATTATTTTCTTAGTGTATTTAAATTAAGTGAATCTAAATGTAAAAGTAAAATTAAAAAACAAAAAAGTACTATAAATTAAGTGAGTCTAAAAAAATTAAATAAAAGGCTTATTAAAAAAAATAGTGTCAAAGACATAAATAAATAATAAAAAAAAACATTAAAACCAAAAAATTCAAAAAAAAAAGTTTGAAAAAACAAACCAAACCAAACACGGTAAATTTCTTCTTTTTTAAATCTTTCTTCACTAATCTCTAATTTTGCACAAATTATTTACAAATTCCTTTCAATTTTTATGTGTATTAATAGTCTAATTAAAAAATAGTGCATACACACACCAAAAAAAAAATACAAAAATACAAAAATACAAAAATGTAACACTTAAATCTACATTATGACCAGTTATTTAATTATGAATAAATAATTTCACATTATTACTTGTATTATATTGTTACAAAATATTTCACTTGTGATATCTTATATATGTCAGTGTCAGCATACATAAATATATAATAAAATAAATAAATAAATATAAATATAAATTTATATATGTTACTGTATTCATACATTAATACTATTTTATTATCGGACACTTTAATTTTCTAACATATGTCAATTTTGTAATATAGTTATATTTGCTAAAAAAAACTGTGCAATTATGTATGGTTCTCCTGTCAATTTATGTTCAATACATATATACATACATGTCTCACAAACAAGTGTCTACAATGAACACTTTCAATAACAAATAAAAATTTTGTAAAACAACTCTATCACAACAATAATTATACCTTCTTTTTTTTTTCACAGAAAAAATCATATTACACCACGTACAACGCACATGCCCAACACCTAATACCTTTAAAATGAGTCTAATAGAAAAGTTTCATTGTGATTTCAGTTTTCTAAAGCAGCCACGTAGATGTAGCTCTATAGTGTATACTTGCCATGCACTTAGGCCCCCTGTCCTACCGTGTACTTGTAGAGTTTTACTTATCAGAAGAACGAAAATAGGCTTTGTTTGGCATGTACTAAATAAGTCAAAAAGTCAAAAAGTCACTATCTTATTTAAGTCGCATCATCTTATTTAAATCACATCACCTCTCTAACACATCACATCAAACCCAACCCAAACCCAATCCAAACCTACCAATAAGTCAAAAAGTACATTTTTTTAAGACATTCCAAACCAACCCTAAATACCATACACACACCATATATAGAAGCAAGGAGAACTGAAAGAGCCTCAATTTTTGTTGCATAGCCAAATCAGCACTCTCTTTGTTGCTATGGTTTCGTATGTCCTTAAATCGGCCGTGCGGTTCTGGGATCGAACCCAAATACTATTGAAAATCGAAAAATGCTTGGGAGTACTAATTAGTGTTCCCACTAATTAGGTGGCAGTGGGTCCCGCCAGAAATGATGTGATGTTTTGGTCTTGAAGTTGTATTTTTTTTGTTTTTTTTCTATTTTTTTAATGCATTAGTGCTATTAGTGGTGATATTTTTAGTGGGATGGATCATTGTTGTTGAAAATCAGATTAGCTCACTTCTGAGCCGGCCTTGTTCGCCGCCAAAGGCGCGAATTTAGAAGCTATCACAGCGGTGGATGACGACCACTACCTAACCCACTTGGCATAGGAGTTATAAACGCTCGATAACAATACTTTAATGTATTAAAAAAATATATATATATAAATAAAAAAAAAATCTTGAAAAATTCAAAACACACTATTATTATTAAAATATTCTTAGTGAATAATTTAATATTTGGGCGAATTACACTAATCAGTGTGTTTGGTTTGAATTTTTTGGATTAAATTTTTTGAAAATTAAGTTTCTTGTTTTTCGTGATTTTTTGTTTGTAGTGAATATTTTTAAAATTTTAAACATTTTTTTAACTTTTTTAGATACATCTTACTTAGATGTATCTAAAAAGTAAAAAAATTGTGAAAAAATATTTTAAAAAATTAACAAATACATAAAAATACGAAAAATATATTAAATTTTCATATATATATATATATATTGTATTTTTGGTATTTACTGAATTTTTGAAAGATTTTTTTCACAAAAATTATACTTTTTATGTGTATTTATGTTAAGTGTGTCTAAAAATAAAAATAAAAAATTCTTAAAATATTAAAAAAATTCAGTAAAAACAAAAAAATATGAAAAACCAGAAAGTAGAATTTTCTGAAAACTATTTTAAAAAAAAGAAGCCAAACAAGCTGAATAGTACCTATAATTTGGAGCTTGCGTCACTTTAATTTATGACTTTTCAATTGTAACACATTTAATCATGCATCTTGAATATTGTTCTAAACAAGGACAATAGATATTTGCCATTTGTTTTGTGGATGGAAATTCCTCACGTGCAATCTGCCTGAGCACTTGCCAAGGGTAAAGTTGTGATTTTGCCTTATTTCCTGTCCAAATAGACGCTACCTTCTTTACTTCATGCATACATATGATCAGGAGGGAAAACTACAAGGAAAAAAAAATCAAAATAATAAAAATTTCAAAAACTCAAGCACTTATTATTTTTATATAATTATTTTTGAAGAGTAAATATATTAAACTAATAACAAATTTAAATTAAACTAATAACAAATTTAAATTAAACTAATAACAAATTTAAATATGTTTTTTTCTAAAAAAATCTAAAAATAATCTAATTTAAATATTAAACTCAACTTTGATGTCATTATTAAACTAATTTAAATATTTTTTTTAAAAAAAATCTAAAAATAATCTCAGAAACCGAAGCCAAATATGGCCACAATTTTGATTGGTTAATGTATGCAGAAACAGAAAAAAAAAAAAGTAATTTGGAAAAATAAAAATTAATTTGATAAAAATAAATATAAAAAATATTTTATGATTTTAAAAAATATTTTTACTCTTCAAAAATAATTATATAAAAATAATAAGTGCTTGAGTTTCTAAAATAATAATAATAATAATAATAATAATAATAATTATTATTATTATTATTATTATTATTATTTATTTTTATTTTTTTGATTCTCTTTATTTTTATTTTTTATTTTTTTTTTTCCTTCCAATTTTCCCTTCTGATCACATGTATGCATGAAGTAAAGACGTTCGTGTCTATTTGGACAGGAAATAAGGCAAAATCACAACTTTTTCCTTGGCAAGTGCTCAGGCAGATTACACGTACGCAATTTCCATTACAAAACAAACGGAGGTTATCTACCGTCTATATTTGAAATAACATTTAAAATTCATGGTTAAATGTGTTATAATTGAAAAGTCAAGTATCAAAGTGACACAAGCTCCAAACTATAGGGATTATTAGGGTTGGTTTGGCAAGGGCTCATTGGGCTTTTTTGGCTCAATGAGTCACAAAAGACAGAATAGGCTCATGAGCCACAACAGACAAAACATCTCATCCAACCCCATAATCATTACACTCTTCTCTCATAAAAAAAGTCAAAAAACCAAAAAGTCAAAAGTCCTTCCCAAACCAAGCTTTTGAGCCCAGGCTCATATAGCCAAAAAAGCTAAAAAGCCAAAAAGCGAACCCACTTCCCAAACGGAGGCTTAGTGTAATTCGCCATTAATATTTTAACTTTTAAAATAATATAACTTTAGATTTAGATGCCGTTTTTTTTAATAAAATTAGAATTTTTAAAATCATCTCATCAATATCTATCAAATAAGATATGTTGACTATGAAATTCTTTAAAATAAAAATTAAAAAATCCGTCGAAATTGATGTAAACAGTAACATTTTATTATGTTTCACAGTACAATGTTGCTGACTACCAAAAAAACACTTTATTGTCTTCTTAAACAGGGCATTAGTAACAGGAAAGAAATATATATATATATATATATATGAACTACAAAAAGCTTTTCGAGTTCTTTCACTACAAGTTCACAAACAAATCAATAAACAACAATTCAACATAACTGAAGAAAATTTTATAAACAACAATCAACAACCAACAAATTCAACAAATTAATAAATAAATAAATACTCACAACAAATTCAATATACCTAAAGAAAGCTTTACAAACTCGGATAGTGATGGAATGAATCTCTGAAACTCGATCAACACTAGGAAAAGCTTACGAATCACATATAACAAAAACAAATTGAAACATCAACCATCTTAAGGCCACTGCCACTTTTTACTACTCCTACGGTAATGCCGTTGATTTGGGTCAGATGTTCGAGCTCTTTGCTGAGATGAGCCTCCGTCTTCGCATCAATCTCATGGGGGTAATATCATTATTTTCTCTGTCATCAATCTAACATGTTTGATTCAAATTTTTTAGATATATATTCAGTGTAAGATTGTCTAGAAAAAAGAGGAAATATATTAGTCTGTCCTTTATGAAGAACACGCCTCCTGTTCAGGGGGTTTAGGAAGTAAAATATTTTGGGCTATTCTTTATACACTAACATGTTGGGCCTAGGGGGTTTTTTATTAACACTTATTAAATTGACGCTTATTAATTACTTCTGTCTTTTAATAAAGGTAAAACAATCATATATATATATATATACGTCACGCCCTATATTTACACAATCCAGCTGACATGAATAAACCACCCAACGATGGACAATAAATAACAATTTGTATACAAATTAATATAATATAGTCACACAATATATGTATTTATCCGATTTCATACATTCCTAGATGCAACATCTAAGTCGAAGGGATGCTCTGTAACTAACATATACAGATATTATGAATTAAATTGAATGCCCTGAGGCTTACATCATACACAAGGGTGTAACCCTTACAAGAATGACACACGTCCAATAAATAACATAAATGGCCCTTAGCCTACAAATAACAGAACCACCGTACACAATTCCGAACACACCTTCACGTCTCAGTCCACATCCACACATGTACACCTAAAAAAAAATTCCAGCCACGTAAGGTGAGCATAAAGCCCAGTAGAGAATATTTCAAAAACTAAACACGCTCCACCAGCATAAATGATCATGATGCATACATATATACAATATGCTCAAATGCATTTTCAATCCATTTGATTACCCAACAAAATTATTTCTTTCCAATTACCAAACCTTACATTTAATCAAAATGTTTTTTGAGTTCAACACATCTGTTTTATATAATATCCCTTTCCAAAAACCAATCCTGGTATCTCAATACCAACCAGCAAATACATTGCCAAATCAACTGCGAATACCTCACTAAAAAACAACAAACACATTTCTAAAACCTTTTCCAAAACATCCTTTCAAGCCAAAACGATAATAAATAGGTAAATCTCCAGGGCTAGTGTTCATACGAGTAACTTTACAAGTCACAAGGTCATTTTTACCGATGCTAACCAGAAGGCTCGACACCTACCGCATGGGTTTACGTCTTTCACCATGGACACACAGGCCAACTTAATTCTGCTTTAACATCCCCTCATAGCTTTACCACTTTATTTACCATTTCCAATAGCACAATACGTGTAGTTCAAAGTATTTTTTTCCAAAATAATGCAAATGTTTCAAAACATAATACAAAAATTTCCAAAACCTATTTCCAAACATACGGTTTTAAATTCCGAAAATCCGTTACATGCTCCATGACATGAATGATTTCAAATTGCCTAATCTACATTTAATTTCTAACACACGACAATGTTATCCTCTACTGATAGTCAAAATAGTTATCTCTAATGCAATAATTAAAAGATAACAATATAGATATATTTTTCCAAGAGAGTAACAATGCCCATTTTCAAAATCCCACAACCATTTCCTTTCCAACCAAACCATTTACCACAAATCGATCAAACTCCCAAAACAATATCATTTAGGGTTTTCCACAAATTGGGACTTTTCCACTTTTAGAAATCCACATGCAATTTTGACCACCAAAAGTAAATGTAGTAGCAAAATCATAGCCCAACTACCCCCCTCCCAATTTCACAAAACCTCATTTTCTTTCAAAATCACTTTTAAGTAAAGGAAAGCCACCATGTCAACATATCTCAATCACTAATGCAAAATCATAACCTTGTTCAAAACTCATTTGAAAAATCTCCCTTTTACATTTCAAAATCTACACCCTAAGTTTAACCCAGAACACCCAAATCCATAAGTCTTTTGAAATAACAAATAACAAGGGTAAAAAATCATACCAAATTGTGTGAGTGATTTTCCGGTCACACTACCCGCTTAGTACTTAGCTGGAGAGGCACCGGCAGAATAGATGACACCTAGCTAACCTGCAACAGAAAGAGAAGATTCCGGTGGTGGTTCGTCCACCCGGGGGCACTCCGACGATCAAGTCAGTATATCTCAAAGATAAGCAAGTGCTAAATTTACTGCTCAAAGCATAAATTGCGTACCTTAGACCCACGGGGGTGCCTCTCTTTTTATAGTTTACTCAATCCTAGTCCCACTAGAAGCCTGACTTCTATGGACTCCCATTTAGTGCTTACTTTGGACTCTACAAGAGATAAGGATAGACTCCCTAAGAACACTATCCTTATCCATATTGAAGTCTTTCTTAATACTAGGACTCTTGTCCCTTATCCGCTTATCTCGGATTCCGATATCTTCGGAGGTAACCTTGGCCTTGCCAAGATAACCTCGGCGTCATGACCAGGGCACGTGGCACCTCGGCTGACACGTTGGCGTCACCTTGCCACGTGTTCATACTTAGAAAATATATCCCCACAACTGCCCCCTAGGTTCTATTACCTCGGCATTCTGAGGTGATGGAACCTATACTGATACATTCTCTCTGCACATCGGCGCAAGAACTCTTCAGCCGAGATCATTCATTTCTGGCCGACATGTCTTCTCCAGAGAACAAGTTTTCTAATGAATTTCTCCATGCGTATGAGCTGTCATATATCACTGTTTAACCGATTCTTTCATGCGTTTTATTCCTATTGGCTCGTGCCTGTGACGCGCTCATAAGTAGTCTTGCATCTCTGCGCGCTGTCTGATGTATGCGTTATTCCAGGGGCATTAAATGCTTCTGTTTATCCCGCCGTTTCAAGTTTTTGACAAAACTTGTTTTTCCCCTTTTTCGCCTTTTCACTTTTCATTCGATTTGCTTGCTTTTTCTCTTTCTCTCTCTAAACTTTTTCTCTTGATTTCGCCATTGCTCAAGCTCCAGGCCTCTGCAACTGTCTCCTTTCGTCTTTTAAGTGAAGCTTTTGCTGCTCTGTTACCTCTGTAACCGTCATCCGACTCCGGCAATCATCATACCAGCTTCGCTCTTTCTGGTAAGCCACTGTTCCTTCCGTCTTCAGTTCTTTTGATGTTCTTCATTCTTCGTTTGCTTTTACTGCTTTGTTCAAACTTTTAACTCGTGAATCATACACTTAGATGCATTTCCCCCATGATTTTTCCCTTGCCTATGTCTCAAACATACGCACTATTTTACCACTTATTGCACTTTTGCCACTGTTCTTGGCCTTAGACTTCTTGTTTTCTTTATGCTCTTGATAGCCCACTGTAACAAGCCCGCGAGGGACCTTGGCTACAGTTCGGACTCCCCTTTTTTGTTTGTTGCGGTTCTTAATCTGAACCAAAGAGTCCAACTCTGGCAAATCGTTTTGAGAAAAATAGATTTTGAAAAGAAGTGCCAAACATGGACTGCTTTGCCAGATACAGAGTCGCCACCTAAATATTTTTTTTTAAAATGGGAAATTTAGGAAACCCTGACTCGGTGCCGAAGGCCATGTGTCTGTCATCACCAAAGTTGTCTTGGCTCAGGAGCTTGGGTACGATCGGGGAAGGTCAACTATGAGCACCCTCTTTCGCCCGGTCCGAAGACCGGCCTCTACTAACCATGATATCCAATTTTGAAAACGTTATGTGTTCTTATTCCAGTTATTAGTCTAGAATTACTATGTTATGCGCACAGTAAACAAGTATAGACTAGATTGCCTAATTTGGAAACAAGCATTGCATATCCGTTTGTTTTGAAAAATGCTTTGGAATTTGCTACTCGCAAGTAGGCTAAAACACGGATTTCAACGAGTTTTTCCAACTCAAACAATCCAACCTTCACCCACAGGCATTCAAACAGTTTATCTCATATAAGCACTTAGCCACATGGTAAGCATACTATCATGGCAGCATTCACACGCATGCGATATGCTAAAGCGAAAATACTTACATCGTACTCCGTGCCAAAACAATAAACTAGTTAGTAAACATGCATGTCCTAGTTCATGTTAAAATGACTAATGCAACACATGCAAAATGTGATTAGGATAGGCTCGGCTAACCTACGATGACATGTGAAATGCTACAACTAACACGTATTCAATTTGGAAATTGAAATACAGATGCAATTAGAATGATGCGCCGAGCCCGGTGCATGTAAGACAAATGAATGGATGCACGCATGCATTGCATGAGGTATGCTAATTTAAACGTGCCCTAATACTAACCATCAAAGCAGGTAAGTAAAAGGGAAGAAAGAAGTGGGGGTTGGAAGACATGCACACCACTCACACACACTTATTACAAATTCGCCCTCGCCCGGAGGGACCAAATAAATAATACAAATTAATTAACTACGCAAGCTAATTAAATATTACAAATTGCCTAATCAGTTAACAAACTAATTAAACTAGGAAAAACAGTAAACCGCCTCGAGAGGAGAGCCAGATGCGGCGCATGCTCGGGTCCTGCTCGGAAGTGCACGGCCATGCATAGTCTGCCTCTGTTTTCCCTGCTCTGCCTCTCTGAAGACTGCCAAAGTCTCAAGGATGCCTCTCTGGATACTGGGAATCACCACCGGCTAAGTAGAATTACCACCGGCAGTGAATTGTGGTCACCGGCACAAAATGAATCCATCGGCTGGTGATTTACTGCCGGTCGGCAATGTATAATGCCGGTCGGCAAAGAATGCCTGCAGAACCTGCAACTCACAGCAGCAGAGGACAGAACTTGCATGGCAATACAATTCAAGCAATGTATGCACCAATCATGTCCCCTATCATGTTTATGACTCAAAGGGGCATGTGTCTCGATTCTCGGACCACCAATCACGCATTTCCATGCATGATGGCCCAAAGAATCAAGTGTGCAACTTTCATGTCAAATGAAATGCAAATCAAACAAACGAACCAAGGCCCAATTCCTATCACCAAGTCAAGGAACAAGGCATGCATGCAAGATGCAATGCAACCTAGGCATGCAAGCTAAGGATGCAACATGGCATGGCAAGACACTTATGCAAGCATACAAGCAAACATGAGGCAATGCAAACTGATGAAAAGGTGGACTTAGACATGATTTAGGCAACTCTAAATAGGCCTAAAACAGTGGCCAAAAACCAAGGAATTGGGATCAAACATACATACACACATGCAAGTAAGTTGGACCAACACTTAGGCATTAAATATGCAACTCTAAGGCACACTTGAAAGGGGATATCATGGACAATTAGCATGCAACATAAGCTCTGAAAATCATGTTAAAACATGGTGCCAAACCAAGCAACAAGGCAAGCTAAACATGCAACAATGGTCCAAGCATTCAAGGCTCACCAAAGAGGGAATGGACTACACTTAGTACAACCACACATGGCAAGACTTAGGCAACCAAAAATAGAGTTTTAACACATGAAACTAAGCCCAAAAGACCAACTAGATAGCATCTAGATGGTTTGAATTTAAAGGCATGCATAAATGCTAAAACATGGAGCATGCAAGGCAAGCTTCCAAAGCTTCAAAGAGGCATCCAAGGCAAACATATGAGCATGTCAAAGGGACTGAAATAAGATGTAGGGTGGTTCTAAACCACCGAAATGATGCAAGCAACACATACTACACATTCACATACTCGAAGCATACGAGCTCAAATACAAAGGAGCTATACTAAGCGTGCTAAGATCGACCCAAACAACTATGGACAGACCTAAAACATGGCATAATGAGCACAAAACCTTCACAAGGCCAAACCTAAAATATGCTAGAACAAAGGCTAACAACCTAAGGCATATTAAGGCCATAACAAGGCATTACATCGTAGGTATGCTAAGCATGCATGGTGTACCAAAACCAACACACAACAAGGTTATATCATGGCATAATAAGCATGGAAAACAGCCAAGACAAGATCAATACACAATCTAACATGATGCTCCCTCAAGAGGCCAAAAAGGGTCCCTTTCAAGGACAACAAGGAGAGGGGGTGGCCCTCCCCTTTTGGAGACTTCAAGGCACCATCTCCACCACTGAAATCCCTCAAGATTTTAGTGGTGAAGAGACCCAAACACCAAAGTCTCAAAACTTGCACAAAAATAGCACAAAAAGGAGCCTTACAAGGCTTAGGAGGGGTCAAACAAACCCAAACCACAAAACACTCTTAATAAACAATCAAGAGGGCTAAAAAAAAGAACTTTTTTGTATTATACACTAAGCACGAAAACAGCTCTAAGATAGGTAGAAAAGCAATGCAAAAATGGAGAATAAAAGGGAAGTTTCTCACCCTTGTAGATCACCTTCACAAATGATGCTCCAACAGCCCTCCTTGGCTTGAATCCAGCTCCAAAACACCAAAACCAGCCATTTAGAACCTCAGTAGCCAAAGGAAGGTGAAGCACTAGGTGTTTGTGTGCAACAGTATGGACTAAAACACCTAGAACACAAAGAGAGAAAAAGAGAGATAGGAAATATGTATGAACCCTAACCCTAAAACCAGAGCTTCTCTCTGTGTTTTTCTCTCCAAAATTCTCTAACCTCTATGCCAAGAGAAGAGACCCCTCTCTTATAGGCAACCAACTTGTAAAGCTTATACAACAAGCTTACAAGGAGGGCATCCCTCCATACACGTGTATGGAGGGGAACCAAATGCCACACAGCTGTCCTAAAATATCTGCAAAAGCAGATGAACAGTAGTCGGCTGGCCAAAAATGTCATTTTGACAAAAATGACTGCCGACCGGCAACAAAGAGTGCCGACCGGCCACATACATTGCCGGTGGCAACAAAAACCAGCCGATGGCCTCTAGCCACCGCCGATGGTGTGTGGGGATGCCTCACAAGGCATTCCCTGCCCCTCCAAGGCAAAGCACAAGTGTTTGGTGCAAAACCAGACACAAAACGGTTGAGTTCGGAGATCCTGAGGCAGGGCACGTAGCCGAGACCTCTGGGAACTCCAAACGAACACAAACATGGATAATCACCGAGTGTTCAAACGGTGACGTCCAAGTCTTGAGGACGGTCAAAAATGGGGTGTCTACACCCACCTTCGTTCTTGATTCTGAAACTTGTGCTTGTTTCTTGTTTTCTGTGTTTTTTCCAGATTTGTGCCTTCAATCTCTGCTTTCATAGATTTAGGTTTTGGGATTTGTCTGTAGAACCTTCCAATTCTTAGGAAAAACTAAAATAATCCTTGCCAGTATTTACCCAGGTTGTTGCCGAAGTCCTAGTAACCCTTCAAAAATAACTTCTTTCTGAAATCAAATACTTTACGCCGATATCATGGGCATGTGGAAACATAGGGTAGACACTCCGACCAAACTTGAGTACTTTAGGTGAGAGTTCTCTATTCCTGCCGATGTCCACCTAAGGCTGGCTGGGGATGATGACTCTATTATGCCCACAGATGATCTTATGCCCTTTCCCATTGTAGCTTTTACTGAGTGCAGACTTCGGCTCCCACTCAACATTCTCTTTCGCGAGATTCTTCACTACTACAAGTTGAACCCCATGCAACTGGCCATAAACTCTTATCGAGTGATCAATGGCATTATAGCTTTAGCAAAACAGGAAAATGCTAGGATCACCTTAGCTGATATCCAGTATTGCTATACCATGTGTGCCCTTAATTTGAAAGAAAAAGGCTACATTTATTACCTTAAGCCAAGGTCAATAGAATTCAAAATTGTAGCCGACCTCCCAGACTCTAACAAGGGGGCTGGAGATGACTACTTCATTACCTCGGGAAATTGGGAGTATGCTCCAGACGAGGACCCTCATCTCTACCCTCTTCCCCGATCAGTTTTAGAGGGCAAGGGTAAGAGCCCATTATCAATACTTAGTTGTTTCTTCTTCAGGTTTTCAATACTCTGTCTGTTTCTGATGTCTGTTCTTCTTGCAGCTGTTCGTAAGCCGCCAAAAAACTTTCGCCAATCCTACGTTCCTAGCAAGGATTTGAAGAAACTTTTGGACTTGCCGGTCCATAAGAGGAAAGCGCCTCTGCTTCTTAATTTTATTCCAACATACAAGTTGACTTTGCCCGACGTTCCTAAAAGGAAGAAGAAAAGCCTTTCTCCACCCTCTGCTACAACTCTATTGACTGTATCCACATCATGAACAGATCAAGGATCAACATCTGATCCAGCTGATCAGCCATCAACTTCGGTTCCATACTTGGTCCCAATACCAGAACGAAAACGTCGACGAAGACTTGGCCTAGCCGCCGAGATGGGTCACCCGAAACCTGTTGTTGAGGATCTCTTAGCCAGCCTTCTTGCTGATGTTGACGCTCAGCCGACACAAACCATGCCCACACCAAAGCCTAAAAGAACTAAAAAGGCTCAGCCAAAGGCTAAAGTGACTCAGGTTGAATCTGAGGATACTTTACCTATCTCCAAGCTAGTTGAGAGCGACAAATCTCAACCCTCTGCTCGGAAGAGACGCTCTGAAACACAACCATCAGAATCTTCAAAGTCAAAGAAGCCGAGGTCATCGTCTACAACGACCTCGGGGGTCTAAAATACCAAATGTCCCCTGGGTGCCTGAAATCACTCTAGAAGATAAGCCTGTTTTGGCTAGTGATAGCGCTGATGATATCAATGTCGGCGTAGCCCTCAGTACTGCTCTGCTCCTTCCTGGCGATCTTGATCGCAACGCCAAGATGAGCGAGTATGAGAACTACGCCTTAATGCTTCAACGTTCTGTTCAGGTAAGTGTCTTCACTTGGTAACTTGTCCTTGTTTCTCTTTTCTATACTTTGTAATATTTTTGCAATAACTTTTGCCTTGTGCTCTTTCAGGTAGTTCAGCACGCCCATTCTTTCTCCATGCAAGCTTTTGAAAATCGGGAGAAGCTGGTCGATATGAAGAGGGAGCTTTCTGCCCTTCAAAAAGCCAACAAAAGTCTTCAGTCAAAAATGAAGAAGCTGGAGGACCAGGCTGAGGCTGCCATCAAAGCCCAGACTGACGCTGAAGAGAAGGCCGATTCTGCTGAGGCCATAAGAAAGGTTGCCGAGGCGCAGAGGAAAGAGGCCGAGGAGAAATGGCCCAAGCCGAAAAGGAGCTTCAGGAGGCCCTGGCCACTAAAGATGCCGAAATCAAAGAGGCCGATGAGAAGGCGTATGCCCAGGGCATGGCCGACGTCACAGAGTCTTATAAAATACAAGTGAAGCAGGCATGCAACAGGGGTTTTTCCCTTGGTTGGATGTCCCTTCTGAAAAAGCTCGACGTCCCCGAGGACTCGCCTCTTCGGAATGCCGATGCCATCCCTATTCCATTTCCTCCACCTCCACCTCCAAGTCAACCTGAAGGCGAATCTGAGTCTGGGTCTGAAGATGAGGCTGAAGATGAAGAAGGGGCCTTGGTAAGGAAGCCAAAAGATGCTAGTGAGACCAAGTCCCCTCCTCAAGATGATCAAGTCCTAGACTTGACTCATGATGAGGAGGATGAGGAGGTTGTCAAGGAGGCTACTCCTGAGCAAGCACCATCTGACGCTCCTCTAGCCGATAAAAGTGTTGATGAAACACTTGCAGAAATTGATGCCGAGCTGGCGGCAGAAAAGGCAGCCGAGGTGGCTTCTGAGCAAACCGTCCGAGGTTCGGTCCCAGCCAGTTGCTGATGTTGAGGAATCTTAACTTTTATGTCTTTTGCTTTGTTTTTTTTTTTTTTTGTACTTTGCACTTTTTTATTTTAGAAACATTGTAAGCTTCTTTTCATGGCCGATGTGCCTCCTGTTTCTGTTGAATGATCAATACAACTTTCTTTGAATCTTTGTCTTCTCTTTATTGTCTTTGCACGAATCTATACTTAGAATATTCTGTATATGTACTCTTCCTTCTTTGTGCAACCTTCTCGAGGTGACACACCTCGGTTGGACCAACTGATGATTTACCTCGGTAAGTTCTTGTCCTGCAAAGTGCTTATAAATTGCAACAAGGATAAACATATACTGGTTTAGTTTCAACTTTGTAAACTTTACTTAAGTTATAACAAGTGCTAAACAATGATCTACTTGTAAATTGCTACAAATTTCAACAAGTGTTAAGCAATATATATCAGTTTAACCTCAGCTTGTAAATTGCTACAAATTTCAACAAGTTTTAAACATCATATGTCGGCTTGTAAATTGCTACAAATTTCAACAAGCAGTAAACTTTATATCGGTTTAACCAACTTGTAAATTGCTTCAAATTTTAACAAGTGGTAAACGTTGTATCGGTTTAGCCAACTTGTAAATTGCTACAAATTTCAACAAGTGGTAAACTTTGTATCGGTTTAGCCAACTTGTAAATTGCTACAAATTTCAACAAGTGGTAAACTTTGTATCGGTTTAGCCAACTTGTAAATTGCTACAAATTTCAACAAGTGGTAAACGTTGTATCGGTTTAGCCAACTTGTAAATTGCTACAAATTTCAACAAGTGGTAAACTTTGTATCGGTTTAGCCAACTTGTAAATTGCTACAAATTTCAACAAGTGGTAAAACTTTGTTTGCCTTCTTCTCTGTCCCCAATGTGAACCTGAGTTCCACTTGGGTTATCATTATTCAGAAATACCATGTATCTTTTACTAGTTCACAAGTGTTACAGAATTCTGCTAAAATTTTATTGATGACGTCGGCAAAAAAAAAAAAAAAAAAACAAGGGACATCTAATGATAGAAAAATTTCAAATTACAGGTGTTCCAGGGTCTAGGCAATGCTTTGCCCTTGTTATCTTCAAGCTGATATGCCCCATTCCCTAATACCGAAGTAATTCTGTAGGGTCCTTCCCAGTTTGGGCCAAGCTTGCCCTCTCTGGGATCCTTCTTGTTGCCGACGACTTTTCTCAGGACAAGGTCGCCGACTTGAAAATCCCTTGGATTGACCTTCTTATTGTAAGCTCTTGCAAGCTGCTGCTGGTACGCTACGAGTTGAATTGCAGCTTTCTCCCTTCGTTATTCTAAGAGATCCAGATCTTGGGCTAAAAGTATATCATTAGTCCCATTCTCTACTCCCTGGGTTCTGATCCCTGGGATGCCGACCTCTAGTGGAATGACTGCTTCTGTGCCATAGGCCATGGCAAAGGGGGTTTCTCCTGTTGATCTTCTCGGCGTAGTTCGATATGCCCAGAGTACATTGGGTAACTTGTCTACCCATTTCCCTTTTGCTGCCTACAGCCGCTTCTTTATCCCGTCCAAAATTACTTTGTTGGATGCTTCTGCTTGCCCATTGCTTTGGGGAAAGCTTGGTGTTGAAAAGTAATTCTTGATCTTGAATTTCGCACATAAGTTCTTGATGAGTTTGCTGTCAAATTGCGTTCCGTTGTCGGCAACTATTGCTCTTGGAATTCCGAATCTGGTGATGATGTGCTTCCATATGAAGTTCTTTACGTCTACATCTCGGATTTTGTCTAGGGGCTCAGCTTCTATCCACTTGGTGAAGTAGTCTGTTGCCACCAGCAGGTACTTTCTTTGTCCAGTTGCTTGGGGAAGTTGTCCAACAAGATCCATGCCCCACTGAGTAAACGGCCAGGGGCTGGATACTGGGTTCAGGTCAGCAGCTGGCTGGTGTATCAAAGGTGCAAACCTTTGGCATTGTTCGCACTTCTTCACGTAGGCTTCTGCATCTTTTTGCATATAGGGCCACCAATACCCCTGGGTAATGGCCCTATGAGCTAGAGATCTGCCCCCAGCGTGGCTTCCACAAATTCCTTCATGGATTTCATATAAAAAATCTTCAATTTGCAATGGGTGTACGCACCTTAGAAGGGGTCCAGTGAAGGACCTTCTGTAGAGATGCCCTTCTGCTATTAGAACGAATCTTGCCGACTTTAGTCTGACCTTGTGTGCCTCCTTGTGGTCATCTGGTAACTTTCCTTCTTTCAAGAATGCAACAATTGCATCCATCCAGCTGGGTCCCATGTCCACGCACATTGCTTCCTGTTCTATGGTCGGCGGTTCTATGCTCGGGCCCGACAGATAGTCAATCATTATTGTCCTAGTCTTTCCAGTTTGTATTGAACTTGCCAGGTTGGCCAACGCGTCAGCGTGGCTGTTATCATCTCGGCTAACTTGAAGTAGTCGGCAATTATGAAATAAGGCTGACAGCCTGATGACTTCCTTTGCGTATGCCGACATTCTTTCATCTCGGGTTGCAAACTCTCATGTTGTCTGATTTACTATTAGTTGTGAGTCACAAAAAACTATTACTTCATCTGCTTCTGCTTCTACTACTACTGCCAGCTTCAGTCCTGCAATCAATGCTTCGTATTCTGCCTCATTGTTTGAGGCCTTGAACCCCAATCGGATGGAGTGTTCCAATATCTCCCCATCTGGAGATATCAATACTACTCCTGCCCCTGCTCCTTGTCGGTTTGAGCTCCCATCGACAAACAGGCGGAAGGAATCGCCGATGTAGATGCTGCAAGGTCTGAGTTTTTCCTTCTCCCTTTGTTCTTTTCCCTTTAGCTGGGCTTCTTCTCTCTTGCTTGGACATCGTTTATCTTGGCTCAACGGAGCCTGATGTTCGATGGATTCTGGCGTGAAGTCGGCCAAAACTTGGCCCTTAATTGCTGTTCTTGGTCTGAACTCCAGGTCATATTGGCCCAAGGCCACTGCCCATCTTGCTATTCTCCCCGTTAAATCTCCTTGTTGCAGTAAGGACTTCAGTGGGTGCTCTGTTAGTACCACAATCTTGTGGGCCTGAAAGTAGTGGTTCAGCTTCTTTGAAGCCATTACTAAGGCCAACATTAATTTCTCTAGTGGTAGATACCTTGTTTCTGCATCGGCCAAGGTTTTGCTTACATAGTAGACAACCTTTTGTTCCCCTTTTTCTTCTCGGATTATCACTGCACTTACTGCATGTTCTGAAACCGCTAAGTACAGAAACAGATCTTCTTCAGGTTCAGGTGTTGAGAGAACTGGAGCCGTGGTCAGATATTTCTTCAGGTCGGTCAGAGCTACTTCACACTCCTCGGTCCAGAGGAAGTCCGTGGCTTTCTTTACTAAGTTGAAGAAAGGCTTGCACTTGTCTGAGCTTCGGCTTATGAACCTGTTTAGGGCTGCCCCCCTTCCAGTAAGCATTTGGACCTGTTTTGCCGATGTCGGGCTCTTTAACTCTAGGATGGCCTTGATTTGGTCTGGACTGGCTTCGATGCCTCTTCTAGTCACCAAGTAACCCAAAAAGTTGCCAGATCCAACTCCGAATGCACACTTGGACGCATTGAGTCGGAGCCGATATTTTTTGAGTATCTCAAAGCCTGCTTTTAGGTCGGCTAGATGACCTTCAGGTTCCTTGGTCTTTACGACCATATCGTCGATGTAAACTTCTACCGTTTGGCCAATCAAGTGTCTAAACATCTTGGTTACCAACCTTTGGTAAGTTGCTCCTGCGTTTTTCAGCCCAAAAGGCATCACCTTGTAGCAATACAATCCTTTTGGGGTGATAAACGCAGTCTTCTCTTCATCCGGGGGGTACATGGCTATCTGGTGATACCCCCTATAGGCATCCAGGAAGCTCATCCTTCCATGCCCTGATGTTGCGTCCACTAGTTGGTCAATCTTCGGTAAGGGAAAGCTGTCTTTGGGACAAGCCTTATTCAGGCTGATAAAATCCACGCACACCCTCCATTTACCATTCTTCTTTTTGACTACCATTGTGTTTGATAGCCATGTCGGGTAATTGACTTCTCTGATGGCGCCGGCCTCCAGAAGTCTGTCTACTTCTTCCACCACTGCTTCGACGTGCATCAATGTTGGTCTTCGTGTTCGTTGTATTACAGGCTTGGCTGACCTATCAACGTTCAGTTTGTGGCAAGTGACCTCAGGGTCAATACCTGGCATCTCGTAAGGTGTCCAGGCGAACACCTCAATGTTTGATCTCAAAAAGGCTTCTAACTCTCTTTCTTCTTCTTTGGCTAATCCTGAGCCGAATAGAAAGAAGCGTTCCTCATCCCCCTCCTGAACGAGGATTTTTTTCAGTGTCTCTTCGCTTTTCTCGGCCGGCTCCTTGCCGACATCATCTAGGACCTCTATGTCCTCGTTTTCAATCTCTGCTTTTTCTGGCTCTTGAATGTTGCAGGTGGATTTCATTGCTGCCACGGAGCAATTCTTCGCCTGTAGTTGATCTCCTCTGACTTCTTCAATCCCCTATTCTGTTGGGAACCGCAATAGTTGATACAACGTTGAGGGAACTGCCCCCATTGCATGCAACCATGGCCTTCCCAGAATGATGTTGTAAGGAGATGGTGTGTCAATGATGGTGAACTCTGTTGTGATCTTCCTGGTGCCTGCCTGCACCTCCATGCTTACCGCCCCCAGTGGCCATGTCGGCGTTCCATTGAACCCAACCATTGGGCCATTGGATTGTTCCATGTCATCTGGATGAAGGCCGAGTTCCTTGTAGCATCGGACATACATGATGTCACAAGAGCTTCCTTGATCAATCAGGATGCGTTTCACTTGGCACTCCCCAACCTGGAGGGATACTACCAAGGCATCATTATGCGGATGTTGGACCATCTCTAGGTCGACTTCAGTAAAGGCTATTATCGGTCCTTGGCACTCCTTCGGCCGATGTCTCTTTTCCCCGACTTGGTAGACATGCTGTAAATGCCTTACCCTCTGGGTCTCTCCTCTGACTTCGTTCTCGTTGACCTTTGAGTGGATCACATTAACCACCCGAGGTCCTTCTGCCCAAGGTTGTTGTGCCGGAGGTGGCGGAGCTGCTGGTGCCTGAGGCAGTCTTGCCTGTTCTTCTCTCGTTCTGGTTTCATCGACAAGGTCTCTTAGGTGGCCTTGCCTCACCAGATCTTCCAAGTGTGCTTTTAGGGCTCTGCAGCCTTGTGTTGTATGTCTGTCTTCATTATGGTAAGCACAACGTCTATCCACGTTTCTTCCCATAAATTCTCCTGGTGCCCTTGCTGGTGTTCTGAAATAGGGCTGATTCCGAATTTTTCCTAGGATTTTTTGAATTGGAATTCGGAACACAGTTGTCACTGCCTGTTTAGCCCTCAACTCCGTCTCCAGTTTGTTGGATGCGTTGTTACTTCGGCCTTGCTTAGGCGAGCCGTTTCCTTTCTCTTGTTTCATTTCCTTTGGTCCCGATGTATCTTCCTCGGCCCTGGCGTACTTCTTGATTCTAGCCATGAGCTCTTCCATGCTTTTTGGTAATGTTTTTGCCAAAGATTTCCGTAGTGGACAGTTATCCTTTAGGCCGTTCTTGAAGGATACGACCGCCACTTCTTGATTACACTCCGGTATTCGGTTGAATACCTCGTAGTATCTCTTTGCATAGGCCCTAAGGCCTTCCTCCTGGGTGATTCTTAGAGCCATCAGTGCATCGACCCTTAAGGGCTGTAGTTTGTTTGTTACAAACCTAGCTACAAACATCTCCGCCAGGCTTTCCCAAGTCTTCACGGTTCCCTTCGGTAGTTTGTGGAACCAATCTGATGCAATCTCCCCGAAGGACGAGGGGAACACTTTGCAAAGCAACGGCTCGTTCCCACTATACAATGCCATTGAGTTTAGGTATAGTCCAACGTGAAAGTTGGGATCTGACTTACCATCATATATTTGAAACCTCGGCATACTGAATCTCTTTGGTGCTTCAAATTTGTCCAATTCCACCGAGAATGGTGTCCTTGGCTTAACCGGGGATGTTACCTCGGCTTCGGCGTTCTGCTGCCTCCTCTTCAGGTAATCTCTCATGTCTTCTTTGCTCCGCCCGGGAGCTCGGCTATCTATGGACTTTAACCTTTTCGGTATACTGCTCTTGGCTTCGTGGTGAGCCCTTTTCGACCCTTCTCCATGAGTTGTGTCGAAGCATAGTACCTGCCCCTGAACATGCCGATGTTCTTTGGGGTCTGCCTCCCTTGTGTGATGTGTCCTGTGTGATTCTTCTTTTCTCGGCTCTCCCCGCCCGACCTCCCTGGGAGGCCGGTGAGAGTGTCTTTCGCCCCCTGTGTGCTGGGGGGCTACTAGGGTTGTTTCCTGTCCTACCTTCTGGGTATTGATTGCTAGAATCGGCGTGTCCTGCAGCAGGAATGGTGGCTGCATGATGTTGTTTTGCATCATGAAGTTGACGACTGATTGTAGGTCAGCCAACTTGTTTGCCATCTCTTTTACTTCTTCATCCCTTTTTAGGCATCTTTCCCTCCATACCTGGAGGTTATCTTCATTATAGTACCTGTTTTGATCTGGTTTCTTTGGTGTGTCACCAATCTGGCCGACGTCTTTCTCTCCATGACCCTGGTCACGTGTTTCTGCATTGTGGTTGTCTCCTTCGGTATCAAGATCAGTAGGTCTTCCACTCCCAGCAGGAGCGTCGTCCCCAATCTTCTCTTGCTGTCCGTTACTGGCCATCTATTCTCCTTTCTTTTCCACAGACAGTGCCAAATTGTGTGAGTGATTTTCCGGTCACACTGCCCGCTTCGTACTTAGCTGGAGAGGCACCGGCAGAATAGATGACACCTGGCTAACCTGTAACAGAAAGAGAAGATTCCGGTGGTGGTTCGTTCACCCGGGGGCACTCCGAAGATCAAGTCAGTATATCTCAAAGATAATCAAGTGCTAAATTTACTGCTCAAAGCATAAATTGCGTACCTTTGACCCACGGGGGTGCCTCTCTTTTTATAGTTTACTCAATCCTAGTCCCACTAGAAGCCTGACTTCTATGGACTCCCATTTAGTGCTTATTTTGGACTCTACAAGAGATAAGGATAGGCTCCCTAAGAATACTATCCTTATCCATCTTGAAGTCTTTCTTCATACTAGGACTCTTGTCCCTTATCCGCTTATCTCGGATTCCGATATCTTCGGAGGTAACCTCGGCCTTGCCGAGATAACCTCGGCGTCATGACCAGGACACGTGGCACCTCGGCTGGCACCTCGGCGTCACCTTGCCACGTGTTCATACTTAGAAAATATATCCCCACATACCAAATATACATAACAAAATATGCCGCAAATATGCTACCAAACTCATATTGAGTTTAGGAAATAGACCCTACCTCTTAAAGCAAAGGGAAGAATTCCAAAAAACTCAAAGTCGATGAAACCACAAAACTCTTAGATTGAAAGCCCTTGATGAGATCTACAACCTTTCTCAAAGGACTAAGGTAAAAAGATGCCTCTAACCAAGTAGATCTTGAGATCTATGTAAGAAAGTTGAGTTTCTGAGAGAGAGAGAGAGAGAGAGAGAGAGAGAGAGAGAGAGAAAGAAAGTGAATGAGAAAAGTGTGTTTGGGATCTATTTATAGTGGTAGAATAATAGCCCTAAAGTCAAAGGAAAGAATAACTCAAACCCCCCAAAAGTATAGCTCAAAACCAAACCAAAAATTTGAAAATTTACTCATAGGGGTCAATCATTCAGACAGTGGTGTCGACCCTTCAGGAAGAAAAGTTGAGACACTAATGTGTGCAGCAGCCAAGGGTTGACTCTTGGAAGCAGTGATGTCGACCCTATATTTTAGTATCAACACCTAGAACACAACAGTGGGAAAGGGTCGACCTTGGGACCCTTGGTGTCAACCTTATGAACCAGCAGAGACACTAAAAGCAAGGCAATAAGGTGGTGTTGACCCCTAGGAAGGCTAGTGTCGACCCTAGAACAATTTTTCCACGTTTCCAAAGAACTTTTCAACCTAAACAAGTGTAAACGAACAATCCTAACATGTCTAAATCAAATTGTACTCCTCCAAAACCAAGATACAACAACTCCAAGGACTCCCAAAATGAAAGTAAAGGAATTAAATACATTCTCCAATAGTTTAAATGACACAAGTGGTACAACCTCCCCACTTTAGGAAATTTCGTCCTCGAAATTGAAGAAACGTCAAAACCAAAAAGGCCACCCAATCTATAAAAGAACATAAAGCTAACCCAAGCTTAGACCCATTTGGGGATACATTCCCGGATCTTGGTCCAACTCCTCGAACTCAAAGACGTGATCGATGCCTTAACTACTGACAATACCCAAATCGCTACCGAGTGCTCAATGCTCGGACACAGAGAATAAGAAAGCTACTCGCACACGAAGATCCCAATCAACTCTCTCGTAGCATGAGAACATAAAACAAAATACAATTAATCCTAACAGTGTTATGACACATCAATGCTCGACAATTCCAACCCCATGGAAAATAAACATACAACATAGCTAGCAACTCAGGCTAGATGAAAACAAGTCTCCCAAATACAAGATCAAACACAACCCATTCAAGTTAAAGAAAATTGCTTATTCTCCCCATTTGTTTCAAAACACTTTGCTTTCCCAAAAGGTGTTCAAACTTGCATTGTCACAACACAAATATATTTTCAACTGTTCACAACAAAATCCAAAGATCTCAAAACTGTCTTTCCAAAACTATAGATGTTGTTTATAACACAAAACCATTTTCATTTTGTTTTTGATTTGTTAGATTCAGCTTTTATTAAACCGAAAACTTATATTTCAAACCTAAAACTGTTTGAGTTCAAAAAAACCATCCAGGACCACAACATCAAGAGATAGATTTTTGTTTTTTTTTTTTTAAATCACTCCTTTTCGTTCCTCCACTGACTCACAACATAGTCACCCAATAAAATCCATCACACCTGTGGTGACGCCAAAAAATCAACACCAACTTCCATGATAAAAATCCCTAGAAAATTTCCAAAGTGCCAACAACACAACATAACACGAGAAAAGAAATGTCATACCCACCAATCACATGATGGCGCAAAAGCTCTCACATGACCAAAGTTTACAACCGTAGCCCCAAACAAGTTACCACAAACTCAAAACAACATCCTAACTGTCCTTATAGGACTTACATGCCACACCATGACACCGTTCAATTACACAACCCTCAATTCCAAACTATTTTCGATGTGACTATATGTCAATCAACCCAAATACTAACCAATCAACTATCCAACACCACTATACCGCACCAGTCTCTAAATGCTAACATACCACCTAACTCTACATAACCTGTAGACACCCTATTTTTTACCGTGCTTATGACTTGGGCCCCACCAATTGCGCACCCAATGATGAATTTATATATGCTTATCAAATGCTCAAACTCCTCAGCAGAATGCCTCAGCTTTGAGCCTCAAAACCCTGTGAACATCTTGCCTTGTTTTTGGATCAAAGCAGTAGTTTTTCAAGCCTAAACATCTTGGAACCTACAAGCCCACTTGTGTGGACTGCAGGCCACTATTTCTAGGTTGTCGGCCAATTTTTCAAGACAGGCAGTGCCCTTTTTCCAAGTAGAGCAGAGCAGAGCAGAAGCTGAGGTGAAAAAAATAGTGTATTTTTCCAACTGTGACTGTGCAATAGAGGCATTCCGATAGCCAAATGGAGAGCATTATCGGGTGGAAATTAGCATCCATGCATGAGCTCTCCCTTGATTCTTGGGATCCGTGAAGTGATGTTGTAATAGTATTAGTGTTATGCTTAGAATAGGCTAGTTAATTATGTGTTGTATTTATTTAATTAGCTAGTGTATTTGAGTTACTTTATTCGGTTTGTAATAGTTAGTTAATTAGCTAATTAGTTAATTAGCTAGTCCAATTATTCAGACCCACCTGCGCGAGGGCAAGGAATGTAATAATGTGTATGTCTTCCAACCCCACGCCTTTTTTAATTTTATTTACTTGCTTATGATGGGTAGTTTAGAACATCATGTTTCTTTTAGCATACTCCATGATTTGCATCTACTTGTCTTGCATGAATCGAGGCTCAATTCATCATTCTAACAATGCATTGTCGTTTAAATACTTCTTCGAAAAGGTGCTTAAACCACATGTTATCAAATTGATTCACATGTCATAATTAGTAGCTGAGCCTATTAGTTGCATATCGCATGTGTTGCATTAGTCATGTTGCATTAGTTAGGGACATGCATGTTTTCTAACTCTTTTGTTTCTTTTAGCTCACCTCGGAGTACTAGGTGAGCATTTTGTGCTTTATCATATCGCATGCGTGTGATTGTTGCCATGTTTAGCATGCTTGTCATGAGGCTAATTGCTTAAGTGATAAATTGCTTAAATGTCTATGGATTAAGGCTAATTGCTTGAATTGGAATAATTTGAGTAATGTTCATATGCGATCACTTTTTTGAGTGGTACATATTCGAAACAATTTTCAAAACAAACATGAATCAAGGTGTTCTAATTTTTGCAAATTAGTCTATACTTGTGTGCGGATCACATAGTAAGTTAGCCTAATAATTGGAACAAGAGCATATAATGTAAATAAGATTCACATCATGATTAGTAGAGGTTGATCTTTGATCAGGCGAGTGGGGGTTCTCAATTTATGACCTTCCCCTCTCGTACCTAAGTTCCCGAGTTGAGACAATTTTGGTGATAACGGGCACGTGACCTTTGGCACGAGTCATGGGTTTCTTAAATTTCCCAAATTATTTATGTGGCGACTCTGTATCTAGCAAAGTAGTCCATTTTTGGCATTTTGATTCAAAATTGATTTTCCAAAAGATTTGCTGGATTTGGACTCTTTGGTGTTTATCTATTTCACATTGCACTTGTGAGATTAGATTCAAAACCGCGGGAGTTCGAATTGTAGGGCCAGTTGTATCTTAAAGGAGCACGAAAAGTCGAGCTATTGTTTCTGGCGACTCTGCTAGGGAAATTAGAGAACTTGACTTGAACTCATGGTGTCAAATTTTATCTACACTTATATGTTCTTTGCATTGCATTTGCATTGGCGCGCTTAAGTCACTGTGCTTGTCATCTACTATTCCTAGACGGTTTGCCGGAGGCTTGCCCAAAAGCTTGCCAAAAGGCTGACCGGCCGTGGGCTCTGCCATGATGGGAACATAACCCTTAGATCTGGCCTACCGCTGTACAATTTGATCCTTCTTTCACTTTTTGGTTAGGTGTGAGATGTATATTAGGTAGTCAAGTAGAGGCACCCTTTTTCACCATTTGGCCTAGTTGTATATAGAAAAGCCATAGAGACTGTTCCAAACTAGGACATGATGCTCACCCGAAATGCAGGATTGTGTGAAACCGCTTTGATTGAAATAGTGAAACCTAGTTCATAACAAAACTAGGACAAGGTAACCCTACCCCCTCATAGGGGTGTTTTGGCTCTCTCTTAACTGGTATGTGCTTTACAGTGAAACTGTACAGGAATGTGCATAACAGTTGCACTTTTGGGGGTAGAATTCAGTGTAGAGTATAGTTCTACATCTTTGATCATGTCTGTGTTGATAACGTCTTAGCTGAGGTGCTGTGCAGTTTCTGATTACTATTTTCTTTTGCTTTATTTCTTTTTGCTAGGTAGTTTAAAACCATAGCTGCAGAAAGTTCGGATATCCCCCAAGTACTCTGGACTCAAGTCAGAAGACTTTGTAAAGCCAGGGATCTTGTTCAGGGACAACCCGTGTTTACCTCACTTCCACCGATTACAAGACGGAGGAGAATCAGGTAGAATTCACCAATTTAGTTTTTACAACAGTCACCCCTCAACTCACTTGTGTCCAGTCTGGTCTGGGAATGGTCATCTACCTCCGACCCAGCACGTGATTAAACGCCTATTCCAATGGCACAGTATCCCCTAGTCAGTATGAAAGAATTGATATATCATCTACAGCAGACAGTTGAGACCCTACAGCAGATGTTGCTTGTTAGGCCGAGGTTATAACCATGTTATAACAATAGCAACCATAGCCAGCTATGGCCTCTACTTCTTATACACCTACCGTGAGTATCCTAGCACCCGGAGCCACCCTCATACTGCCAATGTCCAAGAAAACCAGGGCAATCCAGTAGAGCCAATCCCAGCACAAGCCTCAGAAACTCCTATTTATCAAACTGAGGCTCCGTTCGAGTTCGAGGTTGACCAAACTGCACTCAAGGTCAATACACTAGAAAAGTTATTTAAGAGAGCACAAGGGGTTAACTCCATCCCGGATATAGAGGACTTGTATACTAATTCTGCAGTCACATTACCGAATCGATTTAAAATGCCGCACATTGATCGATTCGATGGCTCCGGGGACACGATGGTTCACCTACGGCTGTTTTCAAACATCTTGCAACCGATGGGCCTGACTAGACTACAGAAGCTGTCTCTCTTTGGCCGTACCATGTCAGGTATATCGGTCATATGGTATGCTAAGTTGGAAGACTCTGTCAAATAGAACTGGAAGGAGATGGTCGAGGCCTTCATTGCACAATATTCATACAATACCCAAATCGTGGTCACAACTCGTGATCTCGAAGCAACACACCAAGAGTCGAATGAGGGCTTCTCTGAATTTGTGACAAGGTGGAAAGCTAAAGCCTCGATGATGACCACGGGGCCTTCCAAGAAGGATTATATTAGGATGGTTGTCCGAAATTTGCATGGCAAGCTATTGCAGAAGATGATTGTGCTCTTGTTATTTAAATTTACAAAGCTTCATGAAATGGGAGTGAAAATCGAAGACGTCATGAAACAACGGCTTATTACAGATGAGTAGGAGCAAGCAAAAAGGCCATTTATTTGCAGTTCCAATGCTGCCAGTGGTAATACAGTTGCGAGGCCGTCAGATGTAAGTGTTGTCACCACAACCAAGACTGCCGACCCCTTTGCCAACATAAGCTCACAAACACCATCCAACCCTACTCGATCCCAGAGGACTTTCAACCACCTATACATGACTCTCTCTCTCAAGCCATGAAGGTGCCAGTGAAAAAAAGGCACCTCAAATCCCTCGAACCACACCCGCTTTCTAATCCTCTCCCACCCAAACACAACCCCACAAAATACTATGCGTTTCACCAATAGCATGGTCACGACACCAACCAGTGCTTTTGATTGCATCATGAGATTCAGGGATCTCATTAACAACAAGGTGATCGTTCCATCTCAGAAACCAAACGTAACCACAAATCCACTCCCAACCCATAATCAAGTCCCTTCCACCTCAAAATCTCAACCTAATCCATACACTGGCCACCTCTTATGATCCTAGCATATATATTACTCCTTCCCACCTTCCAAAACCGATGTTGTTCATTTCGGGAGGCGCAGATATGTGCATGATGGACATGTCCAACCCTCAACCCAAGCCTATGGTGATGAGAATTACAGTGGAAGGAGAGTTGACCTTGGAGGAAGGTAAAAGTCTATTGCCAGAGTGTTCTGAGGACTTATCTGATAGGGCGTATGATCCAAGTTGCTATGTTTTGTCAACTGGTCAAATCAAGCTTGAATTGGTGCTACCAACCTTGGTAGACATCAATGTGGTCAAACAAGATGGCCCAAGCCAAGAGTTGAATGATTTTGCAGACCTGAAGGAGGATTTGGATAACCTGTAGTTCTTTGATGAGCAGGATCAGGGAGATGTACAGATTGGGTAGTTTGACCTAAATGGGTCAACTGACAATCCTAGATGGCTGAGTGATGAGCCAGACAAGGAAAAAGAAACTGAAATGAAACTAGAAGGAAGGGAAACAGAGATAGCTATAGTGGCCGGAAGGGTTAATGAGAAAGGAAAGCTGCTGGAGAGCACTGGTGTGGAAAACCCAGCCCCGGAAGTGGGCGCTATGGACACTGTGGAAACTGAACAAGAAGTTGCACTAAGGCAGTTTGAATGAGAAAAGATTGAAGACAGTCGGGAAACTGTAAATTCATAATACCTTGTGGAGGATACTTATGATGTGAAGGTGATACAAGCAGAGCCAGACAATTGTTTGTCGGCCAGTGAGGGCGAATGGTGGGACGATAATAATCTGCATCTGTTTCACACCGAGGAAGACTGGGGTGAGTGCCTTCCGAACAATACGTGGTATGCCGAGAAAATAGGCCATCTAACAAGAAGTGAGCGGTATTTTAAGCCGCCGCACTTAGATCAAGCAGAGGCTTCTGGAAAAGACAAAGAGGCCGATAAACAACTAGAAGAAGAGGCAGTGTTAAAACAACACAAGAAAATCCAAGCTGACATCTCCATCTGGGGTCTTCTCATGGCCTCCCGGGTACACCGACAGGTAGTGTTGTCAGCAATGGACAAGGCTAAATTATCCATTGACACCACGCCCGAGCAGCTTGTGGCTTTGGTTTTTCCAAGTGGTGCCAGGCCAACTCTTACCTTCTTTGACAAAGAGCTGCCGCCGGAAGGCTTAGCTCACAACAAACCGTTGTACATATCTGTGGATTGTAGAGAGAAATGGGTGCCGATGGTGTTGGTACATATCGGTTCGGCCATCAATGTCTGTCATCTCGCACCGCCTATGCAATTGGCCTTAAACCAGCGAACTTTGTTCTTACAGCCAAAGTAATTCAGGCATATGATAACACAAGTAGAGAGGTCATGGGCACAGTGCAAATCAGAGTCCAGGTGGGCCCAGTTGAGCAAGAGGTCGAGTTTCATGTCTTGGATGTGCCGGCTACCTTCAATTTGTTGTTAGGTAGGCCCTGGTTGCACCATGTGAAGGCTGTCTCCTCCACTCTCCATCAAATGTTGATGTACCCTCATAGAAGAGGAGTGGCAATTGTTTTAGAGAATTCATCTATCCATCCGCCACCAGAGGTAACTACGCCAGTGTTGGAGATCAACCATGGCGAAGAGGATGTATTCCTTTCGGGGATTCACTCTAGCTGTAGCCCGGGTAGTGCAGACCATTCTGCCCGCAAACGAAGGCTTGTACATTAGTGCCCAGTCCGTCTATTTCATGAACAAACTGCATTACGTTCCAGGAATGGGGCTCAGAAGGAGTGGTCGAAAAGGTGTTGTCGCATTAACAGATGTGCCACACAACTCACATGCCTTTGGACTGGACTATGCGCCCACCAAAGAAAACTAGATAAGGAAGGGAGAAGAAATGAGAGGCAAAGGCAAGGGCAAGCAAGGTGGGAAACGTTATGAACTCATCCACAGGCCAATCCAAGGGACACTGAATGGCTGCTTTGTTCGGGAGGGAAAAGACTTCCCTTTTTGTGGCTTTCCCAAGCCTTAGGTGAATTTCTTAAAGCAACGTGTCCCTGGGTTCGAGATCTTCTTTGATCTGCAGCTGTAGAATAGTGATAATGAGAAAAGGGCCGAGCCAAGCATCAAAGCTGAACAGGGCACGAAAGGTGACTCAGATGGCAGTGGACCTAGAGTAGGGGCAGCACTGGCTAGTCTCCTAATAGATCCTGCAGCCAACCTAGAGAACTTGGGAGATAACCTTACTGTCTCCGTGATCGGGGAAAAACCGGGTGTGAACCCAACCAACGGCATTTTGGATGCATCAGGGGCACCATCTCTTATTTGGCAACTAGAGGAAGGTTATATGTCCAGTTCTGAATCAGGTGATAAGCTAGAATCTGATTCCATTGAGTGGGGTCGGGATCAAATTCAAGTTCTTTTGAGTCTGAGTCTGGTATTTTTGGGGGTGGTAACCCGAATACCAAAGTCTTGTCTAGGTCTTCATCCAGGTTTTCTTTTGAGTCTGTAACCGAAGATCTGGACCTTTTGAATGAGAACTCTGCAGATTCTGTGTATTTTTTTGTGTCGTTGGTTTATTGTATTGACCAAGATTTTCAGAATTTTAACGAAAACAAAGGAGAAGAAATTCCTTTGGCTTTGAAAAACTTGATTCATCGAGAGGAGGAGAGGTTTGCTAAACCCTATGCTGATGAAATCATTGCCATTAATGTGGGTACTGAGAAGGATCCGCGCTTGGTCCAGGTCAAGTCCACATTGTCTTCGGAGGAGTGCGAGTGTTTAATGCTTTGTTAAAAGATTTCAAAGATGTTTTCACGTGGTTCTATAAAGACATGCCTGAAATCGATCCTGAGATTGTATTGCATCGGATCTCTCTTGACCCTGAGGCCCAACCAGTCAAGAAGAAGCTGCGTAGAATTCGTCCGAATTGGGTACTGAAAATCAAGGAAGAGGTCACCAAGAAGATCGAGGCAGGTTTCTTGTTAGTATCTGAGTACCCAACTTGGTTGGCCAACATCGTCCCAGTGCCGAAGAAGGATGGTAGAATCCAGGTGTGTGTAGACTTTCGGGACTTGAATAGAGCTAGTTCGAAGGATGACTTTGCTCTGCCACATATTCATGAGTTAGTAGACTTCGTTGAGGGCCATGCATTGCTAACCATTTATGGATGGGTTTTCCTGGTACAACCAGATTCTGATGGCACCTGAGGACAGAGAGAAGACCACATTCATCGCGCCGTGGGGTACACACTATTATTGGGTTATTTCGTTTGGATTGAAAAATGCTGAAGCTACCTATCAGAGGGCTGCGACCACCATTCTGCATGACATGATCCACAAAAAGGTTGAGGTGTACGTAGATGACATGATTGTCAAGTCCAAGGAACGAGAGGGCTACTACATCGCGTTGAAGAAATTCTTTCAATAGATCCGGGAATATAGATTGAGGTTAAACCCGCAGAAATGCACCTTCGGCATAACAGTAGGAAAAATACTAGGCTTTTTGATCACACAAAGGGGCATTGAAGTAGATCCTTCCAAAATCAAGGCCATTTTAGAAATGCCACCACCAAGGATTGAAAAGGAGGTGCGTAGCTTTCTGGGTAAAGTGCAATTCATAAGATGGTTTATTTCCAAATTAATCTTGACTTGTGAACCACTATTTAGTCTCCTGAAGAAAGGGAAGAAATTTCAATGGGATGGTCGATGTCAATTTGCCGTTGAATAGGTTAAGCAGTACCTCCAGAATCTGCCTGTGTTATCGCCACCGGAACCGGAAAAGCCTTTGATTATGTACTTGTCAATAACAGACATGACCATGGGATGCATGCTCGCTCAAGAATCTGAAGATAGGGTGGAAAAAGCCATCTACTACTTGAGCAAGAAAATGCCAGACTACAAGACCTGCGACACTGCTTTGGAGAAAGCTTGTCTAGCCTTGGTATAGGCTACCAGGAAGTTGAGGCACTACTTGTTAGCTCACTCTGTAATCCTGGTTTTGAGATTAGATCCCATCAAATATCTCTTTGAGAAACTGGCGCTTACGGGTAGGCTGGCTCATTGGTTGCTTATTCTCTCCGAATTTGATCTCAAATATGTCACCCGCAAGTCGGTCAAGGGAAGAGTTGTAGTAGAGTTCCTGGCAGACCGCTCGGAAGAAGGAGATGAGGTAGTGGAATACTTATTCCCAAATAAAGACATTCTGCAAGTTGAAGAGGAAACTTGGACGATGTACTTCGATGGAGCATCCAATCAATACGGTTATGGGATAGGTCTGTTACTGATAGCACCCAACAACTCCCATATACCCTTAGCCTTCAAACTCCGGTTCAAGGTGTCCAACAATGAAGTAGAATATGAAGCGTGTATTGCTGGTTTAGAAGCCGCCTTGGAACTAGAGGCAATAAGGTTTGATGTCACCGGGGACTCGAACTTGGTTGTTTCTCAAGCAAATGGAGAATGGAAAGTCAAAGAAGAAAATATGAAGGTTTACCATCAGACCCTGGATATTCTAATTCCGTGGTTTGAAAAGTTGACATTCACGCGTCTACTAAGAGAGAACAACAGGTTCGCTGATGCTTTAACAACTCTATCTTCTATGGTAGACATCCCAGTTGGAGTTTGGATGTGTCCGATTATCATCAAGCTGAAATACACGCTGGCTTATGAAACTATTGCCGCGATAGATGAAGTGCAAGACAAAAACCCCTGGTATTACGATATTTAAAACTTTCTGGAAAAAGAGATGTATCTACCAGGAGCAAAGTGTCACAACCCAAACCCGCCCCTATGGGTTTAGTGTCGTAACCGACCAGTAATCCTTGGATTACCAAAGGCCTCTGAACATAATAACATATAATAGGGGCTGTAGAAGCAAATATACAAAATTTACACAGTCCATAGAACTATACAGACATACATGAGACAGAAATTTTCAAAACAAACTTATATATATGTATATACAGATGTGACGTCAAAAATACATTAGTCTTACGTCACCCAATTACACAAATAGAGTCGAAGGGAACTTAGCCCAAGTACAGATATATAGAACAAATTCAACTAAAGCCTTGACATAATCCTCTCAAAAGGAACCTCCTCGGGAGGCACGGTAGTTGGCTGACAAAATAGAATCTTAGGCCATCAACACTGGGCCTGGTCATGTGCCTGCTTACCTACATACAAAATATAAATAGTGAGCTGGAGCCTAGTGAATAATAACAGAGTAAAGGGTTTAATGAATGTTGTCCAAAATAGTTACAGAAAACAAAATTCAGTAATCATCATAAATGGATTCATAATTATGTTCAGAAATCATAGTTCATAACAGATACAGATTCAGAATCATATTAATAATCAGAATTTGTAGTTAATCATGCGTGGTACATTCATTAGCACTAGCAGAAACAGTTGACCTATAAGGACAGCCATAAAGGCATGCAGTTGACTCACGTACACGGGGACGATACAGTTAGCTCATGAGACGTACAGTTGGCCCATAAATGGGACGTATACATAAGGATCCATAACAATTGGCTCATGAGACGTACAGTTGACCCATAATTGGGATGTAACAGAACAGATAACAGATGTTATCTGAAGCTAAGAATGCCACGAGTACATTTCAGAAATATTGGACAACCATTCATTCAGAAATATTGGATAACCATTCATTCATACAGAAGATAATATTTTAAAAAACAGTTCATCTTATATCATTCAGAAAATACTTATAATTGAACATAGCTTTACAAAGTTATTACTCACAGATAACCGGTGGCTCCAAATAGACAAGCAGAGTAGGCAATTCACTTAACTTGAGGTGCGTGACCTACATAACATGACAGATACGTACATTGAAACACATGCTCGGTTTGTACATAACTTATTTCATTTGTTTTTAGTGTGTTTCTAGCTTTTATCCTCATTATGGTGTCTTAATCTTGCTCTAGGAATGCCTAGGATAGAATGAGGATGCAAAAATGTACTTGAAAACATTTTTCAAAACTTCCTGGAAACAGGGTCTACGCTCGAGCGTGGCTTTCCTCGCTCGAGCAGATATGCAAAATGTGAGGGTTCGCTTGAGCGCAACTTCCTTTACTCGAGCGGTTTGCAAACTTTGAAAAAGTACTGGTTGCTTGATTTTCACGCTCGTTGGACGCTCGATCCTCACTCGAGCATGAGACCCAGACCCTCGCTCAAGCGTGACTTTTGTCTCTTGAGCGATCTGCAAAAACACATGAACTTCTAGGAGCATGCATTTCATGCTCGAGCGGACTTCTGGTCGCTCGAGCGTATAATACTTCGCTCGAGTAGAGGTGTAAATTCTGGAATTTCCAAATTTACTTCCAAAGTTCAAAACTCAATCATAAAGCATCAAAACTCGATTTTTCTAGGCCAAAACTTAAGGATCATTTCAAGAAATCATGGCCCAATAGCTTGCCAATTGCGCAAAAGTTCGACTTAAAATTTATGACTGTTCTATGAACATGACATGCATGAATTTCTTTGAACTTAAGCTTCTTAAAACATGGTCAAATGCTACAAAATAACATGAAACTTGATGATTTTCCAAAATTAAGGTGAATTCAAGACATGCATGAGGGAATTCTTGAAAATTAAACTCAAAATATGAGAAAATATGCATGCATGCATGGTATGGCTCAATACTCTTCATTTCTAACTCAATTCTTGCATTAATCAACATAATTCTCTTGTGTTCATGCATTATAGTCTAGATTTCAAGGCTTAAGGATAAAATTCTTACCTAGAGACTTGAGTTCACAAATGTTGAAGTTGTAACTCTCAAATTCTCTTCAATCTCTCAATAATTTCTTGCAAGTTTTCCCCTTTCTCACTTGATCCCAAACCCTTTCTTAGTCTCTCACTTCTCTCTCATGTTTGTGTATCTTAGGGGCATGAGTTGATGATATAAAAATGACCTAATGGGATCAAGCATGTGGCCCACTTAGGGACATATGTTCAATTAAGCTTAAAGGCAATCATTTCGCATTAAATTAGTCTAATTATTTGGTTCCGAATTGAATTTTAACCAAACCTACCATAATATTCTAAAAAATTCAAATAACACATTACTTGAGTCAATTTCATGATCGGATGCCGATAAGGCCTTCAATTTGCAGAACAGATTAGAAACGTGAACAGATCATTCTATGTTAAACAGATATAAACTCAAATAAGACAACACACATGCAATTTATTTCATGTTTTGATCTCAAGAACTTATTAAGTATATTAAATCATGGATTAACATTAATCATGGGTCAAGGTTGTTATAGTCTTCCCCCCTTAACAAGTTTGGTCCTCCAAACTCGAGTTACCTTCGGTCTGAAAGAATAACGGGTCTAACGGAAACAAATCTGGATATCTCTTCATCATATCTTTTTTTGTTTCCTATGTAGCATACGTTCCTCCATGGTTTTGCCAATCAACTTTCACCAATGGTTATTTCTTTATTCCTCAATCTTTTAATCCAACGATTCACAATCTGAATAGGTATTTCTTCGTACGTATAATCATCCTTCAGAAGCACATATGTCGGCTCAATCACATGGTGTGGATCTCGTAAGTAATCCTATAACATTGAGACATGAAAAACGTTGTGCATGTTTTCCATCACTGGAGGTAAGGCTACCCGGTATGTTACTGAATTAATCTTTCAAGGATTTCATATGATCCAATGTATCTCGGTGCCAACTTGCCTTTTACCCCAAACCGCATTTGCCCTTTCATGGGAGTTACTTTTATGAACACATGATCCTTGACTTCATATTCTCTGTCTCTTCTTCGGACATTGGCATAACTCTTTTGGCGGCTCTATGCAGTTTTCAGACGTTATTGAATTAGCTTCACTTTTTTAGTTGTTTCTTGCACAAGCTCTAGGCCCAACAATGGTCTGTCACCTACTTCAGCCCAACAGATAAGAGATCAACATTTTCTTCCATATAGAGCTTCATAAGGAGCCATTCCAGTGCTTGAATGATAGCTGTTGTTGTATACAAACTTAGCTAAAGGAAGATAAGTCTCCCAATTCCCTTGGAAGTCTAACACACACATCCGCAACATATCTTCCAAAGTCTGATTGGTTCTTTCGGATTAACCATCCATCTGTGGATGGTAGGTGTAGACGTCCCCGAACGTCCCGGGAAAAATCCCGTCTTGTTCATTTGGGCTTACTACAGTTCAGACTCATATGTCACGGTTCTTAATCTGATCTCGCAAAGTGCAATGCGAGATTGATAAATCACCAAAGAGTCCAAATCCGGTAAATCGTTTTGGAAAAAAAGATTTTTAAGAAAGAAGTGCCAAACATTGACTGCTTTGCCAGATACAGAGTCGCCACCTAAATATTTTATTTTTTGGGAAAATTTAGGAAACCCTGACTCGTGCCTAAGGCCACGTGTCCGTCATCACCAAAGTTGCCTCAGCTCGGGAACTTGGGTACGATTGGGAAGGTCAGCTATGAGCACCCCCGCTCGCCCGATCAAAGATCGGCCACTACTAAACATGATACCTCGTTTTTGAAAACACATGCGTTCTTATTTTGGTTAATTAGCTAGAATTACTAGGTGATGTGCACAACACACAAGCATAGACTAGGTCGCCTAATTCGAAACAAAGCATTGCATATCCGTTTGTTTGGGAAAGCGGTTTGAAGTTCACTACTCGCAAGTAGGCTAAATCACAGATTTCATTGAATTATCCCAATTCAAGCAACCCAACCTTCACCCACTAGCATTCAGGCAGTTATATCACATAAGCAATTAGCCTCATGGCAAGTATGCTGTCATGTTAACACTTACACACATACAAGACGCTAAAGCATAAACACTCACAGTGTACTCCGAGCCAAAACAAGAAACTAGTTAGTAATCAATGCATGATCCTAATTCATGTTAAGATGACTAATGCAACACATGCAAAATGTAACTAAAATAGGCTCGGCTAATCTAAGAATGGTATGTGAAATGCGACAACTCGATACACGTATTCAAGTTGGAATTGAAATACTATGCAATTAGTATGATGCGCCGAGCCCGGTGCGTACAATACGAATGAATGTATGCAAACATGCTGACATAAGTATGCTAATTGAAACATGACCTAAAACTAACCATTAAAAGCAGGTAAGTAAAAGGGAGAAAGACGTGGGGTTGGAAGACATTCACACACGCACGCACACTTATTACAAAATTCGCCCTCTCGACGGAGGGTCCGAGTAAATAATACAAACCGAATAATTAATCAACTACCCTAGCTAATTAAATATTACAAAACCTTTAATTAATTAACAAATTAATTACAAAACAATCTAAGTATGAAATTAAAGAGGCCGCCGCAGCTCCGCCTCAAAATGATTGGATGATGCATGCTCGATTCGCCTTGCTTGGAAACCCGTTGCCATGCCACATGTTGCCTCTGTTTGCACTGTTTTATGCCTCTGAAAGCTGCACAAGTCCCAAGGTTGTTTCTGAACCACTCGCTGAGCACTTCGGGATGTCACCAGCCAAGAGAGAGGACCACTGGCCATGGAAGGATGGTCATCGACCAAAAGTGGGGCCATCGGCTGGATTTTTGTAGCCAGCCGGCTCTTAAGATGGCCGACCGAGCATCTATTCCTGCAGAAAACTGTTTTTGCTGCAGCAGAGGACAGACAGTGCATGGCAAGGCATTTACAAGACAATGTGTGCACAGCCACTCTCCCTATCATGCTATGAGCTCAAGGGAGTATGGCTCTCGACCCTCGGGCCACCAATCACACATTTCAATGCTTGATGGCCAAAGGTGCCAAGTGTGCAAATTAATGTGGAATGAATGCAACAAAACATATGAATGCCTAGAACTCTATCATGCTTGGATCAAGAGCGTCGGCGACTAAGGATTGAAGGACGTTTCGTCACTTCAAGTACAAACGTCCCTCGTTCCTCATGTTTGGTTTGACACCCCAAACCAAACAAAGTGCAATGCATGTATGCCAAATACAATGCAAAACATGCAACTAATGTAATGCGGCATAAGCATGCCAAATGCAATATGACTCGAACATACACACGAGATTAAGGTAGTAAACATGCCGAATGTAATACAACCTAAGCTAACATGTGACAAGATGCAAACTAACAAACATGCAAGACGCAACCTAGATATACAAACATGTATGGCATGCAAAGGTAGGCAAGCATGCAACATTGAACAACATGCTGTATGGACTTAAACTAAAGATGGACAGACCTCAGTCATGTCCAAAATCAGTGGCCAATAGTGCCAAGGAATGATGGAATGAGATGCACAATAAGCATGCAAATGTAATGGCCTACCACCTAGGCACAAGGATACAACTCTCAAGCATGAGCGAGAAGGGATGAACATGATAATGTGACAATGCCACGAACTCTGAAATCATGTGAGGAATGATGCCAAATCATGTGCACAAGTGAAGCATAGCATGCCAATAGACCCAATGCTCAAAGCTAGTCAAGGGGCTCACATCATGGCTATATCAACCAAGCCCCAAAGGACCAAGGGAACTTAAAACAGTCCTAGGGCAAGCCAAAACAAGGCTAGAACATGCATGTGATAAGGCAAAAACATGCTAAAAAGATGGGCACAAAGAAGGGGCATGCAAGGCTACAAAGGGAGCATTACACAACATCTATCATAACCACTCATGGCATGGATTATCCAATGAAAAACAGAGTTATAATATGTCAAAATAAGCCCCAAAACCCAATGAGATGGCATCCCAAAGGCCTAATCATGGAGACATGCACAATGACCCAAACATGGAGCATAAGACACCAACTCTTCAAAGCATTGAAAGGATGGAAAATGCAAGCATACAAGCATGAAACATGGACTGAAATAACATGACAAGTGATACCAAATCACTGAAATGGCCCAAGTAAAGCATGCTAATGACTCACACACCCAAAGCTAACAAGCTAGAATGCATGGTGGCTATACAAAGCATGGCAAGCATGACCAAGACAACCCCAAACAGAGCTTAAGCATGGTGAAACAAGGCTAAAAAAAACTTCTCAAAGTTAAGTTAAAACATGCAAGCATAATGGTCGAAATGCATGATACATGTTTAGGCAAATGAGAGGATTGCAAGGCAAGTGTGTGATGCATGCAATAGGCCGACAAACCAACTTAAAACAGAGGTATATCATACCAAGATGACACCAAAAACTTGCTGAAATAGGGCCAAAACATGATAAGCAAACATGCTACTATGGTGAACCAACAATGCAAGCAAATGAGACACAAAGGGAGAGGGGTGTCCCTCCCCTATACAAGAGCTCAAAACCACTTCTCCACCACTGAGAATCCTCTAGATTTCAGTGGTGAGAAGGTCAAAACAAAAGGGTTCCAAAGCCTAAAGAGGAAGGCACAAAAAGAGGTCAAACAAGGCCTAAGAGGGGGTAGACAACCCCCAACCCAAAAGTAACCTTAAGAAAACATATTTAGCATACAAAAATAGAAATTTTTGTAGTTTAGAGTCAAGCTTAAAACAATATAGAAGTATGTGTAAAAGCTCAAGCCAAAATGGGGTATCAAAAGCAAGTTGACTCACCATTGAAGAACACTTCAAGAACACCAGCTCCAGCACCCTTTTTGGATCAAAACCAACTCAAAAACTCTGAAATCAACCTTCTAGTGCCTCAGCAACCAAGGATAGTGCAATGCTAGGTGTTTGTGTGCAATAGTAAGAACAAAACACACTTTGGAGCTCAAACACACACACAAATCTAGAGAGAGGGAGATATAGAGAGAGATATCTAACTTCTATATCAGTTGGCTCAACCTCTGGAAAGGGAGATGAGGCCCTCCTTTTATAGAAATCCAATTTTGCAAAGCTTCTAAGAGAAGCTAAACAAGGCTCAAATCCCTCCATACATATGTATGGAGGGTAGAGTCTGTGCTCACCAGCTGGCACAGCTGGCATGCACAATGCCTGAAAAAGGCAAAGAAAAGGCCTCGGCCAGAAAATATGGCCAATCGACAAAAACAAAGGCCGGCCGACCAAACATAGTGCCGATCGGCCAACACTCCTGGCCGATGGCAAGAAAAAAGGGCCGATGGCCTCAGGCCCTGGCCGGTGGGTTGAGAAAATGGCCAACAAGCCACCCTTTTCCATCAGAAACAAAAAAACACAGGTGTTTGGTCCACAACCAAGCACAAAACAGACAAGTTGAGAGATCTTGGGGCAAGGCGCGCGGCTGAGACCTCCGGGAACTCAAAACGAACACGAACATGGATAATCATCGAGTGTTCAAACGATGACGTCCAAGTCTTGAGGACGGTCAAAAATGGGGTGTCTACAGCAGGCACTACTCAATCGCAATTCGGTTCCCAAAGCCTATCGTAAACTCTGCCAAAATCTTGATGTACACTTTGAATCTCTGTCAGATACAATAGATACCAGTATACCATGTAATCTCACAATTTCATTCACATACATGTTAGCTAGCTTGTCCGCATTATAAATAGTTTTAACAGGAAGAAAATAGGCAGATTTAGTTAAACGATCAATAATGACCCAGATAGAATGCATACCTCGAGAGGAGCGAGGCAATCCAACGATAAAGTCCATCGTGACGTGTTCCCACTTCCATTTCGGTATTGGAAGCGGCTGTAGTAAACCAGCAGGTCATTGATGTTCGACTGTAACCTGTTAGCAATGCAAACAGCTAGCCACGAAATCTGCAATATACTTTTTCATTCTCGGCCACTAGAAATTCTATTTAAAGTCATGGTACATCTTTGTGTTTCTCGGATGCATAGCAAATTTGGACTTATGAGCTTCAGCCATAAGGCGTTTTCTCAAGTCATAACAATCTAGTACACAAAGGCGATCTTGAAATTTCAACGCATTATTCTCAAGTACAAACTCGGGCCTTGGTTTGGAGTCAATTTCTTCCATGATCTTTGTCAAGAATTCATCTTGCAACTGAGTTTCTCTAATTTCTTCAATGATTGCAGGTTGAGCAGAAATGGCAGCTAAGACCCCGCCTTGTTCTCGTAATACCACCTCAATCTCATTCTTTTCCAAGTCACATAACAATTCTTTATGACCGGTGAGTAAATATGACAAATTCCCAATAGATTTTCGACTCAATGTATCTGCAACTGTATTTGCCTTCCCTAGATGGAGTAAAATTTGCAAGTCATAGTCTTTGATCAACTCTAGCCATCTTCTCTGTCTCATGTTCAATTCTTTTTGGGTGAAGAAATATTTGAGGCTTTTATGATCCGTATACACTTCACAAGTCGCACCATACAGATAGTGTCGCCAAATTTTCAAAGCAAACACCACGGCTGCCAGTTCAAGATCATAGTCGGGTAGTTCTTTAATGAGGACAGAGTTGCTGAGAGATGTAAGCAATTACCTTCCCATTTGCATTCGTACACAACCCAAACCTTTGTAGGACGCATCACTGTAAATCTGGAATCTGTCAGTACCATTAGGCAGAGCCAAAATCGGTGCAGTTACTAATCTAGTTTTCAATTCTTCGAAGGCATACTCTCTTTGATCATTCCAATCAAATGACTCATTTTTTTGGGTTAACTGAGTCAATGGCTAGCAAGTTTTGAAAGTCGTTTACAAATCTTCTGTAGTAGCCAGCAAGTCCCAGAAAACTCCTAACTTCTGACACATTTTTCGGTTTAGGCCAGCCCACTATAGCTTCAAGTGTCTGTAGGTCCACTGAAATACCTTCCTTGTTGATCACATGCCCCAGAAATGTCACATTGTCAAGCCAGAATTCACATTTAGAAAATTTCGCATACAGCTTCTTTTCTCTCAGGATCTACAAAGTGGTTCTCAAATGGTTCCCATGTTCTTTCCTGCTTTTGGAGTATATCAAAATATCATCTATAAACACAACAACAAATTCATCTAGATATGATTTAAACACCTTGTTCATAAGGTCCATGAAGGCTGCAGGTGCATTTGTTACCCCAAACGGCATGACTAGAAATTCATAGTGCTCGTATCTAGTTCTGATTGCAGTTTTCTCTATGTCTTCTGCCTTAACCTTTAACTGGTGATACCCGGATCTAAGGTCTACCTTGGTGAACACTTGTGCCCCCTGAAGTTGGTCAAATATATCATCTACTTGGGGTAATGGGTATTTATTCTTCATAGTCACTTTGTTCAATTCTCTATAATCTATACACAGTCGTAAGAAACCATCTTTCTTTTTAACAAATAAAACCGGAGCACCCCAAGGTGAAGTGCTCGGGCGGATGAATTTCTTGTCTAAGAGTTCTTGGAGCTGAGCTTTCAGCTCTTTCAGTTCAGAAATTAACATTCTTTATGGAGTTTTTGAAATAGGTTGCATTCCAGGTACTACATCAATCGTAAACTCAATTTCCCTATCAATTAAAATCCCCGGTAAGTCATTAGGAAACACATCAGGAAAGTCACGAACCACAGGAATAGTTTCCACACTGAAGACTCAGTTAACACACCACACAAGTAGCCCCGACAACTTTTTCTCAACAATTTTCTAGCTTTCATGGATGAAATCAAATATGGGAGAGGTACTACACCAATTCCATTAAATATAAATTTAGGCAATCCAGGTGGATGAAACACAACTTGTTTTGTTATACAATCAATGGAGGCATGATATTTTGTTAACCAATCCATTCCCAAAATTACATCGAAATGATCAAGGTTCAAAGGCAATAAGTCAACATATAAAAGCACATCTCTAATAACAAACTCACATGTAGGATACACATAAGCACATGTCATGGACCCCCCAGCAGGTAAAGATACAGCTAATAAATAGTTCGTGGGTTCCAGTGGTCTATTTAATTTTCGTGAAAAGGCATGCGAGACAAATGAATGTGTAGACCCCGAATCAATCAAAGTATAGGCATTTTGAGCACAAATTGAAAGTATACCTGACACCACTCTCTCGGTATTCTGCACATCCCCTGGTATAAGTGCGAACACCCGGCCTAGCCTCAAAGGTTCCGTTCCCGTATTAGTTCTAACATTTGGTCTTGATCCAGAAGCAGATCCTACTAAACTTGCTATAGGACGATTGGCATTCTCTGACCCGATTGGACAATCTCTTATCATGTGGCCAATCTTGCCTCATTGGAAACAGGCACCAGACACTCGATGGCAAACTCCTCTATGTCTCCTCCAACATTGAGTACAAACAAGTGCAGACCCACTGCTTTAACTTAAGCTACTAGAGGATCCCGTATTTTGTTTCTTATTTACAGTAAATGAACGACCCTTCTTGAAATTAAATCCAGATCTTTTCCCTTTCCATTCAGTGATTGGGGCTGGAGTTTGTTTCTTTGTTGCCAAAATGGCTTCTGCCATCATTGCCCTATCGAGCACATTCACATACGTAGGTAGGTTGAGGACTCCTACCCAATGTAATATCTCGAAATCTAATCCACTCTCAAATTTCTGAGCTTTCTTGTACTCCGTGTCTACCATATGAGGCATAAACTAAGCTAGTTCAGTAAATTCCGCCTCATACTCAGCTACAGACATTTTGCTTTGCTTAAGCTTTTGAAACTTTGAAACCTTTCGATTCCGAAAGTACTGAGGGAAGTACTTGTCATAGAAGATCACATTAAATTGAGCCCATATCAAGTTCTCATTGCTATTTCGAATCAACAACCACTATCTCTGGGCTTCATCCTTCAATGTGTAGGTGGCCAAAAGAACTTTCTGGATCTCAGAATAGGGAAACACTTCGAATAATTTCTCCATCTCCAATAACCATGTTTTAGCTTTTAGTGGTTCAATACCACCAAGGAAGGTTGGCGGCTTCATCTTCATGAACTTCTGTGTCAGATTGATTATATCATTATTATCTGGCTCATGTTGTGCTGGTGGAGGCGGAGGGGGTAGAGGTTATTGCCTCTGTTATTGTGTCAATGTTTCAGTCAAGGCTGCAAGCATTTGTTCCATCCAGCTCATGCGAGTCTCTGAGGATTCACTTATATCACTTCCCCTTGCATTCTCCATGTTGCTATAGAGACACCAAGTAATAATAAACATAGGAATAATCTTGTTCACTTCTTTCAATTTTTTTGTCCAAATTCAAATTCAGTTTTCACATTTATAAGATTATTACACACTCACACATGTGGATGGAATGCCCCTACTTCTTACTAGGACAGCCTAAGCTCATATGGACTCGTGTGTGCGGTAGGACACGTGCTCTGATACCACACTGTCACGACCCAAACCCGCCCATATGAGTTTAGCGTCGTAACCGGCCAATAATCCTTAGAGTACCAATGGCTTTTGAACATAATAACATATAATAGGGGTTGCAGAAGCAAATATACAAAATTTACATAGTCCATAGAGCTGTGCAAACATACACGGGACATAAATTTTCAAAATAAACTTATATATATGTATATATAGATGTGACTTCAAAAATACATTAGTCTTACGTCACCCAATTACACAGCTAGAACTGAAGGGAACTTAGCCCAAGTACAGATATACAGAACAAATTCAACTAAAGCCTTGACATGATCCTCTCAAAAGGAACCTCTTCGGGAGGCACGGTAATTGGCTGACAAAACAGAATCTTAGGCCATCAACTCTGGGCCTGGTCATGTGCCTGCTCACTTACATACGTAATATAAATAGAAAGCTGGAGCCTAGTGAATAATAACAGAGTAAAGGGTTTAATGAATGTTGTCCAAAAAAGTTACAGAAAAAAATATTCAGTAGTCATCAGAAATGGATTCATAATTATGTTCAGAAATCATAGTTCATAACAGATACAGATTCAGAATCATATTAATAAGAATTTGCAGTTAATCATACATGGTACATTCATTAGCACTAGCAGAAACAGTTGACCCATAACGGATTGCCATAAAGGCATAGAGTTGACTCACGTGCACGGAGACGGTACAGTTGGCTCATGAGAGGTACAGTTGGCTCATGAGACGTACAGTTGGCCCATAAATGGGATGTATACATAAGGATCCATAACAGTTGGCTCATGAGACATACAGTTGACCCATAATTGGGACGTAACAGAACAAATAACAGATGTCATCTGAAGTTGAGAATGCCACGAGTACATTTCAGAAATATTGGGCAACCATTCATTCAGAAATATTGGACAATCATTCATTCATACAGAAGATAATATTTCAGAAAACAGTTCATCTTATATCATTCAGAAAATACTTAAAATTGAACATAGCTTTATAGAGTTATTACTCACAGAAAACCGGTGGCTCCAAATAGACAAGTAGAGTAGGCAATTCACTTAACTTGAGGCGCGTGACCTACATAACATGAGAGATACATACATTGAAACACACGCTCGGTTTGTACATAACTTATTTCATTTGTTCTTAGTGTGTTTCTAGCCTTTATCCTCATTATGGTTTCTTAATCTTGGCCTAGGAATGCCTAGGATGGAATGAGGATGCAAAAACGTACTTGAAAATATTTTTCAAAACTTGTTGAAAATAGGGTCCACGCTCGAGCGGACATGCAAAATGTGAGGGTTTGCTCGAGTGCTACTTCCTTCCCTTGAGTTGTCTGCAAACTTTGAAAAAGTACTAGTTGCTTCATTTTCACGCTCGATAGACGCTCGATCCTCACTCGACGTGAGACTCAAACCCTCACTGGAGCGTGACTTTTGTTGCTTGAGCGATCTGTAAAAACATATGAACTTTTGGGAGCATTCATTTCACGCTCGAGCAGACTTTGGTCGCTCGAGCAGAGGTGCAAAAACAAAGGTGGTCGCTTGAGCATATAATACTTCGCACGAGCGGAGGTGTAAATTCTGGAATTTCCAGATTTACTTCCAAAGTTCAAAACTCAATCTTAAAGCATCAGAACTCGATTTTTCTTGGCCAAAACTTGAGGAAACACTTAGAAACTCAACATCATGACTTAAGGATCATTTCAAGAAATCATGGCCCAATAGCTTGCCAATTGTGCAAAAATTCAACTGAATATTTATGAATGTTCCATGAACATGACATGCATGAATTTCTTTGAACTTAAGCTTCTCAAAACATGATCAAATGCTATAAAACAACATGAAACTTGACGATTTCCAAAAATTAAGGTGAATTCAAGACATGCATGAGGGAATTCTTGGAAATTAAACTCAAAATATGAGAAAATATGCATGCATGCATGGTATGGCTTAATACTCTTCATTTCTAACTCAATTCTTGCATTAATCAGCATAATTCTCTTGTGTTCATGTATTATAGTCTAGATTTCAAGGCTTAAGGATAAAATTCTTACCTAGAGACTTGAGTTCACAAGTGTTGAAGTTGTAACTCTCAAATTCTCTTCAATCTCTCAACAATTTCTTGCAAGTTTTCCCCCTTTCTCACTTGATCCCAAACCCTTTCTTAGTCTCTCACTTCTCTTTCACGTTTGTGTGTCTTACAGGCATGAGTTGATGATATATAAAAATGACCTAATGGGATGAAGTATATGGCCCACTTAGGGACACATGTTCAATTGAGGTTAAAGGCAATCATTTCGCATTAAATTAGTCTAATTATTTGGCTCCGAATCGAATTTTAACCAAACCTATCATAATATTCTAAAAATTCCAAATAATACATAGCTTGAGTCAATTTCATGATCAAATGTCAATAAGGCTTTCAATTTACAGAACATATCAGAAATGTGAACAGATCATTCTATGTTAAACAAATATAGACTCAAATAAGGCAACACATATGCAATTTAATTCAGGTTTTGATCTCAAGAACTTATTAGGCATATTAAATCGTGGATTAACGTTAATCATGGGTTAGGGTTGTTACACAAATGCCAAGGACAAATAGGGAATACAGCATATGGCTGTCCAATTTATCATCTGCGGAGGTAAGCTATATAAAAGTGGTCATCTAGGAATGTATAAACTGTGTATAGAGGAAGAAAAAATCAAAGTGCCTTATGGAGACGATCCATGGTGGAGAATGGGGGGGCCCATATGAATGGTGTGATGTTAGCCCGGAAGATTCTCAGGCAAGGTTATTACTGGTCCACCATGGAGGAGGATTGTATTGGTTTTGTACGGCGATGCCACAAATGTCAAATTCATGCCAGTCGCATGAATATTCCCCTGTCAAAGCTGTATAACATGACTTCCCCATGGCCTTTCTCAATCTGGGGAATCGACGTTATCAGTGTTGTCTCGCCAAAAGGGTCAAATGGGCATGAATATATCTTACTGGCAATTGATTATTTTACAAAGTGGGTGAAATCTCAGTCCTATGCAGTGTTAAAGGCATCGCATGTGGCCAAATTTATCAGAAATAATATCATCTGCCGGTATGGAGTTCCGAACGAGATCATATCAGATAATGACTCCCACTTCAAGAAAGAGGTAATATACTTGTTGAAGAAATATAGTGTGGCTTTTCACAAGTCATCTACATATAGGCCATAAACCAATGGATCTGTTGAAGCCGCTAATAAGAATATCAAGAGTATCTTGCAAAAGATGGTTGAGACCTACAGGGACTAGCTAGATAAACTGGCATTCACATTTTGAGGCTACAGAACCTCGATCCGGACATCTACAGGAGCAACCCCATATTCCCTCGTCTATGGGATGGAAGCCATTTGTCATGACCCGAACTCGCCCATATGGATTAAGGTCATAACCGGCTAGTAATTAAGGGATTACCTACCGTCTCAAACCTGATCAAATATATTTTCGATAGAATAAGGGGCCAAAACAGAAGCAGATTTAAAAATTTTGTCCAATGAGCTATGCTTACATGGTAAAGAAAAACACTCCATTAACAATCCATAATAACTCACACATGTAGACAGAAATAACATCTTATACGTCCAGGAACTTTCAAACATGTAGTCAACCAAACAAAAAGCTTATGTATATGATGATCCACATATTCACCAGGGTAACAAAACAGTGAACAAAAGAACAAAAGAAAACAAGGTCTCATGCGTGAGACGCTTGGGCTGACTTAAGAACTTAACTTCCTCTCATATCTTTCACTGAGGCTGGGTTTGGACATCTCTTTGCTCACCTACACACATGTAAATGAGAGTGAGCGATAGCCCAGTGAATAATATCAAAATAAAGGAGTTACATGAATGAAACTTGTAGCAAACATATCAAACGGCCATAGGCCCAATTATGTTTCCATCTAATACATCGAACAGCCTTAGGCCCAAACATATCAAATGGCCTCGGGCCCAATTCATTCGTGTCAAACGGCCTTCGCCCTGATCATTTATGTCAAACGGCCTTTGGCCCAATTATAATATTCAAATGGCCTTTGGCCCAATCATTTACGTCAAATAGCCTTTGGCACATCATTTATGTCAAATAACGTACTTGAATATATCTTTACTAAGATATTACTCACAGTGATCTGCCGAATGATTTTCCCTTGCGCTTGACCCTACATATATCATAAAATAATGGGTCACAAGCGATTCAATATGTTCTTAATAAATACATTCCTCTTAGGCCTCTTTCTTATCCTTTTTGGTCATTTACAATGCTCAATGTATGCCTAAGAGTGCTTAGAGATGAAAGAGAACGGAAAATAAATCACAAAACATCTCTTCAAAATTTTTGAAACAGGGCTCTCCACTCGAGCGGACCCCTTTGGTGGACAAAAGTATTGGTTGCCTCATTTTTGTGCTCGAGCGTGACATTGGACGCTCGAGCTGAGAGTCAAAACATGTGACTGGTCGCTCAAGCATAACTCCTCACGCTCGAGCGGACATCAATGTCTACAAAAGTTCTGGGAGCCAACATTTTACGCTCGAGTGGCGCATTCCCCGCTCGAGCGGACTCGACGAATTCTGGAACTTCCATCAAGCTGTTTGAGCTTCAAATTTGCATTCAAATTGATGTAACTTGCATGTTATGACCCATAATTCACTTGTACATCTTCTAACATGATACAAATACTAAATTTACAACATTATGAAGCTTAATTCCCATGAATCAATTACATGCATACTCAATTTATACCAAACTTATTTCTAATACATCAAATTCATCCAACCAAAACTCATACCTCTATGAATTGTGCTTGCATGTGGAATATAACTTTCATTCTCAACTTAAGCAAATGATGATCAAAGGCATGAATCTTAATCAAAATTCAACATGGATCATATGTTTCATGCTCAAATACACAAATTCATGGCAATCTTTTACATGCATGCTTATAATGACTTCAAATTCAACTCAATTCATGTTCTTGATTACAATTTATCTTTGAGTTCACATAATTACAACTCAAACTCATGAATTCATGTCTAATTACTCACCTAGAGGCTCAAATCTTCCAATTCCTAGCTAGTTCTTGAGCTTAGCTTCCAAATTCCCAAGCTTTTAGTTCAAAGCTCCAATTTTGTGCTCCCTCTCTCTCTACAATCAGCCCACTCTCTCTCTCTCTCTCTCTCTAGAGTGAAATCTCAGCCAAGTTGGAAGAAAATGAGCTCAAGGAGTACACTTAAGTGTATATAGGCCTATTTATAGGCTTGCCAAATTAAACTTGATTAAGTAATTAATTGTGCCTAATTCAATCAGTTTAATCTAATTATTTTGATCTGAATCAATTTTCAATTAAATTTCACCGTAGGCTCTAAAAATTAGGCTGATCACAATGGCATAGTCAATTTCAGTTTCTGTGGCCGACAAGGCCTTGAATTTTCAGTTTACAATAATAAGTTGAATAGATCTTCCTACAGTGAACAAATATAAGGCCAAAACCACGTATAATCATGCAATTAACACCCAAATTCAAATTAATCATATAATCACAACATAATCCTGATTAATTAACTTAACACAAGGCAGGGTTATCACACCGTTTTGCCAATTAAAATTGAAGTCCCGTCGCTGCGAGTTATGGCTAAGTGTCAGATAGTGGAGGCGGACTGGCAATAGATTAGATTTGAGAAGTTGATATTGTTTGATGAGAGGAGGCTAAAGGCATTGTATCATGTTTAGGGCTGCTAGCGCAGAATTGCCAGGGCTTTTAACAAGAAAGTTAAGCCCCAGAATTTCAAAGAGGGAGACATGGTACTGAAAGACAACCAAGCTCCCATCTATGACCCTAACGGCAAGTTCAGACCTAATTAGACTGGTCCTTACATCATCAAAGCTATCTGGCCAGGAGGGGCGGTTATTCTCGTGGACCTAGATGGCCTGGAAATTTCGTAACCGATCAATATGGATAAGTTTTAGAAATACTACCCTTGAGAGGTTCGCTAGGCCGAAAACCCGAAAGGGTGACCTAGGCAAATATTAGAGCAAGAAAAATTAGAAATAAAGAAAAACTGAGCTTGCAAGGTTGAAAACCCTAAAAGGTGACTTTGGCAAAAGTTAGGGTACAAAAGGAGAGAATTAATACTCGAGTGAACCTAAACCGAACTACGTAAGGCCTGATTCCCATCTTTGGGATACGTAGGCAACTTCATCTTGAAGTTCGGCTGTAACCATCTCTAACTCAACTGTCATGTTTGTTTTTCTGATTGGGTCATCTCTATTCATCATCTGTCAGTTCGGTTGTGATCTTTATTTTGGGAAGAAAAGCTATTTACAATGCAGAGCAGTAGTGGTATACAAGTAGGGATAGTTATGATCTTTTGATTTAGGGTTGTACATCTTGAGGATTGATTTTGTACGTGTTAGGCAGTGATCATTTTTGAAAATGGTTTTGAAAGTTTCAATAAAAGTTGATTTTCTTCAAAATTTTACCTTTTACAACTTAGACCATTTTGGGACCAAAAGGAAAATTTTTAGTGCTCACAACTTTAATTCCATTGATTTCAACATAAAGTTCTCCAACTCTCCGATACAAATCAAAGTTTCTTTCACATCATAAAACTTGAAAAGAAAGGTCAAAGCAATAAACTAGGGGCATAGGCATGTCAGGTGCTCCTGCATCCTCTATTTGTGCTTGCGGAAGCTTCTATAGCCAAAGTGAGCCTGGCTTGTGTCTTATCCTCAAGCCAAGTCAAGCACTCGCTAGAAAGGACATAATTGAAACTACAGGCAGGGGCCAGAAGCTCTCTCATCCTCCAGGCAATGATGTATCTAGCCAAGTGTGAAGCACGAATCAGGAATGAAGCCGGGTATTCTACCCCTTCCTCTGGGCAGGTCTGATCATGCCCAAACTGGCGTCTGAACCGGAAGGGAAAGTAGAACACGCAATGTGTGAGGCAAATCAATTGTATACTAGGCTACCGAGTCATGCTGTAACTCATCTTAGTCAGATTAAGTGAAGAGCAATGCCAAGCTATGTCAGGTGCAGATCTATTACACATCCAGTTGCACCACCATCCCTCGTTGGGAAAATCCACTAGTCGTTGGCGAAAGAAATAAACTCAAGCTGAATACTCAGGGTAAGAGTCCACCACCTTCAGGTTATTTATGAGCCATACCTAGGAATTGATGAATAATAAGAGAGATTAAAGAATAGAGAGATGCGCGTGGAGAGAAAAGTAAAGAAAGGGCTTTGAGAGAAAATAGAGCATGAGTGCCGAGTGATGTGTGAGGCATATATCAAAAAGGGCGGGAAACAATGCCTGAAGAAGTAGTGGACTCCCGCAAACCTAGTGGTCTCTCACTGATGAAAGCATCTAAGCCCATCAAGGTCTCAGCCAGCGTCAAACCGATGTAACTCTTACCTACTTTCAAACATTGGGCCACTTCGATCAACCGAATGCTGGTTCTACCGTAACTAGGGGCAAGAAAAAAATGCACGAGCATACATAAACACAAGGCATGTTGCCAAAAACCTCGCCAAAGAGGGTCTTCTCTGTCACCGATGTCAGAAAATCAATGAATCAAGCTGGGTATATCTAGCTCTTCATCATGGGCCACAGATCGAGCTTCATGCAAAGTGAGCCCACACATCCATCCCAAAGCTTAGGCGTGGCCAAAATGGGCTGAGGTACAATTTTCTCATCGTGCCGAGTTTCCATCAATGCCCGAAACTCTTCAAGAGTCAGCCACATTTCCTGTGTTCCAAAGTAGAATACATGCGTAATTGGGTCCTAGCATCAGGCCGCGGCATGGAGAAACAAAAAGCGAAGTGGAGTATGGCGCAACGAAAAAAGTGTGTTTATGCCGAAACTTCAGAAATTTACATTTTCCATGCCGTCTAAAATGGCTATCCAATCCGTGAGTTTCTCAGCAAGAAATATATCCATTTGTGAAAGAAACAGCAGCAAAAATGAGGTTCTGGTGAAGAAATCATGAAGAAAGACCTTTTGTAGAAGATAAGGCTATGAGTGGAGGCCAACTATCAGTTGTCTGCTGGTTTCATCACAAGTGGCTGGCAACCCACTTTTAGTGGCCGGCAACCCACCTTTTGTGGCCGTTAACCGCCATCCACTTGTGGGTCTGGCATTTTTGGCAGTCTAGTTTTGTTTTGGTCTTTGTGTTTTGAGGTCTTATTTTGAGTCTTTTGGTTTTAGCAAGTCTGCATATCTGTGTTTGAGTTGTTTTTGCTTTGTTTATCGAGTTGTATTTTGTATTTTTGGTCGTTGGTCGGCTCATTACCCGATTAAGAACATCGTACCAATATAATTTTTATTTTTGATTTCAAATTCAACTCCATTTTCATTCTGCAAATGTGGTGCTCTTGATGTAAAACAATAACTCTTTTCATAAAACTGCAGGGTTTTCCCCTGATCATAGTTTTTACAAAAGAGGGCACAAGTTTTCAAAAGCAAAAGTAAAAGCCTATCTGAAGCTATACATGTGTTGAACTACCAAAATAAAAGAAACTAAGTAAAAAGTACAAAAATCAACACCAATCGTCTTAAGCTCGAGAGGCCCTCTTCGTTCTTTTCCTCGAAGGGGACTCAGGGGCACTGTCTCCGTCAACACCGCAATCAGAATTAGACTCTGAGCCAGAGTCGGTCTCATTATCTCCGCTCCCTAAGCCAGAGCCAGTCTCATCATCTCCACTCCCTAACCCCGAGCCAGCATCATCACCTCCGCCCTCGGACTCAAGATATCAGCTCACTGCCTCATCAGAATCGCGGGTCTTGGTATCATCCCCACTCAATACAGGCTCGGACTCGCTGTTCTAGCTCTGAACAACCCTTCCTCTACCTCGACCTTGACACTCACCTCGGCCGCGTGCTGGGGCCTGTTTACCTCTCCTCCTTGTCACCGGAGAGGGTGCCGCTAGTGCCGCTGCTGCTGGCATCCTCGGTACAGATGGGATCTGGAAAATAAGTGTCGACATATCAGATACAGTGTATGTATGCGGAATGAGTGCAAAAGATACAGTATGATTACAGTGTGTCAGTGCAGTGTGAAGTGATGTGAGTGTTACTGTATGTGTGTCAGTGTGCTAGTGGGAATACGATAGTGTGGTGCATAATAGTACGAGGTAGTAGTGAAATGTATGCGGAAAGTAGGAAAAAATACCAGGATGCTGTGGAGATCAAGCAACATCTCCCTCCTCTGCACCATGCCAATCAGAGAAGCCACCAGTTGGAGTAGGCCATCTGTGTACTCGATCGATGCCTGTAAGTGTAATTGAATGATCAGTATCTGGAATAATTAATCTCTGGAAAAAGGAAAGTACAGTGAAGTGTGGTTCATACCTGAGATGCACTACGGGCTCTGATATACCCATGCCCTGTCTCGGGTGGCTCTATCAGGATCTGATAGGCTGACCCGGGTGACCGCCAATATGTAACCGCAGTGGGAATCGCTGGCCAACCAGCAACCTGCATAACAGGAAGGGTCCCTCCGATACCGACCACGGCCTCCCAAGTAGCCTCACCTGCCAAGGAAGCACCTGCTGCCTTGCCCGCGTGAACTCTGGTCAAGGGCGACATAAGATAAGTCTAGATGAAAGCTACGTAGTCGCCCTCCGCTCTGAAGAAGTCGACATCTAGTCCCACCATGAACTGAATAATCGCCTTAACTGGAAGGTTATCTGCTATCCTCATGGATGCTGGGGGTAGCATGGGAACAACCAAGTCAGGGAAGCCTAGAGTCTGGCGTATAAACCGCTCACTCAAGAACCAGGCCTGGCAAACTTGGCCCTCTAGCAAAATCCGAAATCGGAATGTGGCCCAAGCCCCGGCGTATTAGTCTCTCACTCCAGCCGGTATCGTCGCCTAAGGCTGCCATGTAATCTACAAATAGAGAATGCACAGATTGTTAGTTGTCGTCAGTTGTCGAAGTATAAATCAAAACAATAGTAAAGCAAAAATGACTGTGTGTTTCGGATTACCTCGTCAACAACCACCGTATCGAAGTATCGGCGATAGAAGGCGAAGTTTATGTCATCACGGCTCCGGTGCCAGCACTGGTTGTCGTATTGCCGTGAGCAAGGCACTACGGGGGGGATCTCATCTGTAGGCTCTGGAGCCAGAGCAGGGAAATAGGCATAAACCCATAATTGCAAGAAAAGGGCAACAGTGTTATCAACAATGCAAGTTGTGAGCAAGTATAAAACAGAAAGTGTAAAGCAGAAAGCACAATGCATGAACAGATATAAAGCAGAAAGTGCAAAGTAGATATAAAGTAGAAAGTGCAAAGCATAAAGCACAATGCATGAATAGATATAAAGCAGAAGGTGCAAAGTAGAAAGCACAATGCATGAACAGATGTTGAACAGAAAGTGCAAAAGCAGAAAGGTGTGGTGCATACCTCCCAGGCTCTCCAGTAGCCACCAACCTGCTCTTCCCTCATGCGAGAAGTGGAGCTCATGTTGCCATAGAGTGTGGCGAGGCCAGCTCCACCCCAGTCATAGAACCGAACTCGAGGCAATGTCACGAGGGCGCTCAGTAAATATAAACCCATAGTGTTCCACCTGTTCGCAAACAAGGTGGTACCGAAGAGGAACATTAAGAAGCCCCTGACATATTGCTCTACCCCCCTCGGTGTCTCGAGCTCGCTCTTGCGAAAGTGCTAAGTGAACTAGCTATACCTCACCATCACGGGCTTGTATAGAGGTGGGCGCGCTCCCAGCATGTGGATCCAAGCTGCCTCTCACTCGTCCATGTCCATGTCGAAGGGGATCGGATCACCCATTACTCTTAAGCCTGTGATCATGGCAAAGTTGTAGGGAGTCATCGTCATCTCCCCAGCAGAAGAGAGGTGGAAAGAGTTGGTGGTGTCCCACCACCTCTCTACCAGCACTCCGAAAATAGCCCAGCTCGCCAAGTGTCGCGAGAGCCCGGTGCAGAATAGACCAAAGCCAGCCTCGTCGACAAGGTCGTGGACCTCTGGCAGGAGCTCATAATACCAATACTTGGCTGTAACTGCTCCACAACCCCTGTAGGAGTGAGAGTCCTCCTATGGCAAAGAAATAGTGAATCAGATAAAAGACAGTAATAAAGAGCATTCAGATGCAAGACAGTGTAAGAAATATAGTCAAATGAAAGGCAAGAATGCATGCAAAATAAAGTTTGTACCTCAGAAGTGCCATAGGAAAGGTGGGAGTGAGGCTCTCTCAGCAAGATGTCCTCCGGCACGCCACCGGCAAAATTGTCAAAGTGTTTGATGCCTCTAAATGGCAACATATGTGTGTGGTGGTGATAAATCATGGGATCAAAGGGCCATACCCTCAATGGTAGTGGCTCAGGCTCGAGCTCTGGAACAAACTCCGCCTCAAGGTCAATCGCCATGCCCTCCATTGCCTCACCAGCCTTGGTAACCACCGGCACCTCAACCTCGATATGAGGTGATGGTAGAGGTGAAACCTCAAGAGGAGCACCGTCATGTGGAATATCATCCGCCATCTGGAAAGTGGGCAAAAAGTGGGTGAAAAATGAAGAAAAAAAGGAAAACTTGGAAAAAGTCAACCCTAGGAGAGAGAAAATAAGAGAAAAAGTCAAAACTTGGGAAAGTTGCAAAACCCGAGAGAAACAAGCCCGAAGTGATGAAAATGCAAAAAGATCAACGAAAACAAAATCTGATTGGTTCAAAGTGTAGAGAATCAGAGGTGTTTTTTTTAGTTTGCGTAAGGCGTTAGAAAACGCGTATAAAGCATGTATCTAGAGAGAGGAAGCACCTAGAGAGAGAGAGAGAGAGGGGAAGATTTTGAGCAAGGGGTTATGAGGAAATGAAGCTTTGATGTGTATTTAATGAGGCCCAAGACAAAATGTCCTTTTTGCCCTGATTTTTGTATTAGTGGCCGCCAACCCACTAATGGTGGCTGGCAGGTGGCCAGCAGTCTTCATTAGTGGCTTGATTCTGTTGTGTGCCTCCTTTGCCCTAACAATGTATGGGAAGTTCTCTTTTGGGTTCAGATTGATCTTTGAGGAGCTTGAAACTGTGTTCTGATTGTGCCGTTTCTAATACTGGTTGTATTCTAGCACGCAAATGTTCTCCATTAGAAAATATGAACAGGGTGTATCCTTTTTGAGCATGTTGCGAAGCCTCTGAGGGGTAAATCAGAGGTTCTCACCAAATATCATTTTTATTCGTTCTGTCAAATTACATATTTGTTCTCTTCTGTTGTATAACGACCCTCATCTTGTCTTAGTCATATTTATGAACATTTATATGATTTTACCTTGTTAAGTTTGTACATGCAGACTTAGACTTGTTAAGCCTAGGTCATCTCAAGCCTAGGTCATCTATCCTTACTGTCTCAAGCCTAGGTCACACCTTTGAATCTCTTACACCTAGGCCGTTGAGCGCCAACACCTAGGACCATCTTGGAACCATTTTGGTTGACCTCCACCTTCACCCTGGCATATTAGCCGAGATGTCATCATCTAGGCCGAGGTGATCATCACCTAGGCCGAGATGTTATCATCTAGGCGTCCTAGATCTTTGATCCCTGCACCTAGTGATCTTGTTCCTGGACTGGTATGACCTAGACCGAGGTGTGGCACATCTAGGCCAAGTGTTATCCTTCCTAGCCGAGATTATTGAGACCTTACTTACCGAAGCCTATGTCCTAATTCGAGATCATTGCCTTGTGTAGACACCCCATTTTTGACAGACCTTGAGACTCAGACGTCACCGGTTGAGCGCTCGGTGGTGTTGCATATCGTGCTCGTTCAGAAGTCTCAAAGTCGCGGCCGTGAGCCCTGCCTCCGGACTTCCGAACCCTCTTCTGTGCCTTGCCTCGATTTGCGAATCAGACTCGGTTTTCTCTGTTTCTTTTCCTGAGGGGAGGGAGAGGTCCCGTAGACCATCTCTCAGTGGCCGTGGGCTACATTTCGTGGCCGTAGGCCATTTTTCCCATTTCGGAGCCCAGTTCCCGGTTTTCAGAGCCGTCAGGCCGTGTGCCTCGGTCCGGGACCGCCTAACCATCTCCGATTGCTCCGGTTTTTGGTATGCATCTCATTTACTCCCTTTTGAGGGACACTGAGGCCTGAGAGACCCACTTCGTGGTCGAATGCCACTTTCGGTGCTTAACAGCCTATTTTCGGGACCCCGAACTGCGTGTTTTGGCCCCCGAGCTTTCATTTTGCATCGGTTTTCGTTCATTTTTGGCAGGTACCTCTGTTTTATCACCAGGAAGGTCACTGAAGGGTGGGAGGCCAGCAATTGTCTCAGCAACCAGTTATATTCCTTCGGCGCCCTCCGACGCTCGTTTTTCTCACTTCCGAGCCAATGTTGACCACCCTAGGGCCACCTTCTTCAACTCCAGACCCCATATTTGTGTTGTACACACCTGGGAGGGCCCTAAAATCATATGGCCGGCCAGAAATTCAATTTGACCCTTTTGAACCCCTCATAAAAGTGGCTTGTTCTCTCTCCTGTTTTACAGTTTCCAATTTTGAACCACAGGGTTGTGATGAGGGGACATGGGAGGACACCAATATTTGGTGGCCGGCCAGAAAATCATTTTGACCCTTTTGACCCTTGGCCGGCCAGCCATGGGGGATGGCCGGCCGGCCACCTGCAACCAAGATAGTTGGCCGGCCAGCTTCCTCAGTGTGGGTGCATTACAGCTGTATAGCTGTTTTCCCCCAAAAATATCTATATCCGGGAAAAACTTTTGGAGGGAAACTTGATGTCATTTCCCTCCACTTTCTCCCTCCTTTTTCTCCCCCATTCTTGTCTATATAGCTGGCCTCCCAGCTCTAGAGAAAGGGTTGAAAAATGGCTCTCAAGCATATACACACATATCTCCCTTAATCTCTCTCATTCTCTCAAGTTCCAACCCCATTTCTTCATCACTACCAAGCACCACCACCACCACTCCATCTCAGCAGCTTGGAGCAGCTTTCCAGAGGCTAAAGGTGCTGCAACTTGGTCCAAGAAGCAACAAAAGCATTGGTCTCCAAGGGTAAGCCATTTTCCCTCTTTTGTAGCTCATTTTTGCAACAATTTCTTAGCCTACTTGCTTACTGTTTTGGGCTCCGACCCTAACTGAAACTAGGATTTTTTTGAGCTATTCTACATGTTTGTTTAAGGGCTCAACCCTGTTTGAGACCTCCATTTGATACTTGCTTCAATACCCTCTTGTATGCCACTATTTTGCATGGTATTTTTAGCATATGTGTAATCTGTTTTGGGGCCTAATGTAAACTGAAAATAGGCCCATTTTGAGCCCCTCTACAACATTGTAGAAGGGCTCAACCTTGTTTGGGACCTCCATGTATGACTTGCTTCATTGCCCCTCTTTGGTCCCTATTTTTGCATGCTTTGTGAGCTTACCTTGCCTCTGTTTTTAGGCCATGATCAGAACTGAAAGTGGCCATATTTTGACCATATTGGAATATTTTATTAAGGGTCTTTGATTTTTTGGTGAATGCTTTGTATACCTCATGTTATTGCCTCTTGTTGGCCTACTTCTTGCATGGCATTTTTAGCATGTTTGTATATTGTTTTAGGGGTTGTCACCTACTGAAAAACAGCATGTTTTTAGGCCCTCTTCAGTGTTTTAGAAGGGTATTTTTCCATTTGGGCTTTACATCTATCACTTGCTTCATTGCTTCCCTTGCGGAGCCATTTTCGTATGCCTTTTTTGCCCTACTTGTGATTGCTGTTTTGCCTTGATTTGAACTAAAAAAATGTGAGTTTTGGGGCTGCCTTGCTTCTGATTTTTCATGTCATGTTCAAATTATGCATGTATTGTATAGCTACAAGTCATTTCGGATGCCTAGTTTTGCATTTCGGGAGAGATTCCTTGCATCGGGTTTCATTTCGCCGGGTTTCGGGACTGTTTTGCCCCTCATTTTGCCACTGATTTTTTGCATGTTTGTATGTCATATTCCGTGTCTTTGCCATGTCTCATTAGAGTGGCATTTCGGTGCCTGAGGGTTTCTCGGTTTGCGTGCACGCATGCACACATTTCGAGGTGTCTTGTTTTTATCTGATGGCCTCCTATGTGGGTGTGGCTGAGGCTCTCTCATGTTGGTGTAAGCCCATTATTGCGTTGTGTATGCCATTTCATCCATAGCATTGTGTATGCTTGGTTATGTATTACCTCGTTTAGCGTGTATGCCATTCCATAGCATTGTGTATGTTAGGATTGTATGTTAGTTACATTTCATGCATGTCATGCACATTGCATCGTGTTCGGGATAGGAGTTAGCCCGGGCACGGGAAACGAGGTGCGTTCCGTACCCCGAGTAACGGAATGTGTCTCAATTCCCAAGTCACCGACACTCCGGATTATCCGTGATGGAGTTAGGTTTTGTTACAGTGTTCATATGCATTCATTCTATATTGAGTTGTGCAAATCGGCTCCTCGGCCATCATGCATCGAGATGCGTGATTGGTGGCACGAGGATCGAGGCATGCATATATTTGTGAAATACATTGCTATGCCCCTTTCCTGCTCTCTGTTGCAGCATATCAAGAATCAGCGGTCTTCTGAGGCTTGGCGCGCTTTTCAAGAAACATTGCAAAACAGAGCCTAATCGGGGCATCGTCGTGGATTTCCACGCAAAGCAGCCCAAACATGCATCATTCCATCATCCGGAGCAGAATCAAGGCAGTCCCTGGCTTGCATGCCAGTTTTACAGCTTTCTTAGTTAATTTGTTAATTAATTAGGAATTTGTACATTTTGGACTGTATTATTTGGACTGTAATATTCTTTAATTCGGGACTGTATATTCTTTTGGACCCTCTGCGCGAGGGCATAATTGTAATAAGTGTGCGTGAGTGTGATGTATGTCTTCCAACCCCACGTCTTTCTTCCCTTTTATTTACCTGCTTATGATGGTTAGATTAGGGCATATTTCAATTAGCATACAGTATGATAGCATGTTTGCATTCATTCATCTGTTTTGCATGCACCGGGCTCGGCGCATCATACTAACTGCATTTGTATTTCAATTCCAAGTTGAATACATGTTAGCTGTAGCATTTCATATGCCATGTTTAGAATAGCCGAGCCTGCTATAGTTGCATTTTTGCATGCGTTGCATTAGGCAATTCTGTGTATCTAGGATCATGCATGGATTTCTGATGAGTTTCTGTTTTGGCTGGGAGTACTCGGTGAGTTTTTATGCTTTAGCATCCTTGCATGCGTGTGAGTGACTGCCATGAATAGCATGCTTGCCATGAGGCTATATGCTTATGTGATATAACTGCTTGAATGCCTGTGGGTGGAGGTTGTGTTACTTAAACTGGGACAATTCATCAAATGTTTGTTTTAAGCCCACTAGATAGTGGCAAAATCATGTTTTCTTAAGCCCACCCGAGGGTGGCAAATCCACGTCTTAGCCTACCTGCGGGTAGCACCATCAAACCATTTTCAAACAAACAAACATGAAATGTTTTGTTCCAATTCAGGCGGCTCAGTCTATACTTGTATGCTGTGCGCATCACATAGTAACCTAGTCTAATAACCGGAATAAGAACTCATAATGTTTTCAAAAACAGATATCATGGTTAGTAGAGGCCGGTCTTTGACCGGGCGAGCGGGGGTGCTCACGAAGTGACCTTCCCCAATCGTACCCAAGTTCCCGAGCCGAGGCAACTTTGGTGATGACGGACACGTGGCCTTGGGCACCGAGTCAGGGTTTCCTAAATTTCCCATTAAAAAAAAACATTTAGGTGGCGACTCTGTATCTGGCAAAGCAGTCCATGTTTGGCACTTCTTTCAAAAAAATCTGTTTTCAAAAACGATTTGCCGGATTTGGACTCTTTGGTTCAAGATTAAGAACCGTGACATTTGAGTCCTTTGAACTGTAGTAGACCCAATATCGAACCAGAACAGGGGGGGAGGGACTCGCACTCCTTCCCCGGGATGCGTTCGGGGACGTCTACAGTTTCTGGCGACTCTGCTGGGGATTTAGAGAACTTGACTCGAACTCGTGATATCTTGTTTTGACTACACTTGTGTATTTCTTTGCCTTGCATTTGCATTGGTGCGCCTAGGACACCGTGTTTGCCATCTGCTATTCCTGAGCGGTTTGCCGGAGGCTTGTCTTGTCAAGGCATGTCCGTAAGGCTGATCGGTTACGGGCTCTGCCAGTATGGGAACACAAACCCCGGTTTTACCGGGGCACCCTTTTTGACCATTCGACCTAGTGCATATTCGGATCCATAGTGACCATTCCAAACTAGGACAGGTTGCTTACCCGTTTATAGGTTGTTTGAAACCGCTGCGTGCGTAGTGAAACCCTAGTTCCTGACAAAATAGGACAGGGAAACCCAACCCCAACATAGGGGTGTTTTGGTTCTCACTTATCTGCTATGTGCTTTAGAGTGCGTCTCTACAGGAATGCATGTATTAGTGTTTGAGTTTGGGCATCAGGCCTGCGGGCATCAGTCAGTATTTGAGAATCAGTTGTCTGCTGATACCGGATTCAGTTTTGGGGAACAGTGATACAGGAACAGTGATCAGTGATTGAGGACAGTGTATACCCAGCTTATCAACCGTGTGTTGTATGCCCGACTGTGTGTTGTGTATTTAATTTAAGCTGTTATGCTATCCGTTTATCTGGTTATTTATTTCCTTTTCGCTTTATTTATCTTTTTGCTAAGGCAGGGTTTGTAGCGCAATTGCTTCTGAACCAGTAGATATTCCCCAAGCACTTTGGACACGAGGTCGCCGACTCATTCGATCCGAGGATCTAGTTGACGGACATCCAGTGTTCCACTCCCTACCCCCAGTTGTTAGAAGAAGGTCAAGGAGGCGTAGTGTGTCAGAGCAGAGATTACCGGGGCAGCAGTCTACTTTAGCAGCAAACAGTCGGACTGAGGTTTCTGTTTCCGCTATAGAGATACACTTACTGGTTATTCAGATGGATCCGCAGAATACATCAGGGATGGAGGCGATGATGCGCCAAATGCATGAGAGCATGAAACAAATGCAAGAAGATGCTGCCCGCCAAGCAGAGTTCTCCAAGCAGCAGGCCGCTGTCATGGCCCAGCAGGCTGAGCTCATTACTAGGCTCCGGCAGCAAACTGGAACATCAACCTCACACCCAGCTCCTCCTCCGTCGGGGGTCCCATTACCCGAGCAAACACCCACTGTTCAAAATACCCTGCCAAATCCCCAAAACGCCCTACCCAATGCCCAGAACATTCAAGAGGACACGGGCCTTCCAACGGGGCTGGCTCCGCCCCCGCTTCAGCCTCAACTGTCCAAGACCCATACACCTGCCAACCATCCGGACTCTCCCTTCGAGTTCGAGATAGACCATACAGCTCTGAAATTGAGCAAACTAGAGAAGCTCTTTAAGAAATCCCAGGGGGTGAAGGCTATTCCGGATATTGAGGATGGATATACCGACGTGGCCGTGACACTGCCCGACAGATTCAAGATGCCGCAAATTGACCGTTTCGATGGGTCCGGGGATCCTATGGTCCACCTCTGGCTATTCTCAGACATCCTGCGGCCAATGGGCCTAACCCGACTATAAAAGCTTTCCCTGTTTGGCCGAACTTTGTCGGGTGTGGCAGCCATTTGGTACGCGAAGTTAGAAGATGAGGTAAAAAGAAGCTGGGATGAGATGGCTGAGGCCTTCGTTGCACAGTACTCGTACAATACACAGATCGAGATTACAACTCGTGATCTCGAAACAACGAGGCAAGAGGCCAAGGAAACTTTCTCAGATTTTGTGACTCGATGGAGGGCGAAGGCATCGATGATGACTTTGAGGCCCACTGACAAAGACCAAATCCGGATGATTGTGCGCAATCTCCAACCGAAGTTAATGCAGAAAATGATCGTACTCCCCTTTCCCACCTTCTCAGACTTACACGAGATGGGGGTACAGATCGAGGATGCGATGAAGCAAGGTCTGATCAACCAGGACCGGGAGCAACCCCGGAGAACATTTAACCGCAACAACAACGCAGGTCCGAGTGGCGCTGCAAATACAAGAACTCCGGAGGTCAGTATGGTCACCACCAATCCCCCTCCCCATCCAAGGCCCGCTGCAGCCACGCCCTTCTCCGGTGCATCCGGAAGTAATACCCAAACCACAAAATACCCGCCCAGAGGCCAAAGAACCTTTACACCCCTCTATATGCCCCTGTCCAAGGCTTTAGGGGTATTAATCAGGAAGAAGCATTTGACGCCCCTAGAGCCGAGGCCACTACCGAATCCACTCCCTCCCTTTCATGACCTGGCGAGGTACTGCGCGTATCACCAACAGCACGGTTATGACACCGATCGTTGCTTTAGATTGCGTCATGAGATCCAAGATCTTATCGACAAGCAGGTGATCGCGCCTCCCGAAAAACCCAACGTCACAACAAATCCCCTCCCACCACATAACCAAGCCCCTCCTCCCAACAGAATCAACTTCATCCAAACTGGGGTCGTGTCTTACGATCCTAGTGTCTATATCACCCCATCCCACCTACCTAAGCCGGAGGTGATCCTTCCTGTCTGCACTGACTTGTGCATGATGGACATCTCCACAACCCAATCTGAGCCAAATGTGGTGACCACCGAAGATGGGACAGGGCAGATTTCGGAGAAAAGTGGGGTTGTTGAGTTTGGGACGGAACAGTCTGAGAATCTCGCTGCAAGACCCTATGATCCAAGTGAATACATCTAGTCAGTGGGCCTGTCTGAGCCGAGTGTGGGACTGCCAGAAAAATCAGAAATATGTGTGATTCAGGGGGACAGATTTGAGTGGGGAACAGATGACCTAACAGCCGTAGGAGAGGACTTTGCCAACCTCCAGTTCTTCAACGACCAAGAATCAGGGGATACAACAATCAACTGGTTCGAATATGAGGAGTCGGCAGAAGTTACCGGATGGTTAGATAATCAACCAGACGTTGTGGAATATCAATCAGAACAAGGCCCGGCAGGGGCGAGTGTCTCAATGGTGGCCGGAAGGGCCGAGAGTCAGAATACAATGCCGGAGAGCGCCGGCACTGAGAATTTCGCTCAGGATTTGGGGATTGTAAATGCAGGAAATACCGACCAACCAGCTGTACTGACACAGTTGGAGCAACAAAGATTTGAGGATTCCGAGAGAATCAGAAAAGCCAAGGCCCATGTGGGGGTCGAGAGTGCTGTGTGCACGGGAACAGGGAATGCTGCGAGCATGAAGACTGAAGGTGCTGCGAGTACGATCATACCGGAGCCGGACAGGTGTCTGTCGGCTGTCGACGGGATGTGGTGGGAAGACGACGACTTATGTCTTGCCCACACAGACGAGGATTGGGGAAACACTCAACCAGATGACACTTGGTATCTCGATGAGGTCGCTCATATGACAAGAAGTGGGCGGTATTTCAAGCCTCCGCACTTAGACCAACCTGAGGCATCTGGGAAAGACAAGGAAGCTGAGAAACAGAGAGAGAAACAAATTGAAGAAGAAGCTGTGCTCAAGCAATTGAAGAAGATACAAGCAGACATCTCCATCTGGGGACTGCTTATGGCGTCGCGAGTACACAGGCAGGCTGTCCTATCTGCTATGGACAGAGCCAAACTCTCTATAGACACTACACCAGAGCAGCTGGTTGGGCTAGTTTTTCCGGGAGGAGGTTCCCCGGCTTTAACCTTCTCAGACAAAGAACTGCCGCCTGAGGGCGTGAATCATAACAAACCTCTCTACATCTCCGTGGAATGTAGAGACAAGTGGATACCGGTGGTACTTGTTGATACCGGGTCTGCTATCAATGTCTGCCCAGCCAGAACAGCGTATGCAATCGAGTTGAAGCCCGCAGACTTCATCCCGACAACTCAGGTGATCAGAGCGTACGATAATACTAGCAGAGAAGTGATGGGGACTGTCAGGATTCAGACAAAGGTTGGACCTGGACAACACGAGATAGATTTCCATGTCTTGGAGGTTCCCGCAACTTTCAACCTACTTTTGGGGCGACCGTGGTTGCACCAGGTGAAGGTCGTCTCGTCCACTCTGCATCAGATGGTGAAATACCCTTATGGAAAGGGAGTAGCCATTGTGTTTGGGAATTCATCGATCCATCCCCCTCCGGAGGTGTCTACACCAGTCCTAGAAATCGAGCACGGCATGGAGGACGTGTTTATATCAGGATTTACTCTGGCCGAGGCCCGGGTTGTGCAAAACGTTATGGCTGTGAATGAAGGTATGTACGTCAGTGCTTAATCCGTCTACCTTATGAACAAGCTACAACACATCCCCGGGATGGGATTAGGAAGGAGCGGCAGGAAAGGCGTCGCAACATTGGCCGAAGTGCCACACAACCCGCATACCTTTGGACTGGGTTATCTGCCCACCAAAGAGGACTGGGTGAGGAAAGGGAAAGAAATGGCCGAAAGAGCCAGAGCAAAGCAGGCTGGGAAGCCTTTTGAATTAATGCATAGGCCCATCCAGGGCACCCTGAACGGACGCTTCGTCCGGGAGGGGGAGGACTTTCCATTTTGCGGCTTCCCAGAGCCGTGGATAAACGCGGAGAAGAAGCGCGTGCCCAGTTTTGAGATCTTCTTCGACCTGCAGTTACCCGGGGAGGATGTTGCCGAAGAGCAGACGGACCCATCAGCTGAGGTTGAGCAGTGTAAAGCAGTGGATCCTGAGGGCACAGAATTTGAAACGGGGGTAGCGCTGGCATGTCTACTCTCTGATCCTCCGATCGACCATAAGTGCTTGGGGGATAACTTCGAGGTTTCCATGATTGGGAATGAAACGGCCGCGAGCCAACCAGCAGCTATCTTGGATGCATCTATCACACCCTCTCTCACTTGGCAATACGAGGAGGGATTTTTTTCTAGCAGCACCGGGTCAGGTAGTGAGCTGGAATCTGATTCCACCGAGTCTTGTGAGTCGGAATCAGATTCCAGCTCAACTGAGTCTGAGTCTGGTACTCCTGGGGATGTTAACCCGGATGCCACGGTCCTGTCTAGGTCGTCTTTTTCCTTTTCATTTGAGTCTGTTGCAAATGAATCGGACGATTTGGATGTGCCTAATGAGAATCAAGCAACTGTGGTTTCTGAGTACTTTTCTGTGCCCTTAATTTATTGCATTAATTCAGACTTTCAAAATTTTGAAAACGACGAGGACAAAGTACCTCCGATTTTGCAACGATTAATTGAGCAGGAGCAGGAAAGATTTGTTAAACCCCTAGTGGACGAAATCACTACCATGAATATTGGTACTGAGGAGGACCCGCGGCTGGTCCAGATCGGGTCCACGTTGTCTTCGGAGGAACGCGAGCGCTTAGTCGCTTTATTAAAAGATTTCAAAGATGTTTTCGCGTGGTCCTACGAAGACATGCCTGGAATCGATCCTGAGATTGTACAGCATCGGATCCCCCTTGACCCCGAGGCCCGACCTGTCAAGCAGAAACTCAGGAGAATCCGCCCGGACTGGGCTCTCAAGATTAAGGAAGAGGTCACCAAGCAAATTGACGCAGGCTTCCTGCTGGTATCTGAATATCCGACTTGGTTGGCCAACATTGTTCCGGTGCCGAAGAAGGATGGCAGGATCCGGGTATGCGTGGACTTCAGGGATTTGAACAGAGCTAGTCCGAAGGACGACTTTCCCTTACCGCATATTGATGAGTTGATGGATTTCACAGCAGGGCACGCATTGCTTTCATTTATGGATGGCTTCTCAGGTTACAACCAGATAGTAATGGCACCAGAAGACAGGGAAAAGACTGCATTCACCACCCCGTGGGGGACATACTGCTACAGACTTATGCCGTTTGGGTTGAAGAATGCTGGAGCTACTTATCAACGGGCCGCGACCACAATATTACATGATATGATCCACAAGGAGGTTGAGGTGTACGTAGACGACATGATTGTCAAGTCCAAAGAAAGAGAGGGCCACTACACCGCCTTGCATAAGTTTTTTCAAAGGATCAGGGAATTCCGGTTGCGGCTGAACCCTCAAAAGTGTACATTCGGTGTTACAGCGGGAAAAATGCTAGGGTTTCTGATTACACAAAGAGGCATCGAAGTCGACCCTTTCAAAATCAAGGCCATCCTAGAAATGCCCCCACCAAGGACTGAAAAGGAGGTGAGAGGCTTTCTGGGTAAAGTGCAATTCATAAGACGGTTTATCTCAAAATTAACCTTGACTTGTGAACCACATTTTGGTCTCCTGAAGAAAGGCAAGAAATTTCAATGGGACGGCTGATGTCAAGCAGCGTTTGAACAGATCAAAGAATATTTACAGAACCCGCCCGTGTTGTCACCACCAGAACCAGTGAAACCGTTGATATTGTACCTTTCAGTGACTGAGACCACAATGGGCTGTATGCTCGCACAAGAGTCTGAAGACAGGGTGGAGAGAGCCATCTACTATCTGAGCAAGAAGATGCTAGAGTATGAGACTCGATACACACCGCTGGAGAAGGCTTGCTTAGCTTTGGTATGGGCTACCAGGAAGCTGCGGCACTACTTGTTAGCTCACTCCGTAATGTTGGTTTCACGTCTCAATCCCATCAAATATCTTTTCGAGAAACCAGCGCTTACGGGTAGGCTAGCTCGTTGGTTGCTGTTGCTCTCCGAATTTGATTTGAAGTATGTCACGCGTAAGTCAGTCAAAGGAAGAGCAGTAGCAGAGTTCCTTGCCGACCATCCGGTTGAGGGGGATGAAGCAGTTGAATACTTATTCCCAGATGAAGCCATTTTGCATATCGACGATGAAGCTTGGACGATGTACTTTGACGGAGCGTCAAATCAGTACGGGTACGGGATAGGAGTGCTGCTGATAGCACCCGACAATTCCCGTATTCCCCTAGCCTTTAAACTCCGATTCAAAGTCTCGAACAATGAAGCAGAATACGAGGCATGCATTGCTGGCCTAGAAGCAGCCCTAGAACTAGGGGCAAGACGATTGGACGTCATTGGGGACTCGAATCTTGTTGTGTCTCAAGCAAAAGGAGACTGGAAAGTAAAAGAGGAAAAGATGATGATGTATCACCAAACCTTGGATTTGCTAATTCCTCGTTTCGAGAAGCTAAGTTTTACCCATCTACTAAGAGAGAACAACAGGTTCGCAGATTCTTTAGCAACTCTATCTTCCATGATAGACATCCCGTGTGGAGTCCGGATGCGTCCAGTCATCATTGACCAGAAATTTGCACCTGCCTATGAGTCGATTGCTGCTATAGATGAGGTTCAGGATGAAAATCCCTGGTATCATGACGTCTGGAATTTCTTAGAGAAGGAAACATATCCGCCAGGGGTAAATGCCAAAGACAAAAGGGCAATAAGAAGATTGGCCGTTCAGTTCATCATCTGTGGGGGTAAGCTGTACAGAAGAGGTCATCTGGGAATGCATAAACTGTGTGTTGACACCGAAGAGTCAAAGCGTCTAATGGAAGCCATCCATGGAGGAGAATGTGGAGCACATATGAATGGGGTAATGTTGGCACGGAAGATCCTCAGACAGGGTTATTACTGGTCCACCATGGAGGAGGATTGTATTGGTTTCGTCCGGCGATGCCACAAATGTCAGATTCATGCAAATCGCATGAACATCCCACCGACAAAGCTGTACAATATGACTTCACCATGGCCATTTTCAGTCTGGGGAATTGATTTGATCGGGGCTGTTACGCCAAAGGGGTCGAATGGGCATGAGTTCATCCTGGTTGCGATAGATTATTTTACAAAGTGGGTTGAGGCCCAATCTTACGCAGTGTTGAAGGCTTCACACGTTGCAAAGTTCATCAGAAACAACATCATCTGTCGCTACGGGGTCCCAAATGAGATAATTTCAGATAACGGTTCCCACTTCAAGAAGGAAGTGATAGACTTGTTGGAAAAATACAACGTGGCTTTTCATAAGTCAGCCACATACCGGCCGCAAACCAATGGAGTGGTTGAGGCTGCCAACAAGAATATCAAGCATATATTGCAGAAGATGGTGGAAACCTACCGGGACTGGCCAGATAAGCTGCCGTTTGCTCTGTGGGGCTACCGGACTTCGATCAGAACTTCTACCGGGGCAACTCCGTATTCATTGGTTTATGGGATGGAGGCCGTTCTACCTATTGAGATTGAGGTTCCGTCATTACGAGTATTGGCCGAGTGTCAAATAGCCGAGGCAGATTGGCAACAGAGCAGATTCGAGGAACTCATGCTCTTTGATGAGAGAAGACTGAAAGCGCTGTACCACATTCAAGGCTATCAACGCAGAATCGCCTGGGCTTTTAACAAGAAGGTTAAGTCCAGGAATTTAAAGGAAGGAGATTTGGTACTCAAGGACAACCGAGCTCCCATCCATGACCCTAGGGGCAAGTTCAGACCTAATTGGACTGGTCCCTACATCAGTAAGTCTATCTGGTCAGGTGGGGCTGTGGTTCTGATGGATCTGGATGGCTTAGAGTTTTCACAGCCGATCAACATGGACAAGTTGAAGAAATACTATCCTTGAGAGGCTTGCTAGGCCGAAAACCCGAAAGGGCGACCTAGGCAAAACTCAGAGCACAAAAAAATTTGAAATTATAAAAACTGAGCTCACAAGGTTGAAAACCCACAAAGGGCGGCCTTGGCAAAAGTTAGAGCGCAAAAGGAGAGTAAAAAATACCCGAGCGAACCTGAGCCTGAACTACGTAAGGCTTGATTCCCATCTTTGGGATACGTAGGCAGCTTCATCCTGAAGTTCAGCCATAAACATTTTCCCCGATCAATTTTGTCCATTTTGATCATCTCAGTCATCCTTGTCCATCAGCATTCATCGTAATCTCCGGTGCAGTGCTATTCAGACTAGGGGCAACTTTCCGTTGCCAGGAGGTGCTGTGGTACCATTCAGACTAGGGGCAACTTTCCAGTTGCTAGGATCCGGGGTTGTACATCTCAGTGACAGATCTCAGGCGTGTCCAGTTCTGATCCATATCGAAAATAGTTTTGAAAAGTTTTAATAAAAGTTGACTTTGTTCAAATTAATCTTTTTACAACTAAGACCATTTTTGGACCAAAGCGGAAAATTTTCAGTACCACAACCTTCAATTTCATTGATTTCAAAACAGAGTTCTCTTGCTCTTGCATACAATTGAAGTTGCTTTTTTATTACACTCATAAAGAAAACTTGAAAGTACTAATAAAGCAATAAATCTGGGGCATAGTCAAGTCAGGTGTCCCTGCGCCCCCTCCCAGAGCTAGTCGAAGCCTCCGATGCCGACCTAGGCCCAATCTGTGCCTCCTCATTGAGCCAATCCCAGCACTCACCAGACAAAGTGCAACTGAAAATAGGGGCGGGGGGCAGGAGCTCTCTAGTCCTCCAAGCCGTAGTATGTCGGGCAAGGTGTGCACCTCGGACCGGGAAGGCGACCGGATAGTCTATCCCCTCCGGAGGGCAAGTCTGATCATGGCCGAACTGGCGCAGAATGCGGAATGGGAAATAGAATACACAATGGGTCAGGCCAATCAACGGGATCCCAGTATCCTGGAACATGCTATAGCTCATCGCCGGAAGGTTAAGCCAAGGGCAGCGCCAAGCAATGCGTTCAGCTGACAAATTGCACATCCATTCAAACCACCATCCCTCATCGAGGGCGTCGACCAAGCGTTGTCAAAAGAAGTAGCCGCGGGCTGAGTAAGCAGGGCAAGAGTCCACAACTTGCAATTTATCCATCAACCATATCTGGGGAGGGATGAAAAATGAGAGAATAAAGAATAGAGAGATGTGCGATGAGAGAAAAGTAAGATGAGGGTTTTGTGAGAAAAACCGAGCCTCAGGGCCGAGCGATGTGAGCAAATACATATGTGAGCTTGGGTGGGAAACATTACCTGCAGCAGTAGTGGACTCCCCGCAAACCTGGTTGTCTCCTGGCGGTAGAAGGCATCCAAACCCAGCAGTGTCTCAGCCAATGTCATGACGGTACAGCTCTTTCCTTCCCTCAAGCCTTGAGCGACTTCAATCAAACGGATGTTAGCTCCCCTGGAGCCCGAGACAAACAGAAAATGAGATAGCATGCACAAACAGAGGGCTTGTTGTCGGAAACCTTGCCGATAATGATCACCGCGGTCACCAGCATCGGAGAATCGTTAAATCAGGCTCGGGATATCCAACATCCCGTTACAAATCAGGGATCGAGCATCATGCGCGTTGAGACCGCACATCCGCTCTAAAGCTTGGGCGTGGCCAAAACGAGACTGAGGCAAGATCTCTTCTGACCGTTCAGACTCCATCAAGACTTGAAAATCTTCAAAAGTGGGACATACCTCTTGCCCTCCGAAGCTGAAGACGTGCGTCACCGGGTTCCAAAATCTCGCCGCCGCATGGAGAAAAGGAAGGTGCAGTGGAGTCTGGCCCAGCGTGAATAGTGCATTCAAGCCGAAACCCCGGAAGTTCAACTTTTCCGAGCCATCTAAAGAAGAGATCCAAGATGTGAGATTTTCTACGAGAAATGCCTCCATTTTAGTGCAAAGCAGTGATGAAATGAATGAGTTCCAAAGTTGGAGCTTTTATAGGGGGGTGAAACACTATTCGATGGACAAGTGTCAGAATTCTGTGGGTTGCAGGGAAAAGTGGCCGGCCGGCCACCTATTCTAGCAGGCCGGCCACCTTTGACTCAAGACATGGCCGGCCGGCCACCTTTCAGTCTCCAAAAAGCAAAATATGGCCGGCCACGCTCATTGGTCCTGTTTTGCCCTCCGGAAGGAAGTTCGAGGCATTTCGATGCATCGGGAGTATTGAAGGCCTTCATTTTTCTCAGTTTCGGATGCGTCCCAGCACCCAAATCGTCCGAAGTACGCTGTGGTTTTTTTTGCTTATCGAGTTGTCGTTTTGTTTATCGAGTTGTAAGTTTTATCGAGCTGTCGCATTTTGTGTTTTGAGTCGTTACTCTTTGTTTACGCAATTTTGTTAAGTCTTGTTTATCGAGTCGTTAACATTGTTGTACTTTGCTTATCGAGTTGTAAACTTGCTGAGATTCTGTTGTTTCTTAGTGAGTCGATTTGTTTAGTTTATTGCGTCGGTTCATTACCTGACCCAGTAAATACACAAGGCACGTTTCCATTCGATCCCATTTTTGTGCAAAATGATGCAATGCGATGCTGAGAACATAAAAATACAACACTTTTTCAAAAGCTGTTTCATTCCATCATGTTTTACAACAAACAAAGGTACAAGTTTTACAGAAAATAAAACTGCCTAACAAAATGCGAAGTGCTACAAACTACTAGCAAAAAGTAAAATAAAGCAGGAAACAACAGCATCAATGTCCTCGGGAGCGGGAATGAGGAGCCGCCCTCATCCTCTTCTGTGGGACGACCTCTGCACCATCGTCACCAACCAGGTCAGAGCTGTCATCCTCAGGATCCCCCTCAACCTCGCCTCCACTCCCGGAACCAAGACCAGAATCCCCCTCCTCAGCGGATGTCTCCGACTGACGGTCTGTGGCCTCCTCCTCCTCCTCATCCTCATCGGGCTCCGCCTCTATAATATGCGCCCTGCGCCTGCGAGAGGACCCTCCTCGAGCTCCTCGGAAAGGCCTGGATGGCCCAGCTCCTCGAAAGGGCCCAGAGGGCCCAGCACCTCGAAAAGACCCAGACGATCGACCTCCCTGAGAAGGCCCGGGTGGCCCGGCCTGCGGCGGAGCATATACAGGAGGCATCTGAAAGTGAAGAGTTCAATACATTAGTTCAAATATGAAAATCAGATGCAAGTACAGTATGAGAGTGGGGTGTGTGTCAGATGTGCTCTACACAAACAGCCTATCAATGCAGTAGAATGTCCAAAACCAGCGTGTCATCAGAAATATGATAAATGCAGGAAAGATGAACAATACCTGCACACCCATAATGGCCAGCTGTGCCTCCCTCCGCAGGATCATGCCCTCAAAAGTGGCCAGCATTCCAAGCATCTCATCCACGTACTCAACTGGGGGCTACAGACACAAATGCAAAACTATCAGTAAAGGAATGAATGCCCAAGTATCCGACTGATAAATCAAAGCTGTAAAACATACCGGTGGTGAATCAGGGTCTCTGACATATCTATGGTCAGGAAGAGGAGGCTCCAGCGAGACCTGGTAAGGAGTCCCAAATCGCCAACTCGTCAACTCGGTCGGCATGTCTGGCCATCCAGGATGATGAAGAGTCGGAGGGATCGGAGGAATGAATCCGCGCCCACCTCTGGACGTACCAGCCCTGCTGGAGGAAGGGATATCTGTAGCACGAGCCTGACTCGAAGATGGTACATCAGCAGGCCTCAGTGACGGAGTACGCACTCCCGTCAAGGGGGGCATCAGATATGTATGGCGATAAGTGGCGTAGTCTCCCTCCGTAAGATGTAACAAAGCATCAGTGCCTAGCATAGCACTAACAACATCCTGGGTAGAAAGCCTATCAGCAGTCCGCATACTGGCTGGAGGTGCTGCGGGAGGGTCCTAAGAAGTGTACCCCCATACCTGACGCAGAAAGCGTTCCCCCAGAAACCATGCTCTACCAACCGGTCCCTCAAGCAGGATCCTGTACTGGGAGGCGCCTGATCCTCCGGCATACTGAAATCGGAGACCATCACCCAAGATCGCCCAGGGCTGCCACGTAATCTGCGGATAACCAGTGCATAAACCAATCAGAAATCGGAGATATACAGGGCAAGTCAAAGATGAAAACGGAAAGGAACTGAGAGTTCTGAAATACCTCTGTCGTCCGCACAGTGTCAAAATACTATCGCAGATAGAAGAGAGTCTCTCGGGGTCTCGGCCGGTGCTGGCCCTCGAATACCAATGAATACGGGGTCATGAGGGGCCCTGCCACCACCAACTCTGGGGCCAACGTCGGAAAATATACGTAAACCCATAACTGTGGAAAACAGTGCAGAATGTGAATACAGAGTGCTGAGAGCAGAATACAGAGTGCAAAGTGCGCCGTGTGTGCAATGTACAAGTGGGGAGCAGAAATGTCAATTAAGGGGACAAAAAGTACCTCCCAGGCCCTCCAATAACCGCCGAGTAAGTCTCTCTGCCCGCGGGAGGTAGCGCTCATGTAGCAGTAGAGAGTAGCCAGGTCGGCGCCACCCCAGTCATACCGACCGACCTGTGACAGGTCCACCAGAGCGCTCAGTAGATACAACCCGACCGTGTTCCCTCTATCGGCAAACAGAGTCGTCCCGAAGAGGAACATAAGGAAACCACGGGCATACTGCTCAGCCTCCTCAGGAGTCCCGGGCTCCATCCCCTCCCTCCGAAAATGGAAAGAGAACCAGGTGTATCGGACTCTCCCAGAAGCTCTGTCCACAGGTGGGCGGGCCCCCAATAGATGTATCCAAGCGGCCTCCCACTCCCCCATATCCTCGTCGTAAGGAATGGGCCAGCCTCCTATATCCAGGCCGGTCAGTACAGCAAAATCCAACGAGGTCATGGTCAAATCCCCGGTGGCGGAGAAATGGAAGGAGTTGGTGGTGTCCCACCATCTCTCCACCAGAGCTGCCAATAGTGTCCTCCGGGCAGGACAATGTGATAACCCAACGCAGAAGGCCCCGAACCCTGCTAAATCAACTAAGTCCCGGACCGCCTCCGGGAGCTCAGCATGCCACTCTCTAGCAGTGGTGGAACCATATCCTCGCACGGTGCGAGAACCAACCTGCATTCAGAATGAATACATGTGTCAGTATAAATAATGAAGCTGTGTGCAAATAATGAAGCTGTGTGCAAGTAATGAAGCTGTGTGCAAGTAATGAGCTGTGTACAAATGAAATGAATGAAGTTGTGTGCAAATAATGAAGTTGTGTGCAAGTAATGAAGCTGTGTGCAAGTAATGAGCCGTGTGCTACGGAAGTAATGAGCTGTGTGCAAATGAAATAAATAAGCTGTGTGAAAAGCAAAGTAGGGCTGTGTGTTCTACTTTAAATCAGTGTGGGCTGTGTGCTCACCTTCAATTTGAGCTGTGTGTTCAGAAAAATCAGAGGGCTGTGTGTTCTACTCTCAATCAGTGTGGGCTGTGTGTTCACCATCAATTTGAGCTGTGTGTTCAGAAAATCAGAGTTAGGGCTGCGTGTTCTACTCTTAGTCAGTGTGTGCCGTGTGTTCACCTTCAATTTGAGCTATGTGTTCAGAAAAATCAGAGTTTGGGCTGTGCGTTCTACTCTCAATCAGTGTGTGTCGTGTGTTCACCTTCAACTCGAGCTGTGTGTTCAGAAAATCAGAGTTTGGGCTGCGTGTTCTACTCTCAATCAGTGTGGGCTGTGTGTTCACCATCAATTTGAGCTGTGTGTTCAGAAAATCAGAGTTAGGGCTGCGTGTTCTACTCTTAGTCAGTGTGTGCCGTGTGTTCACCTTCAATTTGAGCTGTGTGTTCAGAAAAATCAGAGTTTGGGCTGCGCGTTCTACTCTCAATCAGTGTGGGCTGTGTGTTCATCTTCAATTTGAGCTATGTGTTCAGAAAAATCAGAGTTTGGGCTGCGTGTTCTACTCTCAATCAGTGTGTGCCGTGTGTTCACCTTCAACTCGAGCTGTGTGTTCAGAAAATCAGAGTTTGGGCTGCGTGTTCTACTCTCAATCAGTGTGTGCCGTGTGTTCACCATCAATTTGAGCTGTGTGTTCAGAAAATCAGAGTTTGGGCTGCGTGTTCTACTCTCAATCAGTGTGTGCCGTGTGTTCACCATCAATTTGAGCTGTGTGTTCAGAAAATCAGAGTTTGGGCTGCGTGTTCTACTCTTAGTCAGTGTGTGCCGTGTGTTCACCTTCGAATTCGGGCTGTGTGTTCGACAAATCAGTGTTTGAGCCGTGTGTTCAATTCTTAACTAATGTGTGTCGTGCGTTCACAATCAATTAATGAGCCGAGTGTTTAGAAATTCAAGTGTTTAAGCCACATATTCAAGATGCAAGCAAAGTACTACGTCATAAGCTAAACTGTGTGTTCAAGCATGGCAAAGGCACGAAATGCATGAAGAATGCAGAAAATGAAGTAAAATACCTCTCGTGCCTCGTGGGAGAGGTGACGCTCCGGCTCCCGCAGCAGCAGATCTCCAGGTGCTCGATCGTTAAAGCCAGTGTAATGACGAAAAATCGCCCGCGGAAGAACGTGCACTGACGGGGTGTATCTCTCGGAAATAAAGGGTCGGACCCTCGGGGGTAGCGTCATGACATCAAAATCATCCCCGGCACCGGGAGGACCTCCACCGTGAGGAAAATTACCCGCCATTTCAGAAAATCTGCAAAAAGGAGCAAAAATAAGCGAAAATGAGCCAAAATTGGAAAAAGTCAACAAAAGTCAACTCTCGGGAAATGAAAAGTCAACAAAAGTCAACCCCCGAGAAAATCTTCCAAATATTGAGACAAACTTACCTCAAGTGGTGAAAATGAGAAAAGAAGCACCAAAATCAAAATTTAATCGGTCCAAAGTGCTTGAAATCGAATGTTTTCGCGAAAACAACTTGCGTGGGGCGTTGGAAAACGCGTATAGAGCTCAGATCTGAAGAGGAAAATGGTTTGGGAAGGTGGAGAAGAAGTTTTCACAGCTGTGGTTGTGAGCTCAAAGTCATTGGACAAGAGAATATAAAGAAAATGAGGTGAAAAGACGAAATTGCCCGCGGATTTGGACAGGTGGCCGGCCGGCCACCTTTTCTGGCTGGCCGGCCATTCTCTTTATGAAAAGTGGCCGGTGGCCTCCAAGGGGGAATAAAACTGGCCGGTGGTGATCCCCCCATGCTCCCCTAGGTCTCTGCAAATTTTGAGGAAAATCGAAGTTCCCGAGACTTGAAAAAGTTCAAGAAAAGTGCACTTCCGGTCGCGAAAACGCCCCGCCGGGACGTCAGCTCCAGTTTCTGACATGTGTCTCATCATCATTCACCGGAATCAAGGTGTATCCATTTTGAGCATGTTGTAACCTCTCCGGGAAGTGAACCGGAGGCTGCGATCGAGTCGCCTTCGCCGAAACGCGCGTTTGCTTGCTCGTTGTTTCGTAACAAACGTGCACCCTGATTTATGCTCGTTTTGCATTCTCATGTACATAACTTGCATTCTCATGAGCATACTTGCATTGTTATTCACATCTCTTGATATTATCATACCTCTGTGCTTGAGCATGCGTCGCCACGCACGCTCCCTTCTCGCATTGCGATGCATTCACTCGCTGGCACTGCGTGTGTCAAACTTTCAGAATCACATTGAATATATGTTGTTAGCATATTGTGCTTGTTCAATTTCTCTCTTTTGCAGGCACGATATTGTATGTACGGTTCATTTAAGGCTGGTGCGACCAGACGAATCGCACATGTATCGTATCTTCTCCGTGTGAGACGCGACGAGAATTGAATAATTCTCCGCATTCCTAACTGCATGAAATGTAGTTGTTGCTTTGCATTCTTGCTTAAAACTGTTGCATCTATTTGCGAATACTTGCTTCATTATAGCTTGCTGCAGTTGCATGATCATCTGTCTCCGTGCATATCATTTGCATTTCACCCCTGCCTGCGGGCACGCCTGCGGGCACATCTCTGTTTATCTTGTATGATTGTCTAAGTCTTCGGTCTTGTCAAAAATGGGTCGTCTCTGGGCTTTGACATTCACTCCCGTCATTTCTTGACTTCCGAGTTCTGTCAAAGAGGGGCAACTGTAGACAACCCATTTTTGACCGACCTTGAGACTCAGACGTCACCGGTTGAGCACTCGGTGGTGTTGCATATCGTGCTCGTTCAGAAGTCTCAGAGTCGCGGCCGTGAGCCTTGCCTCCGGACTTCCGAACCCTCTTCTGTGCCTTACCTCGATTTGCGAATCAGACTCGGTTTTCTCTGTTTCCTTTCCTGAGGGGAGGGAGAGGTCCCGTAGACCATCTCTCAGTGGCCGTGGGCTACATTTCGTGGCCGTAGGCCATTTTTCCCATTTCGGAGCCCGGTTCCCAGTTTTCGGAGCCGTCAGGCCGTGTGCCTCGGTCCGGGACCGCCTAACCATCTCCGACTACTCCGGTTTTTGGCATGCATCTCATTTACTCCCTTTTGAGGGACACTGAGGCCTGAGAGACCCACTTCGTGGTCGAATGCCACTTTCGGTGCTTAACAGCCTATTTTCGGGACCCCGAATTGCGTGTTTTGGCCCCCGAGCTTTCGTTTTGCGTCGGTTTTCGTTCATTTTTGGCAGGTACCTCTGTTTTATCACCAGGAAGGTCACTGAAGGGTGGGAGGCCAGCAATTTTCTCAGCATCTAGTTATATTCCTCCGGCGCCCTCCGACGCCCGTTTTTCTAACTTCCGAGCCAATGTTGACCACCCTAGGGCCACCTTCTTCAACTCCAGACCCCATATTTGTGTTGTACACACCTGGGAGGACCCTAAAATCATATGGCCGGCCAGAAATTCAATTTGACCCTTTTGAACCCCTCATAAAAGTTGCTTGTTCTCTCTCCTGTTTTATAGTTTCCAATTTTGAACCACAGGGTTGTGATGAGGGGACATGGAAGGACACCAATATTTGGTGGCCGGCCAGAAAATCATTTTGACCCTTTTGACCCTTGGCCGGCCGGCCATGGGGGGTGGCCGGCCGGCCATGGGGGGTGGCCGGCCGGCCACCTGCAACCAAGATAGTTGGCCGGCCAGCTTCCTCAGTGTGGGTGCATTACAGCTGTATAGCTGTTTTCCCCCAAAAATATCTGTATCCGGGAAAAACTTTTGGAGGAAAACTTGATGCCATTTCCCTCCACTTTCTCTCTCCTTTTTCTCCCCCATTCTTGTCTATATAGCTGGCCTCCCAGCTCTAGAGAAAGGGTTGAAAAATGGCTCTCAAGCATATACACACATATCTCCCTTAATCTCTCTCATTCTCTCAAGTTCCAACCACATTTCTTCATCACTACCAAGCACCACCACCACCACTCCATCTCAGCAGCTTGGAGCAGCTTTCCAGAGGCTAAAGGTGCTGCAACTTGGTCCAAGAAGCAACAAAAGCATTGGTCTCCAAGGGTAAGCCATTTTCCTTCTTTTGTAGCTCATTTTTGCAACAATTTCTTAGCCTATTTGATTACTGTTTTGGGCTCCGACCCTAACTGAAACTAGGATTTTTTTGAGCTATTCTACATGTTTTTTTAAGGGCTCAACCCTGTTTGAGACCCCCATTTGATACTTACTTCAATACCCTCTTGTATGCCACTATTTTGCATGGTATTTTTAGCATATGTGTAATCTGTTTTGGGGCCTGATGTAAACTGAAAATAGGCCTATTTTGATCCCCTCTACAACATTGTAGAAGGGCTCGACCTTATTTGGGACCTCCATGTATGACTTGCTTCATTGCCCCTCTTTGGTCCCTATTTTTGCATGCTTTGTGAGCTTACCTTGCCTCTGTTTTTAGGCCATGATCAGAACTGAAAGTGGCCATATTTTGACCTTCTTGGCATATTTTATTTAGGGTCTTTGGTTGTTTGGTGAATGCTTTGTATACCTCATGTTATAGCCTCTTGTTGGCCTACTTCTTGCATGGCATTTTTAGCATGTTTGTATATTGTTTTAGGGGTTGTCACCTACTGAAAAACAGCATGTTTCTAGGCCCTCTTCAGTGTTGTAGAAGGGTATTTTTCCATTTGGGCTTTACATCTATCACTTGCTTCATTGCTTCCCTTGCGGAGCCATTTTCGTATGCCTTTTTTGCCCTACTTGTGATTGCTGTTTTGCCTTGATTTGAACTAAAAAAATGTGAGTTTTGGGGCTGCCTTGCTTCTTCTTTTTCATGTCATGTTCAAATTATGCATGTATTGTATAGCTACAAGTCATTTCGGATGCCTAGTTTTGCATTTTGGGAGAGATTCCTTGGATCGGGTTTCATTTCGCCGGGTTTCGGGACTGTTTTGCCCCTCATTTTGCCACTGATTTTTTGCATGTTTGCATGTCATATTCCGTGTCTTTGCCATGTCTCATTAGAGTGGCATTTCGGTGCCTGAGTGTCCGTTCTCGGTTTGCGTGCACGCATGCACGCATTTCGAGGTGTCTTGTTTTTATCTGATGGCCTCCTATGTGGGTGTGGCTGAGGCTCTCTCATGTTGGTGTAAGCCCATTATTGCGTTGTGTATGCCATTTCATCCATAGCATTGTGTATGCTTGGTTATGTATTACCTCGTTTAGCGTGTATGCCATTCCATAGCATTGTGTATGTTAGGATTGTATGTTAGTTGCATTTCATGCATGTCATGCACATTACATCGTTTTCGGGATAGGAGTTAGCCCGGGCACGGGAAACGAGGTGCGTTCCGTACCCCGAGTAACGGAATGTGTCTCAATTCCCAAGTCACCGACACTCCGGATTATCCGTGATGGAGTTAGGTTTTGTTATAGTGTTCATATGCATTCATTCTATATTGAGTTGTGCAAATCGGCTCCTCGGCCATCATGCATCGAGATGCGTGATTGGTGGCACGAGGATCGAGGCATGCATATATTTGTGAAATACATTGCTATGCCCCTTTCCTGCTCTCTGTTGCAGCATATCAAGAATCAGCGGTCTTCCGAGGCTTGGCGCGCTTTTCAAGAAACATTGCAAAACAGAGGCTAATCGGGGCATCGTCGTGGATTTCCACGCAAAGCAGCCCAAACATGCATCATTCCATCATCCGGAGCAGAATCAAGGCAGTCCCTGGCTTGCATGCCAGTTTTACAGCTTTCTTAGTTAATTTGTTAATTAATTAGGAATTTGTACATTTTGGACTGTATTATTTGGACTGTAATATTCTTTAATTCGGGACTGTATATTCTTTTGGACCCTCTGCGCGAGGGCATAATTGTAATAAGTGTGCGTGAGTGTGATGTATGTCTTCCAACCCCACGTCTTTCTTCTCTTTTATTTACCTGCTTATGATGGTTAGATTAGGGCATATTTCAATTAGCATACAGTATGATAGCATGTTTGCATTCATTCATCTGTTTTGCATGCACCGGGCTCGGCGCATCATACTAACTGCATTTGTATTTCAATTCCAAGTTGAATACATGTTAGCTGTAGCATTTCATATGTCATGTTTAGAATAGCCGAGCCTGCTATAGTTGCATTTTTGCATGCGTTGCATTAGGCAATTCTGTGTATCTAGGATCATGTATGGATTTCTGATGAGTTTCTGTTTTGGCTGGGAGTACTCGGTGAGTTTTTATGCTTTAGCATCCTTGCATGCGTGTGAGTGACTGCCATGAATAGCATGCTTGCCATGAGGCTATATGCTTATGTGATATAACTGCTTGAATGCCTGTGGGTGGAGGTTGTGTTACTTAAATTGGGACAATTCATCAAATGTTTGTTTTAAGCCCACTAGATAGTGGCAAAATCATGTTTTCTTAATCCCACCCGAGGGTGGCAAATCCACGTCTTAGCCTACCTGCGGGTAGCACCATCAAACCATTTTCAAACAAACAAACATGAAATGTTTTGTTCCAATTCAGGCGGCTCAGTCTATACTTGTATGATGTGCGCATCACATAGTAACCTAGGCTAATAACCGGAATAAGAACTCATAATGTTTTCAAAAACAGATATCATGGTTTAGAGGCCGGTCTTTGACCGGGCGAGCGGGGGTGCTCACGAAGTGACCTTCCCCAATCGTACCCAAGTTCCCGAGCCGAGGCAACTTTGGTGATGACGGACACGTGGCCTTTGGCACCGAGTCAGGGTTTCCTAAATTTCCCATTAAAAAAAACATTTAGGTGGCGACTCTGTATCTGGCAAAGCAGTCCATGTTTGGCACTTCTTTCAAAAAAATCTGTTTTCAAAAACGATTTGCCGGATTTGGACTCTTTGGTTCGAGATTAAGAACCGTGACATTTGAGTCCTTTGAACTGTAGTAGACCCAATATCGAACCAGAACCGGGGGGGGGGGGGGAGTCGCACCCTCCCCGGGATGCGTTCGGGGACGTCTACACCTTGTCAGAGTGCCCATGCCACCTTACTTGTTATACACACTTTGTCATACTCTTGTCTTCTCATTCTGGCACCTTTTTTAGGAGATCCAATCTGTTGATGCCACGAGTCCCAGCAGAGGGTTAAGTCAGATTGTAGCTGGAAGCCTATATCATTTTGTCATATCCTAGCCTTGTAGAGAGAGAAGCTCTAGGAAGAAGAGAAAGAAGTTCTTAGAGAGAGAGCCAGATTTCCAAGCTTGATCTTCACAGCTTGAACCGTTAGATTCGTGTTTTGAGGTTAGATTCTTGATCCACTCTTGTTGTTATTTATGTTGATCTAATCACATTACATGATCTAGCATGATTCATGAGCTATGCATTGATTTAAAGTTTGGTTTTAGAAAGAGAAAATGATGTTCTTGTGTTCTTCAAGAAAAGCCTTGTTTTGATCCGAAAGTTTATACCAAGTTCCATGTTTTTGTGTTTGTTTTCAAGGAATCTTCAAGTATGGGTACTCAGGTCCATGTTTTTGAACTCATCTCATGAAATCTCAGATTTTGAATAAAAAAAGTTATGATTTTAGAATTCATGTTCTTCAAGGGGGAAAACCCAGATTTCCAGGCTTCATTTCCCTAAGTGTGGTCACTGAGACCACTCCTGCCTAGATCTCACACCTAGGGCAAGCATCGTATCTCACCTTAGCCTACCTTGCATGATCACTTGCACCTTAGTCTATCGCGCATGCACACCTAGGCCAACCACCACACACCTAGACCAACCACCGCACACCTAGGCCGACCAGGGTACACCCTTGCCAGCACCTTATAACATCTCAGCAGGCAACCGCACACCTAGGCCTAGGAGACCACACCTCGGCCAAGAGGTGTGGGACCTCAGCCAAAAGGTGTGGGACCTCAGCCAAGACTCCCTGAGTTCACCGAGCTAGGCCATTTGGCCTAGATCATCTCTGTGTATCCATTCCGAGACCTGGTTGGTACCCAGCATGTTTTCTCTAGAAGAAAAACAGTGTTTTAACTCCCAGCACATGTTTTGCTTTGTCTTGACTTGGTTTTGGAAAGAAATGCCGGGATCTTTTACCTCCTGTAAAGCTTGTTTTGAAAGTGCATTTCATAACCATCTTTGAGCATTCCTTCTTGTCTTCTTGAAGTGCATCCAGTGGACTTTTATTATGTATTTGTAGGTCTCGGATTCTTGCCTTAATTCCTATATCCGAAGAACTATTGTGAGTGGTATTTTTAATAAAGCTATGTTATAAAGTTTTGATAAAGCTTTGCTTCGTTTTGGAAAAGTATTTGATTAAGCATGAATGATTATCCTTTAGTTTTTGTATCAAGTATTATGTTTGTTTTGATGACATTCTTGGAAAGTCCTTAGTGCTAGGGGACTATAATACAACTAATACCCTTGTTTGAGATATCTCCCTTGCCACCGACGGTCTTGTACGGGTGGGTTTGTCTAATCGATTCCAGGTCGATTATTCCCTTGTTTCGTCAGGAATGTCATCCCTTGTATTATGTTGATGCTAGTAAGCATCCCTTGAAGCTTTCAAAGACCTTGATAGATGAACTTGGTTCATCCCTTGATTTTGTACAAGCTATGATATGTATTGTTTTGATAAAGATCTCGGATATTATTCATTCAAACCTTTATTATTTATATCATTCACTGAGTATCCAAGCTCACCCTCTCCTTTATATATATGTAGGTGATGGGCGAGAAGGCCGTGTCGCCTAAGTTGTTATTTGCAAGATGTTTTGGATTCATGTTTTGTTAGCATCTTGAAGATTATGCTTCTTAGCTTGTAGTTCATGTCTTTTGCATATTTCGGCTTGAGAAGCCTTTTGATCGAGATGTAATATCTAGTTTTAATTCATTTGTATGCAAGATGTAAAACCCTGATTAGATGTATGACATTTCATTTAATTTATGCACCACTCTTATGGATTATGTAGATTTAAATTTGCTTCCGCACATGTAAGCCCCATATGTATACTCTGATTGTGTGAATCTTTGTAAGTTAGCCTTTGGTAATCTCAAATTACTGGCCATCATGACACCATTCTACTAGGGGCGGAATGGGGTCGTGACATGTTGCATAGCATGAGCGTTTTCATATACACTTATGTTGCATACGTGTCCTGTATCGTTCATGACTCATGCATAGAATATGCTTTAAGTTTTGCATAGAACGTGCATCTTGTTTCTTGCATATAACATGCTTTCAATTAACATCAGACATCGGTTGTCTATCTTGCACAGAACATACGTTATCATTGTATTGATATGTAATCTTTTTCACTTTGTGCATATATCGCACTTGCTCACTTTGTGCATCTATCGCACTTGCTCAATATTTGCATCTATCGCACTTGTTCACTTTGTGCATCTATCACACACTTTCACTATATTGTGTTTATTATGTAATCTCATTACCTTTTCTCTTTATCTCAAGATGCGTACAGCGCGACCCTGGGCGGGTTTTATCTCAGGATGCATGAAACGTGACCCCGAGTGGTTTTTCTCATCTTCTCACGATTTCAGCGTGATTAGAGTATCTCAGGACACGTGAAACGCAACCCTGGGCAGGCTTTATCTCAGGAAGCATGAAACACGACCCCGAGCAATTTTTTTACTCTTCTCACGATTTCAGCGTGATTAGAGTATCTCAGGATGTGTGAAGCGTGACCCTGGGCAGGTTTTATCTTAGGACACATGAAACGCGACCCCAAGTGGTTTTTCTCCTCTTCTCACGATTTCAACGTGATTAGAGTATCTCAAGACGCGTAAAACATGACCTTAGGCGGGCTTTATCTCGCCCGAGCGATTTTTCTCCTCTTCTCATGATTTCAGCGTGATTAGAGTATCTCAGGATGCATGAAACGCGATCTTGGGCGGGTTTTATCTTGGGACGCATAAAACGCGACCTAGAGTGATTTTTCTACTCTTCTCACGATTTCAGCGTGATTAGAGTATCTCAGGACGCATGAAACGCGATCCTGGGAAGGTTTTATCTCGGGACACATGAAATGCAACCCCGAACGGTTTTTCTCTTCTTCTTACATTTTTAGCATGATTAGAAGATCTCAGGACGCGTGAAACGCGGCCTCGAGTATTTTTTCTCCTCTTCTCACAATTTTAGCATGATTAGAATATCTTAGGACGCATGAAACGCGACTTTCAGCGGTTTTTTATCTCAGGATGTGTGAAACGCGACTCTAAGCGGTTTTTATCTCAAGATGCGTGAAACGCGACCTTAAGCGGTGTTTTTCTCTCCTCTTTCCATGGTGCATGGTTAGAGTGCATGTTTTGCTTATAAAACTTATTTTTCTTTAAGCTTGAAAATTCATTCATATGTCATTAATTTGTTATTGCTTATTACAATGGATTGCAACTATTTTTGCTTATTACATCTGGTATTGCTTGTTACATCTGTTATTGCTTATTGCATCATCCTACATGATCATGAGTTTTCAAAATAGCCGATTTCGCGAAGTGTGTGAGTCCAGCTTTCAAAGTTTTTTTCCATGCATATCATTTGCATCCTGTCCAAGAACTACGCTAGTTTGATTCCCTGCAAAGGGATACGTAGATAGCTTGTGGGCTCAACCAATTTTATTTATGTCTTGATTGTTTGCCCAAGTCTTACGGCCTTGTCAAAATGGGTTGTCTTCGGGCTTTGATGTTCACTCACGTCATGTCATGACTTCAAGTTCTGTCAAAGAGGGCCAACTGTAGACAACCCATTTTTGACCGCCCTTACGACTTGGGCGCCACCGATTGCACACCCAATGATGAATTTGTATATGCTTGTCAAATGCTCGAAGTCCTCAGCAGAATGCCTCAGCTTTGAGCCTCAAAACCTTGTGAACATCTTGCCTTGTTTTTGGACCAAAACAGTAGTTTTTCAAGCCTAAAAATCTTGGGAACTATAGACCCACTTGTGTGGACTGTCAGCCACTACTTCTGGCTGCCGGCCACTTTTTCAAGACAGGCAGTGCCCTTTTTCCAGCAGAGCAGAAGCTAAGGTGAAAAAAAGCAGTGCATTTTTCCAATTGTAACTATACAATAGACTCATTTCGGTAGGCAAACGGGGAGCATTATCAGGTGGAAATCCACATCCATACATGAGCTCTCCCTTGATCCTCAGGATCCGTGAAGTGATGTTGTAATAATATTGGTGTTATGCTGAGAATAAGCTAGTTAATTATGTGTTGTGTTTATTTAATTAGCTAGAATAGTTAGTTAAATTTGTTATTGTAATAATTAGTTAATTAGCTAGTATAGTTAATTTACTTTATTCAGTTTGTAATAGTTAGTTAATTAGTTAATTAGCTAGCCCATTTATTCAGACCCTCCTGCGCAAGGGCAAGCAATGTAATAATGTGTATGTCTTCCAACCACACGTTTTTCTCCCTTTTATTTACTTGCTTATGATGGGTAGTTTAGAACATCATGTTTCTTTTAACATACTCAATGATTTGCATCCACTTGTCTTGCATGAATCGAGGCTCGGTTCATCATTCTAACACTGTATTGTCGTTTAAATACTTCTTTGAAAATGTGCTTAAACCACATGCTATCAAATTGATTCACATGTCATAATTAGTAGTCGAGCCTATTAGTCACATATCGCATGTGTTGCATTAGTCATGATGCATTAGTTAGGGACATGCATGTTTTCTAACTCTTTTGTTTCTTTTAGCTCGCCTTGGAGTACTAGGTGAGCATTTTGTACTTTAGCATATCGCATGTGTGTGACTGTTGCCATGTTTAACATGCTTGCCATGAGGCTAATTGTTTAAGTGATAAATTACTTGAATGCTTATGGATAAAGGCTAATTGCTTGAATTGGAATAATTTGAGTAATGTTCATATGCGATCACTTTTTCGAGTGGTACATATTCGAAACAATTTTCAAAACAAAAATGAATCAGAGTGTTCTAATTTTTACAAATTAGTCTATACTTGTGTGCGCATCACATAGTAAGTTAGCCTAATAATCAGAATAAGAGCATATAATGTAAATAAGATTCACATCATGATTAGTAGAGACCAATCTTTGATCGGGCGAGCGGGGGTGCTCAATTCATGACCTTCCCCTCCCGTACCTAAGTTCTCGAGTTGAGACAATCTTGGTGATAACGGACATGTGGCCTTTGGCACGAGTCATGGGTTTCCTAAATTTCTCAAAATATTTAGGTGGCGACTCTATATCTGGCAAAGCAGTCCATTTTTGGCATTTTGATTCAAAATCGATTTTTCAAAAGATTTGCCGGATTTGGACTCTTTGGTGTTTATCTATTTCACATTGCACTTTGAGATTAGATTCAGAACCACGGGAGTTCGAACTGTAGGGCTAGTCGTATCCGAAAGGAGCACGAAAAGTCGAGCTATATAACCCAACACCAACACCAACACCAACACCTTACCCAACCTCACTAACTCTGAAATGGAGTTCCATACACAACCTCACATGTTCATTGAATCTTTCTAGATTCCTCAAAGTTAACCTACAGTACTCTGGTTCTCAACTCACCCATCATACATATGCCTATGTGGCATGCACATCCTCATTTCCCATTTGAGTCCGAAATAGACTTCTCAAGCTGAAGTACCACACCCCCTCAAGTCAAGGCATATACCAACATTTCACACCACGCACACAAGGACCGATAAGGTCAAAACAACTTTGACAGAGTGCACCAATCACTCTACACAATCTTATTGTTTCACTCAGAGTTCCACTATCCAAACTAAACAACAAACACCATAGTACTATTGAACATTACACCACTCTTAACAATACATTAGACACACTGTTGCTACACCAAGGCAAACTCCTACGATAGCCCTATGACCAATCCCCTTCGATACGTCATCGAACAACCCCCAACCATGCACTGGTATACACCATGCAAGCAAAACCCATTACTTACTGCACAATATCTCACCCTTAACCCCAAATAGGTTATCTCAACACTAGTGCCCTCACTCTGCCTATGTACTCACAATCCCGACCAAGTTCACAACAACGAGTTTCACATATTTATTCTCATGTACCACGCTAACTCAAAAAAGCCCATCACGTTGCAACACCACTGACACTACGTAATAACCTAAACTGAGTAACAAGGAAACACAACACCTTCATCCATTAGTGACCAATAAGTCAACTCTTTGATCCACATTCTATCCCACCATTCATTATACGAGTACAACCAAAACACTAAGTCCCCTGGTCAATCTACCAGTTGCTAATACTTATTGAACAATTACCCTGAACCAAAGCCCGACACATATACACAACACTTACAAGGCCTTCAAAGTCATACTATTCTAACTCCACAGAAGAACAAAAGAAGTTCTCAACCTCCTCCACCCGAGTCACAACTCTACATTCCTTACTATTCTCTTAACCAACCTAGATTACTACTCGAGCCAAAACAGGGCCCACCTCCAAAAACAATCACCTCCTCACCGTCATTCTGAACCTTGACCGCAAACAAAACACTACTCCTATCACTACATGACATAACCATCTTGTTTCCTAAGAAACTTCCTCTATAATAAATTAAAACTTATACTTCTAACATAAACCGACATCAACCAAACCAAACATACTGACTGGTATAACTTCACTCTCGCAATATTCTAACTAATCATAACGACCCTCAAAATACCCGTCACATTAAGGAAAATTCAAAATTACAACATTTCCAACTCATCAAAATAAATAACCCACCATGTATACATACAGAAACAAAAGTCATAATATTTCAATGGTCCATACCGTACTGGTTACAAAACAAAACGATCATATAATAATTACAACTGTTTACCCTCCAGTTCCCAAAACAAGATACTCAAAACTAACTGCCCAAAACAACTATCCCTCTGCCAACACCGCCATCACATTCTTATCCTGATTTTCGAGACGGGTTATACTCGACCCCTGGAACAATCCCTGAACTACGATGCCAAGGACAAGAGCTTTAGATGTGACCCAACTAGCCACACTTGAAACAAACACGCATCTCCCCACTCGGGTAGAAGTTTGACCCTTCAATGACCCTCAAAGTTTGGCCTACTCAATTTTGGTATCGGTATCGCCACTGCTCGGATGGACAAGGCTAAACCCGACTAGATTGTAGATTATCCAAAGAAATCCCTTGTTGTGTACAAAAACGCTTGGTATAACCTAGTTGATTACATTCATAGAAAATAGGTAGTCCTTGAATACGTGACTGGTTCGAAGTCTGGACTGGTACCGCAAGGTTTGACTCAATTTGGCTGAGGCCTTGGACGGACGACTGGTGTTTGGCTCTTACCGCAAGGTTTGATTCAGTCTAGCTAAGGCCTTGGACGGTCGCCTGGTGTTTGGCTCTTATAACAAGGTTTGACTCAATCTGGTTGAAGCCCTGGACAGTCGGCTGGTATTTGGCTCTTACCGCAAGGGTTGACTTAGTCTAGCTGAGGCCTTAGACGGTCAACTGGTGTTTGTTTTTGTTGTGGCTTGTGGATGCAAAATAACGATCAGATTATAGTAGCCTCTTTTTATTAATGATGGGATTTGCTCAAGTTTAGCTTATATAATGTTTTGACAATAATTGGGTTGAAATTAACACTTAACATAAGTAGCAAACTAAAGAACTAAAAGTGGGGATAACACATGAAACAAAGATGAAATGGAACTGGACAAAATAAAATTGGACCTCCATTGAAAATATCTCTTAAGGTGCTTGACATGAAAAAGGTTTATGCCCTAGGTTCAGAGATGATGCTTGGGCTCGGGCATTTTTCTCTTTTCATTGGTTGGTAGGGCTCATGTCTCTACCTCCGTGCAGATGACCATTGAGTCTTTTGCATTCATGCACTTTTGGACTTTTGTCAAGAGTGCCACCATTGTGTCTGAGGGCTTTTGTGGGGTTTAGTTGTGGTAAATCAACTCGATCGGCCTTGACAGATCAACTTCTTCACCTGATCCTTGAGGTTGATGTAGTCATCTGTGTTGTAGCCGTATTCGCGGTGAAAGCAACAATATTTGGATTAATCTCGCTTGTCAAAAGGGCCTCTTAAGGGTTTGGGCCATTTCAAGTTATAATTATGCTGGATCTGGTGTAAGACTTACTCCATGAAGGAATTTAGGGGTGTGTATTGCTCGAACCGACTGATCAGGCAACATGGAGCCGATCGGTCAAAACGTGGACATCGGTCAGGGTATCGGGTAGATTAGTTAGGATATTAGTTATGTTTCGGTTCAGGCTCTTTTCTTTTATCTTTGGCCGATGAGAGCTTGGGTATAGAGTCTTGACGAATTGTCATAGAGTCTTTAGCATTCATGTATTTTTGGGCTTTGGCTAAGAGGGTTGCCATGGTGGTCGGAGGGTTTTAGAGAGGGAAAAAGGAAATCAGACGGGCGCAAACTAGCCATAAAGGTTGTTAGGATGACCTTGTCATCATTCTCCTTAACTTGCAAGGCTTCTACGTTGAAGCGAGTGACGAAGCGGCGTAAAGCTTCTCTCTCCATTTGCCAAATGTTCAGCAGCTTGTAGACACCCCATTTTTGACTGCCTTTAAGACTTGGGTGTCTCATGTTGATCACTCGATGATGAAAGTTATGCTGTACAAACGTTCGATTTCTTCAGCAATAAGAGCTTCTAAATCCCTAACCTTACACCCCATTTTGACCAAAACTATTTTAGACCTCAAAACCCTCTTTTTCAAAATATTTTTTAAAATGTTCCTATGATATTCCAAGGCTCGCATTTTGTTTAAAATATTGCACTTTTCGGTAAACCGAGTAAAGACAAAGTGGAAATAAATGAAAGGGAGGTGAACTCTTTGAAAAATCTTTAAAAACATCTTATTTATAGGCTTGGATTTGGAGGAAATAGGAGGGGAGGGAAGAAAACTAGTTGGGAAAAAGGTTGGGCATTAATCCGTTAAGATAGAAATGAGCAGCCTTCACTAAAATAGGCATATCTCTTTTCACACTTATAATTTAGATGTAAGGCCACCACCATTGGAAATTATACTTCCAAGGCTTCAATTTAGACTCAAGAATGACATTAAACTGAGTCTGGATGAAGGAGATATGCCCATTTGAAGTCGGGCTTGAAAACAAATTTTTGCGTACGGTCGGCCACTTTTTGTGTACTACTGTACAAAAACTTTGCCGGCCGGCTAGGTGTCCCAAGAGGCAGTTTTTTACAGCTAAGTGTCCCCACTAGTGGCCACTCAACCAGAAGAAGTGTACTACCGTCCCCTTTAGTGGTTGGCTAGCCACTTGTGTCAAAAAACCAAATCTTTTTGCCAGCTGTTTAAGCTGTCTCCACAGGTGCATGCACTGCACCAGCTGTCTCTATACAGATATTTCTGACTAAGTAACATGTTTTTTCTATATATAGATGACCTTCCCTTTTAGTTTTAGGTTAGAAAAAATTCCAAAAACTCCAATACTTGCATAGAATTCTCTCTCTATCTTGTAACCTACACACTCTCTCTACACCTTCTAAACCAAAAATTTAGCTCTTCTTGCTAAGGTTCTTAAGCTCAACTTAGCCCTTGAGAGTGAGAACTTGTGGGTTTATTAACAAAAGAGTTACCTTGCTTCAAGAGGCATAACTTTGACTATCTTTACACTACTTCTTTTCTATCTTTACTTGCTATTTTTGGACTATTTTTCAACTTTTTTTATGGGCTGAAGCTTATGATTTAAGGCTATTAAAGGTAGAGGGGTTAATCACTTCTCTTTGTACCTTGCCTCCTAAGCCTTTCCCCTTATGTTTCCCATCTCTTCCTCAACTTGTTTCCAACTTTTTACCACTGATTTTTAGAGATTTTTTGAGGCTAAAAATGTAGTTTTGAAGTCGCAAAAATAGAGGGATTAGCCATCCCTCCTTATGCTTGTTTACTAGCTTAACTTCTCTATTGTTTTAGCTAACTTTTTTAAAGCTTTTCTATGTTATTTCTAGCACTGTTTTAGCTTATTTTAGGACTATTTTTATGTGTTTTGTTCATTTATGCTTTGTATAGTTGGCTTGTAGTGTAAAGGTCCTCATAGTTTTGGTGTTTTAGGCGTTAGACACCAACCTATTTGAGTTAATAGCATTTATTTCTTACTTTCCATACTTGTGTTCACATGTAATTACCTCTACAACCTCCCTTCTTTCTTGTCTTTTTTATTGCTTTGAGAGTCGTTTCAACCGAGTGTTGTTTAGGCTTGAGAAAGAGGTCACTCCATGCTTAATGGTTTAATCTTTTCAGAGGTTCATTACCAATGGCATGACCTCTCTTTCATGCCCAAACAATTTCTTGTTTGACACCTCTCTCCATTAGTGGACTTCATCTTCATTTTTGACAAAATGGACTAATGAATGGAAAGGTAATTAAAAGAGGTAATAAATTGGGGCTTAAAAGAGGTAACAAGATAATAACATGGTTTGGGGTTCAATCGGACGTTAATTGAACCCATGGAATCTTGAGTCATTTCATACTTGTTAGTGATGAAAATGGTTCAAGTTTTGAAGGTCAACCACTTTTCTTGATCAATTCCATGGCAGGAAGAGGTTTTGTTGGTCTTTAGTTTCATTTATTGAGATTGTATCCCTTGGTTCTTGGGCCATCATGCAATGAATTTACATCGATTGATGGCTTGTGAATCAAGCCTACCCCTCATTTGATCTGTCTGATGATAAGGAGAGGCAAGGTGGACAAACATCCCCTGTGAATGCTCTGTTTGTGTTCTGTTTGTTTTTTGTTACAGCAAGAAAACCCCAAAATTAGTAGCTGGCCGTCCACCCACCACTTTTGGCCGGTCGGCCACCTTTTTCAACCAAGCAGTACCATTTTCCTCACAGAACAGAGCAGAGATTGAGGTGAAAACAGTGCAATTTTCTAACCACAAAACAAAATCCTTTTGGCTGCAAAACAAAGGTATTCTCAGAGGAGAAAATCATGTGCATGCATAAGTCATTCCCTCATTTCTCGGGGCCCGTTAACTTGTGGACTTGTAATATTTAACTACTTAGTTAGAATAGCTAGTTAACTTGGTGTTGTAATTAATTAGATTAATTAATTAATCTTGTGTTGTAATTATTTAATTAGCTAGAATGGTTAGTTAAATTCGGTGTTGTAATAATTAGTTAGCTAGCTTAGCTAAATTCAGTTATTTGGACCCTCTTATGTGAGGGCCAATTTGTAATAATGTGTATGTCTTCCAACCTCCATTTTTTTCTCCTTTTTATTTAAATTGCTTATGATAGTTAGCTTAGAACATCATGTTTCTTTTAGCATTTTCCATGTATAAAGCATCCATTAGTCTTGCATGCATGAAGGTCGGCTCATCAGTCTAAACAAGCATTGTCGTTTAAATACTTCTTTGAAAAACGTGTTTAAAACTGCATGCTATCAAATTGATTCACATGTTATGCGAGTAGCGAGACTTCTAATTGCATATTGCATGTGTTGCATTAGGCATATTTCATTAGTTAGGATCATGTATTTTTTTAACTATTTTCTCTCTTTTGGCTCGCCTCAAGAATTTGGGTAAGCTTTATTGCTTTAGCATATTGCATAAGTGTGATTGTTGCTATGTCAAACATAATACCATGAGGCTAAGTGCTTAGTTGATATACCTATCTGAAGGTTAATTGCTTAAGTTGGGATGATTTGCTTAAATGTACATATGAGATCACTTTTTCAAGTGGTACATATTCAAGCACCTTTCAAAAACAAACATGAAATTGAAGCGTTCCAAATTTTGCAAATTAATCTATACTTGTGTGCAACACATAGTAATGTTAGCCTAATAACCGGAACAAGAGCATATAATGTAAATAAGAATCACATCATGATTAGTAGAGGTCGATCTTTGATCGGGTGAGTGGGGTGCTCAATTCATGACCTTCCCCTCTCGTACCTAAGTTCCTGAGTCGAGACACTTTGGTGATGATGGACACGTGGCCTTTGGCGCGAGTAACGGGTTTCCTAGATTTTTCAAAAATATTTAGGTAGGGACTCTAAAATCTGGCAAAACAATCCATTTTTGGCATTTTGATTCAAAATCAATTTTCTAAAAGAATTGTTGGGTTTGGACTCATTTGTGTTTATCTATTTCATATTGCGCTTGTGAAATCAGATTCAGAACCACGGGAATCCGAACTGTGGGGCTAGTCGTATCCGAAAGGAGCACAAAAAGCAAGCTACATAGCTGGGTCGCCGGGTGTTGCTGACGTTGAGCGCCAATGAAATGGCTTAAGAACGACTCACTTAGTTGGTCAAAAGAAGTTACAAAGTCTAGCTTAAGCTAACTGAACCAGAGTCGTGTCGATCCCTTTAACGTAACTAAGAAGGCACGACACATGATCTCGTCAGGGAAAGCGTGACAGATCATGAGCATTTTGTAGGCCTCTAGATGATCAATAAGGTCAGCGGTACCGTCAAAGGTGTCAATCGATGGCATCTTGAACTTGGGAGGTAGAGGTTTATCCCTGATGAAGGCAGGAGTTGGTGGTGGATGAGGGTTTGTTTTGCATATTCTGCATAACCCCGTGAAACTGAAATTTCATGGCCTACAATTCTTCATCCCAAATAGGAATATTATCTCCTCTAGCATAAAGGGGTTGGACACTGCTAGCTTCTCCTTCATGGGTGGCAGTGTTTTGTTGTTGTCGATGGTGGTTTTGGAAGGGTTGAGGGTCATTTCGGTTGAGTTACGAACCTTAAGGAGGGATAGGTAAGCCATTCAAATTTGGCAGGGGTTCTCGTGGAGCGAGTGGTGGAAGGAGTGGTCCTTGTTGCTGAGGATGGTTGTCTTGGATTTGGTCTTGGTTTTAAGGAATGTGTTGTGGTGGTGGAGGTGGAGGTGGAGGAGCTGGTAGCTCACGTTGAAGTAAGGCATGGATTAAGGCTTGGTTTTGTTCAGTCAAGCGGTTAATGCTATTGATAAGTTCGGTGAAGTATTGAAGTGGGTTGGAGGGCTCGACTTGAGGATTTCCAGTGGTGTGCTGTGAAGCCATGGATCGTGTCGTAACCATTCACTCCAACACCGAAGATGGGTGATTAGGAAACTGTTTCCGACAACAATGAACACAACTGTTAACCAAAAGGTTCCCACGGACGGCACCAACTGATGATGCGGTTTGGTTGGACGAGAAATGGGTCAGACAGGATCCAGATGCTCCACGAGTTGGCCAACTTCGTCTTCCTAGTAGTACCTGCACCAAGTCCGATCAGAAGGACCCAGGGGGTGGGGTTCCTTCCTGAGGACCATCCAATGATTAACTTAGATTGGAAAGAAGAGAAAAAAAGTCCAAAAGTAGTCAGAGAGAGTATGTATGTATTGATATATTTCATACATTTGTTAGCATCTTGGCTTACCGTTCCCTACTCATGATTGCTCCCATGTCTCTGTCTTTCACGTTGTCCTATCAATCGTAAGTCTATGGCTATCTATAGTCAACCATGGCAATGTCATCATGTCACAGAAATCATAGAAGAAAAGGGAGCAACTTGTCTCTTCTTTTTGTCTAGCCCCTACGCCTAAGTTGGGTTAGAAATTATTTGGACGGCCCATTGGACCACCTACTTGGGCTATGCCCATCACATTTCAATGCACTATTTTATTTACATTTCCTCCCCTTGTACAAAAATAAAAATAGATAAACTCTGTTATATGGGTATAGGCTCCAGAACAGTGTAAATTCATCTTATGTGAAAATTTTATGTATGAATATGTGATTGGATTGTGTTCTTAAGACTGTTTCTCTCATCTCATTTATTGTTTTATTACTTATTTTTTTACTTATTTTCATAATATCATGTGACAATACCTTTATAATACTTCAAATCAATCATGTAGTATAAAATTTTATAAATAAAACAATAATAACTCATTATTATTAATAGCTTAGAAAAAAATAATAATAATTTACTTGGTATGTATCATAAAGATTTCATTTGTTGATAATACTGACAAATAGTGGTAGCTGGCAGTGCCAAAGAACAATTAATCCTTAAATGCTTTGAGTCTATTTGGTAATCATTTCATTTTTAGTTTTCAGTTTATATTTATAAAAATTTTAAAAATTATCATAAAAACTTATTGGATAATTTTTTTAGTTTATAAATAGCTGTCTTTTTTTTTCTAAATTTGAGAAAAAAACGTAAACTCAAAAAAATAAGTTTTCGTTAGTTTTTAAACAGAAATTTAAAATTTTGACTAACAAATTTTGTTTTCAATTAATTTTTGTTTTCAATTATTTTTTTTGAAATAATTTTTTATCAGATATTTTTTTCACATAAATTTTTTTTTCAAATAATTTTTTTCCAATTAATTTTTTTAATTAATTTTTTTTTCAATCATAATATATATGATCTCATTGTCATAAATAATAAAAAATAAATATAAATATTTTAGATCTGAACAAACATATTTTTTAGTTTACATTTTTTTAATTTTCAAACATTTTGTTCAAACGAAATGCATTTGTAGTTTATGTTTTTTTAAAAATAAGCAAAAATCAATTTATAAAAATTTTATAAATATAAACCAAAAACGTAAACGTTACCAAATACTATCATGTTTGAAAATCCACAATTCGCAGTAGTACAGGAGTAAAATATTTGGGAAAATTATTTATAAGTCCTATTAGGGAGACTTATGTTACATATGGTCCTACTAAAAAACTTATGTTCTCATAAGTCCTGTGGGAAGTTTGTTGACACATTTACCCTCAATATTAGTTGTTAATATCATAAATAATAGTAAAACCATATATAAAAAATTGAATGTTACCATAGATCATATCTATATAAACGTAACGTAACGTGACACCTATACGTAACGTGCCACCTATATAAACGTAACGTGACACCTATGATCTATGGTAACATGCAATTTCCTATATAGGAAATTGTATGTTACCATAGATTATATCTACATAAACATAACGTAACATGACACCTACATAAACGTAACGTGACACCTATGATCTATGGTAACATTCAATTTCATATCATATTTATATGAAACGTAACGTGGCACCAACATAAACCAGTAACATTTTCACATTCAATTTAAAAAAATAAAAACACATTAAGTTTGCGAAACGTAACGTGACACGTTACGTTACGTTTATGTAGGTGTCACGTTACGTTACGTTTATGTAGGTGTCACGTTACGTTACGTTTATGTAGGTGTCATGTCACGTTACGTTTATGTAGGATCTTGTGCAATACATTCCTATCTAAATAGGACTTGAGACTCTATAAGAAATTACAAAGGACTTAACCTACCATAAGTGTCTGAAAAATGACTTATAAATAAGTCTCCCAAAATATTTATCCTTTTTACAATGCCTTTAAATTATTATATAAAATATTTTTGTAGTTAACCACCGTATAGAAAAATGATTTTCTTGCGCCATACATAAAAGTGAAATACCACCCCCAGCACACTTTAGTCACCGGAAATCACCGGTTTTCAGGGGTGACCTTTTTTTTTCTTTTTAGAATGCCTTTAAATTATTATATGACATATTTTTGAAGATCAGCCGTGCTGGGGACCCCAGTGGGGTTGACCCCCAGCACCCCCACCTCCATGTGAGAGGTTGTGGACCAAGGAAAAAAATAAATATATATATATATATATATATTTCAACCAATCACACCCCACTAGGGCCCTGGGGGTCACCCCAGTGGGGGTTTGAGACTTTTCTCTTTGAAGATTTGGAACTCGGTCGGTTTTCTTGTACCATACATAAAAATAAAATACCACTCTCAACTCACCTTAGTCATCGGAAATCACCGGTTTTGCAGAGGGTGACTTTTTTTTCTTTTTCTTTTTTTTTTTTCTTTTTTTTTTAGAACAGGTGATCACCTTTTATGCAATGTGTTTTACTTCAAATTGTTTTAAAATACTTGTTCCAAAAAAAAAAATTGTTTTAAACTACAGAAAAAAAAAAAAAAAAGAAAAAAAAAAGTTACACTAATCTCTTTTAGGATTTAAAAAATAGATTGAGTTTCATAAAATTGAAATAATTATATTAGACTTCTTTCAAAATTTAATCTACATAATATTTAGTTCATTTATTTATAGTTTGGTAGTTGTATGAATAAAAAAATGATGCTATTTCTTTAATATTGAAATATTATTTTATTCTTTTTTATCTTGTGTTTACATATAATCTACATTAATTACAATGTTTTAACTTTACTAAATGTAAGATCGATGTAATTATATTAAACTGTGGGGGCCGAGTATTGGGAGTCGTAGATATTCCGAATAGTCGAACTTAGGAGAGCCGAAATTCGTGGCACTCGGCATCGGCTCGCAAGCTCGAATCCAACTCTACTCAGCCAAATAGCCGATTAAGCAAGGGGCCGAGTAGAGAGCAGTCTACTACAGAATGTGCCGAAGAGGGAGTTGGAAATGGACCTAATCCTGAGGCCCATGCAAGAAAAGATATAAGTAGAAGAACATCAGCCAGAAAGAAGTAGGTGAGAATTATTATGCTTAACTTAGAATACAAGTAATCTTGAGTGTGGAGACTGACTTGTCCGTCAGAGTGCTAATTCTGGCACCCCCGACCGGAGTGTTTGTTCCTTCTCAGGTAACTACCAACGGGTCACGAGCGTCCCCCAGGATCAGAAGAGTATTTCCAAACCACATCCCCACAATTGGCGCCGTCTGTGGGAATACTCAAACACATCCATGGCTGGCGTAACGGAAGACCCTCCGATAGTCACTTATGAAACCACGCAGAGAGACGACCTCATTCGATCAAACACGCTTGGACCGGCGGCCATCCCCGTAAGACGCGCTCTGAACTTCGCCTCACCCTCGACTCCAGAGCATGAAGCAATGGAAGCGATCCTGAAACAAGCAAAGCAAAACGAACAAAGGTTGGAGAACATGATCGCAGAGAACAAACGTCTCCGTCAGGATTTGGCCTTGGAGGTGGCGAAGTCCGAACAAGCTGCACACCAAGGCCCGGAACGACCTGTGAGGGCAGATGGTCGACGATCTCGAGCCCGACAACAAGATACTGATAGCAACTCTGACTCATTATCCCCGGAGCCTAAGAAGAAGGGACAATCTAAAACTCCCAGTTCTTCTGAAGAGAGTCCCCATATAAGGCATAAGCGAAGAAAAAATAGTTTGGATGAAGATCAACACGATCCTTTTGTACGACGGATTGCAAAGGCAGTACTACCCAAGAAATTCGAAGCACCGTCATTCACCTTGTACGATGATAAATTGGTACAAGATGGCCGGCTACAACAGTATGTTCGAAAAGAGAACCCAACCAAAGCAATAGCCTTGAGACAGGATCCACATCCGCTCGGCGTGATCCATATGATATACGGCCTGCCAATGTCATCGCCGATACATGCGATTCAGTCGAAGTCTAACCCTCAAGACCAACTCACTCCGGCTAAACGGCCCCATGAAGCCGAGGTTATTACTTTTGATGATTCGGATCTGGCCGGAGTAACACTGCCCCACATTGATCCCTTGGTAATTGAATTACGCGTAAACCAATTCGCAGTTGAGCGTGTACTCATTGATCTAGGGAGCACATTGGAGATTATGTACTATAAGACATTTACCAAACTCAGCTTCTCCGAAGCAAATCTCTCTCCGGCCCCTTATCCACTATTCAGCTTCAATGCCAATCCAGAGTACCCGTTGGGGAAAATCAGACTACCCGTTCGAGCAGGTTTCCAAACAATAGACGTGGAATTCTTGGTCGTCAAGCTGCCGTCTCCATATAATCTCATCATGGGGCGATCCTGGTTGCATACCATGCAAGCCGTGCCAAGCACCTATCATCAGCTGCTTCGCTTCCCGACAGAACGCGGAATTGAGCAAATCTATGGCTCCCAGAAATCGACACAAGCATGTTACCTCCCTGCTGAAAAAATGCCAAAGGAACTACAGGTGAATTCCATTGAGGTGCCGGATCGAGAGAGCCTCGACAATGTTGGGCGGCTCCCAAATGAAAAGGCCACGAAAGGCTTAGACCGAGTTGAAATCGATGGAAGCCCAGACAAGTTCTTCATGGTCGGCGCCTCCTTGAATCAAGCTGACAGACAGCAGCTAATCTCTTTCCTGCTCGGCAACCTCGACGTCTTTGGGTGGACTCCGTATAAGATGCCGGGTATAAGTCCGTCAGTTTCACATCACCATTTGAATGTTGACCCTAAGTGCAAGCCGATCATTCAGAAAAGCTGACGATCAGCCGCAGAGCACACTACCGCCATCGTCGAAGAGGTTGACCGGTTGCTTGATGCTGGAGCAATCAGAAAAGTGACTTACCCCACATGGCTCTCTAATACTGTGGTTGGGAAGAAGAAAAATGGGACTTAGCGAGTCTGCATCGATTTTACGGATCTCAACAAAGCCTGCCCCAAAGACTGTTTTCCTCTTCCCTGGATAGACCAACTCGTAGATGCTACGGCGCGTCATCAGCGTATGAGCTTCCTTGATGCCTACAGAGGTTATCATCAAATCGCTATGCATCCGGAGGACCAAGAGAAAACTGCATTCCTCACCCCAAGAGGAACATATTGCTATAAGGTAATGCCTTATGGGCTGAAGAATGTAGGGGCAACCTACCAGAGACTGGTCACCACCATGTTCAAGGAGAAACTCGGCAAAACTATGGAAGTGTACATCGACGATATGGTGGTCAAGTCCAAAGAAGAAAAGAATCATATCGCCGATCTGGAAGAGACATTCGGCATCCTACGCAAATATGGAATGAAGCTGAACACTTCCAAATGTGCATTTGGTATCGACTCTAGCAAATTCTTGGGTTACATTGTCGACCACAAAGGAATCGAAGCCAACCCAAGGTAAATCACAGCAATCCTGGAGCTCGGCTCCCCTCGTTTAGTAAAAGAGGTTCAAAAGTTGATGGGGATGGCCGCCGCACTCAACAGGTTTATCAGCCGGTCCATAGATCGCTGCCGACAATTCTTTCATACACTACGGCAGGGCAAGGCCTTTCAATGGTCCGCCAAGTGTGAAGCCGCTTTCAACGGCCTGAAGACCTGCCTTCGCTCAGTACCACTCCTGACAACACCCTCTGCTGGCGATCCACTCATTTTGTATCTGGCAGTTTCTGACCGAGCCGTCAGCGCCGTATTGATAAAGGAAGAGCTGAGGGAGCAGCAGCCAGTGTATTATGTGAGCAAGGCAATGGTTGACGCCGAAACACGCTACCTTCCACTGGAAAAACTCATCCTAGCCCTAGTCATGGTGGCAAGGAAGCTGATGCATTACTTCCAGGGGCATAGCATTGGGGTGCTAACAGACTATCCCCTCCGATCAGTACTACGTAGTGCGGAAGCATCTGGACGTGTTTCCAAGTGAGCTCTGGAACTTGGCCAGTACGATATTCAATTTCTACCCAGAACCTCAATCAAGGGACAGGTGCTTGCCGACTTTGTCGCCGAATTTATTGGGGCCCTTGCCGACTTCAAGTCTGATGAAATTCGACCGAAGCCGAACTGGAGGATTTATGTTGGGGACATCTGGCAGTTGTATTGTGATGGATCGTCCAATCAGCAGGATAGTGGAGCCAGAGTTGTAATCATGGCTCCCGATGGCGCAATAATTGAGCAGGCCGTCAAGCTCGGCTTCGAAGCATCAAATAACGAAGCCGAATACGAAGCCCTTCTAGCCGATTTACGGAATGCGCATATTCTGGGTGCTCAGCGTTTTCTTGTGTTTTGCGACTCAAAACTGGTGATCAATCAGCTAAAGGGAGAGTACGTGGCAAGAAACGACCGTATGGCGGCCTACATGAAAACGGCCAATTCCTTGTTGGCAAAATTTGACCATCATGAGTTGAACCAGATAACATATGATCAGAACACCCATGCAGATGCCTTGGCTTGCCTAGCCTCCGCAATCAACTCAGAGATTAAACGGACCATCGAAGTAGGATTCATCCCAGAGCCAAGCATTGGCCCATCGGAGGAAGTCCAGATCAACGTTATAGAATCTGCACCAAGTTGGATGGATCCCATTATTGTATTCCTATCTTCTGAACAACTCCCAGAGGACAAGAAAGAAGCCCACAAGCTGCGAAACAAAGCCATGCGATACTACTTGGATCCGCAAGGAAGGCTTTATAAAAAATCCCTCTCTGGCCCATATTTGGAATGTGTGCACCCGGACAAAGTCGAGGAGCTTCTGACTGAGATACACGAGGGTAGTTGTGGTGCCCATTCTGGTGGACGCTCTTTGGGCCATCGAGCTATAACGCAGGGGTCTTATTGGCTGACAATGAGAGCAGACGCCGAGTGTTATGCAAAAAAGTGTGAACAGTGCCAGAAGTTCTCCCCGTTAAACCATCTGCCTACTGAAGAGTTGAACTCTATCACCAGTCCCTGGCCGTTTGCCCAGTGGGGGCTTGATATCGTAGGACCATTGTCGAGGGCCCCAGGAAACAAGCGATACCTGATCGTTGCAATAGATTACTTCATGAAATGGGTCGAAGCGGAGGCATTAACACACATTCAAGATGCTGATGTTAAGCACTTTGTGTGGAGGAACATCATAACACGATTCGGCATTCCAAGAGCTCTTATCTCAGACAATGGCACCCAGTTTGATTGTGGCGTCTACCGAGAGCTGTGTAACAAGTATGGTATCCGGCCTTACTTTTCTACGCCAGCTTACCCCCAAAGCAATGGTCAAGCCGAAGCCTCTAACAAATCCATCTTGGTCGGCATCAAGAAGAGGTTGGAGAAAGCCAAAGGCAAATGGGTCAAAGAATTGCCGAGTGTATTGTGGGCTCATCGAACTACACCGAGAAGATCAACTGGGGAAACACCGTTTGCCCTATGCTTTGGAACCCAGGCAATCTTACCCCTGGAGATCGGTCACTCGACCCTCAAGTCGTAAGTTTTTGATACGAGCCGAAACGACATGATGCTGGCTTTGGATTTGATTCTAATCGAAGAATGAAGAGACCGAGCCCTTGCGTCCATGGCACGATACTAGCAGCAGCCGGCAAAGTCGTATAATCAACGCGTTCAGCTGCGCCACTACACACCAAGAGAGTTGGTCCTAAAGAAGGTGCTTCCAGCTGACAGGAAACCGACCGATGAAAAACTGGGTCCAAACTGGGACGGCCCCTATCAGATTGATTCTATTGCGGGAGCAGGGGCGTATTAGCTGAAAGATATGTCAGGAAAGAGTCTCCCACGGCCTTAGAATTCCACGCATTTATGCAAATTTTATCATTGACTTGACTTGTGGGACATGATGCTTGTTCTGAACTGTTCGCCATGTACATCTCTTTTTCTAATACAAAGACTCCCATTCACTTACTACAGAATCTAGTTCAAAGGTGTTCCGATAAAGCCTCCGGATTCTGAGCCCCATCGGCGAATGACGTCTTTGGGCCCATAAAGCCTCCGGATTCAGAGCGCCCTTCATGGATATCACGATTGGCCAAATAAAGCCTCCGGATTTGGAGCCCCATTGGCGCATGACGTCTTTGGGCCGACAAAGCCTCCGGATTCGGAGCGCCCTTCGTGGATATCACGATTGGCCAAATAGCCTCCGGATTCGGAGCCCCATTGGCGAATGACGTCTTTGGGCCGATAAAGCCTCCGGATTCGGAGCGTCCTTCATGGATATCATGATTGGCCAAATAAAGCCTTCGGATTCAGAGCCTCATCGGCGCATGACGTCTTTTGGCCGATAAAGCCTCTGGATTCGGAGCGCCCTTCGTGGATATCACGATTGGCCAAATAAGGTGTTTGGATTCGGAGCCCCATCAACACAACGCCTTTGAGCCAATTAAGCCTCGGGATTTATTGCCAAGGCCGTGTAATATGTATGCTGAATAAATATTTAACGAAAAGCGCTCCGTTATGACGAGCCGGCAAAAACCGTTTATTCGAACAATGTCTATCTAATAAAGCACATTTATGCAAAAACAACTTTATTCAAACATTTATGAATAAAGCACAAAACATGCAAACGTAAATGTGCCAAAGAAAAATTATAAAGCAATGGGAATATTGAAGACAGAGCATTTCATTCATTCAACCTATAATTACATAATTTTAGACGCAATCCGCGTTCGAACATTACAACGAATATTTTTATACGGCGTCTCCCTCATCGTCGCTCTTTTCGACTTCAAAGGCGGAAAAGGGCAAATGATCACGTTGGTACAGAGGCAACGCCAAATCGACACCCCCTACTCGGAGAGCCTCCGCAGCCTGAAGCGCCGCGATCCAAGCGTGCTTAAAGCCCGATTCTCCCATCGGCAGACCTCCTTTGCAAGTTTCTTTTTCATTTTGTCGATCCCAACCTTCCGGCCCACATGGAAGCCTTGCTCATAACCCTTGGCCCTCGCATTTTCTACGGCAAACATGCTCTCCGTATCTCGGTCGGCGATCGCATGACTCAATAGCCGTTGGGTCACCCTCTCATCCATGATCGGGTTAGAGATTGACCCGCCGCATGCGGCTCGGCGGCTTTAGCCTTCCTATGCTCCCTAAGCTCACGCTCGGCCTTCTCCGCACGAGCCTCCGAACTGCAGTTCTGGTCGTCCATTTTCTCTATCTCTCGCCGCGCGACGCGCAGGCGCATGCCGACTTCGTAGGCGGTGTACAGCCCCTTCACCGCTCCATGGATGCCCTCACGAAATACGTCAAAATCCTGTCAACCAACCATTGACTGTTGGACCTCCGGTGGAAAAATCTGTCGAGCAAACTCGACCGCCACACCTGGGTCCTTGATGATGGAGTCCGCCTCCGTCATCGGTTTATTCCCCACAAAAACTGCAAAACTCCACGGTCACGGCGCTACGTCGGCCTCGTTTCTAGGTCGCGATGGCAGAGAACTTACCCGTTGTTGTTTCTCCTTTCGGGGTGATCTGCTTCGACGACTTGGAGGCTGACGTGTTCCCCGTTCTTTGGACGTCCTACTTCCCGCACGAGTGGATTCTCTGCCACGATTCATTGCAGTATCAAGCTCAGCCAAAGTTCGAGCTTCGCCTCTGCTGTTGAAGAAAACTCTATTTGACATTCGCGACAAGTTGTTTTGACTTGAGACTGAACACAGTAAATGAAGTTACTGGCGCGAAGAGCCCATCCCATTTCTTTCTAATGCTTGCAGCAACCCTAAGGCAAATTTCATTAACGCTTTTGGCAATTTCACCAAACGACAAATGCCGGTCGATGTTTGCTACGGCGACTAATTTTAAACGACCTTAACTAAATGGCAATTATAGATGAATGCCTTGGAGTTCATGCACTGGCTGGGGTAAAGGCAGATTTGTTAATCTAACTGGCTGAACATCTTGGCCCCATGCCGATTGATATGTGCCACAGCCACTTCATGTACTAATCTTTGGCTTTTTAAACGGCCTAATTATCTAAACGACAATTATAGATGAATGCCTTGGAGTTCATGCACTGGCTGGGGCAATGGCAGATTTGTTAATCTAACCGGCCGAGCATCTTGGCCCCATGCCGATTGATATGTGCCACAGCCACTTCATGTACTAATTTTTGGCTTTTTAAACGGCCTAATTATCTAAACGGCAATTATAGATAAATGCCTTGGAGTTCATGCACTGGCTGTGGCAAGGTCAGATTTATTAATCTAACCGGCCGAGCATCTTGGCCCCACGCCAATCGATATGTGCCACAGCCACTTCATGTACAAATTTTTGGCTTTTTAAATCGCCTAATCATCTAGTCGGCAAGTATACAGAACGTTTTATCCAAAACAGCAACAAAACAATACTATTCATTAATAACAGCAAAGTACAAAATGAATTTTCATTAAGTAAATTGGGCACAAATTGTAGCCATTTTACATATGAAAATTACTAAACAAAAAGCTGTAAACATACACGCAAATCCTAAAACAAAAACAAGAGCCACCCAAATTAGTCCTCGGAGTCAGACTCCAACAGCTGAACATCTACTTGCTCGTATGGAATTGGCGTAGCCAATGTCACATCAGCAGCAGCAAGGGCTTTGAGCCAGCCGTGTTTGAATCCCCGATTTTCAAATTTGGGGACTTCGTCTACGTATTCATCGAAAGCAAATTTTTTCCCGGCGTCGAATGCGCTAGAAGCCTTCAGGTCAGCCGTTTCCTTCGCCGTCTTTATTTCTTCCAACTCAGCCTCTAATTTGGAGATCGCCTCCTAGGCCAATTTAAGCACGTCGTCGCTCACATCCGCCCTCTTCTCGGCAACCGATCTCAATTCTTCAGCATTGCGGGTTCTCTCTATCTCGGCCTCGGCACGGGCGCCCTCCATCTTCACACTTATAACCTCAAACTCAGCCCTACTCCTTTGGCCCTCAACCTCCGCTTGTAAACGGCCAATCTGCTCGACGGCATCATGATGGCGATAGCCCATCTTGGCTATCCTTCCGACAGCCTGCAAAACAGCAAGTTAAGACCAAAACAATATTTGCGTAAAGTGAAAAGACAAAGTCAAGATATATACCAAAAGAGCCGATTGCGCGGCCAACGCAATTGCAACCAGATCCGGCTCCGCCGGGAAAGCCGCCTTGTTAGCAGGCAGTGAAATGAACGTAGCCATGCTGAGTACGACAGCTGGATCTTTGATTGCCGAAGCATCGGAGGAGATCGGCGTATTCTTTATCTTTGGCTGAATAACAAAAGGTACAATCAAATCCGATTCCTCCAAACGAGGTCGTTTGTCGGTGCGGTCTTCTTCTGAGCCGGCCTCGACCTTGGCAGAGCGCTTCTCCACCCTTTGCTCAGCTTCTACACTTGCTTGCACAAAAGGTTCCACCTCGACACTTCCGTTTTTTGCCGTTCCCTCCTCAATAATAGGCAAGGAGGATTGGGACTCGCCAATAGGCGAGGGCTGAGATCTGCCAAGAGTCTGGAAGGGCTGAGATTCGACAGCTCGAATGGCCTCTGCCCTTCGCCTCGCGGCCATCCTTTCCACGTTCGCCTTCTTGGCAAGTTTAGTGAGGCTCAACCCAGCCATATCTTCTGGGTACGCCCCGGGAAGGTCCTCCGGACCGTGAAAAATATCGTCAAGTGGAAGGTCCTCTCGACCCGAAGTGGACGGAGGATCAACTGAATTGAGGCCGGCTTCTTCAAATGCTAACTCCAAAGCCTCGTCGATCTCGTCTTCGGATTGGTCTGACTCGGTGGCCTCAGCTACTTCTGGTCACCCCGAATCTAATCCCTCCAAACCGACTTGCCTCAAATTTTTGAAATCAGTCAAGACAAGGACGGTAAGAAACTCCTCATCCTTCGGAATTGGGATGTTTTCCGCCGCCGAAAATGTTATATAAGTCGGCTCATAGCGGAGCAGGACGTGGGCTGACCTCCCCTGCTTCTGAAGACTCGGCCGGCTGAAATATTTGAGCGCAGCCTTGATTTCCGAAAGAACGGCGTCGTCGGTTGAGGTCAAGACTTTCTTCAAATCGTTTCCTGCAAAAGCAAAACCATAAGGTCACGAAAATGAAGCTTTATAAATATAACAAAAAGTAAACAAATAAAAGAAGATACTCGGCCACCTGGTTCGCCCCTCCGTCTAGGAATACGATCAAGGCGATCCTCGCCTTCGCGAATTCCCAGTTTCCTTGGACGACGACCATAACATCATCGACTCGCTTCCCAGAGCTAGAAAGCATAGTCACTAGTTGATGGTCGGTGTCTTTGGCCCTAAGGAAATAGCGCCGGTGCCGACCAGAAGACTTGGCCAAGGCGTAGCAATGCCGAATAGCGGGAATGCCAAGGTTAAGCCTAAGGCGACGATTTAGTGCGATAATCCCCATCACGATCCTAAAGAAGTTGACGTTGGGTTGGGAAGGGATTAAGCTCCAATGGCAGAGCACGACCCTAAGAAGTGGGTGAAGGGGAAAACGGACTCCACCATCTGCGATTGATAGGAGAGGGAAGACGATCGTGGTTTCATCAACCCTCTCCATATCGAGGGTGCCGTCTGCCACAAGTGACAGACGGACGTCATCAGGAATGGAGAAATGGCTTCGGAAGCTAGAAATTCGATCCGGTGAGAGGAGATCTTTTAAATGTTTCGCCATTTCTCCCAGCCAATAGGAATATGCTAAGCCAAAACACAAAACAAAGCAAGGAAGAGATTCAAAGCAAAGAAAGAGAGAACTTACAAGAGGCGAAGAAGATAAAGAAGAGAAGGAAGTTGCAGAGGTAATTCGGAAGGCAGTCCAGCAACGAGCGTCTAAAAGCATGTATGCATTTGAAAAGACGTCGAAATTTTAAATCACAATAAATAGAGGTGTACGAAGAGGCGGGAAGTTGAAATGATAACCGAGAAATGTGTGTTCAGACATTTGCGTTGGAATACGGTCATCCGCCGAATTTCGGCTCTGACTTTTTGAGTTCGAAGCCAAACACTCCAGCCAACTGTCATTAGTGGAGTGCTTGGGGAGCAATTGTGGGGGCTGAGTATTGGGAGTCATAGATATTCCGAATAGTTGAACCTGGGAGAGTCGAAATTTGTGGCACTCAGCATCGGCTCGCAAGCTCGAATCCAACTCTACTCGGCCAAATAGTCGATTAAGCAAGGGGCCGAGTAGAGAGCAGTCTACTACAGAATGTGCCGAAGAGGGAGTTGGAAATGGACCTAATCCCGAGGCCCATGCAAGAAAAGATATAAATAGAAGAACATCAGCCAGAAAGAAGTAGGTGAGAATTATTATGTTTAGCTTAGAATACAAATAATCTTGAGTGTGGAGACTGACTTGTCCGTCGGAGTGCTAATTCCGGCACCCCCGACCGGAGTGTTTGTTCATTTTCAGGTAACTACCAGCAGGTCACGAGCGTCCCCTAGGATCAGAAGAGTATTTCCAAACCACATCCCCACATAAACTTATGAGATTTATTATATTTAATAGTAAATAGACTCACAACAAATGATAAGTACAGTCATGTTGAGTTTTAAGTTGTCCTATTAGGGGTAAGCATGGTTCAATTTGCGGGAAATTCTATTTCCACCACCCTAATAAACTCAGACCAAATCTTTTCTCAATACACATCCCTACTAATTTAATTATTAAATAATTATCTCAACCCACATCATTAAAATTACAAATAAACCCTTGTACACACACTTTACCCTCAAAATACACACTTGAATTTCCACCCACCCCGTGAAGACCAAAGACCCCAATTTACATCTGTACTTCAAACAGGAAGGAAGAAGAAGAAGTTCAAACAGGAAACCCAAAAAAAATAAAAAAAAAATCTGCACTTTCCTCACCTCCATTGAAGATTTCAAGAGCTCCATTAATCTACTAAACTTTGTTGAAAACCTTGTTTAAGGTAAGAAATCTTTCAATTTTATTATTACATTTATCATTTTGTCATTAGATTGACAATTTTCGGATCTGTATTCACTCCATTGGCATGAAAGTGTGTTAGATTCGCGACTGGAGGTGCTCGGCACTGGGTTGCCGAATACATGTGTTTCATTCGGATATTGACTACCGAATATTATGCATAATTTCGACCATTGACTTTCGAAAAAAATACATAACTTCGTTATATAACTGCCGAATGTAAAGTCACGCCACATGCTCCCCTCCCTGTTTCTCTGTCTTTGTCTCTGTCTCTCATGGTTCTTCTTTTCGCAGGCTTCAATGGCAGCTTTTAATTTAAGTACGACAACGAGGGCATAAAAACCCATTCAAATCCCATCTATTCTTCTGCTTTCTGGGTTCTCTCCAACTCACAATGTTGGTGAAGAACTTCTTCAGAGCTTAGAGCTTCGTGAGAGAGAGAGAGAGAGAGAGAGAGAGAGAGAGAGAGAGAGAGAGAGAGAGAGAGAATGGGGAGAGGAGATCAATGGATTTGGCCACCGACTGGGGTTTAATTTTTTTGTTTCAAACAATGTATGTTGAGATATTTTTATTTTAAAAAGATGTGTATTGAGAATTTGTATATATAATATTAAGAGTGTTGATCAATGGTTATTATAGTAAATTTTAAGTAGGATATAATTGTCATTAATCTAATTTTTTATTAAGTGTGTTGACTGAGTTTATCAGGGTGGTGGAAATAGAATTTCCCTCAATTTGCTTCATTTAAGAGTAAACTAATGACCAAACGACCAAACTACCTACGGATTCATGAAATTTGAAATCAAATCATAAAAATTTTATAACCAAATTAGACTGAACCAGTAAAACGAAGTTCAATTAGGTGTGGAATCACATTTTTCACAACATGATCAGAAAATATTACTCACAACTAATTTGAATATATTTGTCGTCATTTTGCAAACAAAAGTATTTCAGATGATTGTTTAGAACTAATTCAACTACTATACAAAATCACACTTGTAAACATATAGGATTAACAATTTTTGTACAAAATGTGATAATATCAGGTGAGTGTCTACAGTAAATAATAAATTACATATCTATACATATATACATGCATACATAAACAGATCAATTTGGTTCCAAATCACAATCGTAAGTATAAAATTACGAACCAAATCATGAAGTATGATTTGCCAATTTTAAAAATTAAGACCAAATCATGTATTAAAAAAATCAAATCAAACAACGTAGTTTAGTTTAAGATTGAACATTACTTACCATTCATCGATCAAACTTTAGAGTTGTGTAATCAAATTTTAAATTAAGTTCGAGTCCTACAATACTACGTTATTTTACTTAAAAAGTTGTGTCTTGTTACAAGAAGTGACAAGTAAATTAGTAACAAATAGTAAATATAAAGAAATTGTAAATATAATGAAATATTAAGTGGTAAGTAAAGTCACAATGTGTGGTAAATAGAATCAAAACGAATGGTACGTATTGTGCTTATAAATGGTATGTACTTAATGATATTTTACTTATTATTCAATTAGACCTCAGTTACTCTTTAATTAGACTCCATTTACTACTTCATTAAATTAGAAATATTACTCAATCAAACTCGCTTATTACTCAATGAATAGTAAGTAAAATCACAATAAATGATAAGTAGAATCACAATAAAATGTAAATATTATGTTTATGAATGATAAGTAAGATCCTAACATCAAATTCTACTATTTATTTTAGTAACGATGATGATGTGCACCCAACAAAGGGTACATGATCCATTAAGAAAGACATAATATGAAATCTAGCGTCACTTCTATATTTCGATTCTAATAGTGCCATCATAGAACCTATAGAAGATCCATTACTTCTTTTGATTTTAAATTTTCAGATTTCTTTGATGATTATGATGATGTCTTTGTAAATTATTTACCAAATAACTCATGTGTTCGTAGCACAGGACTATATTTTCATAAACATGGTGAGTATAGTTACAATGAATGGTGAGTACTATCTAAATGACTGGTAACTAGATTCACAATCAATGGTACGTATTGTCTAAATAAGTGATTTACTACACAATTAAATACCATTTACTATTTTAATATGACTCTACTTACTTCTAAATCAAATTTCAATTACTATTTCTTTATACTCTATTTACTGCTCGTTCATACTCTACTTACTACTCTATCAAACTTGACTTATGATTTAATCAAACATGGTTACTGCTCAATAAGATCCAGTTACTGTTGATTGGTAAGTAAAATGAAACTTTCAAAGGAAAAACTTCCGCTCTCTTTCTCTCTAAAAACCTTTACCTGGGTCTCACTGTTGGCCAACTAGCCATCGCTTTTGGCCATGGTAGTCGACTGGCATCGCATCTTGTATGCGTGCTTATTGTTTTCCTTCTAATAAACTTGAATCCCCATAGGTTTTCCAAATCTTTTTCAGTTCTTTAGGGTGGTAAAGGAGTGGGTTTCGGCCTTAGAGGGATTCGACCATGGTTTTTTTGGTTTTGTTCATAGAAGCCGCCTTGAACAAGAGTGGGTTGGATTTGTTTAGGAACTTGATTTGGGCACTCCTACGCGAGAGGGAGTTTGAGGGTAGATTTCTTTCAGATCTGTGGAGATTGGTGGTGGGCCAATAAAAGGAATGTTCCATATTTGTAAATGAGCTTCATTCGGGCACTCCTTAGAGAGTGGGAGTTTGAGGGATGAACTATATTCAAATCTATGGAGGTCGGCGTTTCATTTGACTAAAAGGAGGTTGTTTCGGCTCAGGGTCCTCTGATGTGGTTCTGGTGTTCGGCGATGTTATTCTAAAGCAAGTTGTTATTCATGGAGGTGTCTGGCGATTACATTCTAGAGTGAGTTTTGCTGTTGAAATGTCTACAAAGGAGTTGGTTCCTGGGTGTTTTGGCCATGGGAGGTGTTGGTGGTTCTCAATCAAAGGAGTTTGTTCGAAAGCTTCGCCTGGGATGTGGTGTAGTGTAAAAGAAACTTTGCAAAGATCAAAACTTCCCTATTGATTCAATTGAATTACAATTACAGAGATGAAGATATTTATAAACCACACTAAGTAACTCTGGTTCAAGTTAACTAAATCATAACAAACCAACTAACTCTAGTTTACTATGTAACTGCCTAACTGTCTAACTGATGCAGTGGCTTAGCTAATGCAGCTGCAGGTGCTGATGAAGCTGTCGACTGACCATGATGGCTGGAGCTGCAGCTGGACTGTAGCTTAGCTGGAGGAGTTTGATAGCTATCATGGCTAGGCTCTTTATCATAGTGTTTGTTAGACCGCATGTGAGGTAGTGTTTTGGCCATGGAAGTGGGTGTGTTTCTGCCAATGGTGTGTTCTGCAGCAGGTGTTCCGGCCATGGAAGCTTTAGTTGTGTGCTTGGGCTAAGGGTGTTTGGTAATGAGAGTTTGAGTGTTTGGGCCAATTGGTGTTTCGATTTTGGAAGCAAGCTTTGACTGTGGGTGTGATTCTGCCAATGGTGTTCTGCCATGGAGTGGGTGAAGTTTGGCAAAGGTGACAAGCGTAGGTGAAGTCCAACGGAGGAGACAAGCATGGGAGACACTGAGATATGCCTTGGGTGTAGTATGGTTGTGTCTTGGGAGTTAAGGAGTGTGTTTTTGGGTGTGTGGTTTGACTTTGGGGTTTCAAGGATATTTTTTTTTTTAGTTAAGTCCTTAACTATTAAAATTTGTTTTGGTCTTGTTTTGGTTTTCTTTTTGTTAAAAAAATTATGAGGTCGAGGGGTTAGTTGTATGAGTGCGAGTAGTAGTAGTAAGAGTATTTTGTACTGTCTGAATCTTTCTCGATGCATTGCATTTTCATGTACCTTTAATTTCATATTTTTAATAAAATTTGCACTTTGCTGATCAAAAAAATAAAATAAAATTAGAGCAAATTGTAGGTAGAGTCACAATGATTGATAAATAATAAATTAGAAATATAAATTTTAAATTATTAAACAAAATGTAAAAGTTTATTAGACTTCATTTAGTACTGAAAAAAACACCACTTCATTTGACATGACTTACTATACAAAAAAATATCCCACGTGATTCAGGGGAATCGGGGGACCTATTTTTATGTGGATGTGGCGGTTTCGATAATTTATTAGACTTATTACTTATTAAGACATCACTTCATTTAACTTGATTTACTACTCAATTAGACCTACTTACTACTTCATTAGCTTTTGCTTACTATTTAATAAAATCCCACTTACTAGTTTATCAAACTTGAGTAGTAAGTTTAAAATGAGTAGCAGGTTATTTTAAGTAGTAAGTTCAGAACAAGTGGCAAATAAAGAATGGTAAATAGAATCAAAACGTATGGTAAGTGTGGGGACATGTTTTTAGGGTTGCCCACGTGGCTAAGGTTGTTAGCCGAGGCGCCACGTAGATGAACCGAGTTGCTGATATATGATGTGATCATATCGAGATCCAAGATGTTCGAATAGAGGACAAGAGTGCTAGATGGTTTGAGTGGATAGAGATGAGACTCTAAAAAGAGTTCATTCTAATTTGAATAAGAGGAATTCAAGATAGATGTTATCCTTGTAAGGGATAGAGTTCTCTGAAGTAAGACTTCTAGGGAACAAGGGCATTGATGATTATAAAAGAAAAGCACTAACGTAGGTCTAAGGTACGTTTTATTTGATGTTTTACTTTGTGAGCTTTGTGATTGAGTTGCTATCTTTGAGAGATAAGTTGACTGATTTGATCGTCAGAGTATCCCGGGTGAACAAGCCACCGGTGGTTGTTGTCCTTTTGTGTGCAGGTGTTGGGTTTCTTTATTCGTCTATGTGCTTTACGGTTAAGTTCCTAGAATCTTGGCGAAGAGATCTGATTTGGTTGTGAGGTCAACATTCAACACCCTGTAGACAACCCATTTTTGACCGACCTTAAGACTCAGACGTCATCGATTAAGCGCTCGGTGATTGCGCATGTTGTGCTCGTTCTGAGGTTACGGAGTCTCGACTGAGAGCCTTGCCTCCGGACTTCGGGACTCTGTTGTGCTTTGCCTCGGTTTGCGAACCAGGTTCTGTTTTCTCTTCCCGAAGAGAAGGAGAGGTCTCGTAAACCATCTCTTAGTGGCCGTAGGCTACTTTTCGTGGTCGTAGACCACTGTTCCTGTTTGGAGACCAGTTTCTGATTTTCGGAGCCGTCGGCCATGCACCTCGGTTCGGGACCGCTTAACTTTCTCCGTTTGCTCCGATTTTTGGCACACACCTTGTTTTCTCTCTCTAGAGGGACACTGTGGCCCAAGAGACCACCTTTGTGGCCGCACGCCACTTTCGATGCTTAACAGTCAGTTTTCGGGGCACCCGGCTGCGCGTTTTGGCTCCCGAACCCTCATTTTGCATCTGTCTTGGTTCATTTTTGGCTTGGACCCTATTTTCATTGTTTGGAAGGTGGTACAAGGGTGGGAGACCACCTTTTCTCCTTGGAGACCACCTTTCTCTTCGCCGGCTTATTTTCTTGATAGGAAGCTGGTCTCCTTGGTTTTGGGGCCACATTTACTGGTCTCCCACCATGCCACTTGCTTGCATTTCATGTGGAGACCACTCTAGGAGGTTGCCGACCAGCTTTTGAGACCTAAACCTTTTGAACCTGGTCGGCCGACCACCTGAACTGGTCGCCCAGCTCCCACCTTTTCTGTCTCAGTAAGTTGGTTCTAGCTGTGCCAGCTGGGAGGCACAGACTGTATCCTCCATACATATAGAGGATATTGGCCCTAGATTTTAAGCTTCTTGGAGAAGCTTTAGCCTCCCTTGTCTATACGGGAAGGCCTTCCCTTCCTTGTAGAGCGTTCTAAAATTCTCTAAGGCATATACATCTATCTCCCTCTATATCTCTCCCTTTAGGCTCAAAAGGTGCATGGTTCTTGCACCTTTGCATACCATCTCCCAACCTAATCCCTCCACCTTCACTCTAACCATCTTGGAGGCCATTTTCAGAGGTTGAGAGGCTGTCTTTGTGGTCCAGAGGTTGCTGGTCCTTTTGTGCTACAAGGGTAACACACTTTCTCCCTTTTAAGGCTTTATTTTGCTTCATCTTTTATATATACTTGAAAGCATATTTGAGCTTTGGTGTAAACTGAAAAAAGTCTTATTTTGAGGCCCTTAACATGTTTGTTTAAGATCATTTTTCTGTTGGGGGTCATCTACCCCCTTGCATGCTTCATTTTACCTTGTTTTGAGCCATGACTTAGAGCATTTGTGTTGGCCTTTGTTTGGCCTTTTAGCCACTGAAATCCAATAGATTTTCAGTGGCTAGCATGATGTTTTGAGTGCCAAAATCAGAGAGGGGTGACCCTCTCTCTCCTTGTTTTGTTTTCTAGCATTTTTGGCCTTACAAAGGAGCCCTTATTTGCATGCTTCCAAGCCATGTTTCAAGCCTTTTTTTGATGAGTTTTAGGACCTGCATAGGCTCTTTTCAGAGCTTGTTTTTCCATATGGGATGTCCATCTTGCATGTGTAGAATAACCCTCTTCATAGCACATCAAATGAGCATCTCATTCTTGTATGCATTAGCCATGTTTCAGTGAGTTTTTGGGCTTTATTTGGCATGGCATACCTCTAAATTTTGCTGGTTTAGTGGCCTCTTGATTGCCTCACATGCTTGTAGTGCAAATCCTCTTTACTAGCTTACATTGCATGCTATCTTGGCCTTTGATTCTAGCACTTTTTGGCCATGCCTTAAACTGATTTTGTGCATGTTTTGGACTGCCTTAGCTCTATTTTTGGGCCTCATGGTTGAATGGTGTTTGCTATGCATGGTTATAGTTCAATACCCTTGCCTAGCTTTGAGTTTTGAAGCCTATTGCATGCGTATTTTGAGGTGTTTCCATGTTTTGGCATCATTGTGAATCATATTTCAGAACTTATATGTATGCCATATTCCCATGTTTTTCACTCTTTGAATGTGTTTGAGAGTTATGCATGAATACCTCATTTTTGGACCATTGCATGAGTTTCATTTCCATGCTTTGCGAGCCATCATTTTAGTCCATATTTGCTACTATTTTGGCCTGCATAGGGACTGTTTGGGGCTGGTTTGGCCATTTGCATATGGCTTTGCATGCCTATAGTGTAATCCACTTCACTAGTTTCGGTATTTGGGCCATCTAGCATGCATTGTGTGAGGTGTTTGCATGATTCGGGACCATCTTGCATGTTATTTCAGAGCTAGAAAATATGTGATTGTATGCCATATTTCATGCTTACTATGCTTTGGTGGAGTTGCACTTTGTGCCTTAGGTTTGGTCCCTTGCATTTGTACATGTTTGCATGTGTGTTGTTGCTTCATTTTCATCATGTATGGCCACTGATTTGAGTGTGGCTGAGGCCCATTCATTTTAGTTTAAGTCCATCTTGCATTATGTATGCCATAGCCATGTTGTCACATGCTTGATCGTCGCATTGTGTATGCTTTGTTCATGTCTTCGTGCATGTCCATCTTCGTATGTGCATTGCGTATGCCATATAGTTCATGTGCATTGAGTATGCCATTCTTAGTTCATAGCATTGTGTATGCTAGTTGCATGTTTGCATATCATCCGTCGCATGCTAGCATGATTAGGTTGCATTGCGTTTAGGGTTGCATGCTAGTCGTATTGTGTATGCCATGTATATTGCATTGTGTTTGGAATAGGGTTTAGTCCAAACACGGGAAACGAGGGACGTTTCGTACTCCAAGTGACGAAACGTGCCTCGATTCTCGGTCGCCGACACTCCGGATTACCCATGATAGAGTTTAGGCCTTGTTGTGTTTATATGTGCATTCATTTTACATCGAGTCGTGCAATCCGACTCCTCGGCCATCATGCATCGAGATGCGTGATTGGTGGCATGAGGATCGAGGACTACACTCCCTGGAGCTTGTGCAATGATGGGGAGAGTGGTCATGCACACATATGTTGAAAATACTTTGCCATGCCCCTTTCTCGCTCTCTGTTGCAGCAAATCGGAAACCAGCAGCAAAAACTGGTCAACAACCTTCTGGAGCTTTGTACAGTGTTCTGGGACCAGTTGCAAACAGAGGCAAATCGGGGCATCGCGATGGATTTCCCGACAAGGCGACTTGAGCATGCATGCATCCCTATCATTCGGAACAGAGCTGAGGCAGTCCATTTTGTTTAATTTGCATGCTAGTTTCCTTACTTACTTAGTTAATTCGTTAATTAATTAATGTTGTGTAATAATTAGTTTAATTAGCTTAAATTAGCTAGTTTATTCTGTACTATTCATTCGGACCCTCTGTGAGAGGGTGAACTTTGTAATAAGTGTGCGTGTGTGTGATGTATGTCTTCCAACCCCACGTCTTTCTCCCTTTTATTTACCAGCTTATGATGGTTAGTTTTAGGGCATGTTTCAATTAGCATCTATATGTTCGCATGTTTGCATTCATTCATCTCTATTGCATGCACTGGGCTCGGCGCATCATGCTAACTGCATTGTATTTCAATTTCAAGTTGAATACATGTATCGATTGTTGCATCTCATATGCCATCTTAGAAATAGCCGAGCCTATTGTAGTTGCATTTTTTGCATGTGTTGCATTAGGCATTCTTAGCGTAGTTAAGATTCATGCATGATTTCTAATTAGCTTCTTTCTTTGGCTCGGAGTACTCGGTAAGTGTTTATGCTTTAGCATCCTTGCATGTGTGTGAGTGACTGCCATGATAGCATGCTTACCATGAGGCTATGTGCTTATGTGATATAACTGCCTGAATGCCTGTGGGTGAAGGTTGGATTATTTGAATTGGAACAATTCATCGATTGCGAGTTTTAAGCCCACTTAAGAGTAACAAATCAGCATGTTTTCTAAGCCCACTTGAGGGTGGCAAAATCCACGTCTTAGCTTACTTGCGAGTAGCACCATCAAACCGTTTTCAAATAAACAAACATGAAATGTTTTGTTCCAACTCAGGCGATCTAATCTATACTTGTATACTGTGCGCATCACATAGTAATTCTAGGTTAATAACCGGAATAAGAGCACATGTGTTTTCAAAAACAAGATATCATGTTTAGTAGTGGCCGATCTTTGATCGGGCGAGCGGGGGTGCTCATTGCATGACCTCCCCCAATCGTACCCAAGTTCCCGAGCCGAGGCAACGAGTCGAGGTTTCCTAAATTCCCTCCAAAATGAAATATTTAGGTGGCGACTTTGTATCTGGCAAAGCAGTCTATATTTGGCACTTCTTTCTAAAAATCAGTTTTTCAAAACGATTTGCCGGACTTGGACTCTTTGGTGATTTATCAATCTCGTATTGCACTTTGCGAGATCAGATTAAGAACCGTGACATTGAGTCCGAACTGTAGTGAGCCCCAATGAACAAAACGGGATTTCTCCTGGGACGTTCGAGGACGTCTACACACCCACAGTAAGTATTGTGTTTATAAATGATAAGTACTCGGTCTTCTACTTGTTACTCAATCATACCCCACTTACTATGCAATGTTGCTTTACTTACTACTTTATCATACTTTACTTGTTAGTCAATCTAATCTCAATTACTACTCAATGAGATGTCATTAATATTTTTTATATACGTGATCAACAACCATTCAACCATTAATCTCTCATTTAGTTTAAGTGTTGGGAAAAGAAACGTAATAGAAAAAGAACTAGGTTCGTAGATTTTGGTTTCTAAGGGATGGGGTCCATTATTTTTGGTCTCTTCCTATTTTATTAGATTGCACTTACTACTTTATTAGATTTTACTAACTATTTCATTAGATTGCACTTACTACTTTATCTGATTTTACTAACTATTTCATTACTTTTAGCTTATCATTTCATTCAACCATACTTACTAGTCAATGAGACTCCACTTACCATTTTTTTAATACTTTATTTACCATTCAAATAAACCCTACTTACTACCACTTTATTAGACTTGACTATCACTTAAATAAACCTTACCTACCACATCTTTAGACTTGATTTACCACTCAAACAAACCTTACTTACTACCACTTAAATAAACTCTACTTACCATATAATAAACTCTACCGACTACTACTTCATTAGACTTGACTATCACTGAAATAAATCTTACTTACCACATCTTTAGACTTGATTTACTACTCAAATAAACCTTACTTACTACCACTCAAATAGACTCCACTTACTACTATATTATTCTTGACTTACCATTTCATTCAACCATACTTGCTAATTGATGAGACTCACTTTTTTAAACTGCATTTACTATTCAAATAAATCTCACTTACTAACATTTCATTAGACTTCACTGCCACTCAAGTAAACTCACTTATCATTTCATTAGACTTGACTATTAAACTTGATTACTGACAATGATTGAACATGACTAGTATATTACATGTGACATTCATAGAATTCACATGTGACTATTAAAAATGATTAAAATAATACTAATAAATAACATGTGACACCCTTATTTAATACATGTATACATCACACTTCATTGCAAGCCTAACTTGTCATGACCCGAACCCGCCCCTATGGGTTAAGGACATAGCCGACCAGTAATCAAGGGATTGCCTACAGCCTCAAACCAAACCAGACGTAACTCATCAGAGTAAAGCGGCCAAACGGAAGCAAACTTACAAATTGTCCATAGAGCTGTACTTACATGGCTCATCATAACAAATCATATACGTACATGTTAATAACTCACGTCAAAATAGGTAATAACACAAAGTTCTGTACATACAAGATCATTAAGTCTAAGTCGGTCAAACCCAAAGTTTATATACAAAAGTGATCTAATGTTTTCGCCAATATAACAAAACCATAACAAAAGAGCAAAAGAGGTGAAGACAAGTCTCGTGCGTGAGACGTTTGGGATGACTCTTCACAACCTTGATTGTTTCACACAAACTTCACTGAGGCTGCGTTTGGACCTCCCTTGGTTCACCTACAGACACATGAATGAGTGTGAGCGAAAGCCCAGTGAATAATATCGAATAAAGAAGATACACTAGGACAATATACAACAGACGGCCTTGGGCCCAATTCATATTCTATCTAATATATATATACATACATAGGTCAAGTGACTGCAGTTCCAAACACATCAAACGGCCTCGGGCCCAATTCATTCATATCCGACGGCCTTTGGCCCAACCGTTCCTGTCCGACAGCCTCTGGCCTATTCATTCATGTCATACGGCCTCTGGCCCATTCATTCATGTCATACGGCCTCTGGCCCATTCGTTCATGTCATACGGCCTCTGGCCCATTCATTCATGTCATACAGCCTCTGGCCCATTCGTTCATGTCATACGGCCTCTGGCCCATTCGTTCGTGTCATACGGCCTCTGGCCCATTCATTCGTGTCATACGGCCTCTGGCCCATTCATTCATGTCATACGGCCTTAGGCCTATTCATTTGTATCCGACGGCCTTAGGCCTAACCACATGGCATAGCGAACATTTGTCCATAATTCGAATTAACAGACTTATAAGACTTATAGGGAAATAAGCAATCGAACAAATAACATACTTCAAAATATCTTTACTAAGATATTACTCACAGTGTTCTACCGGTGGATTCACCCTTGAGCTTGACCCTACACATTACATAACACATATGGGTCACAAACGATTCAATCCGTTCTTAATTCATACATCCCTCTTAGGCTTCTTTCTTATTCATTTAATTCATTCACAATGTTCAATGCATGCCTAAGAGTACTTAGAAGTGAAAGAGAACGGAAAATAAAACACAGAACTCCTTTACAAATTTTCTAAAACAGGGGTCCCCGCTCGAGCGTGGCTTTGGCAGCTCGAGCGGACCCCTTGGGTCTGCAAAAATACTGGTTGCCTCATTTTTACGCTCGAGCGTGAAGTCGGGTGCTCAAGCTGAAAGTCCCACTACATGGCTTCCCGCTCGAGCGTGAATCAACCCGCTCGAGCGGACACCCATGTCTGTAAAACTTCTAGGAGCTTGCATTTCCCGCTCGAGCGAACATGCCAGATTTTGGAAAATCCAGAATTGTTCTTGAGGCTCAAACTCAACCTTCAAAGGTCCAAAACTCATAATTTCGATCCAAAACATGCAAATACATCATATAGCATATGGATGTAAGCAACATGAGGCCAATCATTCAAAATCATGGTCCAATTCTTCAAAATTACTCAACATTCCTTTGTATAATCATGGCTCATGCATTCAAACCTCATATGAGCTCCATATCTTTAATAATCAAACATGCATGCCAATTTTGACTTCATTTCTATTTCAAATGATGCAAATGGTGTTCATCCTCATGAAACTCAACAAAACCATGCTTGCATGTATGATCCAACTCTCAATCTTTTATAATTGACATGCTACATGTTAGATTATGCAAATTTATGGCAATTCATAGCAATTCTATGCATGCATGTGCATATCTCATCAAAATCAACACAACTCATGTTCTTAATTACCATTCAATCTTTAATTCACAAAATCACAACTGAAACTCATGAATTAGGGGTTGATTACTCACCTAGGAGCTTCAAACACTCAAGTTCTTTGAGTTTAACTTCAAATTTTCAAGCCTTGAGCCAAAATTGCACAATTCTCCCCCTTTCTCTCTCTAGAGCCGGCCTCTTTCTCTCACTAAAGTAGAAACTCAGATTTTGAACTCAAAACAAATGAGTGTGAGTGCAAGTTGGCCTATTTATAGGCTCCCTTAATCAAATCACTTAAAATTAAGTAATGGTGCTTTAACTAGTCATTCTGAATCTGATTATTTTGATCCAAATCAATTTTCAATTAAATTTCACCGTAGGCTCTAAAAATTACGCCAATCACAATGGCGTAGTCAATTTCGATTTCTGTGGCCGATAAGGCCTTCAATTTAAATTCCAAAGCAAAAAGCCAAACAGATTTTCCTACGGTGAACGGATAGAAATTCAAAACCACATATATTCATATAAATGGTACTCAAAATCATATCAAACACATAATCATATTCATAATAAGGATCAATTAGCATAATACAGAATAGGGTTATCACAGTCTTCCCCCCTTTAGGAAGTTTGGTCCTCCAAACTTATTTTACCTTCGTCGGGAAACAAATGTGGATAACGCAGTCGCATTTCATCCTCTTTTTCCCATGTGGCATCCGTCCCATAGTGCTCTTTCCATTTCACTTTGACCATTGGGATGGACTTGCTTCTCAATTGTTTCACTTGCCGGTCAATGATTCATTCCGGCCATTTAGCGTACTCCATATTTTCATCAAGAGCTACCCGGTGATAATCAATCACATGAAGCGGATCTCGAAGATAACCCCTCAACATTGATACGTGAAATACATATGGATTTGCTCGAATCCGGGTGGCAAAGCAACTCTATAAGCAACTGGACCAAGTCTTTCTAGAATTTGAAACGGCCCAATGTAACGGGGCGACAACTTACCCTTCTTTCCAAACCTGACTTGGCCTTTCATCGAAGTCACAAGGATAAATACATGGTCACCAACCTCATACTCAAGAGGTCTTCTTCGAACATCTGCATAATTCTTTTGTCGGTCCTGAGCTGTTTTGAGCCTTTGCTGAATAGTTTTGATCTTCTCAGAAGTGTCTTGCACAATTTCAGGCCCAAGTAAAGCTCTATCCCCGACTTCTGTCCGACAAATTGGTGATCTACACCTTCTACCATACAAAGCCTCGTATGGTGCCATACTGACGCTGGAGTGTAAGCTGTTATTGTATGCAAATTCTGCTAGTGGCAAATAGTCTTGCCAACTCCCCTGGAAATCTAAGGTACACATTCTCAGCATATCCTCTAACGTCTGTATAGTCCGTTCTGATTGCCGATCTGTCTGGGGCCGAGTGATGTGAGACACGACACACAGACGTGTTACAAAGACAAGAGACCTCTCAGTTCGCGAGGAGCTAGTTTCTCCGGGTATTATTCCCACCCTTTCTTATTTGTGGTTCTCACATCACTCGGCCTTCAGGCTCTATTTTTCTAAAAAAGCCCTTTTCTCACTTTTTCTCTCAGCGTACATCTCTCTATTCTTCAATCTCTCATTTTTCAATCCCTCCCCTGGGTGGTTGACGGATAAACGAGAAGTTGTGGGTTCATACCCAACGCTGTTAGCTCGCAGCTATTTCTTCCGGTGGCGTCTAGCCGATGCCCCAGATGAGGGAGTAGAGTATCTTGACCCACTCCAATTCGTGCTTCGCACTTGGATTGATACCTCGTTGCTCGGAGGGTGAGAGAGCTTTCAGCCCTTTACAAACAGCTCTAGTCGTGCCCTCTTCTGGCAAGTAGAGTGCCCCTTCCGGCAAGTATGGTGCCCTTTCTGGCAAATGCATTGACAACGGGGAAAAGACAGGAAGCCTGACTCAACTGTGCCCCTAGTTCATCATTTTGACCGTTTTTTTGTTTTTGCTTTCTACTAAAACAATTTTAATCAATATGAGAGTTAGATTAACATGCTTGTTCAACTTTTCCGATTCAAAATCATGCAAGTCAGGTTGTGAGCACTGAAAATTTTCTTTTTTTTTTTTGGTCCAAGAAATGGTCCAGTTATGGAAAAAATGGAATACTTTTCGAGAAAATTAGTTAACTCATTAAAAATTCTCAAAAGCTGTTTTTGCAAACGTCCACCGCTCAACGTGCGCAGAACCTACTCTTGAGATGTAAAACCTCAAATCCATAACAATGGAAAATTGCCTCTTGCTTGAAGAGAGCTGCATGGCAACTGAAAGTTGCCCCTTGTTTGAATGGCGACTCATGGCAACGGAAAGTTACCCCTTGTCTGGATAACGCCGTAGCGTACTATCAACAGTTCTCATTAGTGATGATCGCAACCGAACTCTCGGATACAGAGAAGACAAAGATGGTCAAAACCAATATATGGACACAGTCACTTTGAAAGTGTTGGTAGCTGGACTTCAGGATGAAGTTGCCTACGTATCCCAAACATGGGAATCAAGCCTTACGTAGTTCCGGTTAAGGTACACTCGTGTATTAACCCTCACCTTCTACGCTCTAACTTTTGCCAAGGCTGCCCTTCCGGGTTTTCAACCTTGCGAGCTTTGTTTTTCTTTTCTTTTCAATTCTTTCCATTTCTTTTCTTCTTCTTTTTTTCTTTTCTTTTCATTTTCTTCATTTTTCTTCTTCTTTTTTCATTCTTTGCATTTTTCTTTTTTTGTTCCTTTTCTTCTTTTTTTTCTTGCTGTAACTTTTGCCTGGGTCGCCATTCCGGGTTTTTGGCCCAGCGAGCCTCTCAAGGGTAAAAGTGTAGCTTTGTCCATGTCAAATGGTTTTTGAGATCCTGAAGTCATAAGAGAACGTCTGCTGTTCGCTAACGATGTAAGAGTCCATCCAATGGGGGGCTGAATTTGCCCCTAGTGTTGTGGATTGGAATTCAATTGCCCTTCAGCGATACCTTCTTCTTTCTTCCCTTCTAGGATTTGGCATTCTTGCCAATCTTCGTTGTGGACTCTTCGAGTACATTCTCTGACGTCTTTTGCCCCTTGTTCGAGGGGTGCTTCTGATCTGGCCATACAAGCCTCACATTGCGGTTGGCCGTTGAACATTCTGAATTCACGTTCAAGGTTTTGAGAGCAAGGGGTTGAATCTTGAGGTTGAGAGCGATCCTAGGCTGCACAATCTCAAGAGCGATTCCACACAGGTCTTCGCCGGACTGCACAAAACATTTTTTGAAAACTTTTAAGAAAGCGACGAATCGCTCGTGCGGAAGACAATGTGGAGCCAATCTGGATCAATCCAGGATCCTTCTCAGTACTCACATTAACAAACATGATCTCATTCATTAAAGGCTTAGCATGCCTCTCTTTCTCTCAATTGGTCAAATTTTGCAAAACCCGAGGAATTCTTTCATCTTCGTTTTCATCACCACAGTGTTTAAAAAAAGTTTTGAAAAACTTAGGTCAATGCAATGAGTTCGAGGTGCAGAAGAGTAAGTGAGATGCTCCGCCGTTTCATTCAAATCTTCTGGCACGACTAGCTCAAAGTAGCAATAAGCATGGAAACATGACAGCCACAGCTGTTTCATTCAGATTTCCTAGTTGCAACTAGCTCCACAGCAGAGACAGACTCAAAAGAAAGCAAAAGGATAAACACAAAATAAAATAGTGATATCCGAGGTAACACCCCTGAAATCACCGAACTTCTGTACAACAGGACTGACTCGACATAACAAGACAGACCCGACCGACATAGTACAAAAAGACTGCTTATATACAAGATAACAAAACTGACTAAATACCCAAGTCAGAAAGTGCAAAACTGGCATTCGCGAATGCTCAAAAGTGTGTGCCATACGCCATATCCGAAGTAAACTGAGCGCCGCCCGCAGGTGGACCAACTTCTGATCACATACTTGCAGTATCCTCGAAATCTAACAACTCAGCAGTGACGGACTTCGCTGAGGTAGGTGGGAGGATGACCTCATTGTCGATCAAATCCCGTACTTCATGACGAAGACGGAAACAGTTGTCGGTACTATTACCAGTTTGCTGGTGGTACGCGCAGTACAAGGTAGCATCATGTGAGGGAGGGAGATTCTTCGGGAGAGGCCGAGGCTCAAGGGGTCTAAGATGGCCCTTTTCAGCAAGGATCTGGAGCGCCTTAGACAAAGGCATATAAAGGGCGTGGAATACCCTGCGACCTCGAGGTAGATACTTCGAGGTTTGCTGACTTTTGCCGGACGCACTGGCAAAAGAATCGGCAGGTGCCGCCTTGACTTTCTGATCCTTTCCCGGTGCAGAGTTGGGATTGGAAGGAACTGTTCTGGCATGACAGGGCCTATCCCGATTTTTCGCCTAGCGGGAACTCCCCTCGGTTGGAGTGGGGAAAGCATCGTCCACAGTCTTAGCCACGACTGCGAATATTTGCTATTTACTCAATCCTCCAGCTTTCAAAGCCTCGACTGCCCACAGTAGTTGTTCAACGGGATCAGCATCTGTTCCCACTTTGTTCTTACCTCTAGCCTCAGCATGATCGAGGGTTTGGGTTGCTATATCAGAGCGAAACCCGATTGTTGTTGACATGTCATGGCCATAGCTTGAGACAACCTCAGGTTAGCTGAGCTCGATCACAATTCGCCCCAGTAGCGGGGGCTCCTGTGGTACAAAATTCCCGGCATGTGATGTAGTTGGTGGCGAAGCCGACATTCCGTAGGCGAGATCAGCCACAGATCGCTGAAGATCGCCAATCATTCCCATCAATTCAAACGTGGTGGGCTCACGAGCTTGACACGACTGGGGGGTCCAGACCGGGCGCGCGGCAGGCGACCTGGGCGGGTATGGTACTTCAACATTGGTCTCATCCCACAAGATGTTTCCTTGATCCAATGCAGCTGCCATAACCACTATTTCCTCTGAACTTTGCATCATCATAAGTCCACTGAACTGAACGGTGACTGACGGATCAGATGTCTATCTTGCCTCAGCAAAGCAGAACACTGGCTATTCTGTACTAAATCTCTAAACTGAAAGAGAAAACACGCAGCATTTCGGCCCAATCAGAACAGACACAAGCATAGTTGAATAATTGTACTCTACTACTGATCACTGTTCCCCAAAATCACTGCCCCAAAAACTGAATCTGATACCCGCAGATATAACTGATTCCTCAAAACACTGATACTGATACCCTCAGGCCTGATACTCAGACTTGCAAACTGATATATGCATTCCTTGTAGAGGTCAACTCAAAAAGCACATAACAAGCAAGCAAGAGCCAAAACACCCCTATTTTTTGGTGGGGTTTCCCTGTCCTATTTTGTCAGGAGCTATGGTTTCACTACGCACGCAGCGGTTTCAAACAACCTATAATCGGGTAGCAACCTGTCCTAGTTTGGAATGGTCACTATGGATTCCGAACATGCACTAGGTCAAATGGTCAAAAGGGTGCCCCGGTGACAACCGGGGTTTGTGTTCCCATTGTGGCAGAGCCCGTAACCGGTCAGCCTTATGGCACGCTTCTCGAAGCGAGCCTCCGGCAAACCGTTCAGGAATAGCAGACGGCAAACACTATGACTTAGGCGCACTAATGCACATGCAATGCAAAGAAACACATGAGTGTAATCAAAACAAGATATCATCAGTTCGAGTCAAGCTCTCCAAACTCCCCAGCAGAGTCGCCAGAAACTGTGGACGTCCCCGAACGTCCCGGGAAGGAATCCCATTTTGTTCATTGGGGCTTACTACAGTTCAGGACTCAATGTCACGATCCTATATCTAATCTCGCAGAGTGCAATGCAAGACCGATGAATCATCAAAGAGTCCAAATCCGGCAAATCATTTTGAAAAACAGATTTTTAGAAAGAAGTGCCAAACATGGACTGCTTTGCCAGATACAGAGTTGCCACCTAAATATTTTATTTTTGGGAAATTTAGGAAACCCTGACTCGTTGCCTAAGGCCACGTGTCCGTCATCACCAAAGTCGCCTCAGCTCGGGAACTTGGGTACGATTGGAGAAGGTCATCTATGAGCACCCCCACTCGCCCGATCAAAGATCGGCCTCTACTAACCATGATATCTAGTTTTGAAAACATTATGTGCTCTTGTTCCGATTATTAGCCTAGAATTACTATGTGATGCACACAGCATACAAGTATAGACTGGATTGCCTAAGTTGGAACAAAGCATCGCATATTCGTTTATTTTGAAAATGGATTGAAGTTTGCTACTCGCAAGTAGGCTAAAACACGGGTTTCGACGAATTATTCCACCTCAAGCAACCCAACCTGCACCCACAGGCATTCAGGCAGTTATATCAACTAAAAAGTTAGCCTCATGGCAAGCATGCTTTCATGTTAACATTCACACTCATGCAAGATGCTAAAGCATAAACACTCACCTAGTACTCCAAGCCAAAACAAAAAACATATTAGTAATCAAATGTATGATCCAAGTCCACGTTAAGGTGGCTAATGCATCGCAGACAAAATGCAGCTAGAATAGGCTCGGCTAATCTATGGATGGCATGTGAAATGCAACTTGATACATGTATTCAAATTGGAATTGAAATACAATACAGTTAGCATGATGTGTTGAGTCCGGTGCATGCAATACAAATGAATGGGTGCAAACATGCTATCATGAGTATGCTAATCAAAACATGTCCTAATACTAACCATCAAAAGCAGGTAAGTAAAAGGGAGAAGGAAGTGGGGGTTGGAAGACATGCATCACACACACGCACGCTTATTACACAATTCGCCCTCTCTTGGAGGGACCAAAAGAATAATACAAATTTAACTAACTAACAAGCCAATTAAATAGTTACAGGCCACTTAACTAGTTAAGCGAATTAACTAAGCTAATAAAGTGGTAAAACAGCCTCGGGAAGAGGGTCCAATGCATGCGTGCCCGGCTCCGCTCGGAAATCCACCACCATGCACAAACTGCCTCTGTTTGCACTGTTTTATGCCTCTGGAGACTACACAAGTCCCAAAGTTGCTTCTGAAATACTCCCTGAGGGTTGTGGAGGACCACCGGCCAAGAGGAAACACCACCGGCCATGATAAATTGGCCATCAACCATCTATGTGGCTCTCGGCCAGAGATTTGTGGTCGGCCGGCACTCAATGTGGTCGGTCGGCCAAATCTTCCTGCAGAATCCTGTTTTGACAGCAGCAGAGGGCAGACAAGACATGACAATGCATTTCAAAGCAAATGTTTGCACAACCACCCTCCCTATCATGTTTAAGACTCAGGGGAGCATGGTACTCGACCCTCGGGCCACCAATCACGCATTTCGATGCATGATGACCCAAGAAGTCAAGTTGTGCATCTTGATGTCAAATGAGATGCACACCAAACAAACAAAAGGCCTCCAACCTCTATCATAATCAATTCAAGAGGCAAGAGATGCATGCTTAATGCTATGCAACCTAGGCATGGAAGCTAGGCATGCACCATGAGCACAAGTATGCAAGCTAACAAGCATGCAAAGTGTAATTTAACCATACAAGCATGCAAGATGCAACATGGACAATATGTTAAGTAACTAAAAGAGAGAATCCATACCAAATGGATTGCAACCTATGCATGCAACAATATGTCATGGGTTAAGCACACAATGAGGCACAATTGAACTAGCATGCTACAATATGTAATTCACCAAATATGCAACAAGTATGTGACAATATACAAGGCAAGCATGCAACAACATGCGGGGATGGACTTAAACCAATTTGGGCAGCTCTCAAATAGGCCCAAAACAGTGGCCAAAGTGCTAAAGGATAAGGGACAAAGTCACATACAAACACGCATGGTGATTGGTCTAATACTTAAGCATAAAGAGGCAACTTTTAAGCACACTTAAAAGGAGGCAAACATGGACAAATGGCAAGCATTGTAAGCTCTGAAATCATGTTAGAAAAGGTGCCAAACCAAGTAAACAAATCAAGCAAAGCATGCAACCAAGCCCAAAACTCAAGGCTAGCCAAGGGGCTCAAGCCATGACCATACAAACCAAGCATCAAAGGGCCAAAGGGACTTAAAACAATCCCAAGCCAGACCAAAACAAGGTCAAAGACACACTTAGATGGCATTTAAATGTCCTACACATGATGGCATACACAAGGGTCCAAACATGGAGCATAAGACATCCACCTTTTAAAGCACCAAAGGAGCATCAAATGCAAGCATGCAAGCATACAAGCATGCCATATGGACTGAAATGACATAACTAATGGTGCCAAACCACTGAAATGATGCAAATAGAGCATGCTAGAGAATCCAATACTCAAAGCTTACAAGGGAGATTGCATGGTAGCTATACAAAGCAAGTCATGAATGACCCAAATAACCAAAATCAGACCTTAAGCACACCAAAACATGCATAAAAGCTTCACAAAGCTAAGCCAAAATCATGCTAGAAAGTCATGGCACATCATGATGCATGTTAAGGCAATTTCATGGCATTACAAGACAAGTATGCAAAGCATGCATAATGTGTCTAAACCAACTTAAAATAGTGCTATAACATGGCAAAATAACCACAAATACCAACTAAGACATGGCCAACATGGACTTAATCAAGGTGCTCACACATGAGGCTAAAATGACAAGTTTTGAAGACAACAAAGAGAGGGGATGGCCCTCTCCTTCTTAGGACCTCAAAACACCATCCCCACCACTGAAATCCCTCTGGATTTCAGTGGTGAGGAGGCCAATACAAGGTGGTCCCGGAGCTCACCAAAAATAGCACCAAAAAAAAGGCCAAACAATGCCTAAGAGGGGGGAAACAACCTCAAACCTCAAAACAACCTTAAGCAAAGTTCAAAAGCAAGTAAAATCAGAACTTTTACTAGTTATACACTAAGCTTAAAAACAAATTCAAGATAGGTCAAAACCTTGTGCAAAAATGGGGAATAAAGGGGTAAGGTTCTTACCCTTGAAGACCTTCTTCAAGAAGAGAGCTCCAACACCTTCCTTAGGTCAAAACCAGCCCAAGAACTCCAAGAACAACTCTTTGGCACCTTAGCAACCAAGGTATGGTGTAACACTAGGTGCCTTAGTGCAAAACTAAGAACAAACACACCTTATACACACACAAATCAAAAGGAGAGGGAGATATAGAGATAGGGTAGATACAAGACTCCTAACCCTAAAACCAGACCTCTGGAACTTCTTGGAACCCTTGAGGAGGGAGGAGAAGCCCTCCCTTTATAGGAATTCCAATCTTGCAAAGCTTACAAAACAAGCTAAGCAAGAGTGAAATCCCTCCATACACGTGTATGGAGAGGGTGCATTGTGGATGCCAACTATCACAGCTGGCATAAAATATCTGCCAAAAGCAGATGAACAATGGTCGGCCAGCCAAAAATGACAAATTGACCAAAACAATGGCCGGCCGACCACAAAGAGTGCCGACCGGCCATCACCAATGGCCGATAGCAACAAAACAGGCCGATGGCCTCAAACCATGGCCGGTGAGGTGTGGGGATGGCTAACAAGCCTTCCTCTACCCTCAGAAGCAAACCAACAAGTGTTTGGTGCAAAACCAAGCATAGAACAGTCAAGTTGAGAGTTCTTAAGGCAAGGCACGTAGCCAAGACCTCCGAGAATTCAAAACGAACACGAACATGGATGATCACCAAGTGTTCAAACGATGACGTCCAAGTCTTGAGGACGGTCAAAAATGGGGTGTCTACAGGAGGACCATCCCGTTCGGCCCAGCGGGCCGAACTCAGAAAAATTAGGCAAGGCTCCGACAAAGAAGTTGCGACTTTGGATCACCCCCTCAAACACCCCAAACAGTGGATGGAGCCCATCACCTTTACAGAGGCTGATTGTATAGGCATCTGTTACCCTCACGACGACCCCTTCGTCATCTCCGCTCTCCTATCCAATTACAAAGTCAGACGAGTGCTTGTCGACAACGGCAGCTCTTCGGACATCATCTTCCTAAATGCCTATCGCCAGCTCAAGGTCAAGAAAGAAAGCTTATCCCCTCTCCGAACCCCATTGGTCGACTTTACTGGGGATCGGGTGATCTCCATAGTCTCCATCAATCTTCTCATCGCCGTCGGAGAGTATCCGCGGCAGACCACCAAGTTGCTCACTTTCCTCGTCGTCAATTGTCTCTCTTCTTATAACATTATCTTAAGCCGCACTGCCCTTAATGCTTTTCAAGCTGTCACATCCACATATCATCTGGCCATGAAATTTCCTACCTACCTCGAGGTCAGCACCGTGAGGGGAAAGCAGACTGTGGCCAGAGAATGCTATGTCACTTCACTCAAAGAGGTCAAGCTGAAGGAGGCTATGATCATCGAAGGACTCGACATTAGAGACGAAGAAGAGTTAGTCAGAGGGGAACCAGTGGAAGAACTTGTTGAGGTCCCCATCGACCCCACTAACCCAACAAAGACAGCCCAGGTAAATAGCCAGCTATCCTCCTAAGCCAAGGCCGACCTTACAGCCCTCCTAATCAAGCACAATGATGTGTTTACATGGACCCATTCCGACATGCCGGGTATTGATCCCTCCTTCATCACTCATCGTCTTAGCATCGAGCCCCATTTCTGACCTTTTCGCCAGAGGCAGCGTATCTTTCACCTGGAACGCAATGCTCTTATTGCTTCTGAGGTAGACAAACTACTAGAGGCACGGTTTGTCAAGAACGTAGATTACCCCATATGGCTATGAAATGTGGTCCTGGTCCATAAAAACAACGGTAAATGGCGACTCTGCGTCGACTACTCTGACCTTGATCAGGTTGGCCCCAAAGATAGTTATCCCCTCCCTCACATAGATCTGCTTGTCAACGCCACGGCCGGACATCAGATGCTCAGTTTCATGGACACCTTCTCTGGCTACAATCAAATTCTGATGCACCCGACTGACCAGGAACACACTTCCTTCATCACAGACAAAGGAACTTACCACTATCGTGTTATGCCATTCGGATTGAAAAATGCTGGAGCCACTTACCAACTGTTGGTCAACGCCGTCTTTCACCATCAGATAGGTCGGAACATGGAAGTTTACGTCGATGACATGCTTGTCAAAAGCAAACTCTCCTCTGATCATTTGGCAAACCTGTGAGAGACTTTCAAAACCCTACATAAGTATTAAATGAAGCTGAATCTGGAGAAATGCACCTTCGGCATAGAATCTGGGAAGTTCTTGGGTTTTATGGTCAGTCAGCGGGGTATCGAGGCCAACCCCAAAAAGATCAAGGCCTTGGTAGAAATGCAGTCACCCAGAACGGTTAAAGAGATTCAAAGGCTTATCGGTAGAGTCGCCACCCTCAACCGTTTTATTTCCCGCGCAACAGACAAGTGCCGCCCCTTTTTCAAAGTTCTTCGGCAGGCCTTTAAGTGGACCACCGAATCCGAAGAGGCCTTTCAACAATTGAAGCAGTGCATGGCCAACCCCCCTACTCTCTGAGGCGCTCTCGGGCGAGACCCTCTTTCTCTACTTAGCCGTATCGAACACCACAGTCAGTGTAGCCCTCATCAGGGAGGACGGTTCAGTACAGCGTCCAGTTTATTACATTAGCCGAGCTCTCAAGGGGGCAGAACAGAACTACCCTTTGCTGGAAAAAATGGCCCTTGCCTTGATCATAGCCTCAAGACGACTCCGACCTTACTTCCATGCTCACTCCATAGTGGTCCTCACTGACCAACCTTTGAAGAAGGTAATGTAACAGCCAGAGTCGTCCGACAGACTTATGCAATGGTCTGTCGAGCTCAGCTAATTTGAAATTTCTTACCGACCTCGAATGGCAATCAGAGGACAGGCTGTTGCCGATTTTATCTTGGAATTCACCAATCCCACTCCAACCACACCCCTTTCGCCCAAGCAATTCAACACTGAGACAGAAGATCCCTACTCCTGGGCCCTCAATGTTGATGGATCATCCCGTAAAGAAGGCAGTGGGGTTGGTCTCATTCTCACTACCCCCAACGGCATTTATTTCAAGTGTGCTCTCCGCTTCCTGTTCGACGTAAACAATAATGAGCCTGAGTATGAGGCCTTGATAGCAGGTCTTCGCCTAGCCAAAGACATTGGAATGAGCAATATCCAAGTGTTCAGTGACTCCCAATTGATTGTCGGACAGATTACGGGGGAATTCAATGCAAGGAAGACACCATGCGAGCCTACAGGGATATTGCACTCCCCTTTGTTCGCCTTTTCAACACTTTCCACATCAAGCACATCCCTCAGTCAGAAAACTCCAAGGCAGATAAAATGGCCCAATTAGCCTCGGCCGACCAGTCATACCTCAACCATGGGGTCCGTCTTGAATACCTGGAACACCCGGCTACTTCGCCAATCCAGCAGGAGGTCCACTTCCTCTAAAACGAACCTATCCCATGGGCGGCAGACATCCTTCTATTTTTGACAAATGGGGAGTTGCCAGACAACAAACAGCAGGCTGCCAAAGTCAGAGCCCGGTCATCCAATTACATCCTCATCAGCGGGCAACTATACAAACGTGGATTTTCACGCCCATAACTCAGGTGCCTCAGTCCTGCTCAAGCGACCTACATGATGAGGGAAGTCCACGAGGGTGTATGTGGTAATCATTCGGGTGCCAGGTCGCTGACCCATAAAATACTTCGCACCGGCTACTTCTGGCCTACTCTCAACCAAGATGCCACTGAATTCGTGCTTCAGTGTGATAAATGCCAGTGCTTTGCCAACATCCTCCATGCTCCACCTATAGAACTGATTACACTCAGCAATCCCTACCCATTCGCCAAGTGGGGCATCGACTTAGTTGGTCCATTGCCCACCGGTAGGGGCCAAACCAAGTTCGTTGTGGTCGCTATTGATTACTTCACTAAATGGGTGAAAGCAGAACCCCTCGCCACAATTATTGAACGGAACACAACCAGATTTATCTGGCAGTCGATCGTATGCCGATTTGGAATCCCTCAAGCCATCGTCTCAGACAATGGCAAGCAATTAACAATGCCAAGTTCAGGAAATTTTGTGCAGAGCTCCACATTCAGCCATGTTTCTCTTCCCCAGATCATCCCCAAGCTAATGGGCAAGTCGAGGTCACCAACTGCTCTCTCCTCAAGATCATCAAAACTAAGTTGGAATCCGCTAAGGGACTCTGGGCTGAGGAATTACCAAACGTACTCTGGGCCTATCGCACTACCACCCGCACCCCTACTGGGGAGACCCCCTTTCGCTTAACATACGACGCTGAGGCAGTCATCCCAGTGGAAATCGGCCTGCCGACCTCGAGGGTTTTGCACCCGGATCTAGAACTCACCGAAGACTTGCGTCGGGCTGACTTAGACCTGATTAAAGAGCTCCGAGAGACCACTCCTATCAAACGGGCCTCATCTCAACAAAAAATGCGAACACACTACAACTGCAATGTCCGGACAAGGGAGTTCACAGTTGGGGACCTAGTCTTATGCGAGCCAACTCTTGCCACCAAAAATCCCGTTTGAGGGCAAGCTAGCAGCCAAATGAGAAGGGCCTTACGTCATTAAAGCCAGACCTCGCCGGGGCAGTTACCGACTCCAAGACATGGAAGGCAGAGACCTCCCCCATCCGTGGAACGCCGAGCACTTGAAGTGTTATTTCCAGTAAAATGGCGTCTCCTACTTTTGTATTGATCAATTGTTGTATGTTCTTTTTGATGATCTACACGCTTGTTTGTTTTTGTCCTTTCTGTACGTGGTGTAAACTTGTGATCAACAGGACACGCCTTAAATGCAAATGACTTTATATCTCCATTATCTGCATTGTGTTTCAACAACGACTGAGTTAATTATAGCCTCAGCCAAACTAAGCACGAAGAGCTCAACCAGCCTGAGTTAATTGAAGCCTGAGCATGAAGAGCTCAGCTAGCCTGAGTTAATTGAAGCCTCAGTCAGACTGAGCACGAAGAGCTCAGCCAGATTGAGTTAATTCAAGCATCGGCCAGACTGAGCACGAAGAGCTCAGTCAGACTGAGTTAATCGAAGCCTCAGCCAGACTGAGCATGAAGAACTCAGCCAGACTGAGTTAACTCAAGTCTCAGTCAGACTGAGCATGAAGAACTTGACTAGACTGAGTCGATTAAAGCCTCAACATGGTATAGCCTTTCTAGTCTTAGTCAGAACTTGAATGAAGAATTCAGCCGGTCCATTTTCAAAATTTAATATTACGGCATGGTTGCCATACTTAGTTAAAATCCAAGTCCATATTACAACATTTTTTAAACATTTTTAACATTTTCAGTAGTCGTACAAGCCAAACTTTCATTTTTAACATTCTTAACATTTTCATGTCTGCCCATTTTTAACATTTTTTACATTGTGCTTTTCTCACAAGTTAGCCTGGTTGACCATTTTTAAACTTTTTACATCACAATTTACTAGCAAGTTTCACAAATCACGCACAAGTCTTACTTTCACACCCATTTTTCATTGAATTCTGCTCAGCCATTTTCATTACTCCAAATTTACAACTCAAAAGAAATAACGACAACAATAATACAAAAGAAAACTCATTTTTTATTCACAAACTTACGCTTTCATACAATTCGCTGCAGAAATTACATACAAAAAAAAAAAAAAAACAAACAAACAAACAAACAAAACAACAAAAGTAAAATTTTTACACTTAGTTACACAGATCACTCTTCCTCACTGGAGGCAAGATCTTCCTCTTCAATGCCCTCGTCCAGGGGGGTCTGGGCAACGTCGTCTTCACCTACCTTCACGAGGCTGAAATCCACGTCTGGGAACAACTCATACGCCTTATGCTTGAAGGTCATCCAACCGCTGTCCCAGAACTCGCTTGTTTCATGCTTGTAGAAGTCAGACCGCTGGAAACTCTAGATCACTTCCTCTTCACTCCTACCTCCAGCGGCCGCTCCCGACGGCCCAGCCCCCCCATTCCCCTCTTTCACCAAGCTGCTGGCGACAGCGGCATCTATGGCCATCTAGAAGTCGGCGGACCCCTTTAATTGCTCTACGGCCGCCGTACACAGGTCGGGGGTACGCCGCCCTCTCAGATGCCAATTTCACCCTCTCCTCCACCAGGGCCTTCTCCAATGCCGCGATCCGACCATCGGCCTCTTCCTTGTCCTAGATCTTCATTGCTGGTCATGGCCTCCTCCCACCTCTCGTTGGCAGTGGTGCAGGCTTGTTGGGCCTTCTCTAGTTTCCTCTTCTCGCCCGCCAACTCGAACTCTAGCGATATCGCCTTGTGGCGCTCCGCTTCCAGCTCTGATTTGGTTGCAAGAAGCTTGGCACTAGCTCGCTCCGTTGAGTAGCTCTGCACCAGCGCCAATACCTCCATGTTGTTTGCCCTTTGCGCATACTCCAACCCCTTGGCGCATGCACTTCGAGCGGCCTTCCTCCACCCCTGTAGACACCCCATTTTTTACCATCCTCAAGACTTGGACGTCATCATTTGAACACTCGATGATCATCCATACTCGTGTTTGTTTTGAGTTCCTGAAGGTCTCGGCTGCGCGCCTTGCCTTAGAACCTCTCAACTTGTCTGTTTTGTGCTTGGTTGTGGACCAAGGGCTTGTGGTTTTGTTTTTTAGGGAAGATGGTGGCGTGTTGGCCAACCCTATAACCCATCGGCCAAGCCTTGTGCTTATCGGCCATGTTTTCTTGTCATCGGCCATCAGTAGTGGCCGATCAGCACCCTTTTTGGTCGATCGGCACTCCTTTTGGACGATCAGCCATATGTTTTGGCCGAGGCCTTTTTATTTGCTTTTGCAGATATTTTTGTGCCAGCTGTGAGAGCTAGTGAGCACAGATTTCATCCTCCATACACGTGTATGGAGGGATTGAATCACGCCCTTAGCTTGTCCAACAAGCTTAGGAATTGATTTTGTATAAGAAGGAAGACCCCTCTCCCTTTCCAGGGGTTCAAAAAAGTTGATATACAAAACATATATCACTCTCTCTCTATATTTGCACTTGTTTGTGCTCAAAAGTGTAATTTCTTCACATTTTTGCACTAAAGCACCTACTCAAACACCATACTCTTGTTGCTGAGGTACTTCAGGGTTTTTTTTTGAACTCAAAGTTTGGTTTTTAGCTCAGAAAGTTGCTGGAGTTACCTCTTTGAAGTTGTTCTACAAGGGTGAGTCACTAACCCTCTTTTAAGCTTTGTGTTCATTTCTTACTTAGCCTTATTTGCATGCTTATTTTGGCTTAACTCTCAACTGAAAAAAGCTTCATTTTCATGTGTTTGAAATGATTGTTTCAGGTCTTGTTGGTGTTGGGGGTGGCCTACCCCCATTTGTGCCTTGTTTTGCCTTGTTTTGGGCCACCTCTTTAGGCTTTTGTTTTAGTCTTTGCATGACCTTTCTACCACTGAATTCTAGAGGAATTTTAGTGGTGGAAAGTGCATTTTGAGATCTTAAATAGGAGAGGATCATCCCCTCTCCTTATGTCTTGCATGCTTGTATAGATGGCTCATCAAAGTAGCATGTTTGTCTAGCATGTATTGGTTCCATTTTAGCTTGTTTTTGGTGTTGTTTTAGCATGCCATAACTCTGTTTTGGGTTGGTTTGATAGCCTCTTGCATGCTCCTTGCACTTGTAGTACATTTCCATTCACTAGCCTAATGTGTATCATACTTGAGCTCATCATTCTAGCATGATTTTGGCTTAACTTCAGCAAGCTTTTGGTCATGTTTTAGCATGCTTAAGGTCTGATTTGTGTTGTTTCAGTCATGCATGCATTGCTTTGTATAGCCATGGTTCATTCTAGCTCATTAGCCTTGAGTTTCCAAGCCACTAACATGCATTGCTTAGGCTATTTTCATGATTTGGCATCATATGTTATGTGATTTTAGTGCATGTAGTGTGTTCACACACTCACATTTGTCACTTTTTCCATGCTTTGGAAAGTTTGTGCTTTATGCCTTAAACATGAGCCATTATGTATGCCTTCATGCCTAAGCTTGCAAGCTATCATTTCAGCATGTTTTTGGGGTTATTTTGCCATGATATAACTCTGATTTTTGTTGGCAAAGCCATCTCATGCTTGGTCTTGGTAGGTGTAGTGTAATCCTTCATTTTGGCATTGCATACTCCATGCTTCATGCCCCTCATGCTAGCATGTTTTAGCTTTGATCCATACATGTTTTAGCATCATTTTGACATGCTCTAGGACTATTTTGGGTTGTCTTGGCCATATGCTTCGTGTTTTGTATAGTTATAGTGCAAATGCCTATGCTAATTTCAAGCTTTGAGCCCTCTTGCATGCCATACTTGTATTGTTTAAGTGGTTTGACAGCATTCCATACATGCTTTCAAAGCTTATAGTGTTGTCACACGTCCATGCTTTTCACTCTTTAAGTGCTCTTAAGAGTTGCATCTTTATGCCTTAATTCTTGAGCCAATTGGCATGCATGCTTGTCTTGCCTTTTCATACTTTTCATGCCATCATTTCAGCACTAATGGCCACTGTTTTGGACATGATTGAGGTATGTCCGTATTCGGTTTAAGTCCATCTTGCATGTTGTTTGCATGTTTGTTGTTTACATTGTTGCTTGCATACTTAGGTTGCATTCAATAGAGTTTGCATGGCACTAGCATTGATAGGTTGCTCATGTTGCATTGCATCGTGTATGCATGCATTACATTGTGTTTACCATGCTTGAGTTGCATTGCATGTTTGCATGCTTGAGTTGCATTGCATTTGTTTGGGTTAGGTGTTAATCCGAACACAGGAAACGAGGAACATTTCATACTCGAAGTGATGAAACGTGCCTCACTTCTCGGTTGCCGACGCTCTTGATCATGCATGATAGTGTTTAAGGCATTTATGTGTTTTTGTGCATTCATTGTCATTAATTTGTGCCACTCGGCCTCTTTGGCCATCGTGCATTAAGATGCATGATTGATGGCTCGAGAGCCGAGCACTACACTCCTTTGAGCCTTAGACATGATAAGGAGTGTGGTTGCACACACATTTTCTTGCAAATACACTGCCATGCCTCTGTTAGTGCTCTGTTGCAGCAAAAGGAGAAGTTTGCAGGAAGAAGTAGCCGATCGGCTATCCAATGCTGCCGATCGGCTATCAAATTTGGTTGATGACCATTACATTCAGCCGATGGCCATTCCTCTTGGCTGACCACCCCTCAGATTGTTCCTAAGGTGGGTCAGAAGCACTATGGGAGTTGGCACAATCTTCAGATATACAGAAGTGTGCAAATAAAGGCAACATGAGGCACGGTATTGGATTTCTGAGCGAAACTGACCGAGCATGCATGCATCCCTCGTCACGAGGCCATTTCAGTGCTTTTGTTAACTTAGAATAGTTATTTGTTTCAATTAGTTTTGTAATAATTAATTAGCTAAGTTAGTTAATTAGTTGGTATGTAAATAAGTAGCTTAGCTTAGCTAGCTTAGCTTGTTCTTTCAGACCCTCCGTCGATAGGGCGTATTGTTGTAATAAGCGTGCGTGTGTGTGATGCATGTCTTCCAACCCCACGGCTTTCTCCCTTTTACTTACCAGCTTTTGATGGTTAGTTTTAGGGTATGTTTCAATTAGCATACTTATGCTTCGCATACGTGCATCATTCATTCTATCTTGCATGCACCGGGCTCGGCGCATCATACAAACTGCATTGTACTTTCAATACACTTTCTTGAATACGTGTTTAACAACATGTTATCAAGTTGCATTCACATGACATCTTAGAATAGCCGAGCCTATCTTAGTTGCATTTTGCATGTGTTGCATTAGGCATTGTTGACATAGCTAGGATCATGCATTGATTACTAACCAGCTTCTTTTTTGGCTCGGAGTACACTGTGAGTGTTTACGCTTTAGCATCCTTGCATATGTATAAGTGGCTGCCATGATAGCGTGCTTGCCATGAGGCTATGTACTTATGTGTTTAAATGTATGAATGCCTATGGATGAAGGTTGGATTGTTTGAATTGGAACAATTCATCGAAATATGAGTTTTAAGCCCACTCGAGGGTGGCAAAACCACGACTTAGCCTACTTACGAGTAGCAAACTTCAAACCATTTTCAAACAAACGAACATGAAATGTTTTGTTCCAACTTAGGCGATCTAGTCTATACTTGTATGTTGTGCGCATCACATAGTAAGGTTAGCTAATAATCTGAACAAGAACGCATGTGTTTTCAAAAATAACATATCATGTTAGTAAAGGCCGATCTTTGATCGGGCGAGCGGGGGTGCTCATTGCATAACCTTCTTCTCTCGTACCCAAGTTCCCGAGCCGAGGCAACTTTGGTGATGACGGACACGTGGCCTTAGGCACGAGTCAGGGTTTCCTAAATTTCCCAAAATAAAATATTTAGATGGCGACTCTGTATATGTCAAAGCAGTCCATGTTTGGCACTTCTTTATCAAAATCGATTTTCCAAAACGATTTGCTGGATTTGGACTCTTTGGTGATTTATCGGTCTCACATTGCACTTTGTGAGATTAAATTCAGAACCGTGACACGAGTCTAAACTGTAGTAGCTATGACCAACGATTAGGCACCCCCGCGTGTGGAGCGGAGTTCTGGGCGGTCTACAACCCCACTGTCTCAACCCTTAGGTTCTGCAGCTGCAACTTTGCCTCTGCCAACTGGGTCCTTAGCAGCTCTACTTCCATCTTAGTGCGCGCTGCCTTATTCATCAAGGTAGTCACCAGGGTCGCTGCCTCCATCTGGGCTGAGCAAAACCCTCTCAGGAGGTCGGCCTCTGTCAACCGCACCATCGACAACACAGCTGCATCCTCTACGACTCCAACAAGGCGGTCGGCTGCGACCCTAGCTTCCCCCCTTCTGCCGAGCGACCTGTCAACGCGCGCGCGTGGTATAACGCGGTCGCCAGCGTGGCACTCGTCTCTGGCTTGCTAATCCCAATCTTCCCTTCGCTGGGACTTGAGGTTACTTCTATTGCAGGTACCACCGTCGACACCATAGGGGCACTTGGGCCCAAAGGCTCTTTCAGTACTTGGGCACTTGGACCCTTGTCTTCCTTCGCCACTTGGGTGGTCTCCTTCGCCTCTTCTGGAGCTGCCTCTATCCTTCCCTCCTTCGTCTTCCCCACCATAGCGGCATCCTCGTCCCCAACCTTCATCTTCTTCAAGAGAGAGGCGCCTTTTCCCCCCTCTATACCCGCCCCCTTCTTCTTTGGCTTCTTCAACACTGCCTCCACCTCCTACTTACCCCTCTCTTTCAGCGGGTCTACTGGGGGCGGCAGTGGGGCAAAACTAGTTAAGTCTTTGTCGCCCAGCGATTTGGGACGCGGTCAGACCCGCTCCCTCATCACCAGTTTAGGGGCAGGCCCCAATTGTGCCTCCTTATACTTGTCCGCTTTAGCCAATAATCTCCTATCCTCTGCCTTCTCCGCCTTCCTCCGTGCCTCCAATTCCTCCCTTGCCGGATCCTCCTACGTCGGCTGCGGTCCCAGTCTCAAGGCAAACAAGGTTGAAGGAAGGATCAGCTCATCCCATTTCACCCCCTTCTTCTCCCTCTGCTCCTTCACCTACTTTACCCTGTTTTCGGCTGCCACATCTAACTTTAGCTCCACTGATTTTGTGGGGACTTTCCATGTTGTGTGAACTCCTCTCCCACCGTTCATTGATACGAAAAACCATTTCGGTCTCCACCCTTTCACCGAAGACGGTAAGCTTGCCACTAGACCCTATCCCGCCACTGCCTGTAAGGTCACCCATGTCTCCTGTTGACCCGAAGCCTTGTAGCAGGAGAAGAATTCATCCATCGTCATTTCCGCCCCTCCGGTAGCCTGCGGTTAGGTGCTCGCATAGGCCATTAGTATTTTCCAGGCGTTCGGCATCAACTGCCCTAGCACCTACACTAGCTTGTTAAGAACGTCCACCACAACTTAGGGGAGTGGTAGCCTCAGCCCCCCCGGCAGCACCTCCTCGTACAACGTGAACCCCGTCGGCCGTGCATCCGACACCCTCTCCTTCAATGTGGGCAGTATCAGCTCTATCTCCGCAGGGATTTGGTACTTCCTTCGTACCTCCTCCAACTCCTCTACCATAAACGTGGACTTGTCGGCCTTGGTATGCCAATGGTCTGACTCCACTTGGCTAATTGGCTTAGCAACTATGATCATCGTTGTCGAACAAGCCCATGCTGCTTGACCAGCTCCCCTCTCCTCCCTTTGCTCCACTCGATACTGCTCCGCTAACTCCACCGCGTCGTCATCTCCCAACGAGTCAAGCCTTGCGGCTGGCACTTCATCTCAGGCCATCTCTCCTACATATCTACGTATTGCATTGGACGCTGGCACAAGGAAGCTCACAACGTGTTATAGAGGCGTGTCACACGAGACAAATGAGTTCACTTTAGGGATGTATTGGTTTTTTGCGATAAGGTAGGTAAAGCAAATAACTCCAAATGCCCACAGTTTGCCTATATTCCAAGGGTCAAGATTAAATTTTGCCAGTTTGAAAATTTTCTAAACTTTCCACCCTCGCCCCTTCAACGCCCTATATTAGCCTACCCCTTTATTTCCTGCTAACGCATCACTTTCCTTATTACGGGATTGTGCCACGTGTACGACCACGATCTACTACTCTCTTCCTTTTCCCCGTCTATTCCACTACACATCATCACGTGCCATACCGCGCCTCGAGCCCCGCACGCCGCCACTTCCCCTTCTCACTCGGTCACCCTTCACGGTCGGCCCTCCTCGCAGTTGGCCTTTTCATTCGATCACCCTTCGCGGTTGGCCTTCTCATTCGATCACCTTTCACGGTTGGCCTTCTCATTCGATCACCCTTCGCAGTCGACCCTCCTTGCAAGTGGCCTTCTCACTCGGTCACCCTTCGCGGTCGGCCCTCCTCGTAGTCGGCCTTCTCATTCGGTCACCCTTCGCGGTCGGCCCTCCTCACAGTCGGCCTTCTTACTCGGTCACCCTCCGCGGTTGGGCCACCTCCCAGGCGGTCTTCTCTCCGTCAACCTCTCACAGCCCCTGTCTTTTTCCTTATTCCCTTGGTTGAACTGAAGCTGTACTTGGAAATGGAGGACTACTGACATAGATGGGCCTATAGGAGCTTCTAACCCACCACTTAGAGCCCAATACATAGTTCAAATAGTGAAGCCCAATGTTGCTGGAGCCTAACGTTGCACTAAGGACCAATGACATCTAAATACGTGTCAAGAGAAAAACCAGCCACATAAGCAGACAAAAATCCTGCAAAGTTATTGCACCACACATCAGCGATTAATGAGGTTCTTTGCAGCATTTATTACGATAACCCCCTCATGTCAGAATAGAATAGCCTCACCATGAACAAGGCAAGCTAGAACATAGACTTTCGGCCAACATGACAGGTCAAAGTGGACAAGGAAATGATGAGAAAATGATATAAGCAAGCTTCTAAGACAAAGAGAAGGTTAAGTTCTTTATCTCTGTCCTATCTCTACATTCCATCACTCTCTCTTCTCTAACTTGCTCATCGGAGGGTTCACTGGGGGACTCCCATTCCGCGTTGAACTCTTGTATAGGTTTCTCCGTGGGCCCAGCAATCGGATAACAGTTTGGGAGACATGGATCAACTCGACCCGTTCCATCAAGAGCTAGCAGCATCATTAATTATCAACTAATCATATTATTTACACATTATTGAGATTAGAAAATGAGTTTTGAAAATAAATTTGTATGTCATTTTCCATTTGTTATTTATTAGAACACTCTTACGAAGGAAATAAATTCGACATTTGAGACATTTCGTTTATTGAGCTTGTAATTTATGACCTTCAGTAGACTCTACGGATAGTTGTCTTTTTTATTTTTTACTCTTTACATGTAGCTAGCATTGAAACCTATCCAAAGCTTTCTCCTCACGAAATTCATTCTCCAGCCCTTCAACGACTAGTCCTTTAAAGATCAAATATGATTTCATCTCTCTCTATTTAAAAGTATAATAGTGTAAAAATATTATTTTCAAAAATAATTTAATAATACATATATTTTTAAAAAAATTTAAAAATGTCACGTTAGTAATCATGTCCATAACAGATGCATACGTCATAAAAAGGATTATATTTTTTAGGGTAAATTACATTGACCTCCCCTAAGGTTTACTTTAATTACAAGGACCTCCCCTACAATTTAAAAAATAACACTGACCTCCCCTACTTTTGAAAATAATACACAGATTCCCCATTCCGCTAAAAGAACATGAACGACGTTAACTTGACAACTAAATTGACCATAATACCCTTGAACCATACTGTGAAAAGACATAACTGACCCTTTAACCCCCATTCTCTTTCTCTCAACTTGGCAGTTCCCTCAATCCTCAACCTAGCTCTTCAATCTTCTTAGTTAATTTCAGTTGAATCCCAAACACAACAAATATATATATATATATAGATATATAGATTTAGAGGGAGATAGAGATCAAGGAGAAGGCAAATTAAAAAGAAAAGGGTGGTACGAAACCCTAACCCTCAATAAAGTGCGGCGTGGTGGTGGAACTTGGTGACGAAGTGCAGCTTACGAGATATCAGAGCCGCTGTACAAGAGATGGTGACGACACTGCAAGAGAGATGGAAAAAAGAGTAGAGAGAAGAGAAGAGAGAGAGAGAGAGAGAGAGAGAGAGAGAGAGAAAGAGAAAGAGAAAAATCGCCCTTTGCCCAATCGTCAGTCGCGTCGTAAGACTAGGAGTCGAAGTCGCTGTACAAGAGGTTGCGACAGCACTACAAGAGAGATGGCTAAAAGAGAAGAGAGAGAGAGAGATAGAGAGTCACCCTCTGCCCTGTCATCGATTGTGCTATCAAACTCCAGCATCATCAGTCGATCAGCGTCTTCTGTTGCTCCAGCACTTTCAATCGCACCACCGTTGTAGATTCGCGGTCGGAGCAAAGGAGTAGTGGTGAGGTCAGCGCCGTACGTCGGAGCCAGAGAGAGATCTGTGATGGTGAGTGGCTTCGAGAGGTTTTTGATGGAGACGAGATCTAGGGTTTTGTGGCCGTTCACGGCGGTGATGTTGTTGGCGTTGCCGCTCTTCATGGTGGTGTCTTGCTGCTGTGACACCACCTTGCTCTCTAAATCTCTATCTCTCTCTAAATCTATATATATATGTTGTGTTTGTGTTTGGTACTTAAAATGAGATCTTGGTTTTTGATGTGTTTGTTCTTTGATATGTTGAATCTCTCTCTCTCTCTCTCTCTCTCTCTCTCTCTCTCTCTCTCTCAAGTTTTTTTGTGATTGTGATTGTGTTGTTAGATTTTGTGATTATGTTGTAATCCTTCATCGGGGCAGCGGAGGATGACGGAAGTAGCCACTGCATCCTAGTCGGCAGTTCAGAGGTAGCCCCGCTAGAGAGCGTACCACCGCTCGCGGTAAAATTCGATCAGAGCTAGGGTTCATGGCAAAGCACAGAGAGAGAGTAAGAGGGAAGAGAGATGAAATGTATGTTTATATATATATATATATATGGGTAAATCACACTTACCTCCTTTGAAGGGTAGTATTAGAATTTGAAGGATAATTATGGATGACATCAGCATAATCTATTTGAATTTGGATGGATGGATAACAGAAATGGGTCTTTGTATATTAGTTCAAATGTAAGAAAGGTCTGTGTTATTTTTGCAACCACAGGGAAGGTACCTATAATTGAGGCAAACCTCAGGGGAGGTCAGTGTAATTTATCCTATTTTTTATTAATGTTTTATAGTATTTTTTCTTTAAAAAAATTAGTTAAATTAGTTTGAATGATTAACTAGAATAAATAGTGTTATTGGAGTACATACTAACTAAACTAGATAGGAAAAATAACAATAGCACTTTTCTTTGTACCTTCACTAGATATTTTGCGAGCAGAATTGGAATTACTCTTAAGAAAATAATATACAAATTCATTTACTAAACCCACTTTTTACCTCTTGGGATGTGTAATAAAGATAATTATATGATAATCTAAAAAGACATAAAAATAAAAAATAAAAAAGATAACTTTTTTTTGGATATTCTAATCATTGTTACTAAGGCCAAGTTTGGCATCTCCCCAAAAAGATAAAAAATTAAAAAGTTATCATTATTCACTATAAAAAATATTAAAAAATTAATTTTCCATAAATAAAGTACAACTAAGCTGTGCAGATTGTTCAGCGCTGTGCAGCGTTCTTTAAGAACAATTGCACAGTTTCGGTGCAATTTTCACAGACTACTGTTCAGACCATGGAGGCCCATCATGGATCCCGTTTTGATAATCTAAACCGTTGAATGTGTAGAACTCGTCGAGTACTATATGCCTATAAAAAATCACATTGATCGGATATCGATAACTACATGATCAAATCAGTTTTGTATAAAAAAATGGATGGTGTTATAATTAATGATTTGAAAAAAACAAATCTGATCAGATAGCTATCGATATCTGATCAACGTAATTTTTTATAGGTATATAATACTCGACGAGTTCTACACATTGAATGGTTCAGATTATCAAAATGGAACCTGTGCTGGCCCCCACGGGCCGAACAAAACCGTCAGTACAATATCCGAAAAGTAGCCAATAATTTCTTACCATCAATTCAACCCCTCAGATTGTACGGCTGCCAACACATATTTCTAATCTTTTCCTATACACCTCTTTATACAATTTTTTAATACACATTTTTTCATAAAAAGTCAAAAGGTTAACCCAAACATCCATTTTTTTTTTCTCAACTTTTTAATCTAAAAAGATAAAAAATATACTTATTTAGGACACCCCAAACAACTGCTAAATTTAGATTTCTCAATAAATGTATAAAGAAGTGCTCCTTGTGGATGAATAGTAAATAATTTTAATATTAAAATATATTTGCATTATGCATCAATAACTGTGCACTATCAACAGTTTTCCTTTTTTAAAAATAAAATTATATGTATGTGATATCCCAATTTTTATTTTTATTTTTTTGACAGAAAAAACTAACATTTTATTAAAATATAAAATATTGCAGAAAGATGCGATTAGTCGGAGAGATACCAACTGACCACCAAACCAAGACAACACAAAGACAACAGAAGGAACCCAACCCTGATGTTAGTTTAAGGGTCTCTAGAGTACTGTCTAAGTCTGTAAGGTTCATTTATAGGTCACGTTTTGATGACATAATTCTTTATTTTGTATAATTTTATGTGTCAAAATTGTTTTTATTGATCTGATAATCATAATCTGTTTAATTTATTGTGTTTATTGTACTAAAAAAAATATTGTATATTTTAAAAAATATACTATGGTCTTTTCTTTTCTTTTTTGTAAACAAATGTGATATAGTTAATAGATTAAGATTATTAGATTGATCTAATTTTTTGTGAATAATATATATAAAATATTCTTACGAAATAAACAATTCAAATTATTAAAACAAAATTCATTAAAACAAAACTCATGTAAACTCATACGCCTAAATAGGAGAGAAGACCAACCTTTCGTTTAAATAGTAAGAATTACCACTTTTTATATTTTATTTTTTATTTTTATTAATTTAATAAAAACTAAAACTTTATCCTTTTTAAAATAGAAGAATTGAAGTATTTTTAAACCCACAAAATCCTATCATTTCTATGAAACCCCAAGTTGTGTAATCTATCAGCAGCAAGCTATGGCTGCCAAAAACTTGCAGGTAGCCATGTTCCCATGGTTTGCCATGGGACACCTAACCCCTTATCTTCACATCTCCAACAAACTTGCACAGAAAGGCCATATAATCTATTTCTTCATGCCCACCAACACAAAACCCAAGCTTGAGCATTTCAATCTCCACCCAGACCTCATCACCTTCATTCCAGTCACAGTTCCACATGTTCATGGCCTCCCTCATGGTGCTGAAACAACAACAGATCTTTCTTATCCATTGCACTCTCTCCTCATGACTGCCATGGATCTTACACAACCCTCCATTGAAGCTTCTCTGAAAGATCTCAAACCCCACTTCATATTCTATGATTTGGCTTACTGGGTACCAGCCATGGCTCGCAGTTTAGGCATCAAATCCATACTTTATAACGTCGTTAGCCCAGCAATGGTCGCTTACACGCTCAAGCCCGGGAAAAAACTCCATGAAAACTATGAGTTGACAGAAATTGATCTGATTCAACCACCACTTGGTTTCCCACCTTCTTCTTCCATTAGACTAAGTTCACATGAAGCTCGTGCCATGGCTGGTCGAAGGCTAGATCGATCTGGTACTACTGGCATATCATTCATGGAACGCATTATAATATGCCGAAGTGGCTGTGATGCCATCAGTTTCAAAACTTGTGCAGAGATTGAAGGGCATTTCTGTGATTACGTTGGAAAGCAGTATGGAAAGCCAGTCATCCTGGCCGGGCCGGTGGTTCCGGTGCAGTCAAATTTAACCCTAGAAGAACGATGGGAAAAGTGGTTGGGAGGTTTTGATGCAAAAACAGTGATTTTCTGTTCATTTGGAAGCGAATGTGTACTTGAAAAAGAGCAGCTTCAAGAATTGGTTCTGGGTTTGGAGCTCACCGGTATGCCCTTTTTTGCCGCCCTAAAACCGCCACTAGGGGTGGAGAAGATTGAGGAGGCATTGCCGGACGGGTTTCAAGAGAGGACTAAAGGAAGAGGGGTAGTTCATGGAGGTTGGGTTCAACAACCATTGATTCTAGCACACCCTTCTGTGGGGTGCAATGTGACTCATTGTGGTTATGGTTCCCTATTGGAGGCTTTGGTGTGTGAGTGTGCATTGGTGCTAATGCCACAATATGGAGATCAGTTTATCAATTCAAGATTGATGGGCGGAGACTTGGAAGTTGGAGTAGAAGTGGAGAGAGGTGAGGAAGATGGGTTGTTTACCAGAGAAGGTGTTTGCAAGGCAGTAAGATTGGTAATGGATGTTGATAGTGATGTGGGGAAGAAGGTAAAGGCTAATCATAGCAAATGGAGAGAGTTCTTGTCTAGCAAAAATCTTGATAGTTCTTATATTAATGGTTTCATTCAAAAATTACAAGACATGTTGGAGAGATGATGTTTCGATAAGAGAAATGTTAGGGATCATGAAAAAATTTTCATGAAAATGATCATGAAAAATTTGTGACTCTTAGATTACATTAATTAGTGTGCGGTGCTTTATTGTAAGTGTAATCCAAATGTCACAAATCTTTCATGACCATTTTCATGAAAGACTTTTTATAATACCTAGTATTACTGTTTCGATAATATAGAATGCATAATCAAAGAGAAAATATTGTTGAATTTACAAATTAAGAAAGGTTAATGCACTATGCATTTGTACCACGATGAATTATTTCAAAAAGTTTGTTATTTAGTTTGTAGGAAAATGAGTGGGAGCACTAATTAGTGTTACCACTAATGATGTGGTAGTAGGGCCCACCATGAATGATTTGATGTTTTGGTCTTGATGTTATATTTTTTTTCTTTTTTTATTGAATGCCATGTCATTAGTGATCTTTTTAAAACTCTAAAATTAGTGGTCTCTATCATTGTTGTTAGTTTGCATGGTTGGCTGGTTTCAATTTTCAATTCCAAGTCTGCAACTATAATTATAAGGAAATGCTACCATGCACTCTCTTAGAATAAGAAAGTTATAAATTTTATCATATTTTTCTTTAAAAATTATATGATTTATTTTTCAGATCATGTCATTTTTTTTTTACACGTTTTTTAAAAAAAAATTAAAAAAATTAATTTTTAATCAACTTTCTAAAACTACCTGCATAAAGAAAGGACTTGACTTCCATCCACTCCTATATTAGATTAGCGAGTACTGTTGGGCTCGTGGAGGTGTACTATGATCTCGTTTCAATAATTCGAATCGTTCAATGTATAAAATTCGTTGAAAACTACATGTCTGTAAAAAATCACATTGATTGGATATCGATAACTATTTCATCGGATCAAATTTTTGTCAGTCGTATATTTTTTCACCATCTATTAATCATGTAACTATCGATATCCCATCAATTGGATATTTTATAGATATATAGTATTCGACGAGTTTTACACATTGCATAATTCGAATTATCAAATGAAATTCGTAATGAACCCTACGAACTCAACAATACCCTCCAATCCGATGATGGAGAAAAGCAAGACCCATATAAAGAAGGAAAATATTTGGTAACCCAAAATTTTGTTGCTCAAATGGCTCAAATCTGTCAAAACGATGTCGTTTTACACTATCGTTTTGAGTGGTTTGAGCCATTTTAGTCACAAAATTTTGAACTACCTAGCATTGTTGTATAAAGAAATGGTAATAGGATCTTTTAGCAATCTTATCAGATCTATATCTATACGTCGCTTTGAGTGATTTGAACCATTTTAACCATAAAATTTTAAACTACCTAACATTGTTGTACCAAGAAATGGTAATAGGATCTTTTAGCAATCTTATCATATCTATATCTATACTCATATATAAAGCGGTGAGGTATTGAACAGTGCTCTTTGTCCTCTGTGATTTCTTTTTATTTGATAAATCTAATTGACTCATTTGCCCTCGCTTGCGTTTGGTTGTCATTTCCAATTGTGAATTAAAAATTTTAAATTTTTTTATTAAGTTTATTATCAAATACATAATTTAAAAATATATCAAATTCAATTTAAAAATTATTTGTGAAATTCATAATTAAATAAAAAATTCAAAATTTAATTTACATTTTTTTACAAAACTTAAAATTAAAATCTTTTCAAAATTCAATTTTTTTAAATATTCAGAAAATATTATTATTTTTTTTTTTTTTAAATCATGATTTGAGTGTAAAGTCAAGTTTTGAAAAGAGAAAATTTTTTTACATTATGAATTTTAAAAAACATTTTGAGTTGTATTTTTAAATTTTTTGGATTTATTTTTTAGGGTAAATAGTTTCTTTTTTAAATATTTATTTATTTACTTTAATGTGTAGTATATTTCAAACATTTGTGTGCCATATTTTTTTAATATTTTAAATATATTTTGTAAATATTTAAAAATTAAAAAAATTATTTTTTATGTTAAAAATATAATTTTTTTTTAACGAATTTTTATTTTTTTATTTTAAATATTTTATTTTATGTTATAAATATATTTGTAAATATTTTAATTTTTCAATATTTTAAATATTTTTTTTACTTTTTTCAAATTTTTTTTTTTAATTTTGAAAAAAATTTAGATCGCCATATATATCTAAATGATAACAAATAATTTAGCCAATAATAACAAAAAATATTTTTTGAAAAATTAAAAATAATAAGAAAATATTTGTATTCAAAAATAAAAATAAAAAATATTTTTTTAAAATAATATTTTTTCAAAAAAATATAAAATAAAAATAATTTTAAGGACAAAATAAAAAACGTTTTTTTAATAGAATTTTGAAAAAAAATTTGTTTATGAGTTTTGGAAAGAGTTTTTTAATTGAATTTTAAGTTATGTGTTTGGTGATGAATTTTGAAAAAAGTTGTTGAATTTTGAATTTTGAAAAAAGTTATGAGTTTTGAAAAAAAAAATTGAGTTGTATGTTGAGTTTTAAGTTTTGAAAAGAATTTTTGAATTGAATTTTAAGTTATGTGTTTAGTGATCAATTTTGAAAATTGTTTTTAAATTGAGTGTGGAGTTATGTTTTGATTTTAAAATATTAAAATTTTAAAATATTTAAAATCAAAATTATATATTTAAAATTTAAAAAAAAATCTTACACATTTTTAAATATTTTTAAAAAATAAATTCAAAAAATTTGAAAGTACAACTCAAAATTAAAAATTTTAACACTCAAAATACCACTCAAAACTTTTTTCAAACCTCAAAACTCTTTTTAAAATTCAAAATTCAACTCTTTTCAAAACTCATAATTAAACAAATTTTCTTTTTTTAAAACTCAACTCAGAACTCTACACTTAAATAACAACTCCACACTCAAATTATGATTTTAAAACTAAATCAAACGAAACCATCATTTCTCTTTCTCTCTTCTCTCTTCTTTTTAACGATATTATCTTTCCTTGCTCTCTCTCCTCTCTTTCCATCACCCTCCGGTGACTCTCACCAACGCGGCCACCCACCACCATGACCCCCACTGTCGGCTCTAGTCTACTCTCCCCTACCCTTGCCAACTTCGTCCGACCCAACACTACCTTCCCTCCTTTCTCTCTCTAGACATGTTTCTTCTCTTTTTTTCTTTTTTTTCCTTTTTTTTGTGCTGGTGGGTTACTGTCGATAGAGGGTTTGTCGTATTCGTCGACTTTGTGGTATTTTTTACTTTTTGCAACATGGGAAATAGAAAATAAAATAAAATAAAATAAAATTGTGTGGAATCTTTATGGGATCCTGCCTAATAAAATTAGGATTTCTTCTTCTTTATATTATTTTGTTTTGTCTAAAAAAAATGGTGTTTAATCTTTTTCCTTTTTGCTCCTTATTTTTAATTATTATGAAGTATGAGGCTTCATCTTTTAACTTTAATTAATAATTTAGTCATACATCATTAAATAAAAAATTAAAAGAATAAAAATATTAACTATTAAAATAAAACTTACAAGAGACTTGAATAATGAAATGTCAGCCGCCTTCTACTTTCTCACCAAAAGTTCTCCCCTCATAGTGCCCTTATGATTTTTTTTTCATGTTAAAATTCTCAAAAAGATAAAATAAATTAAAATAATTAATAATATAAAATATCATATTAAAAATATAATTATTTTATTTTTTTCTCACAAATATTATATCTGATTATAAAAAAAAAAAATTAATAATTTTTTTAAACATAAAAATTTTAACTTATTAAAATAACTAACTTTTCAAGATAACAAAAGAGAAAATTTAGGGGTCTTTTGGAAAGAAGTTAAAAAAGCCGGTTTTTTAGCTTTTTAGTTTTTTTACACAAAAAAAAATCACAAAAAATTCACAAAAAGCTAACTTTTTAATAAGTTAGCCACTTTTTAATTTTTTTATACAAAAAAGCCACAAAAAGTTAACTCTTTTAACCAAAAAAGTCACTAAAAAAATTAAAAAACCAAAAAAATTAACTTTTTATCAACTTTCTAAAACACTCCTTAAGCCTAAACCTAAACCTAATAATAATAAACTATTAAAAATACAATTTATAATAATTCCGTGCGGCTGCTTTCACGGCGGGAAGAAAATGAGTTATTGAATATGATCCGATGCTGTGCGGCATTGGTTCAATTTGTGTCTGCTAAGTTGACCAAAATATAAATAACTTATTTCTAGGAAGCCTTCAAACATAGACCTCCCACAATCAAAGGCTCCAAAATACCAATCAGGCTAACAAAAACTAGTGGAATATTCATCCCATTTAATTATTTAACTTCTTTCCATGCAAATTCCAATCTCATCCACCTAAGAGCACTTTTGCATTAAGGTTCCATAATACCTAAAAAACATAAAAATAAACATAATGAGATAAAATAAGTCTAACAAAGTATAAATTAAGGGTATAAATTATACATTATCATGGACACATCAATAGCCAACAAGCGAAGACATTCAATCACATTACACTCTTTATTTTTTTATATATTTTTTTTTATAAAAAAATCAATGAAAATAATTAATTTCCAAACACCCTAATCAGAAGCCCATTTTTTAAACTTTTGGCCAATGCTCCTATGGTTTATTCTTTTGGACCAAAAGGATAATTATAATTAGAAAAACCATATTAACCCTACCTATCTATCTACTGTCCACTTATATGTCCATTTATCTGTCCATATGTTACCTTACTATTTGTCCTGTATAACTGCTGTTGCTCATGACTGTAACTTTGCCGGTGAACTTTCCTGCGTCGATGACATTTTTGGACGCCGTTCGGTGGCGGCCTGATAGTGGGATACAATTGAAAAAAAAAAATTCTTCAAACTTTTTTTTTTATTATTATCTTCTCAAACAATTTAATTAACCGTGTCATTATCACAAAATATATATATATATATATATAATCTTACATCAAATAACATATGACTCAATACGGTGTGGACATTTTACCAACTATTTTCTTTTTAAATATAGAGTCTACGGTCTTATTTGGTTTGTCTCTTTAGAGACAATTTTTGTTACAAAAAAAAAAAACTCAAAAATTTGTTTAGTTGAAAGTTTTTGAAAAGAAATTTCAAAATCACTTTTCTCTTACTACACATCAATCAATCACTTTTTCTTTCATACTCATCTATTCAACTACAAAAATAAATTAAAGGGACAATTAAAAAAAAAAACCCAAAATTGAGCATTTGAATAAAATAAATCCTAAATTTTTAATTTTATCAATTTAAACTCTAAACTTTTGAGTTATTTTCAATTTAAAATATTTGTCTATTTTCATTAAGTAAAATCTATGAAAAAAAATAATATCTTACTCATTAAACTCAATGTAGATAGATATAAAATGTCTAAAATAAACGTGTCATTGAGTTTAATGACTAAAATATCTATTCTTTCATCGATTTTACTTAAAGGAAATAAGTAAATGATTTAGATTGAAAACAAATAAAAAATTTAAGATTTAAATGGAAAAAAATAAAAATTTAGCATTTATTTTGTTACAAGGCCCAAACCTTAGGAGTTTTTTTTTTGTAATTGTCCCAAAATTAAATCGTCCCAAACTCCAAAAATATTTTCAAAACACACAACCAACAAATTTTTAAATTTTACACTCTTTCTAGAAAATTATTTTTCAAAATTGTTTCACAAATACAAACCAAACATAGACTACACATTTAAACCAATCACACTTTATGTATTATTCATACACTAAAAAAAAATGAGTGAATAAATTTATTTGATCAATGTTATGGATTAAAAAAAAAAAAATTCAAAATTTTTTACCAAAAACACTTACATGGGTGTTATAGGTATGTGAAACGCACACTTATAGAAGTGTTTGACAAAAATTTTGATAAAATATTTGGAGTGTTTAATATTTTTAAATTTATTTTTCAAAATATTTCGTATCACGTCCAATGGCCTATTTTAAAAATTAGAATAAAAGTTAATTTTTAATTTTTTTTTTATTTTTTTTTTATTTTTTTTTAATGTGTGACCCAATTGACAAAACAACTCCGCTACGTAGCTTGAATCCTCATTGGCTCAAGTAGCCCGAATTTCTTTTTTACTCAACTTTTTGCTATCGTGCTCAATACACCCACACATTTCATTCTCTTCTCTCTCTCTCCCTCTCTCCCATCATTTTCTTCAATCTTCTTCATCTTCTCTCCCTCTCATCCCATTAACAGTTGCAGAGAGAGAGAAAACAAAACCGTCTCTGTGTGCCGCCGCCGTTGCCGCCGCTACTGTCTGATCGGAGTGGAAAAGAAGGAGCTTTGTATGCCACTGCTTGATCGGAGTCTTAACAGAGAACACCTACATTCGACAACAAACTCAAATCAAATATACAAGCACACATACATATATACATACATATAGACAGACTCAAATAAAATCAAATATATGTCAAATAAATTGAAAATAAAAATCCCAAACCAAACCCTACCCGTAAATCCCATTTCCCATTTCATTCCAGAAAATCTCATCATTCCATAAAATTAGCAAACACACAGACACACACACAGAGAAACTAACCACTAAATAAGGCAAGGCAATGATGTTCCGAATAACAAGCCACTGAAGTCCATATCCGAAGAGACCCATTGAAGTTCAGATCTACGGATATATACAGATCTATCATAAATCTGTTCCCCCTCTCTCCTTTTCTCCTTATTCTCTTTCTCTCATTCTTCTATCTATTTCAGAGAGAAAACTGAGAGGGAAGAGAAAAAAAAAAAAAAAAAACCCAAAACAACGTCATTTTAGGTAATTGAGCCATTCGGGCCAAAGATATTTCGAGCTACGAAACATTTCTCTAGACAAAATAAGCCATTGTACACCACTAGGTGGATTGAGATATACCACGTGCAGGACTGGAATTCCTCTGGTGCCACTGCTACAAATAAAATTAATCCGTGGGAGAAATCTATGTTGTTAATAATAGCAGCAAATTACAGTAATCGTCTCTATAATTTGAGGCTCATATTATTTTAATTCTTCATTTTTTAATTGTGATATATTTGAGTTTGAATTTTGAATCTCTTTTTAAATAAGAATAATTGAAGACGCAATTGCTTCATTTCAATAGCAAAGTCGTCAATTTAATAAAATATAAATTAGTTTGACAAAATAAAATGTCAAAAAATTATTTTTCAATTTTTTAAAATTATTTATACCCATAAAAATGATAAATCTTTTATATTTTTATTATTTTTATCAAATTGATTTTTAGTGCGTTTGGATGAGATCATGTAATGGATGGTTGATTTTCTTGATATTTTTGGATGATTATCATGTAATAGATAGGTGTATTTGTCATTAATAGATATTTTTATCCACTCCAAAAAAAAAAAAAAAAAAAAGAAGGTATTTTCGGATGGTTACCATGTAATGGATGATTATTAAGTTTTTAATATCTAATCGATATGTTTATGAAATGTTTTTATTTTTGAATTTTTTGATTTAATGGATTAATTTAATAATGATATCAAAATTGTTGTCATGTTTAACTTTTAAAAAAATAAAAGCTAATTTAACAAAAATAAATATATAAAAAATTATTTAAAAAATTTATTTCTATCCTCTCAAAAGAAAAAATTATATAAAAATGATGTGCTTTTAATTTTTTTCACCAATTTAATTTTTAGTTTCTTAGAAATTTTTTCTAAAAATAGATTCTAAAAACTAAACGAAGCAAAGTTTTATAATCAAAAAAGTTCTAACATTATTCATTAAAAAACACTATTATATTTCAAATAGTATAAAAGTTAACTAACACAAAATAACTTGTATGACACATTTGTCCTTGAAATGGACACTATAAGAAATTACACTTTCCCTGACCACTTTTGCCGACTAAAAAAATTTTGGTCGCAAAAAATTACATTTGCCGACTAGGAAAAAAAAAAAAAATTGGTACCTAAAAGTTCATACTTTTACCGACTAAAGTAATTTAGTTGCAGAAAAGTGATTTTTCACGACTAATTGAAATATTTTTCAAGCCTCTATCTTTCTTTGTCTTTGTTTTCCCTTTGACTAAAGTAATTTTGTTCTACAATGTCTCACCCACCAGAGCCTTCACCATCCACATTTTTTGGAGCATCTTCAACCCTTCCTAAAAACAATTTGAGGTATAAATCCCTCTCTCTCTCCCTCTCCCTCTCCCCATCAATGTTTCTATTAATTTATGTTTATTTTTCCTTCTCTCTATTTTTGCACCTACGTACCGCCATCACCATTTTTCAAGTACCAGCAGTTCACCAATCTCCAAAAACCCAATTTTAGTTATGGTTCCTCCCTCTCTCTCACTCAATTTCTCTTTTTTTCTCTGTTTTTCCTAATTTTCAAAACCAATTTATTTGTTTTCGTTAATTTTCAAAGCCCTAATGAGTGTAAGTTTGAAGAGATGGCCGCAAATCTTACTTTCCGTATTTTGTTAGTTGCTTAAAATTAACTAGTCATGGTATTCGTGCATATAATTTTTTGATGTTTATGCATAGATTTTTTGCATATATTTATTGCCAATTAGATATTTAAGTAATTTTTTCCCCCTAGGCGCTCGACGATCAAGCTCAAAATGGGGTTCATAACTTTGTGAAATATGTGAAATTCACGTCAAATTTTTTCAATTCTTAAAATAAAATAAAAAAATATAAAATACTTTTTTGTTGTTATTTTTAGCTACTTTTTAACTGATTTTATTAATCGGAGAACACCATGCTAACATGTTAAATTAATATTTTGAGTAGATACTACTGCCCCACCGCTTCCTCTTCTCCTTCTATGTCGTTTGATTAGGTTGGTGATCAAACAAGTATGATGTATTTTCATGTTGCATAGGATTTGTAGATGTATTTATAGTGACACAGTCAGTACCATGTGTGCAAGTTTAGATACCCTCACTTTGGGAAAGGGGTGAATTGGGGGCCCCTTAAAATGAGGGAACTGATAGGTTTTATATATTTTTGAAATTAAAATGTAACCACTACGGTAGGGATATGTTGAGAGGAGACAATATGATATAATTCAATTGATTATATAAATTATCGCACTTGATGAGTGTGTCATGAAAATTCATCAGTTGATTTTTTATTGGGAAAAAAAAAAGTGTTAATGAAGAGAAAAATTAAAGAAGTTATAAAAATTTGAAATTTAAAATTAAAAAGTGAGACAGTTATAGAGCAATTAGAGACTGGAAATTTTTTATTTTTGATAAGTTTAACTAGTTTGTAAATTTCATATAATAGAATAATACTCTAATAAGTTATTTTGTGTGAATTAGTTAAAGTGAGAATTGCCATGTGGGTTAAGTCTTTCCCAACTCCTCTAGCTTTCTTTGTCAATGATCTCATCTTCAATATTCAACGAGTTCAATTTTGTATTAGAAATGGTGGCTGAATAATACTCTGTTTTGGTGAGTTGTTGGTCTTAGGTGGAGCCTGTTTGGATGCTGTATCTTTGTATTGGAACCTCTCCAATCTGTTGTTGCTTTGGGAATGCACATGATTGGTCTTAGCCTTGGTGCCAACATAGTTGGGATGTGAGGTTTTGACAAGGATGCAACTTCATCCCTTAGCCTATTTATTGTATTGTTCTTATTATTAATATAATTCCTTTTTTGCTAATAAAAAAATATGAAGTTATTTTGTGTGCTAGCAAATGTTCAAGTGTTGTTCTTGGTGATTTTGGGTGGGTGGAATTCTAATTGGTACATGGAGATATATAGGGTTGTCAACTAGTTTAGCTAGAATCAAAAACAAAAACAAAAGTTATTGGGGTTGGTCATTGGCCTAGTTAGATGTTCATTCTTACTTTAAAAATTATACGTAATTTTTCTTTAGATACTTATGAGCCATTTTCACACTAGCAAATCATTTAGTAACCATCCATTTTTGTTGCTTGATGGTTTACTCTCATAAAAACATGTGTGCATGTTTATGGAAACAGTCTCCAAACAACCTCGTGATCATCACGATCACCTCAGCCTAGATTAAACAAACTTATGAGAGTAAGCAGCGCGTCGATAAGAGACTTTTTATTTTTGTTTTATTATTTGGGTTTTTATACATCTACATAAACATCGATTGGGATTGAAGATTTTTTCTTCTCTGTTATTGGGTTTTCTTCTTCTTCCCTGTTTGTTTGTTTGTTTGTTTGTTTTTTTTTTTTTTCTTTTTAAGTTGTGTTTTCGTTATGCTCTGTTTGGTTCATTGGAATGAGAGGCAATGTAATGGAATGGTGATTCTTTATGCTTTCTTAAGGAATGATTATTCCTTCACATTATTCTCTTTCTTACTTTCTTTGATATATTGTGCCAGTTCATGAAAGTTACATGTTTCTTTGCTGAGATGTTCTTCTGCATTTTCCAATCCTTGCATACTTCTTAATGATCCGATAGTAATATTAATGTTTGTGATGCTGTTAGAGTTGGAGAGAAAATGAAAATTTATCCGTGTTAGATTATGAAACCTCTCTAACAAATAAAGGATTTGGGGCTAGCTAGGTGGTGTCTTTAAAGTTACCCTTAAAAACTAACAAATCTAGCATGAATGAGACTTTGTTTACTTTATTGATATTATAATTGGAATGTAATTGTTGCATCTTTTTGCGTTTCTAATTTTATTATTATTATTATTATTATTATGATTATTATTATTATTATTATTTTCTGTGCATCATTGCATTTTACCTTAACAATAGGTCCTAAGGCAGGTACTATGTCTTGCTTGTATGCATGGACTTAGAGGGTAACAGATTGGCAATCAAGGTTCATGCTTTTGAGTTCATTAATAAAATTAGAAAAATAAAAAAATAAAAAATAAAAAATAAAATAAAAAAATCGTGGGGTTCACTCTAATAAATTGTAATAATGGTGGTGACCACTCATGTACATGTTGGTTGTATATTTTGTATAAGCCAATCACAAGCTCGTAAAGGGTAAGTTGGGGAGTTAATGCAAGTCCCTAATCAACGATAGACATGTGGCAATTCATATTAGTAACAATGGATGTACGTAGCATTGGAGTAGTTAGGAGGCGCAAGATGACGTAGCTTAACGGTTACTCATAGCTCAAATTCAAATTCAAATTCAAGAGGGAAGCCTAGTAACAGAAGCTAACTGTGCGAGGCCATGATTAGTGATCATAGAAGGGCATTTTGATGGTTAGAAGCCCACCTCGATGGTTACTATCAGAAAGTATAAATAGAAGAAAAGGCCAACAGAAGGAGACCCAGACTCAAATCCAGAAAACCAGTTATTTACTTCATATTTTTCTTTCTAGTTGTTACATTTTCAGTTCTTTAATTCCTGTACTACACTTCATTTCCTAGGACTAGTTTCAAGTAGTTTGTTGTTGTAAACCTTTTCGAGACTGGGTTATTGTAAGCTCATTATAAGTTCTTATTTACTTAATGAACTTCAGTTTCTAAACTATTTTTGTACTTTTTATTATTTCTAAGTTTCCCCTAAGCAAGCCACCAATAAAAGTCCTCTTCATTGAGGTTGAAAGAACTTCAACACAATCGTCTGATAATTGCTTGACAATTCAAATTCTGTAAGGACTTATTGATCCTTACTGGCATGCTTAAAATTATATAAATTAACCTTCGAAGCCAAAAAAAGCTAACATATATTTTTGACACGCCCAGTAGGACCATAAAAAAGGGCTAGACAAAGAGTAAGACGAGAAAATAAATGGCTAAAAAAAGGTGTTGAAGGAGATATAGAAGCACTTAACCCAGAGGATAATGTAATATTACATCCTATGGATGTACCAATCCCATCAGATCCTCCACAAATGGTCGAACAGACCAGCACTTTAGAATATGCAACACATGTCCAACATACTGGAAAGAGCCATGAAACTGGATCATCAACTGTCCCTTCTACCAAACCAATGAATCTATGGGGAGGTTTAATAGATGCTATGGGACAACAACTAATGTATACAATGGAAAGATGGGCAATATCCTTTATGGATCGAATGAATTCTCATCAACCAACTGTCGTAAGATAGGCTGAAGAAAACATGAATTCTCTTTAGCATAGATTTGCTCGAGATAAACAACTTATGCAAAATAATGGACAAACTAATAGTCAAACTAGTAATCAAAATCATAGAAGGTCATCACTTGTGCCTTAGTCATGGTATGACGCTCTTTCGAGACCCCTGGCAAATGAAAATGTACTAGTACCTACTAGCGAAACCATACAAATTGGTGGGTTTGGACCAAAACAAGGGAATGGTATAAGGATGTTTTCAAATCCCATGTTTGAAACCATGCCCAGCACACGGGTGTTCACTAATCCTATGTTTGAATTTGCACCCGAGAGGTTGGAAGGGGTTCCTACAATTGGAAAAGAAACAACACCTATTCCTCCTCTTGTACCACCTTTCGTAAGGCCTTTCGTAAGGCAGGTTCCAAGAGGTCAGCCATAACTTCAACAACAACCAGTATAACAAGGACAACCAGTCCTGAATGTACCTATATATGGACCAAAAGGCCCTTAGGCACATGGAGTTCCTTCAAACCCTATGTTTGTTCGTCCTGTAGTGGTCCAACCAGCCCAAAACATGGTTCCTAGGGACCAAATTGCTGATATTGTTAGAGAGATGTGTGGACCCATGGCTCGGGGGATTCAGACTCTTATGTACAGAAAACCTTGCCCAGAATGGGTGGATAGGGTACATGAATACCCAAAGGGATTTAAAATACTAGATTTTGACCTTTTTTTATGGAAATAGAAACCAGTCAGTGGAGGAACACATTGCTAGGTTTACAGGACAATGTGATGAATTCGCCAATAATGATTACATGAAACTAAGACTTTTTTCCAAACTCTCTAACTAGAGCAGCCTTTGTATGGTATATAAACCTTACACCTGGCTCTATCTAAACTTGGCAACAAATGGAAGAAGTGTTTTATGCCCAGTTTTTTCAAGCAAAACCTAAGGTTTTCATGGCAGACTTTGCAAGATTGAGCCAAAGACCAGATGAGAAGGCTGCTCAATTCATTGCCAGATTCAAGAGGGCATGAAACAAATGTAGGGTCATACTACCAGAGCTTGAATTTGTAAAATTGGCTCAAAATAGGTAGGAATTTAAGCTTCAAAAGAAGTTTGATTCAACTGAGTTTCGAGACTTAGTAGAATTAACCTATAAAGTTTCTAGATATGAAACCTTACTTGAAGAAGAACAAGACCGAAGCAATGCATCCTACAAGACTTATTATAGGGACCCTAACTTCGAAATTGATACAGCAGAGATCATAGGAAAAGAACCTATGACCTGTGACGCATTGATTCAGAAGGACACTACAATTGACCAACAGTTTAAAAAGAAAGACCTTCATAGGAAATATTCTTTCGACATAACCAAAGCAGATGACATATTTGATCATTTGCGTGTAGTACATTTCTTAAAATTACCCAAGGGAGTTAAGGTCCCAACTTTTGAAGAACTTCAAGGAAAATTGTACTGCAAATGGCATAATTCTTAGTCTCACTCAACTAAAAACTATATTATTTTTCGAGATAGGATCCAAGAACAAATTCAGAAAAGAAGGTTGAAATTTCCAACGAAGACTAAGAAGGCCATGGGAATTGACACTAACCCATTTTCAGAGATTGGAGAGACAACAGCTAATGTTGGCATACCAAATTTCTAGAATCTCTCTTTGAAGGAATTGAAAGAAGTCAATGTGCAGATGCAACTAATGGTTGTCTTCAAAAAGGACACAAGAGGTTCACCGGCCAGTGGACAAAACTTTGCAAGTCAAAGAGTTGGCTCTAGTAAAGAAACATTGGATGATGATTCCCTTGAAGCAGCTGTAATGCAGAGAATGGATCCTAGATGCAAGCTGAGTTACAAATGGCTGAAGGGGCTCCCAAATGATGGGAAGCAACACTACAAGGATGTGCAAAGAGGCCATAAGCTAGCCAGTACTTACAATAGAAGGCCATATCCAACTGGTCCTAGACAGTAGTCATCTTTGGTTAGGCCACCAGCTACCAAAATGCAGTCAAAGGACAAGAGACCTCTACACTAGATCAGATCACCCAACTATTATAGGATGGAAAGCAATAGGGGCCCTGAATTTGGCTCAAGACAGGAAGTCAGCGCTAATGATTGGTCTCCAAAGACCATTTCGAAGACAGTTTCGAAGATAATGGCAGCAAGCCTAACAACTAGAGCAGTGGGTTCATGGGTACCTGAGGTTCCAGATTGGTTTGTCATGCAGAACAAACCTAAAGTAATGCCTACCCAAAGAAAGACTTTTGGAGAGAAAGGAAGAATGATCAAACCCTCCTTAGTGGCTCCAAATAATTGGGTGCTACTCAAAAACCCAAAGACAAGGGAACCAGATATGATTCCTGTGATCTCCAGGTCCCAAAAAAGGAAGATCCAACAAAGATACACCCAGTATCAGAGAGACCTGAAAAAGAATGGAGAAAGTACTTCCTTGGCACAGTCAAAAGGCCAGACAAAAGAGGAGAATGTTCAAAGCCTGGTCCTCAGGTTAAAGGAAGTGCCAGTAGGGAACAATTGGCTAAAGTTCATGATGAGCTAAGAGCCAAAGAGAGATTCTGTCTAGCAGGCCTCGAAAAGGCCTTGATGGAAAATGATGGTAAAATAGATAAAGAACTAGGCCACGAAAAGGTATTAGCTGAAAATGAAATGTTCGAAGCTTCCATGGCTGAACAGACCTTCATGGTTGAAAAATCAACAGAAATAGACCATAAAAAGTCATGATGAGCTAAAAGCTAAAAAGAGATCCAGTCTAGCAGGCCTTGAAAAGGCCTTGATGGAAAATGATGGCAAAATAGATGAAGAACTAAGCCACGAAAAGGTATTAGCTGAAGATGAAATGTTTAAAGCTTCCATAGCTAAACAGACCTTCATGGTTGAAAAGTCAATAGAAATAGGCCATAACCAAACTGTCTCAAAGGAGCCTACTAGCACTGAGGTACCAAAATGCAGTATGGAGGATGTCTCCCAAGCATCAGAGTAAACCAATATGGAAGGAGAGCAGTCACAGCCAGTGGTACAATTTGGCTCATTCCCTCCAGTGCTAGTTAATATGGTTTATGTGTTGCCTCAGGAGTTTCAAGCTGAGGAATAGCACCAAGAAGGCTAGGAGGATGACCCCATTCCATTTTCTAGTGAGGATTCACAAACCAGCATGGTACAAGATAAGGTTGAGGTGGCCAGACCCATGGAAATTGATGAAGAGAGTGAGGAAGTGAACATTAACCTCTCATACCCCTTCGAGTATCCTACAGTATCTATGACTCAACATGTTAAGCCCTTTGATATTAAGGCTTATTTTGATGGAATCGAAATGAACAGGGTACTGATAGACAATGGGGCAGCAGTGAACCTTCGTCCAAGATCCTCCTTGAAGAAGTTGGGGAAAAGAAATCCCAAGTTGATCCCAACAAGAACAACCATTGTTGGTTTTGCTAGGGACAATCAGATGGCTCAAGGCATTTTGCCCATCAACCTAAGTGTGGGAACCAAAGATTGTATGACAGCATTCTTTGTTATAGACAACAATGCCAAATATAATGCTTTGCTTGGTAAGGATTAGATCCACACAAACAAATGGGTGCCTTCTTCTTTACATCAGAAGATAATGATAGCACTATACAATGGGGAAACAGAGGAGATCAATGCAAATCCACAGCCCTTCATTACTTATGCAGATTTTGCAGAGGCCAAGCTATACACTAAAGGGGTAGTACCACTTAGTGTGTTGAGGAAGTCTGATGTAATAACCAAAGTGACGGCTGATGAGGAAGTGGCACACCTAAAGCATCTAGTGTAGGAAAGTGTTGATAAAGAGTTCATCATCAAATATGCTAATGATGCCTGGTTGTAAGCAAAAGGATTAAGATCAAGAAGCCAGACCATTGGCTTTGACCAAATTTTTAGCGTTAGACATAAAGTCAATAGTCCAAAAGGTGCAAGGAAAAGAGAAAGAAGCCATGATAATTGGTTGTAGTCAGAAGCAATAAAAGGCCAGACCTTTGGCTCTTGATAAGTACTATGCATTGGACGTTGAAACTAAAGTCCAAGAAATTCAAGAAGAAGAGGCTCTCTGAACAGATTTTGTCTATGAAGAAAAGAGTAGGGATGTTGAACCAGAAAGGATAGAGGCAAAACAAGATAAAAGGGTGGCTTCAAAGGTAGAAGGAGTTAATGGAGGAGCATCAGTGAGTGCTCAAGTGCAAGATCCCTTGGAAGAAGTCAACTCAGGGGAAAGTCCAATACAACAACCTACCTACATTAGTGCCTAGTTAGATCCTAGTGACAGGGACCAGTTGTCGGTTGTCCTGAAACAATATAAAGATTGTTTTACTTGTTCTTCTAATGTATTGCTTGGGTCAGACAAGCCATTAATGGAACAAAGGCTCCTAATGAAGCCCAATTTCAAGCCACACAAGCAAAAACCAAGACGGATGAGCCCTGAAGTGGTTCAAAAGGTGAAAGAGGAGATTGTTAGGCTCCTTAAAGCAGTTTCATCAGAACAGCCAGATATGTTGAATGGTTGTCTAATATTATGCCTATGGTAAAAAAGAATGGCAAGATGAGGGTATGCATTGATTTTAGAAACTTAAATTTAGCAACTCTAAAAGATGAGTACCCCATGCCTATACTTGATCTATTGGTGGATAATTTAGCAGGACATAGGATTTTGTCTATGATGGATGGGCATTCTGGTTATAACCAGATCTGCATAGCAAAGAAGGATATCCACAAGATAGCTTTCAGATGTCTTAGAAACATTGTCACCTTCGAATAGATTAAGATGCCATTTAGACTGAAGAATGCTGGAGTAACATATTAGAGGGCGATGAACACTATCTTCCATGATCTCATTGGAGAGTACTTAGAATGTTACATTGATGATATTGTTATGAAATCTCAGTCTATGGAGGAGCATCTGGTTCACTTGACAGCAGCCTTCAAAAGAATGAGAGAGTTCAAACTGAAACTCAACCCTTTCAAGTGTGCTTTTGGTGTATCAGCTGGGAACTTCTTGGGGTATGTTATACACAAGAAGAGAATACAAATTGATCAGAACAAAGCCAGGGCCATCATTGAGGCCAAACCTCCATCAAGTAAAAAAGAATTGCAAAAATTCCTTGGTCAGGTTAATTTCCTTCGAATGTTTATTTCTAACATTATTGGAAAAACTAAAGTGTTTTCTTCTTTGTTGAAGCTAAAAAATGAAGAAGAATTTGTGTGGACATCTGAGCATCAAGCTGCTTTTGAAGAAATCAAAGCTTACTTGGCCAAGCCTCCAGTATTGATGCCACCAAGGAGGGACAGACCTCTGAAACTATACATTACTATAGCAGAAGATTCATTGGGAGTTTTTCTAGCTCGAGACAATGAAGAAAACAAGGAACAAGAAGTTTATTACCTTAGTAGGTTTTTAAATTCTTTCGAATGTAAATACTCAACTGTAGAAAAGTCGTGTTTAGTACTGTACTTTGCAGTAATGAAATTAAGATATTATCTTTTGCCTATTGTTGTCTTGGTAATTGCAACCACAGATTTGGTTAAGTACATGTTATCTAGACCTAGGCTAAGAGGAAGAATTGGCAAATAGATTTTAGCTCTATCAGAGTTTTCATCTAGAATATGTTCCCCAAAAGGCAGTAAAAGGACAAGTTTTGGCTAATTTTTTGGCAGACCATCCATGTCAAACAGAAAGCCAAGAGGCAATGGATCTTGGTATGATTAATGTTGAGTCATTGAAAATGTTGTTTGATGGATCAAAAGCCAATGGTCTAGTTGGAATTGGTATTGTGATTAAGTCACCACAGGGGGTAGAAACCACACATGGTTTTAGAATTGATGAAGCTACTTGTTCTAACAACCAAGCTGAGTATGAGGATTTGGTAATGGGACTTGAGATACTTGTTGGATTACAGGCTCATACAGTTGATATATTTAGAGATTCCCAATTGGTTATCAACCAAGTAAAAGGAATTTTGAAATGTCAAAGTGCAAATATGTTACTATATTATGTTGCTACTTTACATTTGCTTTCTTAGTTCCAAATAAAAAATGTGACTTATATCCCAAGATTCATGAATTACAAAGCCAATGATGTAGTCTAGAGGGCTTCGAATTTCAAAGGAATGGCTAAGACTCAAATAGATATAAGTCAAGCAACATATCAAAAGCTAATACCACCTTTGGCTAAAAAGGGTATCATGGAAGAAGTTAATCAGAATGACTTGCAAGAGCAAGATTGAAGGCATCCAATCATTCAGTATTTGATTGGCCCATCTTCGAAGGCCAGCAAGAAGCTTAAACTACAGTCTATACAGTACATAGTGAATGGGAATGCCTTTCACAAAAGAGGAGCAGATGGGCTGCTATTGGAATGTCTAGGGCCAAAAGAAGCATTGACTACCATGGTCGATGTGAAGCCCCTGAAATATGTATTCATTTTTAAGACCCTAATGATGAATTATTTTCTTAAAGCCCTCGATTACTTGAATTATTTCGAATCTTGTCGGTTAGCAATTTTATTTTCTTTTTTTCAAAACAGAATTTTTCCTAGCAGGATTAGGTTCCCTAACCTAATTTAATTCTACATAAATTACATGTATTTAACACCAAGCCCTTACTTCTTTATTAAATTCAAAATAAACCACAAAAAACTAGTACATGCACCCTAATATTATTAGTACCATCAATCTTGTAATATATATATACATATATACACCTAGAGGAGTGTGCCTAGACATAAAATAATTAAAAAAAATTTCCCTTCACCCTTCCCTATGCCTAGCCTTCCTAGAAGAAAGTGAGAAATTAATTTCCAAGAAACATCATCATGAACTTCTAGGAAAAACCACCAACCTATGACTTAGACCTAGGGTGCAAGTTTCAAAACTAGTTCCCTTTTAACTAAGTGTTGCCTAAATCATTGACCAAGCCTCCCAAATCCCTTCCTTTTCCTTAGAATCCAAACAAAACCCACCCTTTCCATCCATTTCCAACTAAGGGGCTTTTAGGACTTTTTGTCTCAAAAGTTTGCCTATAAATATCAACACACCTCCCTAGCTTGCAAACACACATACACACTCTCATCCACACACACATTTGGTTAGAGAGAGGGAGGAGAGAAAGAGAGAGAAGTCTAGAGAAGGAGAGGGAGGAAGAAGAGAGCCTTCTTATGCAAACTTAGTAGGTAAGCCACAACACAACCTTCTCTTTCATTTTCCTCCTTCAATACATGTTTCTAAATAATGTTTTTTTTAGATCTGTTATTAAAGAGTTCTTATGTTAAAAATGCTAAGATTTGGGTATTGACTCCATCTCCCTTGTATTTTTCCCTTTTTGGCACAAAACCATCTCCTTTTATTACCAATCTCTCAAGATTTCAAGGGCACTCTTTCAAACAAATTTTCTGAGTTAAACATGTGATAGTTAGCATATTTTCTTCACAAAAGAAATGAAACTTTCCCATGGTGGAACCCCCTTTTTATAAATTTTCTTTGTTTTGGGCATTCTACCTTAAAACCTGTTTTTGCAGTCAACTTTCAAAAATTCCAGAAAACTGTACAAAAATATTCTGAACCTCTATTTTATGTCAAAACCTTCCTTTAGAAGTTAGCTTTCAACTAAAATTGGTTTTATCGAAAAACATTGAGCGGTTTACAAGAAAATCAAGTTTTCGTAACGGTCGACGGATCTGGACAGATTCTGGACAGCGCTGGACTATTTTCTAAATAACTTAAAATCTAGAAAAGCAAACCCATTTCTGAAAAATGTTCTAGAAACTAGATCAAATTCTCTACGAACCATAGGAAGACCGAGTTCGGTGGATGATCTAAAGTAGTCCTTTCGTATTAATCTTCACGTGATGTTAAATCTGAAAATTTGTTATGTATGGATGTTTTGTGCCCTTGTATTCATGAAAATGTTTAATGGCTTATGATCATATCTTGGCAAGATGTTGTATGTGCATGTTATGTTATTTATCTTTCTTATCTTGAGGATGCATGCTTATGTGGATATTATTATATTGTCTAGTTGGACTAACCATGACTTAAAACACTTAATTCAACGGGAAACCTAATTGGGTGGGTATTGGGTTTTCGAGCACTTGAAGAATGAAAAGATGAGAATATGTGATATATGGTTTGTTGGGATGCATTCCCTATTTGGAAGTTAAAGTCTTGCGCAAGTGGTTTTCGGAACCTTTGAACGGAGCGGTTGTATTCGGACCCTAGGTGGTTTGGTGTGAGGAGGGATTCGGGCAAGGCCCTATTTTTACCATCTCTTTTGAGGCCCTGCGGTTGGCGCTACGCGGTATATAACCGTTGGTAGGCATCCGAGGTTAGTTCTGCAACAAAGCAGCAAAAGAGGGGGCATACCGAATAATCCACGTCCGATTCTTGTGGTTGGGAGGACGAAATCTCTTTGGGGGATTTCTAGTTTACTAACATCTAATTTGACCCTTTATTTATTTATTTGAGTATCATGCTTTATTACTTGATGTTATAATTGTGATTGTGTATTGGACTGGGAAAAAAGGGTAGGGTGTGTGTGTGTTTACTGGGCATTCAAAGCTCACGGCGTATCATGCCAGGTGACGACACGGAACTTATAACGGGAGACGACGAGCCTGAAACCTTCGAGGACTTTTGGCTATCTTAGGAATAATAGAAATTTCCTTTTTGTTATTTTGTAAGAACTCATGTAGAGTTTAAACCTTCTATTGGGATGTAATGTAATGAAACAATCTTTTGAATTAAATATAAATGTAGTTGTTATGTATTTATATTCTATGTATGAACCTTATCGTTGCTTATGAGACATTGTGTCAATGCCTAGTAAGATCTGTCAAAAAGGTAGTGCGCTGCCTAAGAAAGCTGGACTTAGAAGGGAGGCTATTTTGACTCCTCCGGCGATCTGGGATCTTACTTGGTTATTGACCATAGGACTCACTAGTGACTCTCCCTTGACTGCAACCTATGGTGTAGAATCGGGACGTCACAGTCGAGGTGCATAAAGGCATTTATGGTACTCATCAACCTAGTGTGAAGATGAGATGGTTGCTTCGAAGGCATTCATATTATTGGACAATCATCCTTAAAGATTGTATAGAGTATGCAAAGGGATGTCAGGCATGCTAGAAACATGGCATGATAAGACATGTATTAATAACTAATTTGCATGCAGTTGTGAAGCCTTGGCCATTTAGAGGTTAGGCAATGGATATGATGGGAAAAATATATCCACCTTCTTCGAAACAACATTGTTTCATTCTAGTGGCCACAGATTACTTCACTAAATTGGTCAAAGCTTAGCCTTATAAAGTTGTGGATCAGACTAAAGTTATTGGGTTTATCAAAGAATTAATCTATAGGTTTGGCATCCCACAGACAATAACTGTGGATAATGGGACCGTGTTTAATGGAAAGTTGGTAAGATCTTTCACAGCAGAATTTGGAATTAGTCTTATTAATTCTACCCCTTATTATGCACAAGCAAATGGTCAAGCTGAATCATCTAACAAATCCTTGAAAAAAGAAATACAAAGAGTTGTGAAAGACAATCCTAGGGATTGGCATAACTTGTTGTTAGATGTGTTATGGGCCTACAGGACTTCTCCGAGGTCAAGTACATGAATCACTCCTTATGCCTTAGTATATGGACATGATGCAGTATTGCTTGTGGAAATTAATATCAAGTCCTTGAGGGTAAAGTGCCAAAACTAATTAACTACTGAGCAATATCATCAAAGCATGTTCTTAGAGGTAGAGAATGTTGATAAAGCCAGAATCTTAGCATTAAATAATATCCTTTTCCAAAAGAAAAAGTTAGCCAAAAGCTATGATAAAAAAGTCAAACACATTAGCTTTGATAAAGGTGATTTGGTGTGGAAGACAATACTTCCAATAGGACTTAGAGCCATAAATTTAACAAATGGTCACCTAATTAGGAGGGACCATACCAAATTCATAGAGTCCTTCCTGGGGGAGCCTACCATCCGAGAAATTTAAATAGGTATGTGCATCCCAAGAAAATCAATGGTAGATATTTGAAGCCTTATTATCCAACTGTGTAGGAAACACAAAGAATGTAGAATCATCATACAAAAACATAAACAGAAGATCATAACACATTTGGGTAAAGAAAAACATATCACTTCATAAAAAATCAAGTACATTCTGCCATAATTTGGACCAAACTTCATTACAATGTTTCAACTGTTCCCTTACAATGAGTTCTCTACTTCTAAAGATTGGGAGCAGTTGAGTGGCAGTGCTCATCTCTTGCCTGGGATTAGACAGCCCCTGGTGAGAGGAATATAAGGCCTGTGCATTCTGTTCTAGTGCCAGGTTGATTGCTATTAATTCCTTCTTCAATTCGGCCTTTCTATGTTGTAGCTGAGTCTAGAGTTGTGTAACAGAGGAGTGTTGTCCCTTCAGCATTGAAACCTCAGAATGGACATAAGAAACAAACTCCTTGTCTTCTAGGACTTCTTTCTCTGCAACCCTAGCCAGTTGATAAATGTTGACATAAAATTTGATGGTTGCTGCTGTCTGAGACAAGTGACCTCTGAAAGAGGCATGAGTCTATTCAAAGAATTGGCAACATTTGAGGAACCCATTATTGATGGTAGGCTTGGCCAAAGCTTCGAATAGGACCCTTGAGAAAGTCTTAATTAACTCCAGAAAAACCTCCAAGTCCACCTAGGGAAGAGGGGTGGAGGATTCAGCAGCAGGTGAGCCTTCAATTATCTCCAGGAAAGAGGTAGCTAAATCCAAGGGCTTAGCCTCACTGCCAGATAGAAGTATTGGTGTGGATATGCCAAATAGGCTGGCCAGTTGAGCTTCGAAGATATTTATATCTTCCTCTAACAAAGATGAAGTGGGGAAGCCACTGGTAGATGTTGAAGCACTGAATAGAAGAGAATGAAGGGAGGATGCCTCAGCAGCATCAATGGTCCTAGCCATCAGCAGGTCTAAAGAGAGAGGACTGGAGCAGGGTAGTGAAGGAAGTGTCAGTAGACTACTAATGTCATCCCCAGAGGTGTTAACTACTGGTCTGGAAGGTGGAGTAACAGGTGTACTCTTAAGAGATAAGGAGCTGGCTAGGACCCTAGGAGGTGTGAAGACAGGCAAAGGTGAAGAAATGTTCACCAAAGGCCTATTAAGGAACTCAACAAGGTTGGGAGAGAGAGTAAAGAGGATGAATGGCAAGTCAAGCTTAAAATGAGGCAAGTGATAGGCCGTAGAGAGTGTAGAGGCTGGGATTGGAAAGATTATCTGCAATGGTTCTATACTCAATGGGAGGTCAATGTCGACCTTTCCTTTTCCTTTCAAAGCCCTCTTCAAGTCTTCAGGGCTCAAGAATGGTCCTTCAATAATTGGTGGAAGAGAGGCAGAAGGCTGTAGGGAAGCAGGCATGCTAGTTGTTGTTGCATTTTGAAAGAAAAAAAAAAAGTATAAGAACAAAGCTGAAGGGGAGAATCAAAACAAGAAGTATCGACAGAAACTAGAGGAGTTACCAGCAGTTGTGGTAGTGATAGTGGGAAAGCTACGAAGGGTATGATGTTCAACAGCTTTAAGCTTCCTTGCAACCTCTTATTGTGTTGCTTTAACGATAGTAGCCTCTTTCATTGAAATTTGTTGTTGCCTCTTCTTCTCAGATCTTTGGAAAAAAAGAATCTCTTTGGCCTACTCTTGATTTGCTGCCTTCGCAGTTGCTTCATGAGCTGTATTTACAAGAAGTTTGGTAGTAGAGGAAGGCGTGATCTTCCTTATCTTCAGAAGGGTTTCTTCTTCTTCTTCTTCCTCTTCTGGTTTCGAGAGGACTTCAGGGGCTTTCTTTATAGGGTCAAGGCTAATATGGGTTTTTTTTTCTGTTGCTTACCCTTCAGTATGGCCAGAGTTTTTTCCCTTTGAGGTAATGCCTCCTGTGAAGTCCCTATAACAACAAAAGAAGCTTTAAGTAGAAAAGCAATATAAAGGAATGAAGGAAAAAACAAAAGAAATGAAGGATTAGATACCCTTTTTTGTAGCAGCCCTGAGGGTTCTAGGTTGATGGGTTGCAGTAGGGGCAAAAATCATGGTAATGTTGGTCTCTGCAGATTTAGTGTGACTCCTCTGAGATGGCCGGTCTAAATTCCCTAATAAGTCCAAAGTGGGGACAATAAGCTGTACCTCCATGTTAGCAAACCGCCAGTTTTTGAACCTAATCATGGCCTTGTTGTGGCCAGTAAAAGGTATGAGTTCGAAGCTGGCAACGTCTCTTCTGAATTTGGAGATTGCTCCATCCAACCTGGATATTAACACCTTCAGGTCCCTAGTGTCTAGGTCAGGGTTGGAATGACTGCAAAGTGAGACAAGAATTTCTTGGCTGAGCCCAAATTGTCTTCCGAATTAGGTAGGACAGTAGGCTTTGGAGATGCATTTGTAAGCCCTAGGATTCAAAGTCCCAATGAAGCGTTCCCTCGGCAGTAGAATGGAAGCTCACATATCCTTATGAATGGGCTAGGAGCAAGTGGAGTCGGCCAAAAAATCCCTCAACCATGCTAGCCCTATAGCAACATTGAATGGACAGAAAAAGGAGGGCTGAGTGGCTAAAGGTAATTGATAAAAGAAGATAAAGTAATATGTGAAGCTAGAGAGGTATAAAGATACTATGGCATATTTCTCTTCGCAGGTAGTGGGATCTTGCACCAGAAATCTTAAGCTACGAGAGTGAAGTTGAGTGACATACACGAAGAGCCAGAGTTAGAGGATCCAAATTAGACCCCGTTGATTGGGTTCCAGAGGACTCTCGCAAAATTGAGAGCAGACCCTATATACATGCCCAGAATATAGGGAGCCAAGGCTATTTTCTTCCCTGAAGCCAGAGCTTTGGCCAAATGGACGAATTCAAGCATTATTCTTTGGGATGAAGTGCAAAAAAGAAATTTCCAGAGCCAGAAAAAAAGAAAAGCAAATAGCTCACGATCGATCACGAGGCCTTCTTTCTTATTCTTAGAAGCTATGAAGTCACTATAGGAGGAGTTAAAAGAAGGAAGGGAAAATGAGACTTTAAGGTTTGGGTAGTGGGGGCCAAAAGTAGCACCAGTAGGGGAAAACCCTAGAGGTGGCATATCTCTAGAACGGTAGGGGCCATCATGCCACACCAGAATTGAAAAAAGTTGAATGCAGGGTTCCAAAAGCAAAGGGCAACAAGAATAAGAAAATAATCCTCAGGGATAACAAACCTCGAAAGTCGAAGGGCATTAAGAATATGGAGATCCTCCAAATCCTACTTTGGAGCTTCGACCACTCTGTCATACCACTTACATTTAGTCTTCAACGTGAGCTGGCATCGGTGAGGTCGATTAATCCTCCAATTTTCCTAGTTGAGAATTCCTTCATAGAGAAGGTAATGTTCCTCCAGGCATGGATACAAGAGGGGGAAGTGAAGCAGGAGCTTCCTTGAAAATAGGGCCAAGAACGTATTCCCCTTGCTCATAGTGACGAGGGACAAAGATTCGTCCATCAATCAAGCTTTGACCCTCTGGTGCCTTGTATTTGGTTACGTCTTCATCGATATATCTCCTCAAAGCCATTGACGGACATAGGTGCTCAACAACTAGTACTTTCGAGGAAGAAAAAACCATCAATAGAGATTTCAAGGGAGAGTGAGGAGAGTAAGTATGCAAAAGGCGAAAGGTTGAAGCTTAACAGCAAGATGAGTAATAAAAAAGACTAGACAAGTGAATAGGTAAAAGCGCGAGAACATGGGGTTTCTAAACATTTCTGTCCAAAATTACCTATTTAACATAACGGTCAAACAGACCCAAGTTTTGACCCATGTGTGATTAAGGCTTTTATTTTAAAACTCCTGAAAACACAAGAAAAAGAACTACAGTGTGGGGACATCTTACGAAGGAGATAAACACATTTCAAATACTCAGCTTGGCTTCAAGAACATGTAATTGGCTTCGAAGCTAGGTTTTCAAATACTCAGTTGTGCTTCGAAAGCAGGTAGTTGGCTTTAAATCCAGTTCATACCTTAAACTCAAGTATAGATGGGTTTTGTTTGCTTCGAAGGTTTTAAGGGTATTCTCTTAGGCTTTCCACAAAAGAAAATTTCCTTCGGAGAAGTCTTTGTAGTATTCTATGGTTAGAATATGGTTCTTGCCTGATCTTTTGGATTTCAAAATAAATAAGCACTATGAAGCCAATACTTGGTCAAGCAATGTGGGAATTTCAAAGACCAGAGGATTTATCCATAGATGAAAGTACTCTCTTGAACTTTCTGCTAAACAAATCCTTTCGAAGACAAATATTGTCATTTTGCAAAAGAAACTCCATGCTTCGAAGACACTTAAACAGGCTTCAAAGCAAAAATTGGTTAATTTGAAGCTATTATTTACACAGATTATATGAACAAAAGTAAGGAATAAAGTCATATTAACCATACAATTGGAATATGAAAACCTAACTTTATGGATAAAACATTTACATTGGGAGTGCCTATTTGGCTACAAATTCAATTTCATAATAATAAGAATAGAAAAAATAACAAGTTCATTGACTTTAGTCCAGCAATGCTCTATGAGCTTGTGTTATTTCTCTATCCTGTCTTCCGTTTTATCTAAGCTGGGTTGTTGTAGCTGATGTGTTCTTAGTTGGTGGAAAAGCTGCTCAACCTTCACTTCGAACTCAGTTTCCTTCAAACTCTGCCCCATCTCATCCATATCCATATCATCCCAGTACACTGAGTCCTTGTTCTTGAAGGCATCATATTCTTCGAGAAGGTTCTCTGCTTTGTATTTAGTAAGAATTCGAATGGCAGCGATTTCATCCAATGAATCACTAGTTGCCAAGGAGTTTTTATGCCAGTTGCGTAAGAGAGGGAGTTGGTCTAAGAAAGTATGTAGTTCTGTTTAGACTATAGGGTTAAGAGCATAACCTCGAGACACAATGTCACAAGCCCACAAAAAGTTTTTGTGAGGAACATCATCTCCAAGTAATTTTGAAAGGTAGATGAGAGAAGACGACAAGCAGAAGCTAAGCTTTATACTACTGGAATGCAGTTGGAGGAAGTAGAGGTTGGTAGGAAAAAAATGCTGACCCTTGAAAAGAGTGAGTTTCAGTTCCTCCATCTAGTTAGGATTCTGAGAGAGGGAGAGTACAGAGGAGTCCATTCCAAAAAAAGGAGGGAATTGGGGGTTTTTCACACACTTTAGCCAGGCAAAAGAGCAAAATTTTTCCTTCTTAGCCAAGAATGAGGGACTGAATCCCTTCGATTGGGTTAGAAGTCTTTTGCACTATCCTTGTTGGCAGGGATGAGGTATACCATGCTAAAAGTAAATTGTCCTCTAGACAACGAAGGTGATCGAAGGGCATGTAGGCGTATACCACTAAGCTGCGGGAACCAGGAGGAACTAAAAAAGGATCATCGAATTCAACAATTCTGTGATGAATCTGCTCCCTTATTTGCAGTTGAGCCAGTGTTGACCAAGCATCCCAGCTAGTGTTTACAAAAGAAGAGGAGGCAGCTTCGTCCCATGTAGAGGGTTTCGGAGCAGAGGAAGGGGAAGAGCTTCCAAGATTCATTTTGGCAAATTCTTGGTCCAGAGGTTTGTATTTCACAAAAGCTTCCATAGCTTGTATAAATGGAGGCAGATAAACGTGGCCAATAAATGCATGAAGGTTTTTTCGAGATTGATCATCATTGTCCAAGAACTCTTCATATGCTTGATCAATAAGGGAGATGGTTTGGTTAGCCATCAAAAGAGGTATCAGCCTTTTCATCTACACAGATAATGGAGGTTCAAAGCGCAAGAATTTAATGAAGTTCAGTGCTTCATTGCTCGAAAAATAGTTACAGTTCTGAAAGAAGCAAAGTCCATGCACGTCCTAGAACGTGGGCAAAAGTGCACTAGCCCACTAATATCACCAAGTATTGGGTATATTAGTGCGGAGGGTAATGTTGGATGTATATTTTGTATAAGCCAATCGCGGCTTGACACGTGGCTCATAAAGGGTAAGTTGGGGAGTTAATGCAAGTCCCTAATCAACAACAGACACGTGGTAGTTCATATTGGTAACAATGGATTTGCGTAGCATTGGACTAGTTAGGAGGCGCAAGATGACATAGTCCAACGGTTACTCATAGTTCAAATTCAAATTCAAGAGGGAAGTCTAACTGGAAGAATGGCATAGTAGAAGCTAACTGTGCGAGGCCATGATCAGTGATCGTGGAAGGGCATTTCAACGGTTAGAAGCCCACTTCGACAGTTACCATCAGAAAGTATAAATAGAAGAGAAGGCCAACAGAAGGAGACCCAAACTCGAATCCAGAAAACCAGTTATTTACTTCATATTTTTCTTTCCAATTGTTACATTTCTAGTTCTTCAATTCCTATACTGTACTTCATTTCCTATGAGTAGTTTCAAGCAGTTTGTTACTGTAAATCTTTTCGAGGCTGGGTTATTGTAAGCTCAATGTAAGTTCTTGTTTACTCAATGAACTTCAGTTTCTGAATTGTTTTTGTACTTGTTATTATTTCTAAGTTTCTCCTAAGCAAACCACTAGTAAAAGTCCTATTCATTGAGGCTGAAAGAACTTCAACACAATCATTTGATAATTGGTTGGCAATTAAAATTCTATAAGAATTTATTGATCCTTACTGACACACTTAAAATTACATAATTAACCTTCAAAAGCCAAAATTACCAACAGTACATCAACAAGATAATTCTTAAAATAAAAAAATTATTTGATCATTGTTGTGATAATTAGAAAGAATGTTGTCAATGTGATCATATTTCACCCATTATTCACTTGACTCCATATAATGACTTACCAACTAAGATTTGTGATTTTCTATTTGGTTAATGCTGGTGTGATTTGAGTTTTGTGATTTTCTATTGCAAAATATTTTTTTAGCTTCATTCGTGTACATCTCTTCATAGAAGAATAAAAATTTAGGCGGGCCATTGGTCATTAAAAATTGTTGCCTTTTATTTGCAGTTTATTCATATCACTTTCTCAAAATGTGAATTCCGATGTCTACTTACTCTTCAAAATTGTTTTTTTTGTTTATATCTATTCAAGTCATTATATAGTCTCACATTCAAATTTATGGTTGCATATATTTTGTTACTCAAACATCTAGTGAACAAGAACGTAGTTAATTTCCCTATTTTTCATATCAATTAGAATATCAAAGATAACACTATTTTTCATATTTTCTTTAATTATTAATTAATTATATCACTTATATATTATTAAACTTAGAAAATAAATTTTAAAAGTGAATTTGTATATCATTTTTTATTTGTTATTTATTAGAACACTCTTACGGAGGAAATAAATTCGACATTTGAGACATTCTGTTTATTGAGCTTGTAATTTATAACTTTCAGTAGACTCTACAAAGCTATGGATAGTTTGTCTTTTTTATTCTTTACTCCAGCCCTTCAACGACTAGTCCTTTAAAGATCAAATATGGTTTCATCTATGATCATATAAAAATATTATTTTTAAAAATAATTTAATAATACATATATTTTTTATAAAATATTTACAAATGTCACGCTAGTAATCATGTCAATATTAGATGCATACGTCATAAAAAACTCATATTTTTAATTTATGTTTTATAGTATTTTTTTTTTAAAAAAAATACTTAAATTAATTTTAATGGTTAATTAAAATAAGAGGAAATTATTGGAAACTCCCATTTTGGAGAGTTGTAGTCTACCAGGTCCCATTTTAAAATTAATAGACGTCCAAGTCCTAATTTTTTAGTAATGTGACCCGAAGGATCCCATTATGTAATTATGGATTGGTTTTTCTGACTAATGTACCCTTTTTTGTGGTTGAAATGGTTTTTAGGAGGGTTTTTGAATTATTTTGATTACACTGATTTCGGTGTCCACTATGGGAAGATCAAGTGTGGCCAGATTTTTAGAGATGACGAGGGTCATGAGTATTTGAATGTTGCGTGGTGGGGGGGAGAGGTTATTATGTGTCAGTTTTGCGGTGGTGTACTCAGTCGTCTGCTTCAACGTTGCTGGCCGTCGGGTTAGGTTCTTCGATTGCGGCCAAGGTAATATTGTTGGGTATTTGTTTTGTGTGTTAAAGGCATTATTTTTGGGGGGTGTAAATGTTGTCATGATGTTTCGCAATGTTGGTGGTCTTTAAACACATGTATCATTTTCCAATGTTTACATCCCACAAATAATCGATGTGTTCGATTGGTGTTTGCGAAAACAAGAATAGTTGAATGTTTTTACATTTTCCGATGTTTACATCCCACAACTAATCGATGTGTTTGATTGGTGTTTGCGGAAAGCATAATGTTTGTATGTTTGTATAGTTTGTAGTTGTGATGTATGTACTGTACTTATAATGCGAAAGTGGCGAATGTGATTTTCCATATTTAATCTTCATGTTTCGTTCTGTCTCGATGCAGGAATGGCGGACAACATCATGTTGTTGTGTTCATACGGGATTGAAAACGTTGCCATTATGGTCCGTAATGATTTCACATTTACCATATTGGTTGATCATATTTCCAGACGTTTTGGTGGGCTGCATACTGATTCGGCATCCATGTCATTCAAGATTCCTGGGTACAATAATTTCAAGATGGAAAACGATTCCGATTTCAAGAACATGGTATGTCTCGCTAGGTCTTTTCGATTGGATCATATTGACCTCCATGTGGACGAGCGTGGTGAGTCACGAGGGGTCAAATGTGGCAAGGGTGTGAACGATGTACTCGACAACATAGTTAGTGATGTCGGGGAAATGACAGCATATGTTGATGAGGAGTCTGATTTGTTACCTAATTTGTGCTCACATTCCGGCAAAGTGTTATTGTCGACAGATTGGATATATGGCATAACTAACATCGGACAATGTTTCGAGGGTGGGGCGGATGAATTTCGCAAGGTACTCAGCAAATATGCTATTGAATGTGGATTTCAATTTAAGTTCACCAAAAATGACTTAGTTCAAATTACGGCGGAATGCATGTTTAAGGAGTCAGGGGGCTGTCCATGGTTCATCCATGCGAGGGTGTTGAATGCAAATGGATATTTTTACCTAAAAAAATGGCACCGTCAACACACTTGTGGGGTCGCTATGCGTACTGACCGAAACCCGCGGATGGGGTTTGAACTAGTTGCAGACGTTATTGCAGAATGTTTACACGACAAACCATTGACTCGCCCAACGGATGTCAAATATGATTTCAAAAAAGACTACGGTTTGCAAATTAGTTGTCGCGTAGCTTGGTTGGGGGTTGAAAAGGCGAGAGGAGGACTTTACGGTGATCATTCAATGTCGTTTGACCAACTGCATTGGTATAGCAATGCTGTTATGGAATATAATCCGGGGAGTTATATTAATCTTGACTTTGATGAACACAACACCTGTCGTTTCAATAGGCTTTTCATATCATTCAAAGCATCTATTGATGGGTTTAAGCACTGTCGGCCGCTACTGTTTTTGGATGGTACCTTTCTGAAAGGGCGATTCAAGGAGCATCTACTTGCGGCAACCGCAAAAGATGGGAACCAAGGTAATATACTCACTGTGCACGTTATCTGTTTTTCGGGCTCATAGATTTTGTTATTTTTTTGCTACCCGTTTGGGATTGGATATCAAATGTTTGTAATTATGTGTTTGAACGGCAGCTAATTAATTTTTAAGTTATGCACACAGATTTGTTCCCGGTTGCTTTTGCAATTGTTGATTCTGAAAACGTGCAGAATTGGGCTTGGTTCTTACAGAACCTAGCTAACGTTGTTGATGGGGATCGGGTTTTAATGTTTGTTTCGGACCGACACATCGGTATTACAGAATCCCTGCCAACTGTCTTTCCAACGGCCCACCACGCTTTTTGCATGCAACATTTACAGAGGAATTTGAAAGACAAGATGAAATATGTGAACAAACTATACCGCGTTGGAATGGTAAATAAGTTGCGTGCTTGTGCATATGCACCGACCGTCACTGCCTTCAATGAAAAAATTGATGCATTCATACAGTCAGGTCGGCACATCGCTATAAATTTCTTACAAGATTTAGAGCTGCACCGATGGACCAATGCATACTTCAGGTGAGGGACACCATACAATTCGAAGTTCATTCTTGTACACAACCTTTCATCGTGTACATTTTTCTGCTTTTGCTGTTATGTCACACACCCATTTTTGTCACTCACATTTTCCAGGGGCAAACGTTACGGCGAGATGTGTTCCAACGCCGCTGAATCATTTAACAATTGGATAAAAGAAGCACGCAATTTGCCAAGCACTCATTTGGTTGACGCAATCAGGACACAGATAATGAATCAAATGTTTGAACGTAGGGAAGCGTCAAGTACGTGGACTGGTGCCATATGTCCGGTAATGGAGTCCAAACTGGACAAGGCGTACAAGGATGGAAGGTCGTAGATAGTCAGTCAATCGAATGATGACGTGTTCGAGGTCCACTCACACCCATCAATGTTGGTGGACATTGGCAATTGTACATGCTCATGCTTCCAATGGCAAATCAATGGGTTTCCTTGTCAATATGCAATGATTACCATCCGCAACAGTGGCAGCGATTTGAATGCATTGGTTGAACCTTTTTTTCATGTGTCAACCTACCAATTATCATACTCCCACACCATATATCCAATCCCAACAGTTGAAAAACCACATGCTAATCCGGAAAATTATGTTATTCTACCTCCGGTAGTGCGACGACCACCTAGGAGACCGAAAAAGAAACGGATACCGTCTAAAGGTGAAGAAGTGCAACAGATTCGATGTGGCCATTGCGGCCACCTGGGGAATCATAATAGGAAGACATGCAACGAACCAATATAGCGCTATACATTGTGTGGCCACGTTCATCTTCGAACTATTTCTACATTTTCTAATGTTTTATGTTTGTTTAATCATATGGAATAAGATATTTCAGTTTTCATTACACACTCCAATAAAGTGGTTAGTTCGTTTTTAATGTTGGCATTACGTTTTAATATTCATATCATGTTTTTTTCATTTTGTTTTCAAAAGTTGGTCCTTCCACATTTGGTGTTATGTTTTACTTTCAGACTGTTTGTGTTTCTGCACACAAAAAATTAATAGGTTCTAAAATTTTTTCCCTTCCACATTAGGTGTTATGTTCGAATTTCAGACCATGCTATTAGTGTTCTATTAAAAAAAATTAACAAGTTTTAAACCAGCAAACAATGTCTCTTCTTTTGGGGTGTCACATTCAAAAATCCTTGACATGCATTCAACGGCAAATTCATTGGACTCATTTAACGCATAACTCAGCGACACCACCACATGACTGTCCAACGCCACAGTACCCCATCCTCAACATACCAACCCCAGATTACATACTCAGTCCCCACAACTATTAGGCCCCAATTTCTAATCAACTTTCACACCACAAACAACACAACAGCTACTCCGTATTTCCACCAACAAAAACAAACACAAGGCATTGTACTATTCACAAACCCATGCTAGAATTGTGACGACTACTTTGCATCAAACCAACCCACATAAAACGGTTTCGCTCTTTTGAATTGGCGCCCATAATTCCCAGACGCATTGCGACTGGATGTAGAAAATAACCTGTGCATTACATTCCGAGAACATCACATTGTATCTTCCAAGTCACTTCAAATAACATATTCAATATGACTAACCAGCAACTAAACACACCATACTGAACAACTAAACAAAAAAGAATGGGAGCATTAATGTGCCAACGCCAGCCACCTTCACTACATGACTCCAATGTCCACAACGACACCACATCAATATGAGTCCATCACCCAAAAACATGCACCCTAATTATAAAGCAACTTTCGTAATTCATTGGCCTATAATATAACAGAGGATGCTAGTGCAATCATCCACATTGTTGACAACCACACCACATACGGAAACAAACATTTTCAGACCTAAATGCTGCATGCAACCAACATTTCAGCAACAAACATTTCACATTCATTAGCCCATCAATATGAGTCCATTATTCAACTTCAGATTACTCAAACACAAAAGCTAATAACATTGTACCAAGGTCCAAAAAAAGGACTTGCACGACCATACTGTGTCACACAAATCGTACCATCAAAGCATAGTACGCTTCCTTCATTTATTGTGATTTAAAACTTAGTTGTCCCTTCCAATGCATGTTTTTTGAATACTCAAAGCTCCTAGTTTGCCTTTCGATATACCTCCTCCATTTCACGACCTCTGCAACCTCCTTCCGTTTCTCATTGTCTCCTTTGCTTCTTGTAAGTTCTCTTCTCCTTCATTTTTCGAATCCCATTTCCTTGTTTGTTTTTAGTTTAGCATACTCCTTAGACTGGCTAGAATGGCAAAACATTTGAAAGACCTCCTTTCTGCGGATTGAATTTTCGGTTTTCGACGCCATTTTTCCATCCCCGACGATGTCCATCTGTCACTCGTGACAGACAGCACCCTCGATATGGAGAGGACTGATGAAAGTACAATCATCTTTCCTTTCTTATCAATTGTTGAGGGCGGAGTCCATTTCCCCCTCCACCCATTCCTTAGGATCGTCCTTCGCCATTGGGATCTAATCCCCTCTCAACCTAATATAAATTTTTTCCAAATCATAATAGGGATTATAGAGTTGAACCGACGCCTTAGGATCAATCTTGGCATACCTGCTATTCGGCATTGTTATGCCTTGGCCAAATCTTCTGGCCGGTAGGGGCGCTATTTTCTCAGGGCCAAGGATACCGACCATCACTTGGTGACTATGCTTGCTAGCTTTGGCAAGCGAGTTGATGATGTCATGGTCGTTGTTCGAGGTAACTAGGAATTCGGCGAAGGCGAAGATCGCCTAGATCCTATACCTAGACGGAGAGGCGAACCAGGTGGCCGTATAGTTCCTTACGTTTATCTACTTTATATTTACTTGGCTTTCTTTCCATGTACTTATCGTTTTATTTTTGCAGGCAACGATTTGAAGAAAGTTCTGATTTCGGCCGACGACGCTGTGCTTGCAAAAATCAAAACTGCACTCCAGTTCTTTGGCTGTCCAAACCTCCAGAAGCAAGGGAGGGCGGCCCATATACTTCTGAGTTACGAGCCGACTTACACAACGTTTTCGGCCGCAGACAACATTTCAACTCCGCGAGGCGAACAGCAGCTCACGGCCCTTATCTTCCCCCGCTTCAAAAGCCTTAGGCAGATTGGTTTGGAAGCTTTTTATTCGGAGCAGGCCGAAGAACCAATAGCCAAGGAAGTCACCGAGCAGCCGGGTCAGTCCGCTTTGGAAGCCGAAGAAGTTGACGAGGCTCAAAATTCGACTTTTCAAGAAGCCAGCCTTAGTCCATTCAACCCTCCATCCACTTCAGGTCAAGGGGGCATCTCCTTTGAAGATATTTTTACTGATTTAGGAGATCTCCCTGGCTCGTATCCTGAGAACATGGCGGGGGAATCGCTTACACAGCTGGCAAGGAGGAAAAACGCCGAACAAATGGCCGCCCTGAGGAGGGCCGAGACCATCCGTCCTGAACCTGCTGCGGCAATTGAGTCTTCTCCGCCTGTTATCATGGAAGAAACGGTTCAAATTGAGACAGTTGAAACGGAGCAGATAGTCGAACGGTCGAATCAAGAGGCCAATCAGAGGGGGGAGAAGCGTCCTGCTGAGAGCGAAGCCAACCCTGAGGAAACACTCACTTATAAATGGTAGCGTTTGGAGGAGTTAGACTCGATCGTGCCATTCATCGTCCAACCAAGGATAAAGAACGTGCCGATTGCGTCCGACGAGTCGGCTCTCAAAGATCCGGCAGTGGCCTTGAGTATGGCTTCTTCAATTTCCTTGCCAGTTGACAAGGCAACTTTTCGTGCGGAGCCAGATCTGCTATCAATAGCATTAGCCGCTTAATCGGCCCTATTGGTACACGACGTAACCTTATTTTCAGCTTTCCGCCTATGTGCATGTAAATGTATATTATTATTTATTACTTTTAATTTTAAATTCTAACTCCTTGTTTTGCAGACAGTGGGCAGGATAGCTGAGATCGGCCGCCGCCAGCATGATGCTATTAAGCAGATCGGATTTTTGAAAGTCGAAATTGAAAGTGAGAAGAGCAAGGTCATGGAGGCCTCGCAAATAGCCGAGTCTGAGGCGGCGAGAGCGGCGGATGAGCGTGCAAGAGCCGACGCTGAGGCAGAAAAGGCAAAAAGTTCTGACCAGCTCAGATTGGCCGCCGAGGAGAGGGCAAACGCGAGCGAAGACGCGCTCAAGTTGGCCAAGGAGGTAATTTCCAAGCTAGAAGCCAACTTAGAAGAATCGAAGAAGGCGAAGGAAATAGCCGACTCCGAGATTTCCAAAGCGTTCCAAGCTGGGAAGGACGCCGCCTTGGAGAACTATGTGGAGGAAGTCCCCAAATTCGAGAATCGGGGCTTCAAACACGGCTGGCTCAAAGCCCTCACTGCCGCTAATGTGACATTGGCCCAGCCGATTCCATACGAGTAGGTGGACGTTGAGCCGCTGGAGTCTGACCCCGAAGATTGACTAGGGTGACATTTTGAATTTTGTTAGGCAACTTCGATGCATGGTTCTTGTAAATTTTTGTTAGTAGATTTCTATTAGTTTAAGGTAATTTTCGTGTATAAAATGACCACCATCTGTACTCAATTTATTAATGAAAATTTCCTTTGTTTTTTACTATTATCTGTACTCAATCTTTGTTATTTAATGAAGAATTTTTCTTTTCACTCCTTTGGGTAAAATGACTACTGTCTACTGTGCATGCTAGCTATCGATCCAATAGGATGTAGGATCATGAGATAAGTAAATTAAACATCCCACTAAATAGTTGCCGATTAGATAACTGCGTATCTTGGCAATTTAGCCATCTTTCAATTTAGCCGAATGAATTCATGAACATGCCCTTGCCCCAGTTAATGGTGGCTCATGGAATGTCTGGGGCACATGATCTAATCGGCGTAAGACCCTGAGATTTGGCCGATTAGATTAGCGAATCCTTAGCCGCTAAGATTAACGAATCTGGCCCTATCCCAGTTAAGGAATGAACTGGAACACCGAATTTCGGTGGCTCATGGAATGGCTGGGGCACACGATCCGATCAGCGCAAGGTCTTGAGATTTGGCCGATTAGATTAGCGAATCCTTAGCCACTAAGATTAATGAATCTGCCCCTGCCCCAGTTAAGGAATGAGCTGGAACACCGAATATCGGTGGCTCATAGAATGGCTGGGGCACACGATCCAATCGGCGTAAGGCCCTGAGATTTGGTCAATTAGATTAGCGAATACTTAGCCGCTAAGATTAACGAATCTGCCCCTGCCCCAGTTAAGGAATGAGCTGGAACGCCGAATATCGGTGGCTCATGGAATGGGTGGGGCATACGATCCGATGAACGCAAGGACCTGAGATTTGGCCAATTAGATTAGCGAATCCTTAGCCGCTAAGATTAACGAATCTACCCCTGCCCCAGTTAAGGAATAAATTGGAACGCCGAATATCGGTGGCTCATGGAATGGCTGGGGCACACGATCTGATCGGCGCAAGGCCCTGAGATTTGGCCGATTAGATTAGCAAATCCTTAGACGCTAAGATTAATGAATCTGCCCCTGCCCCAGTTAAGGAATGAGCCGGAATGTCGAATATCGGTGTCTCATGGAATGGCTGGGGCACACTATCCGATCGGCGCAAGGCCCTAAGATTTGGCCGATTAGATTAGCGAATACTTAGCCGCTAAGATTAACGAATCTACCCCTGCCCCAGTTAAGGAATGAGCTGGAACACCGAATATCGGTGGCTCATGAAATGGCTAGGGCACAGTATCCGATTGGCGCAAGGCCTCGAGATTTGGCCGATTAGATTAGCGAATCCTTAGCCACTAAGATTAACGAATCTGCCCCTGCCCCAATTAAGGAATGAATTGGAACGCCGAATATCGGTGGGTCATAGAATACAAGCATTGATGAGATCGCCTCGGGAGCGCAGCCTCTGTAATCAATAAATGCGGCGGGGGCTACGTGCACAAGGGTGCCATTGTTGCATCCTAATCCAACAAATTGGGAGAAGAAAAAAGAAGTGTGGACGACTGTGGATGGCAAGAATATTTTTCAACAGCAGGGGGGAAAGTAGGACACTTGCAGAGCTGGACGCAGAGATGAACCAGGGTGGCGAGCCTACACGCACGGTGAGTAGGACATCGAGGGAGCGTGAGAAACGCCAATCCCCATGTCACCGAAGTAGGTCACCCCGAAAGAAAAAACAACAACGAGGTAACTCCCTCGTTCGAGAGGTGAAACCGGTGCGACACCGCGCCCGTTGAGTTTTTCGGTGTTTGTTGGGAACAAATCGATGACGGAGGTGGATTCCATCATCCGCAACCCAAATGTAGCAGTCGAGTTTGCACGATAGATTTTTTCACCAGAAGTTCAACAGTCCATGGTCGGCCGAGCTGATTACGAAGTTTTCCGGGAGGGCATTCATGGAGCAGTAAAGGGTCTGTACACCTTCTACGAAATCGGCATGCGTCTGCGTGCTGTACAAAGAGAAATAGAGCAAAAAGATGCTCACATTCAGAGCTTGCTAGCCCATGCGGAGAAGGCCGAAAATGAGCTGAAGAGAACTAGCGCCTCTGAGACTCACTCGGCAAGTCAAGTGAATCCGATTGTCACGGAGCGAGTAAATCACCGAATTTTGGATCACGTAATCGCCGACCGAGATACAGCCAGCATGTTCGTAATTGAATCGGCGAAGGCTAGGTCCTACAAAAAAGGCTTTCATGACGGCCGAAAAATCGGAAGAGATAAAACTAAAGAAAACTAGCTGAGGAGGTCTGTCGATGCGAAAATCGCGAATTTAAGCATGGATGGACCAAGGCACTCCAAGCAGCGGGCGTTGATCCGGTGTCACCCTTATATCAGAGCTATACTTTTCCATTCGAGGCTTACGAAGCCGAGAAGATTGACGATGAAGGAGGCGCCGAATAATTTTGTATTTTATTTTATTTTATTTCAAATGTAAAGCATGTACTTATGATCTATTGAATAAACGGTATCATTCTGGATGTCGATATGTCATTTCGATCGTTGCTCTATATTTCCAACTCATGTCCTCATTTTCCTTCCTTCAATTTATGGATTATTAATGCTTGCAGATTAAGTTGTCTACTACTACACGTTGATCACAATATCCACTAAAGGAGCTCCGGATTCGGAGGATTATTCGGCTCAAACGTGTCAATCACGAAGGCCGTTCCGAATTCGAAGACTTATTCAGCCCAAACGTCATTTACGCTGGGCGCTCCAAATTCGGAGACTTATTCGGCCCAAACGTGCTTTTCACGATTGGCGCTCCGAATTTGGAGACTTTTTGTGGCCAATCGTGATTTCCATGAAGGGTGCTCCGAATTCGGAGGCTTATTTGTGTTAGCCCAAACGTCATTCGTGAAAGGGCGCTCCGAATTCAGAGACTTATTTGGCTCAAACATCATTTACGCTAGGCGCTCCGAATTCGGAGGCTTCTCTGTGTTGGACCAAACGTTATTCACGAAAGGGTGCTCCAAATTCGGAGACTTATTCAACCCAATCGTGTTTTTCACGATTGGCGCTCCGAATTCGGAGGCTTTTTATGGCTAATCGTGATTTCCACGAAGGGCGCTCCGAATTCGGAGGCTTATTTGTGTTGGCCCAAACGTCATTTATGAAAGGGCGCTCCGAATTCAGAGACTTATTCGGCCCAAACGTCATTTACGCTGGGTGCTCCAAATTCAGAGGCTTTTTGTGGCCAATCGTGATTTCCACGAAGGGCGCTCCGAATTCGGAGGCTTATTTTTGTTGGCCCAAACGTCATTCCCGAAAGGGCGCTCTGAATTCAGAGACTTATTCAGCCCAAACGTCATTCACGCTGGGCGCTCCAAATTCGGAGGTTTATTCACACAACCAAAACTCACTAAGCAAGAGGACATTATATTGAAAAAAAGAAAGATACACACGGCGTAAAATCAAAGCAAGTTGTTATGCCGTACAAGTTAATGATAGAATTTGTGCAAGTGTGTGAAATTCCACGGGCGCAGCAGGCTTCTTCCATCCATGTCTTTGAGCCAATATGCCCCTGTCCCTGCAATTGAACCAACCTGATAGGGGCCGTCCCAATTAGGACCCAATTTTTCATCAGCCGGATTCTTAGCGGCGGGAAGCACTTTCTTGAGAACCAATTCTCCTGGCGTATAACGGCGCAGCTGAACACGTTGATTAGACAACTTAGCGAGTTGTTGCTAGTACCGTGTCATGGATGCAAGGGCACGGTCTCGGCGTTCTTCAATCAGAGTCAAGTTCAAGGCCAACATCATGTCATTTCGGCCCATATCAAAAACTTTAGATTTCAAGGTTGGGAGGCCGATCTCCAGGGGGATGATTTCCTGGGTTCCAAAGCATAGAGCAAACGGCGTTTCCCTAGTGGATCACCTCGGAGTAGTGCGATGAGGCCATAACACACTGGGCTACTCTTTTACCCATCTACCTTTAGCTTTCTCCATCCTTTTCTTGATGCCGTCCAAGATAACCTTATTGGTGGCCTCCGCTTGACCATTGCTCTGGGGGTAAGCCGGCGAGGAAAAGTAGGGCCGGATACCATAAGTGTCGCACAATTCTCGATACACGCCATAATCAAACTGGGTACCGTTATCAGAAACAAGTGCTCGTGGTATGCCGAATCTTCTTATGAATTTTTTTCCATACAAAATGCTTAACGTCAGAATCTCAAATATGTGTTAGTGCCTCCGCTTCGACCCATTTTGTGAAATAATTCGTTGCAACAATTAGAAATCGCCTGTTGCCTGGGGCCCGTGGCAACGGTCCAACGATATCAAGGCCCCATTGAACAAACGGCCAAAGGCTAGTGATAGAATTTAACTCCTCGGCTGGTAGGTGAGTTAAAGGGGAAAACTTCTGGCATTGACCACATTTCTTGACATAACACTCGGCATCGGTTCGCATGGTTGGCCAATAGTACCCCTGTGATACAGCGTAGTGAGCCAAAGAACGTCTGCCCGAATGGGCTCCATAACTGCCTTCATATATTTCAGATAAAAGTTCCTCGACTTTATCCGGGTGAACACACTCTAAGTACGGCTCGGAAAGAGATTTTTTGTAGAGCTTTCCCTGCGGATCCAAATAGTATCGGAGGGGTTTGTTTCGGAGTTTGTGTGCTTCTTTCTTATCCATCGGGAGCTGTTCTAAAAATAGGAATGCAGCAATAGGGTCCATCCAACTCAGACTGGGTTCGATAACGTTGACTTGAACTGGTTCTGAAGAGGCAATGCTCGGCTTGGGGACAAACCCTACTTCAATTGTCCACTTAATTTCTGAGTTGATAGCAGAGGCTAGGCAAGCCAGGGCATCTGCATGCGTGTTCTGATCCCGGGTTATTTGATTCAATTCATAGTGATCAAATTTTGTGAGCAAAGAATTCGCCGTTTTCATATAGGCTGCTATGCGGTCATTTTTGGCTACATATTCCCCTTTCAACTGGTTGATTACTAGCTTTGACTCACAGAAAACAAGCAGACGCCGCGCACCGAGGTGAAGTGCATTTCGCAAGCCGATTAACAATACTTCATATTCGGCCTCATTATTCAATGCGTCGAATCCTAATTTGACGGCCTGTTCGATTATTGCCCCTTCAGGGGTCATGATTACTACGCCAGCCCCACTGCCACGCTAGTTGGATGATCCATCGCAATACATCTGCCAAACGTCGCCAACATACAATCTCCAGTCGGGCTTAGTTTGCACTTGATCAGACTTAAAGTCAACCAGCGATCCTGTGAACTTAGCAACAAAGTTGGCGAGCATTTGCCCTTTGATGGAAGTTCTAGGTAAAAACTAGATATCATACTGGCTGAGTTCAAGAGCCCATTTCGAGATGCACCCAGATGCCTCCGCACTCCGGAGCGTTAACCGGAAGGGATATTCCGTTGGCACCCCAATGGTATGCCTCTGAAAGTAGTGCATCAGTTTTCTTGCAGCCATGACGAGAGCAAGGATAAGATTTTCTAGTGAAAGGTAACGTGTCTCGACATCAGCCATAGCTTTGCTCACATAGTAAATTGGTTGCTGCTCCCCTAGTTCTTCCTTTAAAAATACAGCGCTGACCGCCTGGTCGGATACTGCCAGATACAAAATGAGTGGATCGCCAACTGCAGGTGTTACCAAGAGTGGAACTGATCAGAGGTAAGATTTCAGGCCATCCAAAGCGGCCTGGCACTCAGGAGTCCAATCAAATGCTCTACCTTGCCGAAGTGTGTGGAAGAATTGTCAGCAGTGATCTGTGGAACGGCTGATAAATCTGTTGAGCACGGCGGCCATCCCCTTTAGCTTCTAAACCTCTTTGACTGACCAAGGGGATCCAAGCTCTAGAATTGCCGTGATCTGCCTTGGATTGGCTTCGATTCCGCGGTGGTTAACGATGTAGCCAAGGAATTTTTCAGAGTCGATGCCGAATGCATACTTAGAAGCGTTCAATTTCATTTTGTACTTTCGAAGAATACCGAATGTTTATGCAAAATCGGCTAGATAGGAGCGATTTTCCTTGAATTTGACCACCATATCGTCGATGTATACTTCCATGGTACGGCTGAGCTGTTCCTTGAACATGGAAGTACCTAGTCTTTGATAAGTTACCCCCGCATTCTTCAGCCCAAAAGGCATGACCTTGTAGCAATAGGTTCCTCTTGAGGTGAGGAATGCGATTTTTTCTTGATTCTCCGGATGCATGGCAATTTGATGATAGCCTCTGTAGGCATCCAAGAAGCTCATACGTTGATGATGTGCCGTTGCATCTACGAGTTGGTCTATTCTAAGCAGGGGAAAACAGTCCTTAGGACAAGCTTTGTTCAAGTCCGTAAAATCCACACAGACGCGCCAAGAGCCATTCTTCTTCTTCACAACCACAGTATTGGACAACTATGTAGGATAAGTTACTTCGCAGACCGCCCCGACGTCAAGTAACCTATCTACTTCTTCAATGACGGCTGAAGTATGCTCCGCGGCTGACCGCGCGACTTTTTTGAACAATAGGCTTACATTTCAGATCAACGTTCAAGCGGTGTTGGGCCACTGATGGATCTACTCCTGGCTTTTCGTATGGGGTCCATGAAAACACATCAATATTGCCGAGTAAGAAGGCTATCAATTCCTGCCTTTCGACGTTATCCAAGAAAGCGCCGATCATGAAGAATTTGTCAAGATTTCCGTCAATTTCGACCCGATGCAGGGCTTCGGTTGCTTTGTCACTTGGGATCCTCCTAATGTCTTCGAGACTCTCTCTATCCGGTACCTCAATTGAATGCACTTCTAGTTCCTTCAGTCTCTTCGTAGCTAGAAGATAGCATGTCTGCACTGACTTTTGAGAGCCGTGAATTTGTTCAATACCGTATTCAGTCGGAAAACGGAGCAGTTGGTGGTAGATGCTTGGCACAGCTTGCATCGTATGTAACCAAGTTCTGCCCATGATCAGATTATACGGCGAAGGGAGCTTAACAACCAGAAACTCTGCGTCTGCTGATCTGGTTCCGGCCCGTACTAGTAGTGTGATCTTGCCCAAAGGGTACTCCGGGTTAGCATTGAAGCCGAATAACGGATAATTAGCCGGAGATAGGTCCGAATCGGTAAAACCAAGTTTGACAAAAGTTTTGTAATACATTATATCCAAAGTGCTGCCCTGGTTAATGAGTACATGCTCAATGGTGAATTTGTTTACACGTAGCTCGATGACGAGGGGATTAGTGTGGGGGTGGGTCACTCCAACTAAATCACTGTTATCAAACTAATCCTTCCAGTGTCGTGTAGTCGTCTCGCTGGCGTCATTGAGCCATGTGTGCTAGACGGCAACTGGATTGTGTGCACCTCAGGTGGTGCCAGCAAGCTATATATCATATGGATTACACCAAGAGGGGGTGACTCCGGCCGTAGAGCTACTGTATTGGTTGAATTGTTCTTTCGGACATATTGCGTAAGACGGCCGCCTTGCACCAATTCTTCTAGGTGATCTCTTAAAGAAAAAAAACTATCGGTGTCGTGACCATGGTCTTTATGATACTCACATCGTTTATATTGTCTTCTCGTATCCAGGGGTCCCATCATCTTGGGCGGCCACTTGAAGAATGGAAGGTGTTATATTTTCGACAGAATCGGCTTTGTCAGCTTCGTGTATTTCTTGCCCGGAGGCCTTGTGCGCTTGTTATCCACTTGGTATTGTTCATTAGCTCATTGTGAACATTGGTCGGTTGATCGGCGCAAATCATGCCTTTTGCCTCGTTTGGGTCAATTTCGCCGTTCGGGGCTTCTTGGAGTCACAGAGCTAATCGACTGAACAACTCCTGACGTGGCCGTCTCAATGGCTTTACATCCGGCTTTGACTCGAAGGGCATCATCTTCCACTTTGCAGTATTCTTCAACCTTCTTCATTAATGCCCAGACGGTTTTGGGGGGATGCCTGGTCAATGAACTGAGGAGGGGGCTGTCGGGATGCAATCCCATCTTAAAGGCGATAATGGCCATGGAATCATTGCAAGCATCATCAACCAAATTAAAGCATTCCCAATAGTGGGCCGAGTATTCACGAAGAGTTTCTTCTAGTTTAATTTGCATGGCCCAGAGAGAGTCGGCTTGCTTCGGCTGGACCTCATGGCCCAGAGAGAGGGATTATAGATCAAAGAATATTTTTTGATTTTTTGTCACTTGTTTACATTAGAGGCTTTAGTATATATAATGAAACTTATAGCCGTTGTATTCATTTGAATTTATAGCCGTTGTACTCCATCATTACTAATTTGAATATCTTCCACTCCATCATTACAAATTTGAATATCTTCCACTTGAACCTTTTAAACCGTTTGGCCTGCTGCTGTGCTGGGCTGTTTGAACCTCTGTTTTTGGGCTGTTTGAACTCCTGATTTAATCAAATATTAAATACATTCTAACAACATTTAGGATAAAGGTTTAGGTGAGAAATAATGGGACAAAATAAATTTTGATTTCTCTTTCAAATAAATTAAAACATAATTAAATAAATCATCAAAATAAATTTTGGATTTAAAACATAATTAAATAAATCATCAAATAAATAAGTCTAACATAAAGTAATTTAGTTGCAAAAAAGTGATTTTTCACAACTAATTGAAATATTAGTCACCAAAAATATAGGCGGGACAGTGAAAAACTGGGCGGGAGACTAAAATCTTTTAGTGCCTAATGCAATTTAGTCATAAATATCAAAATGACGTCGTTTTTCTTGTTAAATGCACAAAGTGACAAATAGCCGACCGACACTGTTTTAGGAAAAAACAAATTCAAACCCTTATAATATTTCACAAACGCGCCTAATTGATCACACCCTTTCAGTGGTGCCACTCACCACGCCTTTTCACCATCAATGCTGCTGTCTACTGTCCTCGCCTCTCTACTATCACCGTTGCCTTCCATCTTTGCCTCGCCACCGTCATCTAGGTATCTTTTTTCAAGCCTCTGTCTTTTTTTGTCTTTGTTTTCTCTTTGACAAAAGTAATTTTGTTCTACAATGTCTCACCCACAAGGGCCTTCACCATCCGCATTTTCTGGGGCGTCTTCAACTCTCCCTAAAAACAATTTGAGGTATAAATCTCTCTCTCTCTCTCTCTCCCTCTCTCTCCCTCTCTCACACACACATTCTCTCTCTCCCTATCCCCCTCCATCTCCCTCTCCCTCTCCCGCTCAATGTTTCTATTAATTTATGTTTATTTTTCCTTCTCTCTATTTTTGCACCTACTAGCACCGCCATCACCATTTTTTAGGTACCTACAATTCACCAATCTCCAAAAACCCAATTTTAGTTATGGGTCCTCCCTCCCTCTCTCTCGCTCAATTTCTCTTTTTTTTTCTCTGTTTTTCCTAATTTTCAAAACCAATTTATTTGTTTTCCTTAATTTTCAAAACCCTAATGAGGGTAAGTTTGAAGGGATGGCCCCAAATCTTACTTTCCAGATTTTGTTAGTTGCTTAAAATTAACTAGTTATGGTATTCGTGCATATAATTTTTTGATGTTTATGCATAGAATTTCTGCACATATTTATTGCCACTTAGATATTTAAGTAATTTTTTTCCCCCTAGGCGCTCGATGATCAGGCCCAAAATGGGGTTCATAATTTTGTGAAATCTGTGAAATTCACTTCAAATTTTTTCAATTCTTAAAATAAAAAAATATAAAAAAATTGGTGTCTAAGTTGACCAAAATATAAATAACTTATTTCTAGGAGGAATTGGGGCTGCGCACAGCAGCAACCTGCTGTGAAGTAAAGTTGGCCTATTTCGGAATTCATTTTGATAATTTGAATTATTTATATTTTAGAATATATCAAGTAAAATATATTTATAAAAAAATCAAGTTAATCGAATATCATTTACCTATTTACCCACTCATATTTGTATTTACAAAAATAAAAAATAATTATGATTTAAAGTATTAAAATAAATACAAATATGAGTGGATAAATAGCTAAATAATATCCAATTAACTTGATTTTGTATAAATATACTCTACTTAATATATTTAAAAATATGAGCGACCTGAATTATCGAAATAAATTTCACCACACAACAATTATTACTGCGCAGCCCATGCGCAGTGTCCCCAATTCGTTCCTCTTCTAGGAAGCCATGAAACATAGACCTCCCACAATCAAAGGCTCCAAAATACCAATTAGTCTAACAAATACAAGTGGAATATTTATCCCATTTAATTATTTGACTTCTTTCCATGCAAATTCCAATCTCAGCCACCTATGAGCATTTTTCCATTAAGGTTCATAATACCTAAAAAACATAAAAATAAAGGGAATACACCAATAAATTTTAAATTAACAATTTATATACTGTTTAGTCCTAAAAGTTTTCTTATAGACTGAAAGGTCCCATTACAATGTTTCAAACATCAGATTAATGTTTCAAACATTAGATTTCAAACATCTAATGTTCATCAGATTTTAATAATGTTTGAAATTATAGGATGAATGTTTCAAACATTAGATTTCAAATATCTAATGTTCATCAGATTTCAATAAATTTTAAAATTTAAAATGAAATATCAGATTCATTTACATCATGAACATCATGATGATGTATAAAATGGGACTAAATGGAGCATAAGAAAACTTTTAGGACTAAATGGTTCAACTTTTCAGAAATTAGGATTTATAGGTAAGTTTTCCTAAAAATAAACCTAATGAGATAAAATAATATATAAAATAAGTCTAACAAAGTTTAAATTAAGGGTATAGATTAGGCATTATCATGGACACATCAATAGCAAACAAGCAAAGACATTCAATCACATTACACACTTTACTTTTCTACATATTTTTTTATTATAAAAAATCAATTAAAATAATTAATTTCCAAACACCATTAATCAGAAATCCATTTTTAAAATTTTTGGCCAATAAGCCTATGCTTTATTCTTTTGGACCAAAAGGATAATTATAATTGGAAAAATCATTTTTACCCTACCTATTTATCTACTATCCACTTATAAGTCCATTTATCCGTCCATATATTACGTCACTACTTATCCATGTATCATTATTGTTGCTCATGCTTGTAACTTTACCGGTGAACTTTCCGGTGTCGATGACATTTCTAGAAGACGTTTGGTGGCGGTTCGACAATGGGGTACAATTTTTATTATTATCTTTTCAAAAAATTTAATTAACTGTGTCATTATCACCAAAAAAAAAAAAAATTATAAAATCTTACATTAAATAACATATGACTCAATGGGGTGTGGACATTTTACCAACTATTTTCTTTTTAAATATAGAGTCTACGGTTTTATTTGGTTTGTCTCTTTAGAGATAATTTTTGTTTAAAAAACTAAATAAATAAACAAATAATTTGTTTAGTTGAAATTTTAAAAAAAAAAATTCCAAAATCACATTTCTTTTACTACACATCAATAAATCACTTTTTCTTTCATATTCATCTATTCAACTACACAAAATAAATTAAAGAGACAATTACAAAAAAAAAAAAAAAAAAAAAAACATCCCCAGAATTGAGCATTTAAACAAAATAAATCCTAAATTTTTAATTTTATCAATTTAAACTCTAAACTTTTGATTTATTTTCAATTTAAACTATTTGTCTATTTTCGTTAAGTAAAATCTCTGAAAAAAAATAACATTTTAGTCATTAAACTCAATGTAGGTATATGTAAATGTCTAAAATAAACATTTTATTGAGTTTAATGACTAAATTATCTATTCTTTCATCGATTTTGCTTAAAGGAAATAAGTAATGGTTTAGATTAAAAACAAATCAAAATTTTAATATTTAAATTGAAAAATTAAAAAGTTAGCATTTATGTTGTTACAAGGCCCAAACCATAGGGTTTTTTTCTGTAATTGTCTCAAAATTAAATCATCCCAAACTCCAAAACTATTTTCAAAACACACAACCAACAAATTTTTAAATTTTACAAACTCTTTTTAGAAAATTATTTTTTAAAATTGTTTCACAAATACAAACTAAACATAGACTACACATTTAAACCAATCACACTTTGAATGTGTTTGTTTAGACGGACTAGATAAGGGGAGATTGTAATCCATCGGACTGTTAGTCTCGGGATACATTGTCCCGAGACTATTTGGTTGGATTGGATAATTTTTTATTTAATATATAATTTTAAATTAACAACACTAAAAAAATAATTTATAAATGTTCAAAAGACTATTTTACCCTTTTCTAATTGTTTACTAAGTAATAGCATGGAAGGTAAAATGGACATTTCACAAAATAATCTCATGGGATACCAATCCCATGGTTTCTATCCCACACCCCCAATGGGATAGGATAGTCCCATATTTGTGGGACTAATAGTCCGGGGGGGACTATTAGTCCGGAGCAAAATTTTTCAAACAAACAATGGACTATTAGTCTGGTGGGACTAATAATCCAATTCCACCCCCTTATCCCTCAAAACAAACATGTTTATGTATTATTCATACACTAAAAAAATATGAGTGAATAAATTTATTTGATCAATGTTACGGATTAAAAAAAAAATTCCAAAATTTTTACCAAAAACACTTGCACGAGTGTTATAGGCATGTGAAACGCACGCTTATAGAAGTGTTTGACAAAAATTTTGATAAAATATTTGGAGTGTTTAATATTTTTAAATTTATTTTTCAAAATATTTCGTATCATGTCCAACGGCCTATTTTAAAAATTAGATTAAAGGTTAATTTATAATTTTTTAAATTTTTTGTTTTTTTTTTTTTAAATGTGTAACACAATACCACTACGTGTCTGTTTGGCAGAGCTTAATTACAGCTTATTTCAGCTTTCAGCTTAATTTAAGCTATTTTGATGTATTTGGTTTAGCTTATAGATTATAGCTTATAGTTTTTTGGAAGTCAGAAATCAGCTTATTCTTTGAGTGGGGCAGGAGATGCTTTAAGAATAAGTTAGAAATCAACTTATGGTCATAATTATAAGCTATAAGCTGTTTAGGTATAAGCTATAAGTACTTTCCCACAGCTCTACCAAACAGGGCTTACGTGGGTTGGGATCAACCACGGGCAGGACTGGAATTCCTCTGCAGCCACTACTTTAAATAGAATTAATCCGTGGGAGAAATCTATGTTGTTAATAATTGGGGCAAATTAATCGTCTCTATCGTATTATTTTAATTTTTAATTTTTTAATTATGATACATTGAAGTTTGAATTTTAAATTTTATTCTAAATAAAAATAATTGAAAATATCATTGTTTTATTTCAATAGTAAAGTCGTTAATTTAATAAAATATAAATTAGTTTGACAAAATAAAATGTCAAAAAATTATTTTGGAATTTTTAAAAATTAGTTCTACCCATAAAAATGATAAATTTTTTATATTTTTATTTTTTTTATGAAATTAAATTTTAATGCGTTTGGATGAGATCATGTAATGGATGGTTGATTTTGTTTATATTTTTGGATGATTATTATGTAATAGTTATATTTGTTATTAATAAATATTTTGATCCACTCAAAAAAAGGAAAAATATATTTTTGGATGGCTATCATGTAATGGATGATTATTAAATTTTTAATATCTAATCGATATGTTTTTGAAATGTTTTTAGTTTTGAATTTTTTGATTTAATAGATTAGTTTAATAATGACATCAAAATTGTCATCATGTTTAACTTTTAAAAAAAATAATAAATAATTTAAAAAAAATAAATGTATAAAAAATTATTTCTATCCCCCCAAAAGAAAAAATTATATAAAAATGATGTGTTTTTAATTTTTGTCACCAATTTAATTTTTAGTTTCTTAGAAAAGTTTTCTAAAAATAGATTCTAAAAATCAAACTAAAGCCTCGTTTGGGAACCATCATTTTTAGCCAAAAAGCCAAAAAGTTACTAAATTAGCCAAAAAGCCAACAACCCATACCAAAAAGTCAAAGATTCTCTTTTCTCTCTACTTTTTGCACATCTTTTCGTAAAAAGCCAAAAAGTCATCCCAAACATACTAGTTTTTTTTAGCTCATATTTTAGCCAAATAGCCAAAAAATTACTAAATTAGCTTGTTCCCAAACGATAATCAAGAAAGTTCTAACATTATTCATTAAAAAACATTATTATATTTCAAATAGTATTCAAGTTAACTAACACAAAATGAATTGTATGACACATTCGCCCTTGAAATGGACACTATAAGAAATTACACTTTCGCCGACCATTTTTGCCGACTAAAAAAATTTTAGTCGCAAAAAATTACATTTGCCGATTAGAAAAAAAAATGGTAGCTAAAAGTTCATACTTTTACCGACTAATTTACTTACAGAAAAGTGTTTTTTCACAACTAATTGAAATATTAGTCGGCAAAAATATAAGCGGGACAGTGAAAAAATAGGTTGGAGACTAAAATCTTTTAGTGCCTAATGGAATTTAGTCACAAATATCAAAACGACGTCGTTTTTCTTGTTAAATGCACAGAGTGACAAATAGCCACTGACACTGTTTTAGGGAAAAACAAATTCAAACCCTTATAATATTTCACAAATGCGCCTAATTGATCACACCCTCTTAATCGCGCCACTCACCTCGCCTCTTCACCATCAACGCTACCGTCTTCCGTCGTCACCTCTCCACGTTCAGCGCTGCCTTTCGTTTTTGTCTCGCCGCCGTCATCTAGGTATATTTTTTCAAGCCTCTGTCTTTCTCTGTCTTTGTTTTCTCTTTGACTAAAGTAATTGTGTTCTACAATGTCTCACCCACCAGGGCCTTCACCATCTCCATTTTCTGGAGCATGTTCAACTCTCCCTAAAAACAATTTGAGGTATAAATCCCTCTCTCTCTCTTCCTCTCAATGTTTCTATTCATTTATGTTTATTTTTCCTTCTCTCTATTTTTGCACCTACTAGCACCGCCATCACCTTTTTCCAGGTACCAGCAGTTCGCCAATCTTCAAAACTAATTTATTTGTTTTCCCTAATTTTCACAAGCCTAATGAGTGGATGCTTGAACGGATGGTCGCAAATCTTACTCTCTAGATTTTGTTAGTTGCTTAAAATTAACTAGTGTACGAGCAAGAAATAATGTTGTCGTATAATCCTGTTGATTAAGTTTGCGCTCCTCCAAACGTCGTTGCTTTACTCCCTGAAAACACAAAAGTGAGTTAGCCGGCAGGTATGTGCCGGATACCTCTCTGATGACTAAGTCAGCAAAATAGACAAATAGACAAAAGCTCTGTGTATTCGAGAATCAAAGTTGTGTTACCTCCTCTATAAGCTCTATTATGAGTTTTTATAGGTTCCGTGTGGCACAATCCTAATAGGACTTGTATTCCTCCATGTAGAGTCCTCCTAGGAATCACACTCCGAAAAGATAATGCTTATCCTTTCACAACCTCTCTCACTGCATAAACCAAGTGAGATGGTTCTAGCTCAGTGGTATGACCAAACGACCGAGCTAGTATTGCCATGGTTGGGTGACAATGTAACCGAGCTAACAATACCTTTTTGTCATACCCAAACCAGTACCTTCACGTGCAACTCATAGCTCGGCTCTTTGTTCACTTGTACCTCTTTGTTCACGCTAACCAGAGCGAGGTCCACCACATGAAGCCATCATACCTCGGCTCCGAATACTATGACCGAGCTAACTTTCTTTACTCCGTCTGGTAACTATAATCACACTTGGACCGAGCTAATACTTGGACCGCGGTCCACTTGCTAAGCCTTTTTCACCACGGCCCATTAGAACGACCCATTAGCATGCCTTGGCCTAGCTCGGCCCTAATGCACATAAAAACTCCCTCTCAACTAGTCATGGTATTCATGCATATAATTTTTTGATGTTTATGCGTGGTTTTTTGCATATATTTATTGCCACTTAGACATTTAAGTAATTTTTCCCACTAGGCCTAGATGATCAGGCTCAAAATGGGGTTCATAATTTTGTGAAATCTGTGAAATTCACTTCAAATCTTGTCAATTCTTAAAATAAAATATAAAAAAAAATTGAAAATAATTTTTTGTTGTTATTTTTAGCTACTTTTTAATTGATTTTATTAATGGGAGAACGTCATGTTAACATGTTAAATTAATATTCTAAGTAGATATTACTGCTCCACGGCCTCCTTTTCTCCTTCTATGTCCTTTGATTAGGTTGGTGATCAAACAAGTATGATGTATTTTCATGTTGCATAGGATTTGCAGACGTATTTATAGTGACACAGTCAGCACCATGTGTGCAAGTTTAGATACCCCCACTTAGGAAAAGGAGTGAATTGGGGGCCCCTTAAAATGAGGGAACTGATAGGTTTTATATATTTTTGAAATTAAAATGTAACCACTACTGTAGGGATATGTTGAAAGGAGACAATATGACACAATTCAATTGATTATATAAATTATAGCACTTGATGAGTGTGTCATGAAAATTCATCAGTTGATTTTTTATTGAATGACAAAAAAAAAAAAAAATGTGTCAATGAAGAGAAAAATTAAAGAAGTTATAAAAATTTGAAATTTAAAATTAAAAAGTGAGACAGTTATAGAGCAATTAGAAATTAGAAACTGGGAATTTTTTATTTTTGATAAGTTTCACTGGGTTGTAAATTTCATATAATAGAATAGTTATTCAAATAAGTTATTTTGTGTGAATTAATTAAAGTGAGAATTGCCATGTGGGTTAAGTCTTCCCCAACTCCTCTAGCATTCTCTGTCAATGATCTCATCATCAATATTCAACAAGTTCAATTTTGTATTAGATGTGTGCTAACGAATGTTCAAGTGTTGTTCTTGGTGATTTTGGGTAGGTGGAATTCTAATTGGTACATGGAGATATGTAGGGTTGTCAACTAGTTTAGCTAGATCAAACACAACAACAAAAGTTATTGGGGTTGGTCATTGGCCTAGTCAAATGTTCATTCTTATTTTAAAAATTATATGTCATTTTTCTTTAGATACTTACGAGCCATTTTCACACTAACAAATCATTTAGTAACCATCCATTTTTGTTGCTTGATGGTTTACTCTCACAAAAACATAAGTGCATGTTTATGGAAACAGTTTCCAAACAGTCCCGAGATCATCACGATCACCTCAGCCTAGACTAAACAAACTTGTGAGAGCAAGCGGCGCGTCAATAGGAGATTTTTTATTTTTGTTTTGTTATTTGGGTTTTTACACATCTACATAGACATCGATCGGGATAGAAGATTTTTTCTTCTTTGTTATTGGGTTTTCTTCTTCTTCCCTGTTGTTTGTTTGTTTGTTTGTTTTTTTTTTTTTTCTCCCTTTTTAAGTTGTGTTTTTGTTCTGCTCTGTTTGGTTCATTGGAATAAGAGGCAATGTAATGGAATGGTGATTCTTTATGCTTTAATGGCCATTCATTCACATTATTCTCTTTCTTATTTTCTTTGATATATTGTGCCAGTTCATGAAAGTTACATGTTTCTTTGCTGAGATGTTCTTCTGCATTTTCAAATCCTTACATACTTTTTAATGATCCGGTAGTAACATTAATGTTTGTGATGCTATTAGAGTTGGAGAAAAAATGAAAATTTATCTGTGTTAGATTATGAAACCTCTGTAACATATAAAGGATTTGGGGCTAGCTGGGTGGTGTCTTTAAATTATCCTTAAAAACTAACAAATCTAGCATAAATGAGACTTTGTTTACTTTATTGATATTATAATGGGAATGTATTTGTTACATCTTTCTGCGTTTCTGATTTTATTATTATTATTATTATTATTATTATTCATTTCTGTGCAATAGGTCCTAGGCAGGTACTATGTCTTGCTTGTATGCATGGACTTAGAGCGTAACAGATTGGCAATCAAGGTTTGAGTCCGGATCGTCTGTCGTGGTTGTTTGCGGTGCTTCCTGCGGTGGTCCAAAACGACGTTGTTTTGGACTCTCTTTTTTTTTTTTTTTTTCCCCTTCTTTCCCTTTTAGCTTTTCAGCCTCTCTTTCACTTCATCATTTTCAAAACACCACAGAATAGAGAAGTTGTTCAGGATGTTTGAAAATACCACAGAATAGAGAAGTTGTTCAGGATGTTTGATCGGAATGGAAAAAGGTTCATCATGACGGCAGAGTTGACGGGAATGATTAGAGAAGCCGATAAACTCGGTCATCTTCCTCCGATTTGCTCCAATGGTCTCAGATCTATTCCGATCTGCATCACCGTGAAGAGATTGGCCTTCGACAACGAATCTTCTTGAAACGTCTTTATAGAGCATCAAAGATCCTTTGCCCAAAAAAAAATCGAGTGGGTTTGATTCAGGAAGTGTGATCAGTGTTTTTTTTTGGAACACACAAAGTGGGTTTGATTCATGAAGTTTTTTTTTTTTTTTTTGAAACACATAGTGGGTTTGATTCATAAAGTTTTTTTTTTTTTTTTTTTTTTTTTTTTTTTTTTTTGAACACACAGTTGGTTTGATTCAGGAAATTGTTTTCAAATATTGTATCTGTCACGATCCGCTCCACGTACCTAAGGGTTAAATATCGTGATGGCCAGTAACTGAAGTTACCTCCGGCCAATTCTTGAACAAATTAATAAATGCGAGCGGAAATAATGCTTAAGTAAGGGTATTAAAATAATCATTGCAGCTTCTATTTTTATTACAAAATTTATTGACCAAAAGGCCGATATTTACATATAAAAATATCATAAAAGTGCTGTGTGTGTCTATTTCGCAGCCCCGCGTCTAAGACTTTCCAAAAACTATTTTTGAATTATATTATTTCCTGAAAATTGGTAAACAGCTATAAGCACATGGAAGAGTGAGAAATATTATGCCAAGAGTATAAGGGACACAAAATAACCATGGATAGTTATGTAACTAAAATATTTAAGATAACTTAGTCTGAACAAATAATCATTTAAGTAGCAAAATTGAGATTATGTAAATCAATAACCATAACCACGATACCAAACAGAATAGAACAGAAGTCACAAGAGTGACAGTCAGAACAGAGGTACGGATTCAATAGGTGGCTCGTACGGATTATAGAGGTGGTTCTCACAATAGTGTAGCACTTATCTCCGCATAACACTTTGCTCCGCACAGAATAGAGGTTAATAGATCCATGACAATAGAGGGCCACAAAGTGACCAAACAGAGGCCAATGGTTATTTAAGTCCCCCAAGGCGTAGGACTCCCGTGGTGGTACTTACAAAACATAATTATATATAAGGTCATAGTCAAATAATCATTAAAAGTTAAACAAACATATCCATGGGTTTCATTTTAATAAATAGAGTTCAAAAATTAATCCACGTAACTGAAATATTTATAAAACATAACTTGTATTAATATAAGTAATAAAACATAACTTGTATAAAATAAATTATGATAATTCAAAACATACGTAAAATATATAATAGAAACTCAATGTATAATATAACTCACCTTAACATTAATACCTCATTATCAAAGACCTTCTTGACTTTCAGTATTTTCTTCCTCTTTTCTTAGTTTCTTTTCCTTTCCTTTCCTTTCCTTTCCTTCTCTCTTTTTTTCCTTTTCTTTCAACACAGTGATCACCTCCCCCTTATAGGAAGGTAAGAACATTAGCTGGCCAACACGTGGCCCACGTATCCCTCTCCAGATTTGATAATAAATTATATGGATTTATACTTATCTTTTAATAAATATTTAAGATAATTACACTTTGACCCAGTTTTCTAATATAACTATATAAATAAATTAATCCCTCATTAAATTACATTCTATCATGTGCCAATAGAAAATTAATTAATTATTTTACTACCACACTCATTATTATTATTATTATTATTATTATTATTATTATTATTATTATTATTATTTATTTATTTATTTACTCTTACTTTTATATTTATTTATTTACTATTTTTAACTTTAATTTGGCCCAACTAGTATTATAATTTCATATTTCTGTTAATTTGGCCCCAAATAATAATCCCAAATTAATCTCATATTTGATAATCCAATGCCAAATTAGATTCTGCATTTATTATTATTTATTTAATAATATATTATCACATACAACCATAATACCAGTATAAAATTTTAGGAATAACTTAAATTTTCAGGTTGTTACAATCTTCCTTCCTTTTAAAAGTTTTATCTTCGAAATTAGTCATATGTGTAAACTATTCGCTGCGCACTCTAATAAATATATATTAGATGATTAATCTGATAGAAAATATGACCTCAAAAAAATAAATAAATAAATAAATAAAACTTTATCAAAAACAACTCACCGTCTATTTGTCAAAAATTGTTTTGAGCAAAAATGTGAAACAATAAGTGACTTTAAAATTTTTTTATTAGTTTTGTTTCCGAAAAAAAATAATAAAATAAAATAAAATGAGAATACAATTAAACAAGCGACTGGAAGTGAAATGACAGAATCATATGCAGGAGTTGAAGAAATTTGAGATGAGCTCTCATTTCTTTTATCCGTGAACTTTCCACTGATGGAAAATAGTTTTAAAATTAGTATTTTTAAAATTTGAACACACTTTAAAAAAAATCGAAATGATATATTTTTTTTTAATACTGAACTGGAAATTCTATGTATTTAATTATATTATAATTTTGGTGGGTGCTTGAGCTCGACACCCTCTATTTCTTTTCCTTCTTTTGCTATAACAAATATATCCTTCACAAATTATGCACCAAAAAAAAAAAATTAATATATATATATAATCATATAAAATTATAATATAATTAAATCGACTAACAAAATATAATATTTAGGTACTAATTACCCTCTATCTTACTTCTTAAACGTGCGTGTGTCCTATGCCCCAATGATGATTTAATTTTTTTTTTTTTTTTTTATAAACCATTGCTCTGATACCATTTGTCACGACCCGCTCCCCGTACCCAAAAGTTAAGTATCGTGATGGCCAGTAACTGAAATTATCTCCGGTCAATTCTTGAACAAATTAATAAACGCGAGCGGAAATAATATTTAAGTAAGGGTACCAAAATAATCATTAGAGGTTCTATTTTTATTACAAAATTTATTGACCAAAAGGTCGATATTTACATATAAAAATATCATTAAAGTGCTGTGTGTGTCTATTTTGCATCCCCGCGTCTAAAACTTTCCAAAAGTTATTTTTGAATTGCATCGTTTCTTGAAAATTGGTAAACAGCTATAAGCACATGGCAAAGTGAGAAATATTATGCCAAGAGTATAAGGGACACAAAATAACTATGGATAGTTATGTAACTAAAATATTTAAGATAACTTAGTCTGAACAAATAATCATTTAAGTAGCAAAACTGAGATTATGTAAATAAATAACCATAACCACGGTACCGAACAGAATAGAACAAAGGTCACAGGAGTGACAGTTAGAACAGAGATACGGATTCAATAGGTGGCTCGTACGGATTATAGAGGTGACTCCCACAATAGTGTAGCATTTATCTTCGCATAGCACTTTGCTCCGTACAAAATAAAGGTCAATAAATCTATGACAATAGAGTGCCACAAAGTGACCAAACAGAGGCCAATGGTTATTTAAGTCCCCCAAGGCGTAGGACTCCCGTAGTGGTACTTACAAAACATAATTATATATAAGGTCATAGTCAAATAATCATTAAAAGTTAAACAAATATATCCATAGGTTTCATTTTAACAAATAGAGTTCAGAAATTAATCCACGTAATTGAAATATTTATAAAACATAACTCGTATTAATATAACTAATAAAACATAATTTGTATAAAATAAATTATGGTAATTCAAAACATACGTAAAATACATAATGGTAACTCAAGGTATAATATAACTCACCTTAAAATTAATACCTCACTATTTCTTTCAATTATTAAAGACTTTCTTGACTTCCAGTATTTTCTTCCTCTTTTCTTAGTTTCTTTTCCTTTCATTTCCTTTCCTTTCATTCTCTTTTTTTTTTTCATTTTCTTTCCACACAGTGATCACCTCCTCCCTATAGGGAGGTAAGAATATTAGCTGGCCAACACGTGGCCCGTGTATCCCTCTCCAGATTTGATAATAAATTATATGAATTTATACTTATCTTTAATAAATATTTAAGATAATTACACTTTGACCCAGTTTTCTAATATAATTATATAAATAAATTAATCCCTCATAAATTCACTCTATCATATACCAATAGAAAATTAATTAATTATTTTATTACCACACCCATTATTATTATTATTATTATTATTACTTATTTATTTATTTATTTATTTACTCTTACTTTTATATTTATTTATTTACTATTTTTAACTTTAATTTGGCCCAACTAGTATTATAATTTCACATGTCTGTTAATTTGGCCCCAAATAATAATCCCTACTTAATCCTATATTTGATAATCCAATGCCAAATTAGATTTTGTATTTATTATTATTTATTTAATAATACATTATCACATACAACCATAATACCAGTATAAAATTTAAGGGATAACTTAAATTTTCTGGTTTTTACAGTATCAAATATATATTCTTGCAAATATTGTATCAAATAGTTCTGCAAATGACTTCTTGTAAAATAAATCTTACATATATATATATATATATATATATATTTTGATTGATGCCTTCTTTTGGTCTGAATCTCTCAAATTTGTGTTCGAAGTGGTTTGATTTGTACTGATATGAGTTTGATTGGCCTAAGTTTGGGTCGGATCTGATCTTGAAACGCTCCAGCAGTATTTGTATCTGCAATTTTGATATTTCTTTTGAATGAAATTCAGATCTGGTTCAACATTACAATGCTAGGGCTTGTGTGCGTGTGTGTGCGTATGTGTGTGTGAGAGGGAGAGGGAGAGAGAGAGAGAGAGAGAGAGAGAGAGAGAGAGAGAGAGAGAGAGAGATGGATAACAGGGGAAGAGGTGTAGATAATTTTGCAAATTTTGGTGATGGTGCTGAGTTGAATCCATTCTCTCGCCCTCCATCTTCGTCTCTGTGTGTTTGGGCTCTATTGGACATTTAAGAGATGAGAGAAAAGAAAAAGAGGCTTAAAATTTAAAATAAAAAAAAAAATGGATCCAAAACGACGTCGTTTTGGACCGCCGCAGAAAGCGTCACAGACAACCACGGCAGACGATCCGGACTCATCAAGGTTCATGCTTTTGAGTTCATCAATAAAATTAGAAAAAAAAAAAAAAATAAATAAATGAAAAAAAATAAATTTGTGGGGTTCACTCAAATAAATTGTAATAATGGTGGTGACCACTCATGTACATCAACAAGATAATTCTTAAAATAAAAAAAATTGTTGTGATAATTAGAAAGAATGTTGTCAATGTGATCATATTTCACCCATTATTGACTTGACTTCATATAATGGCTTACCAACTAAGATTTGTGATTTTCTATTAGTTTAATGCTGGTGTGATTTGAGTTTTGTGATTTTCTATTGCAAAATAGTTTTTTAGCTTCATTTATGTACTTCTCTTCACAGAAGAATAAAAATTCAGGTGGGCCATTGGTCATTAAAAATTGTTGCCTTTTATATGCAGTTTATTCATATGGATTTCTCAAACTGTGAATTCTGGCATCTACTTACTCTTCAAAATTGTTTTTTGTTTATATCTATTCAAGTCATTATACGGTCTCATGTTCAAATTTATGGTTAGACATGTTTTGTTACCCAGACATCTAGCGAACAAGAATGTAGTTAATTTACCTACTTTTCATATCAATTAAAATATTAAAAATAATACTATTTTTCATATATTCTCTAATTATTAACTAATCATATCACTTACACATTATTAAATCTAAAAAATGAGTTTTAAAAGTGAATTTGTATATCATTTTTCATTTGCTATTTATTAGAAGACTCTTATAGAGGAAATAAATTCGACATTTGAGACATTCTGTTTATTGAGCTTGTAATTTATAACCTCATGTAGACTCTACAGAGCTATGGATAGTTTGTCTTTTTTTTATTCACTCAAGCCCTTCAACGACTAGTCCTTTTGGCCCCATTTGTTTTGGGAGATAGAATGGAGAGGATTGATAGTGAGGGGATTAATAGTGAGGGGATTGATAGTGAAGGGATTAATAATGAGGAATTGTTAAATTATTTTTATATAAAATAATAAAACAAATAAAAATATATAAAAAATTAAACATTATATTTAAAAAAAAAAATTCCCAATATGTAAAAAATAAAAAAATTTCTAATCCCCTCACTATTTTCTAATATCATCTCTATCTCCTCCTTACCAATCCCTCTTTCAAGGGTATTAGTAATACCAAGGGACTAATAGTCCCAAGGCTATCTCTCCAAACAAACAAGGGCATTAGTAATACCTTGGCAGTACTAGTCCCAATAACCTCCCTATAGCCCAAAACAAACGGGGCCTTAAAAATCAAATATGGTTTCATCTCTCTATTTAAAAGTATAATCGTATAAAACATTTTTTTTAAAAATAATTTAATAATATATATATTTTTTAAAAAATATTTACAAATGTCACGTTAGTAATTATATCAATACTAGATGCATACATCATAAAAAGGTCATATTTTTTATTTATGTTTTGTAGTATTTTTTTAAAAAAATAGTTAAATTAATTTTTAATTGTTAATTAAAATAAAAAGTGCTGTTGAAGTACATATTAACTAAACTAGTTAGGAAAAATTAAGATAAGTACTTTTCTCTATACTTTTACTAGATATTTTGCGAGCAGAATTGGAATTGCTCTTAAGAAAATAATATACAAATTTCTTTTCTAAACTCACTTTTTACCTCTTGTAATGTGTAATAAAGATAATTATATGATAATTTAAAAAGACATAAAAATAATAATTTTTTTAAAATATTCTAATCCATTGTTACTGAATTTAGATTTGTCAATAAATGTATAACGAAGTGCTCCTTGCAGATCACGTGGATGAATAATAAATAATTTTAATATTCAAATATATTTGCATTATGTACAGAACGGATCTAGAATTGAGACTTTAGGAGGACTACTCTATAATTTGAAAAATCGGGAGCTACTCTATATAATTTTAAAATTATCTAAAAAAAATTGAGAGTACGAACTCTTATAATTTTAAATTATTTTAAAATTTCTAATATAATATGTAATATTTTTAAAATTTTTAAGAGTGCGACCGCCCCTAACCCCCAAGATCCATCATTGATTATGCATCAACAACTGTGCACTAGCAACAGTTTTTTTTTTTTGAAAAGAATAATGCTTGGGACCCCCTTGTGGGGGTCACCCCCTCACCCCCCTTTGCCACGTGGCGGGTGGTGATTGGAGGAGCAGGAAAAAAAAGAAAAAGAAAAAGAAAATGTGACCAATGAGAGAGAGAGAGGAGGTCAAAGGGGGTGGGGGAAAAAGGGGGGATGAATCATTGCTCATTATGAAAAAAGACTAACATTTTATTAATATATAAAATATTGCAGAAAGATGTGATTAGTCCGAGAGATACCAACTAACCCCCAAAACGAAGACAACATAAAAACAACAAAAGGAACCCAATCCTGAGGATATCGCACTACAAGAATCTACACTTTTAGCGATCATTTTTCGCGATTAATATAAAAATTGGTAGTTAAAAGTTACCTTTTAGCGATCAAATATTAATTAGTCGCAATGATCATTATTTTTTACGACCAAATATGAGTTGGTCGCAAAAGGTTATATTTTGGCGATCAAAAAATGAGTTGGTCGCAGAAAATGGTATGCTTTTGGCGACCAACTACAAATTTAGTCGCGGAAGGTCACATTTTGGCGACCAAAAATAAGTTGGTCGCGGAAGATCAAAACTAAGTTGGTTGTGGAATTGGCGACCAAAATTTTAGTCGCCAAAAACTTATTTTCCCTAACCAAAAATATTTTAGTTGTCGTATATTGAGTTTTGGCTACTAAAACAATTTAGTCGCCGAATGGAAAATAAAAATTATTTTTTTTCTTTGGCAACTAAAAATTTAGTCGTCAAAAATTTATTTTCAGCAACCAAAAAAAAATTAGTCGCCAAATTAGTACTTTTAGTGACTAATATTTTAGTCGTTGTTGATTGAGATTTGGCGACAAAAAAAATTTGTCGGCGAAGGTACCTTTTCTGCTACTAATCTGGTCTTTTGGTCGCCAAAAATTTGAGAGGGAAATTTGAAATGTGGAGGCAGGAATTGAAATTTGTTGGCATCAAAAAAATTTGGTAATGTAGTACAGAGAAAGAGATTGATAAGATATATATCTCTTTATTTTCAGCCTTTCTCTCTCTCTCTCTCTCTCTCTCTTCTCTTCACCTATGGTGGATCTCTCTCATCACCCATAATCTTCTTCAAGGTGATGTAGTACAGAGAAAGAGGTGGGTGTTGTGTTCACAACCCATAATCTTCTTCAACATCAGTCTACTGCCATAGCAACTTCGCGGCTGTCCACCACCATTGAAGAGGAAGATCAGCAAACAGGAAAAACCCGATGCAGCATCGACACCCACCCTCGCTCTTCGCTATCGACGCTAAATTCCCCAAGTCAAAGGTATTTTTCTTCAGTTCTTTGTACTCTGAATTCCCCAAATCAGAGCTTTTTTGGACTTGCAATTCAATAACGATTGAATTGTATTATTGTATAAGTACATACACAGATTGATGAGATATATATCTATAATGAGAAAATGCAAAAGGAGTGGTCTGATTTTTGTTCCATTATCTTTGCTTGATGGAAAATTGTTCCATTGTGTTTTTGAGTTTGGTTTGTGCTGATTCATGTGTGGTTTGCCATGAATTTCTGCTTCTGCTCACCAACTGTTTGATACAATGCCTAAATGAAAAATTCATTGCAGACCAAATTATCTGTCCTCTTTTATTTTGATTAGTGATATCTGTCCTTTGTTTTCCGTCTTCATGAACTAATTTAAATTCTGGTACAAATCTCTACGACAAGGTCATAATCTCCTTTGGTTTCTAATATTTTTTAAGGATCAAAATTCACAATTAGTCATGATAGTCACCGTGAAATACACTTAAACACCTAGCTGGCATATATATGTTTTATTAAAAAAAAATTATTTTCCTTTTAAGATTTGTAAAAACAGTTTCATTATGAAATTTTGTTCATGCATGTCTTTGTAACAGGTTTACTAATTTAGGATGGAGAAATTGGGGCATCAGAGGCTAACATGTTTGCTTGTGGCATGGTTGACATTGCTTGTTCAAATCTTCTTCATTCATGCTGCAGCTTGTAGTCAACATAATAGGTGAGAAACTAAAAGAAGCTTTTTATTGTGAATTTTCTTTCACTGCTTTTCTATTGGTTTTATTATGATAATCTCTTATATTGTTTCCTAACTTCAGTTACAATGTTTGACCATTAAAACCATAGATTAATTGTTGCAAAGTTTACAAGTGAAACTACCACAAGTGGTTTATGAAGCTTGGCTGTGTTAAATGTAACTGAAGGTGTTGCCTTTGCTCATTCACTTTGATGCCACTTATGGTGAACCATAAGTGTCTTCTTTTTTTTCGTTTTTTTTTTTTTTTTTGTTTGATCAGCAAAAAAAATCCTTTATTGATGAATAAAGAAATCATTACACTTATTGATGAATCATAAGTGTCTTGATGCATTAAGAATTGATACACCTAATAAATAGGATTAGTGAGAACACAAAACACAAACATGAATAAGAATAAGAAACAAAGATCAAATATAAATGAACACAAAAAATTTACATGATTCTTTCCAAAAACTAGTTGTGGTTTGTAATATGATCAGAAAGTTATAATATCTAGAGCTAGCCTTTTCTCCCCTCAATTATAAGTACATAGAAATTAGAGCAACATGTGTGTAAAAATATCAAAATATCCTTACTCTGAAATTCGGGATCAAATGGTTAGTATTCAGCCCTTATCAGGATCCACACCACCCTAAAATGATGCTCCAGCTAATGTGGCTTGATTCATCCCTACCATTCCTCTCCCAGGTAGATAAGGCTAAAGTAGTAATTTCAATATCAAAAAAAAAAAAAAAAAAAAAAAAAAAAAGGAACTCTAGAATGATATTGTAGTTCTTGTTAGCAATCCTAAACATAGAAGCCCTCTGAGCCCTGTAGTCATTTTAAATTAAATGAGCATCACTAGCTACTACTATAGATTAAATCTCTTACTGACATTCATAAAAAACCACTTAGATAAGGATGTTGTATAATCTGTAGTTGTTTCTATTCTCTATACAAAAATGTAGTTGAGTTATATATGGTGACTTGTTCATTAATGTTGTCTGTGAGTTGCGTTTATTAGGCATCAACACTTTTTATTAACTTAAGATATCCCGTTAATTAGTTATTTTTGGGTGATGATTCAGATTAACTCGTCATTTAGTGGGGTGTGTGTGCCCTTAATTTATAAACTCAAGAACTCAGGTTAATCTTGTTGCTCACCAAGTTGTTTAGTTTTTTTAGTTTCAAATTTTAAAAATGTCATAACTTTCATTGTATATATCCATTTGTTATAACAGTTATATTTTTTTAAAAAAATTGGTTGAGATTTGTTGGAAGATATCAATATTGGATATGAAATTATGTTTAAAAAAATGAAAATTTCAAGCGACTAAAAACATTATTTATGAAATTGTGAAACTTGTTTTTGTCCTTAAAAAAAGGGAGAAATTTTACAGAATCTATATTGTGAAATTAGAATATTTCACAATTTTTGTTTGAAAAAAATGTCGAATTTCACAGTTTCTCAAATTGAGAAACTTAAAAAATTACAATGTTTAAGAAACTGCAAAAGTGCACATTTTCTATATAGAAATTGTGTAACATTTTTTAAAAATTGAGAAACTTCTTGATTTCTTGGCCAACAAGGTGGGGTTACACATGTAAGTGTTAATATTATTGTCATTCATTTTGAATTCTTTCTGCAATATGAACAATTAACCTTTTCAAGCACAACTTTCTGTCAGGTGCAATTCTCAAAAGATGGTAACTATTTATATATAGGAGAGCGAAAGGTAAATTATTGTGTTGTTCATTTTGAATTCTGTTTATTTTTTACTTTTTTTATTTTTTTTGTTTTTGTTTTTGTGTTCCCTCACATGAAACGTACACTATAGGCTAGGTGGAATACAACCGATAGATGGTCTGCAACCATTTGAGCCTATGCAAACTCTACAATTTAGGCCTTGTTTGGGTACTCCCAAATAATCCAAAAAGTCAAAAAGTTACTCAAAAAGTTAAAAAGTTAACACTATTCACCAAAAGTCAACAATTACGGCTGCACAACTCCCAATTCAAATTTTCCTCTAAAAACCAATTTTCACAATTTTTTATTACACATTTTTCCATAAAAAGTCAAAAAGTTAACCTAAACATCCATATTTTCAACTTCAATTTTTTAGTCAAAAAAAACAAAAAGTGCACTTATTTAGTCTTTCCAAACAAGGCCTTAATCTTGCATAGTTCATTTAAGGACACATACATTTTCTAAATTTGTTGTCTTTTGGTGTTAATATTTGTTATTAAAAACAAATAAATAAATAAATAAAATCCATAATATGATATTCTTAAGCTCTATCTTGTACAAAGACAAGCTAGATTCAAGAAACAATTATAGATAACTTGCACTCCTATTGATCTTATATTATGACAATTGTCAATAAAATTGGATAACACCATCATAATATAATGATAATGGAGTTCAAATAATTAATGTAGACTTTCTTCCCGTCTTAGTTGTTCAATTAAAGCAAATGGATTTGTTTTTATGTTCATCTCCAAGATATTTATTAAACATTGTAATTGCTCTCTTATTTTGTCCTTCGTGAGCTATCTATGTCACAACCCCATTCCGCCCCTAGTAGAATGGTGCCGTGATGGCCAGTAATCCGAGATTACCGAAGGCCAACTTTCAAATCCACACACAATCAAAGTATAAATACATGGGGCTCACAAGTGCGGAAGTAATATATACAAATCTAATTAGTCCAGAAGAGCTGTGCATATGTCAAATGCAATGGCATACATCTTTACATAGCTTTACAACTTGAATACGAACAAAATGAAGTACAAAAATACATCTTGACCAAAAGGCTTCTCAAGCCATCAAATACAAAACACAATGAAATGCAAGCTAAGAAGTATGATCTTCAAGATGCTACAAAACGCGAATCCAAAACAAGTTGCAAAGCACATCTAAGCGTCATCGCCGTCCTGCTCATCACCTACATATACATATAGAGAGGGTAAGCTTGGATACTTAGTGAATGGTACAAGAAATAAAGGGTTTGCATGCATGATATCCGAGATCTTGAACGAAACAATACATAATCATAGCTCGTAACAAAATATGGGATGAATCAAGTTCATCTAACAAATCTTTCAAACTTCATCAATCAAAGTCTTTCAAGGCTTTCAAGTTTCAAGGGATGACATTAACCAAAAGTGCTACAAAAGTTTAGAGTCCACTAGCACGTAAGGACTTTCAAAGGTTGTGCTACATATGCTTATAGTCTCCTAGCACGTACGGACTTTCAAAGGTTGTGCTACAAATGCTTATAGTCCCCTAGCACGTACGGACTTTCAAAGGTTGTTATCAAAACCAAAGCTAATACTTGATACACAAAAATAGGGATAGTCATTCATGCTTAACAAATACTTTTCCAAAACAAGCAAGGCAAAGCTTTATCAAAACTTTATAACATAACTTTATTAAAAATACCACTCACGTAGTTCTTCAAACGTCGGGGTTACAAGCAAGGATCCAAGGCCTACAATCACATAACAAATCCCATTGAATGCATTTCAATAAGGCAAGGGGAGATGCTCACAGATGGACATGAAATGCATCCTTAAAACAAGCTTTACATGAATACAAATGATCTCGGCGATCCCTCAAAGCTAAGTCAAGACAAGGCAAAGCATGCTGAGGTGAAACACTGCTTTACATGTCGGGAAGACATGCTGGGTACCACTAGGTCTTAGCCGAGGTCCCACACCTCCTTGCCGAGGTGTGGTCCCGACGGCCACATCCAAGGAAATGAAGTCAGAAAAAATTTGGGTTTCCTCTCTGCTGAAGAACATGAAGAACGTGAACATGAAGAACTTGAAAAAACATGAATGCTAAATCACAACTTGTTATTTCAAAATTTGGGATTTTCATGCTATGAGTTCGAAAACATGGACCTGGGTACCCATACTTGAAGATCTTGGGAAAACAAACACAAAAACATGGATCTTAATGCAAACTTTCGGATCAAATGAGGCTTTTTCTTCAAGAACACATGAATGCCACTTTCTCTTTCTAAACCCAACTTTAAATCAATGCATGGCCTACAAATCGTGCTCGATCTTGCAATGCAGCTAGATGAACAATAAGAACAGCAAAAGTAGATCAAGATTCTAACCTCAAAATACGAATCAAACGGTTTGAACTCTAAGGATCAAGTTTGGAAATCTATTCCTTTTTCTAAGAACTTCTCTTCCTCTCCTAGAGCTTCTCTCTTCTCAAGAACAAAGACATATAGCAAAAATGATACATTTCTAGGTCTACCGGCTGTCTTAACACTCAGCTGGGACACGTGGCATCGGCTGGTTGGCTCTACTAAAAAAGGTGACTGAGTGCAAAGATAAGACTACGACAAAGTATGTTCAACAAGCAAAATGGCATAGGCACTCTGGTAGATAATGACATCGGCTAATAACAAAGCTTCAGTAAGTAAGGTTTCAATGATCTCGGCTAGGAAGGACAACACTTGACCTAGCTATGCCACACTTTGGCCTAGATGTGCCACACCTCGGTCTAGGTCGCACCACTCCAGGAACAAGATCACCCAGGCGCAAAGGTAACATATCGGCCTAGATAATACACATCTCGGCCTTGGTGATACACACCTCGGCCCAGATGATGACATCTCGGCCAACATGTTAGGGCAGAGGTGGAGGTCAACCGGAAAAGGGGTTCCAAGATAGTTCTAGGCTTAAGGTGACTTCGGCTTGGATTAATCTAGGCTAAACACACACCAAACAAGGAACAAAGCATGCAAGTAACACCTATGCAGGACAAATTAAGGTTTGCAAATGCAACATATCTAGACAAGATCATGTAATGTATGCAAGCATGACTAGAGTAAAGTGAGGGTTGTTACATCCTACCCTCCTTAAAGAAGTTTGGTCTCCAAACTTGAGTTACCTTGACTCGAAAACAATTCCGGATATCGGACTTTCATTTCTTCTTCCATTTCCCATGTAGCATCCTTGCCGTAGTGCTCCTTCCATTCAATTTTCACCATTGATATCGATTTGTTCCTCAACCGTTTCACTTGTCTATCAAGAATCCACATCGGCCTCTCCTCATAACCTAAATCTTCGTTAATCCCAATTTCGAAATGGGTAACCACACGTAGGAGATCCCGAATATACTTCCTCAACATCGAAACATGGAACACATTGTGAACTTGACTTAGTTCTGGTGGTAAAACAAGTCTATAGGCAGCTAGGTTAACCTTCTCAAGAATTTCAAACGGCCTGATGTAACGAGGTGCTAACTTACCTTTCTCCCCAAATCTGGAAACTCCTTTCATTGGCGAAACCTTCAGGAATACATGATCCCCAACTTCAAATTCCAACTCTCTTCTTCTCTGATCGGCATAACTCTTCTGCCGACTCTGAGCAGTTTTGATCCTTAGTCGAATGAGCTTAATCTTCTCAGTTATAACTTGAACTAGCTCGGGACCAATCAAAGCTTTATCTCCTACTTCAGTCCAACATATCGGCGATCTGCACTTCCTTCCATACAAAGCTTCGTACGGCGCCATGCCAATGCTAGCCTGATAACTGTTGTTGTAAGTGAATTCTACTAACGGTAGATGTACTCCCCAACTTCCCTTGAAATCTAACACACATAGTCTGAGCATATCTTCAAGTGTCTGAATCGTTCTTTCTGTTTGTCCATCGGTCTGGGGATGAAAAGCTGTGCTAAACTTCAACTCGGTTCCCAAGGCTTTTTGTAAACTCTGCTAAAATCTAGAAACAAACTTCGGATCTCGGTCTGACACAATGGACATCGGCACTCCATGAAGTCTTACAATCTCATTCATTTACAGTACAACAAGGCGGTCAGCATTGAATGTAGTCTGAATAGGCAAGAAGTGTGCCGACTTAGTTAATCTGTCGACAATAACCCAAATCGACTCCATACCCTTCTACGTCCTCGACAAACTAACCACAAAATCCATGGAGATATGCTCCCATTTCCACTCAGGAATTGGCAAAGGTTGAAGAAATCCTGCTGGTCTTTGATGCTCTGCTTTCACTTGTTGGCAATATAGACACTGAGATACGAACTCGGCTATCTCTCTTTTCATATTCGGCCACCAAAAAGTCTGTTTCAAATCTTGGTACATCTTGGTACTCCCTAGATGAACGGCAAGCTTGGAACCATGGGCTTCCTGCAAAATCTTATTTTTCAACTCTGGGACGTTGGCCACGCACAATCTTCCTTTAAACTTGAGTACCTGATTTTCAATGATATACCCTGACCTCGGCTTAGTGATAATCTCATCGATTACTTTCCTGAAGAATCTGTCTTCCATCTGCCTCGTCCTTATTTCCTCAATGATGGTCGGCTCCATTGAAATCATTGACAAACATGCTGAATTCCCAACTAACTTCCTGCTCAACGCGTCGGCCACTGAGTTTGCTTTACCTGGATGATACTGAATCTGCATGTCGTAATCTTTTAGTAGTTCAAGCCATCTTCTCTACCTCATATTTAGTTCCTTCTGGGTGAACAAGTACTTCAAACTCTTGTGATCTGTGAAAACTTGGCAAGAAGCTCCATACAAGCAATGACGCCAAATCTTCAAAGCAAACACCATGGCTGCTAGTTCTAGATCATGGGTAGGATAGTTCTTTTCATGAGGTTTCAATTGACGAGATGCATATGCTATGACTTTACCCCCTTGCATTAACACACAACCCAAACCCTTATGTGAAGCATCACTGTAAATTTGGAATTCCTCATTACCTGATGGAAGTACAAGAACTGGTGCTGTAACTAACCTCGTCTTCAACTCCTGGAAGGCTGATTCTCTATCCTCGGTCCATTCGTACGCCACTCCCTTCTGAGTTAGTTGTGTTAATGGTACTGCAATCCTTGAGAAGTCTTTCACAAATTTTCTGTAATAATCTGCCAAACCCAAAAAACTACGAACCTCGGACACATTAGTCGGTGTCGGCCAATTCACAACGGCTTCAATCTTACTTGGATCAACAGAGATACCTTTTTCAGTAATCACGTGGCCCAAAAATGAGATGCTGGCAAGCCAAAATTCACACTTGCTAAGCTTGGCATATAATTTCCTGTCCCTCAGGGTTTGTAAGGCTAACCTCAAATGCTTCTCATGCTCATCACAACTCTTGGAATAGATCAGTATGTCGTCGATGAAAACAACCACGAACTCGTCTAGGTATGGTTTAAAGACTCTGTTCATCAAATCCATGAATGCTGCAGGAGCATTGGTCACTCCGAAAGGCATCACCAAAAATTTGTAGTGGCCATATCTTGTCCGAAAAGCAGTCTTTTCAACATCCTCGGCCTTAACTTTCAGCTGATGGTAGCCTGACCTGAGATCAATCTTAGAAAAGACCCGTGCCCCTTGTAGTTGATCAAGTAAATCATCGATCCTCGGCAATGGATACTTATTCTTAATGGTCACCTTATTTAGTTCTCGGTAGTCGATACAAAGACGAAGTGTACCATCCTTTTTCTTGACAAATAGAACTGGTGCTCCCCAAGGTGAAGTGCTCGGCCTAATAAATCCCTTATCCAACAATTCTTGTAGTTGCACTTTCAATTCCTTAAGCTCGGCTGGGGCCATTCTATAGGGTGCCTTAGAGATAGGCTGGGTTCCCGACATAACATCAACCGTAAATTCTATTTCTCTATCCACTTAATGGCCAGGCAATTCATTTGGAAAGATGTTGGGGAATTCCTTAACAACTGGTATGTCGGCTAGCTCAACATTTCCATTCAAATCACTTAGTATACTACACAGATAACCTTGACACCCTTTTTGGATCAACTTATAGGCTTTCATGGATGAGATTAAGTAAGGTGGGGGTACTACTCCTTTACCCTAGAAAATAACCTCGGCTTGGTTTGGGGGTTTCAGTGTGACATTCTTCGAAACACAATTAATAGATGCATGATTCGTTACTAACCAGCCCATTCCCAATATGACATCAAAGTGAGTTATGTTCAACGGCATCAAATCAACTAATAATTCCACATTCTCAATCATAACAACACATGCTCTATAAATGGATGCAACAATCATAGTTCTTCTAGACGGAGTGGACACAGATAACACAAAATCAAGGGGTTCTAATTCCCTATTCAACTTCTCGGCAAACTTAGTAGACACAAATGAATGAGTAGAACTCGAATCAATCAATATATATACATCTTGAGAGCAAATAGGAAGTATACCTGACACTAGTGTCTCGGCACCTTGAGTGTCTCTTGGTACCAATGCAAAAACTCTGCCCTGCCTCATCTGTCCTTTCGCGACGTTTCCTTTCTGCGCCGAACCCAAGGTGTTCCCATTCTTCTTACTATCATCAGCCTTTGCCTTCGGACAGTCCTTCACTCGGTGACCCATCTCGCCACACTGGAAACAAGCCCCTGACGCCCAACGACAGACCCCGAAATGCGGCTTCCCGCAATCCGCACACGTCGGCTTAGCATTACCTTCTTGGTTCGAGTTGCTGGAGCTGCCCACATTCGCTCTCTTCTTGGCGTTAAACAGAACTCGGCGGTTATCATAGTTCTGTTTCTTCCTCTGGCTTTCTCCTGAATTCTGATATCGGTTCAAGTTAGCTTCTGCAAGGATGGCCTTGTCCAATACTCCGGCGTAAGTCGGCATGTTGAGCATGTTAACCCGATCTTGAATTGGTCCACGCAGTCCACTTTCGAACTTCCTAGCTTTTCTGTATTCATCATCGACCATGTGAGGCGCATATCTCGCCAACTCAGTAAAAGCACGGTCATATTCTGCCACTGTCCTGTTGCCTTGTGTTAGAGTCTGGAACTCTGTAGTCTTGCGATCTCGAACACTAAGGGGAAAGTGCTTGTTGTAAAACAACTCCAAAAATCTGGCCCAAGTCAGACCTGGGTTGCTTTCTTGGGTCATCATCCACCATCTTCGTGCATCGTCGTCTAATGTGAACGCGGCCAATGACACCTTCTGGGCATCGGTGCTGGGAAAAATCTCGAACAGCTTCTCCATTTCCAAGACCCACGCTTCGGCTTTCATCGGCTCAATACCCCCAGAGAACCTCGGTGGTTTCATTTTCTTAAACTCTCTAATCAAGGCTATGGTGCCGTCCCCATATAAAGCTTGATGTGGAGGCACTTGTGGCACTGGAGGAGGTGGAGGCGGAGCTGTATGTCGGCTGTTTGTTTGCTCAGCCTGGGTAGAAGTGGTACTAGTGTCTTGTGGCCTAGGTTGTCTCAACTCATGGACCAAACCTTCAACCAATCTCTCTAATCTGTCCAATCTGTCTTCGGGATGATCTCGGCCAACCGGTGGTCTACCCCTTCTCATGATGCTAAGAGTATGCAAAATGTGACTTTAAAACAAAACGATCAAATAATATGCATGCAAATAACAAATGGTCACGCTGAGATGATGCACACATTGTCAAGTAACAAGCATTATGATGCAATCCTAACATCAATTCTGAGGGAAATCCTATGCTCTTTAGGACTTGAAGTGTGTGAATAACGTACTATAAGGAACCGGTGCTCTGATACCATTCTGTCACGACCCCATTCTGCCCCTAGTAGAATGGTGCCGTGATGGCCAGTAATCCGAGATTACCGAAGGTCAACTTTCAAATCCACACACAATCAAAGTATAAATGCATGGGGCTCACAAGTGCGGAAGCAATATATAAAAATCTAATTAGTCCAGAAGAGCTGTGCATAAGTCAAATGGAATGGCATACATTTTTACATAGCTTTACAACTTGAATACGAACAAAATGAAGTACAAAAATACATCTTGACCAAAAGGCTTCTCAAGCCATCAAATACAAAACACAATGAAATGCAAGCTAAGAAGTATGATCTTCAAGATGCTACAAAATGCAAATCCAAAACAAGTCGCAAAGCACATCTAGGTGTCGCCACCGTCCTGCTCATCACCTACATATATATATATATATATATAGAGGGTGAGCTTGGATACTCAGTGAATGGTACAAGAAATAAAGGGTTTGCATGGATGATATCCGAGATCTTGAACGAAACAATACATAATCATAGCTCGTAACAAAACATGGGATGAATCAAGTTCATCTAACAAATCTTTCAAACTTCATCAATCAAAGTCTTTCAAGGCTTTCAAGTTTCAAGGGATGACATTAACCAAAAGTGCTACAAAAGCTAAGAGTCCTCTAGCACGTAAGGACTTTCAATGGTTGTGCTACATATGCTTATAGTCCCCTAGCACGTACGGATTTTCAAATGTTGTGCTACAAATGCTTATAGTCCCCTAGCACGTATGGACTTTCAAAGGTTGTGCTACAAATGCTTATAGTCCCCTAGCACGTACGGACTTTCAAAGGTTGTGCTACAAATGCTTATAGTCCCCTAGCACGTACGGACTTTCAAAGGTTGTTATCAAAACCAAAGCTAATACTTGATACACAAAAATAGGGATAGTCATTCATGCTTAACAAATACTTTTCCAAAACAAGCAAGGCAAAGCTTTATCAAAACTTTATAACATAACTTTATTAAAAATACCACTCACATAGTTCTTCAAACGTCGGGGTTACAAGCAAGGATCCAAGGCCTACAATCACATAACAAATCCCATTGAATGCATTTCAATAAGGCAAGGGGAGATGCTCAAAGATGGACATGAAATGCATCCTTAAAACAAGCTTTACATGAATACAAATGATCTCGGCGATCCCTCAAAGCTAAGTCAAGACAAGGCAAAGCATGCTGAGGTGAAACACTACTTTACATGTCGGGAAGACATGCTGGGTACCACTAGGTCTTAGCCGAGGTCCCACACCTCCTTGCCGAGGTGTGGTCCCGACGGCCACATCCAAGGAAATGAAGTCAGAAAAAATCTGGGTTTCCCCTCTGCTGAAGAACATGAAGAACGTGAACATGAAGAACTTAAAAAAACATGAATGCTAAATCACAACTTGTTATTTCAAAATCTGGGATTTTCATGCTATGAGTTCAAAAACATGGACCTGGGTACCCATACTTGAAGATCTTAGGAAAACAAACACAAAAACATGGATCTTAATGCAAACTTTCGGATCAAACGAGGCTTTTTCTTCAAGAACACACGAATGCCACTTTCTCTTTCTAAACCCAACTTTAAATCAATGCATGGCCTACAAATTGTGCTCGATCTTGCAATGCAGCTAGATGAACAATAAGAACAATAAGAACAACAAGAGTAGATCAAGATTCTAACCTCAAAACACGAATCAAACGGTTTGAACTCTAAGGATCAAGCTTGGAAATCTATTCCTTTTTTCTAAGAACTTCTCTTCCTCTCCTAGAGCTTCTCTCTCCTCAAGAACAAAGACATATAGCAAAAATGATACATTTCTAGGTCTACCGGCTGACTTAACACTCAGCTGGGACACGTGGCATCGGCTGGTTGGCTCTACTAAAAAAGGTGACTGAGTGAAAAGACAAGACTATGACAAAGTGTGTTCAACAAGCAAAATGGCATAGGCACTCCGGTAGGTAATGACATCGACTAATAACAAAGCTTCGGTAAGTAAGGTTTCAATAATCTCGGCTAGGAAGGACAACACTTGACCTAGCTGTGCCACACCTTGGCCTAGATGTGCCATACATCGGTCTAGGTCGCACCAGTCCAGGAACAAGATCACCCAGGCGCAAAGGTAACATATCGGCCTAGATAATACACATCTCGGCCTTGGTGATACACACCTCGGCCCAGATGATGACATCTCGGCCAACATGTTAGGGCAAAGGTGGAGGTCAACCGGAAAAGGGGTTCCAAGATAGTTCTAGGCTTAAGGTGACCTCGGCTTGGATTAATCTAGGCTAAACACACACCAAACAAAGAACAAAGCATGCAAGTAACACCTATGCAGGACAAATCAAGGTTTGCAAATGCAACATATCTGTAGACGTCCCCGAACGCCCCGGGATGGAAAATCCCGTTTTGTTCATTGGGCTCACTACAGTTCGGACTCAATGTCACGGTCCTGTATCTAATATCGCAGAGTGCAATACAAGACCGATGAATCATCAAAGAGTCCAAATCCGGCAAATCGTTTTTGAAAAACTGATTTTTAGAAAGAAGTGCCAAACATGGACTGCTTTGCCAGATACAGAGTCGCCACCTAAATATTTTATTTTGGGGGAATTTAGGAAACCCTGACTCGTTTGCCTAAGGCGACGTGTCCGTCATCACCAAAGTTGCCTCAGCTCGGGAACTTTGGTACGATTGGGGAAGGTCAGCTATGAGCACCCCCGCTCGCCCGATCAAAGATCGGTCTCTACTAAACATGATATCTCGTTTTGAAAACGTTATGCATTCTTATTCCGATTAATTAGCTAATCTTACTATGTGATGTGCACAACACAAAAGTATAGACTAGATCGCCTCATTTGGAACAAAGCATTGCATATCCGTTTGTTTGAAAGATGGTTTGAAATTTGCTACTCGTAAGTAGGCTAAAACACGGATTTCAACGAGTTGTTCCAACTCAAACAATCCAACCTTCACCCACAGGCATTCAGGCAGTTATATCATTTAAGCACATAGCTTCATGGTAAAGCATGCTAACATGGCAACACTCACACACATGCAAGGATGCTAAAGCATAAAAGCTTACCGAGTATTCCGGGCCAAAACATAAACCAGTTAGTAATCATATGCATGATCCTAGTTCATGTTGAGGTGGCTAATGCAACACATGCAAGATGCAATTACTATAGGCTCGGCTATTCTAAGATGGCATATGATGATGCTACAATTAACACGTATTCAACTTAGAATTAAAATACAAATGAAGTTAGTATGATGCGCCGAGCCCAGTGCGTGCAATACGAATGAATGTATGCAAACATGCTATCACAAGTATGCTAATAGAAACATGCCCTAAACTAACCATCGAAAGCTAGTAAATAAAAGGGAAGAAAGACATGGGGTTGGAAGGCATAGACACACTCACGCACACTTTTTACACAACTGCCCTCCCTCGGAGGGTCCGAATAAATATTACAAAATGAATAAATACTACTAAATTAATTATTACAGAACTTCTAATTAATTAACGAATTAAATGCAGAAGAAAGGTGGCCGCAGCCTTGCCTCGGAATGCGTGGATGATGCATGCTTGACTCACCTTGCTCGGAAACCCGTACCATGCCACTGTTGCCTCTGTTTACACTGCCTGGCTCCTCTGAAAATTATGAAAGTTTCCAGAACAACTTTGAGTTTCCTTCTAAGTGCTCTGGAGTGCCACCGGCCAGAACAAAAGGCCACCGGCCATGGGAATGGGATTATCGGCCAAAGATTGTGTCATCGGCTGGACACTGATGGCCGGTCGACACTAAAAGTAGCCGGCCGACTGTTTCTTCCTGCAGAATCCTGCAGTTGTTGCAGCAGAGGGCAAACAGGGCATGGCATGGAATTTTCAAGCAAATGTGTGCATGGCCACACTCCTTATCATGCAATGAACTCAAGGGAGCATGACCCTCGGTACTCGGGCCATCAATCGCACATTTCGATGCGTGATGGCCAAAGACACTAAGTTCGCAACTCAATGTAAATGCATGCAACAAAACAAATGAGTGCTAACGCCCTATCATGTTGAGATCAAGGGCATCGGCGACTGAGGGTTGAGACGTGTTTCGTCACTTTGAGTACGAACACTCCTCAACCCTCAGGCTTGGTTTGACACCCTAAACCAAGCAAAATGCTATGCATGTGTGCCACATACAATGCAAAGTAATGCGGCTAATGCAATGTAATGTGAGCATGCTAACTTTATGCAATGCAATGCTACCTATTCATGCAAGCTAAACAAATGCAATATGAACATGTTAAGCATACAACAAGACCATGTAATGCAACTAGCTAAACAATATGCAAACATGCAAACATGATACAATGTAAGCATGCAACCAATACAATGCAACATGTCAAACATGCAAAGTATGCAAAGATGGACTTATACTGAAATGAGAAGGCCTCAGCCCACCCCAAAACAGTGGCCTAACAGGTGTAAGAGGGCACAAATCATGTATGCAAGCGTGCACACATCAAGGCCCATCACTTAAGCAAGAAAGGGGCAACCTTTCAAGGTCACTCAAAGATGATATGCATGGACATTAAACACTCATGCTAAACTTTGAAAAGCATGCAGAGGATGATGCCAAAACATGCTAGGAAATGGATGCAAAATGGAAGGCATTCGAGGCCACAAAAGAGAGCATTGCTCAATATCTACCCCAAGCAAGAATGACATGAATTTTTCAACACAAAACAGGGTTTTAGCATGCAAAAGGGACCCCCGAAACCCACTGATATGGCAGCTAAGAGACATAAATCAAAAGGCATGCACAAAAACCCAAACATGGAGCATAAGACCACACCTCTTCAAGGCATTGAAAGGAGAACAAATGTAAGTATGTAAGCACAAAACATGGGCTGAAATGACATAATAAGTGATTCCAAATCACTGAAATAGCCAAGGTAATGCATGCTAATGACTCACACACCCGATGCTAACATGCTAGAATGCAAAGGGACTATACAAAGCATGAGAGGTATGACCAAATCAACACCTAACAGACCTCAAGCATGATGAAACATGACCAAAAGCTTCACAAAGCTAGGCAAAAACATGAGAGCATGGTAAGCTATATGCATGATGCACTTCTAGGCAAAATAAGGGAATACAAAGCAAGTATATTAAGCATGCAAGGGCCATTAATCCGACCAAAAACAGAGGTATAACATGACCAAATAACACTCAAAAACCTCTGAAATGAAGCCAAAAGCAACTACGCATACATGCTACCCTTATGAACCAACAATGCAAACAAAAGAGACAAAGGGAGAGGGGTGCCCCTCCCCTATGCAAGACCTCAAAACCCCTTATTCACCACTGAAAATCCTCTGGATTTCAGTGGTGAGAAGGCCAATGCACAAAGGTATTCAAAGCTTAACAAGGAGAGCACAAAAAGGGCCAAACAAGGCCTAAGAGGGGGGGAATCGACCCCCAACACCAAAATAACCTTAACGAAGTATCTTAAGCATGCAAATACAAGACTTTTTTCAGTTATACAGAAAGCTTAAATCAGTATGCAAGATAGGTTAAAGACTAGTGCAAGATTGGGGAAAATAAAGCAAAAGTGTTACCCTTGAAGAACTCTTCAAGAACAGCAAGTGCAGCCCCCTTTTTCTAATCGAAACCAGTCCAAAACCTCCAAGAACAACCTCTCAACACCTCAAGAACCGAAATATGGTGTAATACTATGTGTTCTAGTGCAAAACTAAGAACAAATCACCCTTTTAGGCCCTCTAACACACACAAATGAAGAGAGAGAGGGTGATATGTATTAGAGATATATGTAATTAGGTCTGGTTTTTGCTGAACCCCTTCAAAGGAGAGGGAAGGTCTCCTTATATAGACAAGGTAAAGTGTTAAGCTTCTTAGAGAAGCTAACAAAAGGGTCAAACCTTCTAAGGGAAGCTAAGGCAAAGGGGCCAAGGCTTCCTGAGGAAGTTGGGATAGGGGTGCAAGCTTCTTGAGGAAGCAAAGACAAAGGTCCAACCTTCCTCAAGAAGTTATACCAAAAGGGTGCAAAGGGTGCAAATTCCTCCATACACGTGTATGGAGGACAAGTCCGCGCACTCCAGCTGGCACAACTGGCATGCACCATGCCTGAAAAAGGCAAAAAGGAGGTACCGGCCAGAAAAAGAGTCCATCAGCCAAATATATGGTCGGCCGACCACACAAAGAGCCGACCGGCCATCACCAATGGCCGGTGGAAAGGAAACAAGGCCGGTGGCCCTAAGCCAAGGCCGGTGGGTACCAGGGATAGCTAACAAGCTATTCTCTACCCTCAGGTGCAAGAAACAAACAAGTGTTTGGTCCAACCAAGCACAAGATAGTCGAGTTGGGAGATCCCGAGGCAAGGCGCGTAGCTGAGACCTTCGAGAACTCAAAACGAACACAAACACGGATGATCACCGAGTGTTCAAACGGTGACGTCCAAGTCTTGAGGACGGTAAAAAATGGGGTGTCTACAGTTGCCCCTCTTTGACAAAACTCGAAAGTCATAACAATGACGGCAGTGAATGTCAAAGCCCAGAGACGACCCATTTTTGACAAGGCTGAAGACTTTGACAAAGCATGCAAGACAATAAAGATATGCGCCCAAAGGCGGGGGCAAAATGCAACTGACAATGCAAGAAGCTGAACATAACTTATGATCATGCAAAGAAAGCTGTAACGAAGCATGGCAATGCAACAGTTTTAAGCTAGCAAACACAAATCCGACTACATTATAATGCAGAAAGGATGTAAGAGAATTATGTAATTCTCGCTACGTTTCACGCGGAGAATACAATACCTGTGCGGCTCGTCTGGTTGCACCAGCTTCAAATGAACCGTACATACAATATTGTGCTTGTAAAAAAGAGAAACTTAACAGGTACAATGTTGTTAGCAATATGCATAACAATGCAATTGAAAGTGCGTGACAACGCCAGTGAAGGGGTGCATGACAATGCGGATGAAAGGGATGCATAACAATGCAACCCGAGTGTGTGCATAACAATGCATGGAGGGCATGTGTGACAACGCAATGCCGAGTGGTGCATAACAATGTGATTTGAAACGTAAGTATATATTAGTAAAGCATAACGCGACAACGCATGCAATGTGTATAGGAACTTGAACACATATAAGTAAAGCATAATGCGACAACACATGCAATGTGTATAGGAGGAACTTGAACACAAGTAAGTAAAGCATAATGCGACAACGCATGCAATGTGTATAGGAACTTGAACACATATAAGTAAAGCATAACGCGACAATGCATGCAATGTGTATAGGAGGAACTTGAACACGTATAAGTAAAGCATAACGCGACAACGCATGCAATGTGTATAGGAACTTGAACACATATAAGTAAAGCATAACGCGACAACGCATGCAATGTGTATAGGAGGAACTTGAACACATATAAGTAAAGCATAACGCAACATTGCATGCAATGTGTATGGGAAAAGGGGGGGCATATTCAACTGGAGCATGGTAAAGGCATGTTATCCATGATATTGAGATACAAATTCAGAACAAAATGAAGCATTGTGTAATGTGAGACACGTAGTGAACGTGCTTTTAAAGCCAAAACGAAACAACGTAATATGACATGATTGAAACGATTTGTGGAATTCGCAATATACAACAGAAAAAGGATACGGGAAGGGACGCTCCTCGTGCGCACCGAGCATCGCTCGTAGAAGATGTAGCTCGAGGTCAACTCGAAGGTCTACTAATGTTCCGAGAGTGCGCTTCCTCGCACTGTCTTGAGTAAGGAAGGTGCCAAACCATGTAATTGACCCGAATAAGGGTGCGGGGTGCATCGACCGTGAAGGGAGGTTACTGGCATCAATCCCGATACTCTGCTACCCTGCTCTTTTTTTGCTTTACTTTTCTTTTTACTGGTAGTTTAAGCACATTGCACTGCCTTAGGCAGGTTTTACTTTTCAAGACTGTATTTTTACAAAAGAGATGATGGAAATGAAACAGCTATTTCAAAAAAAAAAGGTGTTACATTTGTTGCTCTATGCATCGCATTGCGTGGCATCACATAACAATGTGAATGAAATTGAACTTTGTTTGAAAATTAAGCATTTGCCTCGTAATAATCAGGTAGTGAGCTGACTAACAACTCGATAAGCAAATCAAAGAAACTCGATGAGCTAACCAAGTGCGAGTACAACTCGATAAGCAAAACAAAGACTCAAAGAAATACAACTCGATAAGCAAATGTACAACAACTCAATAAGCAAATGGGTGTCACTCTTCAAAAATCATCATCGGAGGGCATTGGAAGTTGTGCCAGTCCCCAAATTCTCAGCATGTTCAACACATAAACAGCTCAGGGGACAAGAAGGAAGACCACCGGCCACAAGGGAAAGCCATCGGCCTCAAGGAATGTCCATCGGCCAAAAGTGGTGGTCGGTCGACACCATTTTTGGCCGGCCGGCCATGTATGGCAAGAACCACCAGAATGCTGACAGCTATCTCTCACTCACACCTTATCCCCTACAAAAGCCTCAACTTCGTAGTTTTCTTCAATTCAACACTGATTTGCTCAAAATGGAAGAGTTCCTTGCCCAAAATCTCATGGCTTGGATTGCCAACTTGGATGGCTCGGAAAGGCTAAATTTCCGGGGGTTCGTGTAACAACCCCATCACATATAATGATTAGTACTTGATTAATTAAGAGGATTTGAAATTTAATTGCCGAGTATTATAATTTATTTGGGATTTATGAGAATTGTGGAATCTGACTCGTATATGATTTTATTGAAGGTTTATTTTGGAATTAGAAATTAAGGGTCCAAATGGTTTAAGTAAGTGAAATTAAGAAGTCGAATCAATTTAATATTAATTACGGACCCATTTGAGAGTTTAATTAAATATTCGATTCAGTTTAGTGAAATTGAGATTCGATTAATTAGGTCCTAATTGGAGTTGATTAAGTCAGGAGGGTTGAGGATTGTGGTTATTATAAATTAAATTTAATTATGATGCGCCCAATTTGAAGATGTAATTTATGGTTGAAAATTTGAGTCTGATAAGAAATTGAAGGCCTAGATGATTTAAGAAACCAAAATTGAGGTTAGAAATAAGTTCGATTTATTATTTGGAGCCTTTTGGGAATCTGATTAAAAATCTGATTCGCATCGGTAAATTTAAATATATTTAATTAGGCCCTAATGGAAATAAATTGGATTAATTAAATTATGAGGGATCTATGATTTGTTATAATTAATCTACTGATGTGCTAATTGGAATTTATTAAGATTATGTATTGCTTAATTAAATTAATCCTAGACAAGAATTGAATTATGGGCTAAATTAATATTTGGGGTGTAATTGGGTGTGGGTGTAGTGAGAAATCTGTGCATGTGTGTGTATGGGTGTTGTGCTGGAAGTTCTAAGGGTTGTGCACGTGTGCTTGTGCAAGATCTAGAGTGAACATGTGTGTGTGTGTAAGGTGGGGATGTTTCTTAAGGTAAAAAATGCTCTGAAGTCAACAAGAAAAGGGGGAGAAGAGAAATGAGTCTGAGAGAGGGAGAAAGAGCCGAAGGAGAGAGAGAGAGAGAGAGTGAGCTTCTATACCTGCTGGAAATGGAGAAGAAAGAAAAAGATTAGAAAGAAGGCTCAAGAATTTAACAATTTTATGTAATTATTTGTCTTAATTTTTGTAGATAATTTAGCTAAAAGCTTAAATCAAGAAAGTTATGGAACCAATTCCATGGGTTTGTAAGAAATTGGGTTTTGAGCAAGAAATCAAATTAAATTCATGATCATGGGAATCAATTTAGAAATTAATTAGTTTAAGTTTGATTTTCATTATCCTCCATGAATTTGGGGTTCATCTTTGCATGCATGATAGAATTTTAAGTTTTAGATTTAAATCATGGGTAAAAAGGACTTATGAGGTTAAATTTGAGTTTGCATGTGGAATCATAAGCAAGAAGATGTAGATAAATTAGCTCAAGAATAAGAATATGGAAATTAATTTGAAATGGGTTACATGCATGTGGATGATTAAGAAATTGATGTTGAGATTAAATATTTGGAGTTTAATATTACATGCATTGTAAATTTTCAAGATTTTATAATTTAATTCATGTCTTAAAGTGAGATTAAATTGTGATATAAATTAAGGTAAACAATCTCATATTTTGAAAAGAAAAATGAAATGTTTTATAAACATCAAGTTTATGGGAAAATTAGAATTAACCCTAATGATTAGATAAAGTGTTGATGTTATAATTAGATTTTAATCCATACTTGTAATTTGAGATTTTATTTAAATAAAACATATTTTGGGATATCTATGAATTAAATTGAGGTTATGAATTAAGTTAAGATTAAGGCCTCGTTTGGAAACATATTATTTTAGTAACTTTTTGGCTTTTTGGCTAAAATATGAGGTGAAAAAAACTAGTATATTTGGGATGACTTTTTGACTTTTTACGAAAAGATGTGCAAAAAGTAGAGAAAAAATGGAATCTTTGACTTTTTGGTATAAGTTGTTGGCCCTTTAATTTTCTTAGTAACTTTTTGACTTTTAGGCTAAAACAGCCACTTGCCAAACGAGGCCTAAGATTATGGAAACTAGTTGGAAAATTTATAAGAATATAAAACTAGTAATTTTGATGTCAATTTCATGCATGTGAATAATTTTCTAAGGAATTTATGACTTTAATAAATGGTTTTCCATGTTTGTATACTAAAATACATGTTTTGAAGCCTTGAATACCAAATTTGAACTTTAATTGCAATTTTGAAATTTCAGAATTTTCGTTGTTCGCTCGAGCGAGGGAAGTCTCGCTCGAGCGTGAAAATCAAGCTCCCAGTAGTTTTTCAAATTTACAGTTCGCTCGAGCGACCAAAGTGGCGCTCGAGCGAAGACCCCATTTTCAGCACATTTTGGAAGGTTGCATTTAGTTCATATTTTTATCCTCATCTCTTTCCAAAACATTCTAGACATGATTTATGACTCAATAAAGATTAATAAGCTACTAATCAACATAGATTAGTTAGTTAAGGAATGAATCATTGATCTTGTGGTAATTATTTAAGAAGCTAAGTAAAGGATCAACCTATTTGGAAAGAGGGACTTAGTAACAAAAGAATATGTGAAATAAGGACCCAGTTTACTTAATTGAGAAAGAATAAACGTAGTAGAACTTCGGACTATACAGACTAGAGACTTGAAAGGACAAGTTTAATCAAGGGAGTAATATTGTATTTCAATGTGTATATGTTATATGTTTGTGTAGGTCACGCGCCATTGTCTGCCCGATTTATCTGATATATCCAATCTGTCTGATTTGCCTCTGCAGCCCTCTGTGAGTAATAACTTTGTAGAGTTATGTTCAACGTTATGTATTTTCAGTATACTATGATACGAAATGACTGATTCTTGGAAAAGCTATGATATGTTGGAAATGAATGAATGAATGTTCCGTTTTTCTGAAATGTATTTGTGGCACCCTTAGTCCGGATGGCCCTCGCCCGGGGGTAACAATACCGTGGCCTATGGCCCTCGCCTGGGGGTAACAATACCGTAGTTGTTGGTACCAACTTTATTTGTGGTCTTCGGACCTACCTGTTGTGGTCTTCGGACCTACCTGTTGTGGTCTTTAGACCTACCTGATCTGATAGCTAATGGGTGTACCACATATGATCTTATGCAACTCCTGAGTTGATTATGAATATGAGCATGTATCTGAATCTATTTCTGATTGGAAATCTGAATATGCATAAGACTGTTTCTGATAATATTATGTATCTGATATAAACTCTGATTTCTAACTCTGTGATGGACATCATTCATTAAACCCTTTACTCTGTTATTATTCACTGGGCTTTAGCTTACTGTATTATTTATGTATGTAGGTGATCAGGCGCGTGGCCAGGCTTAGAGGCATCTGTCTAGAATCTGTCTTGTCAGTCAACTAATGTGCCTCTCGTGGAGGCTCCGAATGTGTCAAGTGGTTATTGCTTAGTAACTTAAAGCTTAAGTTCGGTTTTCGTGTTTGGTTAAGCAAGTCTTGGATATTTTGTAAATAGGGCTAAGTTCCTTTTTGGTCTAATTTGTGTATATATGGTGACTTAAAGTTAATGTGTATATATGAATATATAAAAAGTTTAAAATTTTTCTGTCTCATATAAGCCTGCACAGCTCAATGGACATTATATATTATTATTTGCTTCTGCTAGCCCCTAATATTTTGTTAATCTGTTCAGAGGCCGTAGGTAATCCTCGGATTACTGGCTGGTTACGGTGCCAAAGCTATAGGGGCGGGTTTGGGTCGTGACAGTTCGGCATAAACGCACTATTCACTCTGAGTCGTACTCCTCTGTACTTTCCGTTCCTCCATGCCGTGGCAAGGTTTTGGAACCCGGTAACACATGTCTTTAGCTTTGGTGGGCAAGAGGTATGCCCTATCTTCGAAGATTTCCAAGTCCTAATGGAATCCGAGCACAGCGAAGAAATCTTGCCCCAACTTCGCTTCGGTCACGCCCAAGCTTTAGGGCGAATGTGTGGGCTCACGATGCATGACGCTCGATCTTTGATTAGTGACGGAATGCTGGATATTCCGAGTTTGATTTGCCGGTTTTCTGATGCTGGCGACCGTGGTGACCATCATTGGCAGGGTTTTCGGCGACACGCCCTCTGTTTGTGCATGCTATATCATTTCTTGCTCGCCTCAGGCTCCGGAGGATCTAGCGTCCGGTTGATTGAGGTAGCCCAGGGCTTGAAGGAAGGCAAACGCTGCATTGCCATGACGTTGGCCGAGACGTTGATGGGCTTGGATGCTTTCCATCGCTGGGAGACGACTAGACTTGCGGGGAGTCCACTATTGCTGCAGGTAATGTTTCCCACCCAATCTTACATATGTATTGCTCACATCACTCGGCTCTCAGGCTCAGTTTTTCTCACAAAACCCTTTTCTCACTTTTCTCTCATCGTACATCTCTGTATTCTTTATTCTCTCATTTTTCATCCCTTCCCAGGTGTGGTTGATGAACAAGTTGCAGGTTGTGGACTCTTGCCCGACATACTCAGCTCGCGGTTATTTCTTCTGACAACGTCTGATCGATGCCCTGGATGAGGGATGGTGGTTTGACTGGATGTGCCATTTGCCTGTAGACCGCATTGCTTGGCGCTATCCTTGGCTTAATCTACCGGCAATGAGCTATAGTATGTCCCAGCAGACTGGGATTCAGTTGATAGGCCTGACACACTGCGTGTTTTACTTTCCGTTCCGGTTGCAGCGCCAATTTGGCCATGATCAGACTTGTCAGCCAGAGGGGATAGAGTACCCTACTGCATTCCCGGTCCGAGGCGCGCAGCTTGCTCGGTATGCCACGGCATGGAGGACTAGAGAGCTCCTGGCCCCCGCTCCCACTTTCAGTTGCACTTTGTCAGATGAGTGCATAGATTGGCTCAATGAAGAGGCACAGATTGGGCCCATTTTGGCATCAGAGGCTTCGACCAGCTCTGGAAGGGGGCGTAGGAACACCTGACTTAGCTATGCCCCAGATTTATTGCTTTATTAGTACTTTCAAATTTTCTTTATGAATGTAACCAAAAGCAACTTCAATTTGTATGCAAGAGCAGGAGGACTTTGTATTGAAATCAATAAAATTGAAAGTTGTGGGTACTAAAAATTTTCCGCTTTGGTCTAAAAATTGTCTAAGTTGTAAAAAGATTAATTTTGAACACAGTCAACTTTTATTAAAACTTTTCAAAACCATTTTCGACATAGATCAAAACTGGACACGCCTAAGATCTGTCACTGAGATGCACAACCCCGGATCCTAGCAACTGGAAAGTTGCCCCTAGTCTGAATAGTACCGCAGCACTGCACAGTAATGGAAAATTGCCCCTAGTCTGAAAAACACTGCACCGGAGATCATAACCGAACTCTTGAATGCTGAATAGACAAAGATGACCGAGATGATCAAATGGACAAAGTTGATCGGGGAGAAGTTTATGGCTGAACTTCAGGATGAAGTTGCCTACGTATCCCAAAGATGGGAATCAAGCCTTACGTAGTTCAGGCTCAGGTTCACTCGAGTATTTTCACTCTCCTTTTGCGCTCTAACTTTTGCCAAGGCCGCCCTTTGCGGGTTTTCAACCTTGCGAGCTCAGTTTTTATAATTTCCAATTTTTCATGCTCTAACTTTTGCCTAGGTCGCCCTTTCGGGTTTTCGGTCTAGTGAGCCTCTCAGGGGTAATATTTCTTCAACTTGTCCATATTGATTGGCTGTGAAAACTCTAGGCCATCTAGGTCCATCAGAACCACAGCTCCACCTAACCAGATAGACTTGATGACGTAGGGACCAGTCCAATTGGGTCTGAACTTGCCCCTTGGGTCGTGGATGGGAGCTCGGTTGTCCTTGAGTACCAAATCTCCTTCTTTTAGATTCCTAAACTTAACTTTCTTGTTGAAAGCCCGGGCAATTCTGCGCAGATAACCTTGAACATGGTACAGTGTTTTCAGTCTGCGCTCGTCAAAAAGCATGAGTTCTTTAAATCTGCTCTGCTGCCAATCTGCTTCAGCTATCTGACACTCAGCCAGCACTCTCAAAGACAAAACTTCAATCTCGATAGGTAGAACGACCTCCATCCCATAAACTAATGAATACGGAGTCGCCCCAGTAGATGTTCTAATTGAAGTCCGGTAGCCCCACAGAGCAAATGACAACTTATCTGGCCAATCCTGGTAGGTTTCCACCATCTTCTGCAGTATGTGTTTGATATTCTTGTTGGCGGCCTCGACCGCCCCATTGGTCTGCGGCTAGTATGTGGATGACTTATGAAAAGTCACGTTGTATTTTTTCAACAAATCAGTCACTTCCTTCTTGAAGTGGGAACCATTATCTGAGATGATCTCGTTCGGGACCCCGTAGCGACAGATGATATTGTTTCTGATGAATTTCGCGACATGTGAAGCCTTCAACACCGCATAGGATTGGGCCTCAACCCACTTTGTGAAATAATCTATCGCGACCAGGATGAACTCATGCCCATTCGACCCCTTCGGGGTGACAGCCCCGATCACATCGATTCCCCAAACTGAAAATGGCCACGGCGAAGTCATATTGTACAGCTTCAACGGCGGAATGTTCATGCGGTTTGCATGGATCTGACACTTGTGGCATCGCCGAACAAAGCCGATACAATCCTCCTCCATGGTGGACTAATAATAACCTTATCTGAGGATCTTCCGAGCTAACATTACCCCGTTCATATGCGCACCGCATTCCCCTCCATGGATGGCCTCCATCAGGCATTTTGATTCTTCAGCTTCAATGCACAGCTTATGCATTCCCAGATGACCTCTCTTATACAATTTACCTCCGCAGATGATGAATTGAATGGCCATTCTTCTGATTGCCCTTTTGTCCTTGGCATTTACCCCTGGTGGATATGCTTCCTTCTCCAAGAAATTCCAAATATCGTAATACCAGGGGTTCTCATCTTGAACCTCATCTATAGCAGCAATTGACTCGTAAGCCGACACAAATTTTTGGTCGATAATGACTGGACGCATTCAGACTCCAAACGGGATATCTATCATGGAAGATAGAGTTACTAATGAATCTGCGAACCTGTTGTTCTCTCTTAACAGATGAGTAAAGTTTAACTTCTCAAACCGAGAAATTAACAAGTCCAAGGTCTGGTGATACATAATCATCTTTTCTTCTTTGACTTTCCAATCTCCTTTTGCTTGAGATACAACAAGGTTCGAGTCCCCAATGACGTCCAACCGTTTTGCCCCTAGTTCGAGGGCTGCTTCTAGACCGGCAATGCATGCCTCATATTCTGCTTCGTTGTTCGAGACTTTGAACCGAAGTTTGAATGCTAGAGGGATATGGGAGTTGTCGGGTGCTATTAGCAACACTCCTATCCTATACCTGTGCTGATTTGACGCTCCGTTAAAGTACGTCGTCCAAAACTCGTCGTCAATATGCAAAATGGCCTCATCTGGGAATAAGTACTCAACTACTTCACCCCCTTCCACTGGATGATCGGCTAAGAATTCTGCTACTGCTCTTCCCTTGACTGACTTGCGCGTCACATATTTCAGATCGAATTCGGAAAGCAACAGCAACCAACGAGCTAGCCTACCCGTGAGTGCCGGTTTCTCGAAAAGATATTTGATGGGATCCAGTCATGAAACGAACATTACAGAGTGAGCTAACAGGTAGTGCCGCAGCTTCCTGGTAGCCCATACCAAGGCTAAGCAAGCCTTCTCCAACGGTGTGCAGCGAGTTTCATATTCTAGCATCTTCTTGCTCAGATAGTAGATGGCTCTCTCCACTTTGTCCTCTGATTCTTGCGCGAGCATGCAGCCCATTGTAGTCTCAGTTACCGAAGGTACAATATCAACGGTTTCCCCGGTTCAAGCGGTGACAACACGGGTGGGTTCTGTAAGTATTCCTTGATTTGTTCAAAAGCAGCTTGGCATTGGCCGTCCCATTGGAATTTCTTTCCTTTCTTCAGGAGGCCAAAAAGTGGTTCACAAGTCAAGGTTAATTTTGAGATAAACCGTCTTATGAATTGCACTTTACCCAGAAAGCCTCACACCTCCTTTTCAGTCCTTGGTGGTGGCATTTCTAAGATGACTTTGATTTTGGAAGGGTCGACTTTGATACCTCTCTGTGTAATCAGAAACCCTAGCATTTTTCCCGCTGTAACACCAAACGTACACTTCTGAGGATTCAGCTGCAATTGAAATTCTCTGATCCTTTGAAAGAACTTTTGCAAGGCGGTGTAGTGGCCCTCTCTTTCTTTGGACTTGACAATCATGTCGTCCACGTACACCTCAACCTCTTTGTGGATCATGTCATGCAATATTGTGGTCGCGGCCCGTTGATATGTAGCTCCAGCATTCTTTTACCCAAACGGCATCACTCTGTAGCAGTATGTCCCCCACGGGGTGATGAAAGCAGTCTTCTCCCGGTCTTCAGGTGCCATCACTATCTGATTGTAGCCTGAGACGCCATCCACGAACGAAAGCAAAGCATGCCCCGCTGTGAAGTCCACTAACTCATCGATATGCGGTAAGGGAAAGTCGTCCTTCAGACTAGCTCTGTTCAAATCCCTGAAATCCACGCATACCCTGATCCTGCCATCCTTCTTCGGCACCGGAACGATGTTGGCCAACCAAGTCGGGTATTCGGAAACCAGCAGGAACCCTGCGTCAATTTGCTTGGTGACCTCTTCCTTAATCTTGAGGGCCAGTCCGAGCGAATCCTTCTGAGTTTCTGCTTGATGGGTCGGGCCTCGGGGTCAAGAGGGATCCGATGCTGTACAATCTCAGGATTGATCCCAGGCATGTCTTCGTAGGACCACGCGAAAACATCTTTGAAATCTTTTAATAAAGCGACTAAGCGCTCGCGTTCCTCCGAAGACAACGTGGACCCGATTTGGACCAGCCGCGGGTCCTCCTCAGTACCAATATTCACAGTAGTGATTTCATCAACTAAAGGTTTTACAAATCTTTCCTGTTCTTGATCAATTAATCGTTGCAAAATCGGAGGAATTTCTTCCTCGTCGTTTTTGTCAATATTTTGAAAATCCTGATTCAAGCAATAAATCAAAGGCACAGAAAAATACTCAGAAACCACATCCACATCATTCTCATTAAGCACATCCAAACCGTCCAATTCTTCTGTTACAACAGACTCAAAAGTGAAAGAAAAAGACGACCTGGACAGGACTGTGGCATCCGAGTTATCACCTCCAGGAATACCGGACTCAGACTTAGTCGAGCTAGAACCTAATTCCGACTCACAAGACTCGGTGGAATCAGATTCCGGCTCACTACCTGACCCGGTGCTGCTTGACAAAAATCCCTCATCGTACTGCCAAATGAGAGAGGGTGCGATAGATGCATCCAAAATATTTGTTGGTAGGCCCACAACCGTTTCATTCCCGATCATGGACACCGAGAAGTTATCCCCTGTAGACACCCCATTTTTGACCATCCTCAAGACTTGGACGTCACTGCTTGAACACTTGGTGATTATCCATGTTCGTGTTCGTCTTGAGTTCCCAGAGGTCTCGGCTATGCGCCTTACCTCAGGATCTCTCGACTCGACTGTTTCGTGTCTGGTTTTGCACCAAACACTTGTGCTTTGCCTTAGAGGGGCAGGGAATAGCTTGTGGGACATCCCCACACTCCACCGGCCATGGCTTGAGGCCACCAGCTGTGTTTTGTTGCCACCGGCCAAATGTTTGACCGGCCGGCACTCTAGATGGCCGGCCTGCTATCTTTCTTTGGTCAATTGCACTTTTGGCCGGCCGACTACTGTGCATCTGCTTTTGCAGATATTTTTGGGCAGCTGGCATACACTGTCACCCCCTCCATACACGTGTATGGAGGGATTGCCCTCTTGTTAGCTTCCTTTGGAAGCTTTACAAGAGACAATTGTCTATAAAAGAGAGGGTCTTCTCTCTTGTTGAGGGTTGGACAATTTAGACAGCATTTTCAAAGGGTTTTGAGTTCTAGGGTTAGGGTTTGCATATATCCTTTTTCTATATCTCTCTCTCTTTGTGTATTTTGTGTGTGTTTTGCCTTGGTTTTGCACACAAACACCCACCATCACACCTTTTCTTGGAGCTGAGGCCCTTGAGGGTTATTTTTGGAGTTTTGGAGCTGGTTTGAGCTTGAGGAACCAGCTGGTCCACCATTGGTGAAGGAGGTCTACAAGGGTGAGAAATTAGTTCCTTTATTCCCCATTTTTGCATAGCTTATTTGTCTATCTTGCATCTGTTTTTGGGCTTAGTGTATAACATAAAAAAGTTCTATTTTTTAGCCCTCTAAATAGTTGGTTAAGGTTTCTTTAAGCTTGGGGTTGTTTGACCCCTCTTAAGCCTTGAAAGGCTCCATTTTGTGCTATTTTGGTTGAGCTCCGGGACCATTGTGTTTGGGCCTCCTCACCACTGAAATCTTGAGGGATTTCAGAGGTGAGGATGGTCCCTTGAGGTCCTAGGAAGGAGAGGGCCACCCCCTCTCCTTGTTGTCCTTGAAAAGGGCCTTTTAGCCTCATGTTTGAGCATCTAATTTAAGTGCATGTTGGCCATGTCTTAAGTGGTATTTGGTAGTATTTTGCCATGTATTACCTCTGTTTTGAGTTGGTTTGGACACACCTTGCATGCCTTGCATACATGTCTTGTAATGCCATTATTTAGCCTTAACATGCACCTAGGCTTTGACCTTTGTTCAAGCATGTTTTAGGCCTAGCTTCGTGAAGGTTTTGTGTTTATTTTGGCATGCTCAAGTTTTGTTTTTGGTTGTTTTGGTCGACCATGGCATGCTTAGTATAGCCCTTTTGTATTCTTGGCTTGTGAGCTTTAAATGCATGAACCATGAGCATGCATTAATTGCATTATTTCAATGGTTTGGAACCACTTATCATGTTATTTCGGAGCTTATAACGTATGCCTTGTATCCATGTTTGCATCCTCTTAAGTATGCTTGAGAGTTGCTCTTTATGCCTAAGTGATGGACCATGTTTATATGCATGCTTGTATGTGTATTTGGCTCCATTTCCTTAGTTATTGGCCACTATTTTAGGCTTGTTTGAGGGCTGCCTAATTTAGTTTAAGTCCATCCCCTTGCGTGTTGTATGCTTTGTATGCTTCCTTGTATTGCCATGTTGCATATTAGCCAACATGTCTAGGTTGCATTCCATTTGCATGCATGCTTAGCCTCTTGAAATGCTTGTGATAGAGGTTGAGTTCCATTGGTTTGTTTATGTGCATTGCATTCCATATCGAGATGCACACTTGATTCTTTGGACCATCATGCATGGAAATGCGTGATTGGTGGTCCGAGAATCGAGGCCCATCCTCCTTTGAGTCATACACATGATAAGAGGTGTGGTTGGTGCATACATAGCTTGAAATGCATTGCCATGCTTTGTTTTTCCGTCTGTTGCTGTCAACACAAATTCTGCAGGAAGATTTGGCCGGCCGGCCATCTTCAGTGCCGACCGGCCATCCATTAGTGGCCGATAATTCAATTTGTAGCCGGTGACCATTCTCCATAGCCGGTGACCAATTCCCTCAGCCGGTGGTGTTCCACAGTGTGCAGAGAGCATATCCTAGGACCTGTGCAGTCTTCAGAGGAGTAGAACAGTCAAAACAGAGGCATCTTGTGCATGGCAGTGACTTTCCGAGCAGAACCGAGTGCGCATGCATTGGACCCTCTTCCCGAGGCCATTGTTTATTGCTCAAATAAATTAGTTAATTTGCTTAGCTAATTTAATTGATTTGTAATATTTAATTAGCTTGTAGGTTAATTAAATTGTAATATTTATTCGGACCCTTCGAGTGAGGGCAAATTTTTAATAAGTGTGGGTGCGTGTGTGCATGTCTTCCAACCCCCACTTCTTTCTCCCTTTTACTTACTTGCTTTGATGGTTAGTGTTAGGGCATATTTATTTTAGCATACCTTATGCTACGCATGCGTGCATTATTCATTAGTATTGCATGCACCGGACTCGGCACATCATGCTAACTGCATAAGTATTTCAAATCTAACTTGAATACATGCTATCTGTGCATTTTCACATGTCATCCTTAGACTAGCCGAGTCTACTCTAGTGACATTCCATATGCGTTGCATTAGGCATTTAAACATGAGCTAGGATCATGCATGTGATTGCTAACATGTTCTTGTCTTGGCACGGAGTACTAGGTGAGCCCTTTATGCTTTAGCATACCGCATGCGTGTGAGTGTTGCCATAACAGCATGATTACCATGAGGCTAGCTGCTTACGTGATATAACTGCTTGAGTGCCTGTGGATGGAGGTTGAATTACCTAAATTGAAATAATGCATTAAAACTATGAGTTTTAAGCCCACTCGAGGGTGGCAAAACCTGCATTTTAGCCTACTTGCGAGTAGCAAACCATTTTCAAAACAAACATGAAATGTTTTGTTCCAATTTAGGCGATTTGGCCTATACTTGTTTACTGCGCGCATAACATAGTAATTCTAGGCTAATAACCGGAATAAGGGCATGTAATGTTTTCAAAACAAGATATCACGGTTAGTAGAGGCCGATCTTCGGATCGAGCGAGAGAGGGTGCTCATAGCTGACCTTTCCCAATCGTACCCAAGCTCCCGAGCCGAGGCAACTTTGGTGATGACGGACACGTGGCCTTTGGCACCGAGTCAGGGTTTCATAAATTCCCCCGTAAAAAATATTTAGGTGGCGACTCTGTATCTGGCAAAGCAGTCCATGTTTGGCACTTCTTTACAAAATCTGTTTTCTCAAAACGATTTGTCGGATTTGGACTCTTTGGTTCAGATTAAGAACCGTGACAAAATTGAGTCCGAACTGTAACCCCGGTGAGGTCCCCTCGCAGGCGATGTTACATCCCCCAAGCACTTCTGCTCGATCGGAGGATCTGAACGTAGACAGGCCAGCGCTACCCCTATTTCACTTTCGGCGTCCTCAGACTCCACTTTCTTATTCTGTTTAACCTCAACTGTTGGGTCTGTCTACTCTTCGGCAACATCATCCCCGGATAACTGCAGGTCGAAGAAGATTTCAAAACCTGGCACGCGCTTCCTCTCTGCATTCAACCACGGCTCTGGGAAGCCACAAAATGGAAAGTCTTCCCCCTCCCGGATGAAGCGTCCGTTGAGGGTACCCTAGATGGGCCGGTGCATTAATTCAAAAGGCTTCCCTGCCTGCTTCGCTCTGGCTCTCCCAGCCATCTCCTTGCCTCTCCTTATCCAATCCTCTTTGGTGGGCAAATATCCCAAGCCAAAGGTATATGGGTTGTGTGGCACTTCGGCCAATGCTGCGACGCCCTTCCGGCCACTCTTTCCTAATCCCATGCCGGGGATGTGTTGGAGCTTATTCATGAGGTATACTGATTGAGCACTGACATACAACCCCTCATTAACAGCCATGATGTTCTGAACTACCCGAGCCTCGGCCAAGGTAAAACCCGACATGAACACATCCTCTATGCCGTGCTCAATTTCCAAAACTGGCGTAGATACTTCTGGTGGTGGATGGATTGACGAATTTCCAAAAACAATGGCTACTCCCTTTCTATGGGGGTATTTCACCATCTGATGCAAAGTGGACGAAACTACCTTCACTTGATGTAGCCACGGTCGCCCCAAAAGTAGATTGAAGGTCGTAGGAACTTCCAAGACGTGAAAGTCAATTTCATGCTGTCCCGGGCCAACCTGGGTCTGGATTTTCACCGTCCACATTACCTCTCTACTCGTGTTGTCATATGCCCGAATCACCTAAGCCGTCGGCACAAAGTCTGCGGTCTTTAAACCGATTGCATAGACAGTCCTTGCCGGGCATACATTGATGGCGGACCCTGTGTCGACAAGCACCACAGGTATCCATTTGTTCCTACATTCTACAGAGATGTAGAGTGGCTTATTGTGATTCGCACCCTCAGGTGGCAATTCCTTGTCGGAGAAAGTCAACATCGGGGTAGCTCCTCCCGGAAAAACTAATCCCACTAGCTGCTCCGGCGTGGTTTCTATCGAGAGCTTGGCCTTGTCCATGGCCGATAAGACAGCTTGCCTATGAACCCGCGATGCCATAAGCAGTCCCCAGATGGAGATGTCTGCTTGTATCTTTTTCAATTGTTTGAGCACAGCCTCATCTTCAAGTTGCTTCTCTTTTTGCTTTTCTGCCTCCCTATCTTTCCCAAGCGCCTCTGGTTGATCTAGGTGTGGAGACTTGAAATACCGTCCACTCCTAGTCATATGATCGACTTCGCCAATGTACTAAGTATCATCTGGTTGGTTACTTCCCCAATCCTCATCCGTGTGGGCAAGACATAAATCATCGTCCTCCCACCACATTCCATCGGCAACCGACAGACACCTGTCCGGCTCTGGTACAACTGTTCTCGTACTTGCGGTATTCTCCATCCATATATTCGCAGCATTCTCTGTCCTTGTGCACACAGCAGTTTCAGTCCCCATGTGGGCTTTAGCTTTCCTGATCCTCTCAGAATCCCCAAACATTTCCTGTTCTAACTGCGTCAGCACAGCTGTCTGTTCAATAATTCTCACATTCTCAATGCCCAAGTCCTGAGCGAAATTCTTAGCGCTGGCGTTCTTCGGCGATGCACTCCAATTCTCGGCCCTTTCGGCCATAACTGATGTCCTTGCCCTTGACAGGCCCTGTTCTGGTTGGCATTCTTCCATAACATCCGGTTGATCATCTAGCCACCCGGTAACCTCTGCTGATTCTTCGAGATTCGACCAGTTGACTGCCGTGTCTGCTGGATTTTGTTCACTGAAAAGCTGGAGGTTAGCGAAGTCCCCTTCCACAGCCACTAAGTCTTCTGATCTCTGATCAAATCTATCCCCCTGTATCACACAAAGCTCTGCCCTTTCTGGCAATTCCACACTTGGTCTATCCTGACCTACCGTCAAAATGTAGTCACTCGGACTGTACATCTCTCCGGCAAAACCCCCAGATTCCTCATATTTTGACTCAACAATCCCATTCTCCTCTGAAATCTCCCCTGTGCTGTCTTTGACAGTCACCACCATTGGTTTGGGTTGGGTTCTGGAGATGTCCAACATGCACAAGTCAGTGCAGTCAGGAAGGAGCACCTCCGGCTTGGGTAGGTGGAATGGGGTGATATATATGCTAGGATCGTAAGGCACGACCCCAGTCTGGATAAAGTTGATTCTTTTGGGAGGTAGAGCTTGGTGGTGCGGTGGGAGAGGGTTTGTTGTGACATTGGGTTTTTCAGGAGGCACAATCACCCCGTTATCAATGAGATCTTGAATCTCATGACGTAATCGGTAGCATTGGTCGGTGTCATGACCGTGTTGTTGGTGGAATGCGCAATATTTGGCTGGGTTGTGGGTAGAGAGAAGTTTTTCCGGCAATGGCCGCGGCTCTAGGGGCTTCAAGTGCCCTTTTCTGATTAAAACCCCCAGAGCTTTGGACAGGGGCATATATAGTGGAGCGAAGGTTCTTTGGTTTTTGGGCGGGTATTTGGCTATTTGTGTATTGCTTCCGGACGCACCGGAGAATGGCGTAGCTGCCATGGTTTGTTGTGTATTGCTTCCGGAGAGGGTTTGTTGTGACATTGGGTTTTTCAGGAGGCACAATCACCCCGTTATCAATTAGATCTTGAATCCCATGACGTAATCGGTAGCATTGGTCGGGGTCATGACCGTGCTGTTGGTGGAATGCGCAATATTTGGCTGGGTTGTGGGTAGAGAGAAGTTTTTCCGGCAATGGCCGCGGCTCTAGGGGCTTCAAGTGCCCTTTTCTGATTAAAAGCCCCAGAGCTTTGGACAGGGGCATATATAGTGGAGCGAAAGTTCTTTGGTTTTTGGGCGGGTATTTGGCTGTTTGTGTATTGCTTCCGGACGCACCGGAGAATGGCGTAGCTGCCATGGTTCTTGGAGGGGGAATGGTGGTGACCATACGCACTTCCGAGGCTCTTGTAGTTGTAGCGCCGCTCGGGCCTGCATTGGTGTTGCGGTTAAAGGTTCTCCTGGGTTGCTCTCTGTCATTGTCGATCAAGCCTTGGAAATCTATTCCTTTTTCTAAGAACTTCTCTTCCTCTCCTAGAGCTTCTCTCTCCTCAAGAACAAAGACATATAGCAAAAATGATACATTTCTAGGTCTACCGGCTAACTTAACACTCAGCTGGGACACGTGGCATCGGCTAGTTGGCTCTACTAAAAAAGGTAATTGAGTGAAAAGACAAGACTATGACAAAGTGTGTTCAACAAGCAAAATGGCATAGGCACTTCGGTAGGTAATGACATCGGTTAATAACAAAGCTTCGGTAAGTAAGGTTTCAATGATCTCGGCTAGGAAGGACAACACTTGACCTAGCTGTGCCACACCTTGGCCTAGATGTGCCACACCTCGGTCTAGGTCGCACCAGTCCAGGAACAAGATCACCCAGGCGCAAAGGTAACATATCGGCCTAGATAATACACATCTCGGCCTTGGTGATACACACCTCGGCCCATATGATGACATCTCGGCCAACATGTTAGGGCAGAGGTGGAGGTCAACCGGAAAAGGGGTTCCAAGATAGTTCTAGGCTTAAGGTGACCTCGGCTTGGATTAATCTAGGCTAAACACACACCAAACAAGGAACAAAGCATGCAAGTAACACCTATGCAGGACAAATCAAGGTTTGCAAATGCAACATATCTGTAGACGTCCCCGAACGCCCCGGGATGGAAAATCCCATTTTGTTCATTGGGCTCACTACAGTTCAGACTCAATGTCACGGTCCTGTATCTAATATCGCAGAGTGCAATGCAAGACCGATGAATCATCAAAGAGTCCAAATCCGGCAAATCGTTTTTGAAAAACTGATTTTTAGAAAGAAGTGCCAAACATGGACTGCTTTGCCAAATACAGAGTCGCCGCCTAAATATTATATTTTGGGGGAATTTAGGAAACCCTGACTCGTTTGCCTAAGGCCACGTGTCCGTCATCACCAAAGTTGCCTCGGCTTGGGAACTTTGGTACGATTGGGGAAGGTCAGCTATGAGCACCCCCGCTCGTCCGATCAAAGATCGGCCTCTACTAAACATGATATCTCGTTTTGAAAATGTTATTCGTTCTTATTTCGATTAATTAGCTAATCTTACTATGTGATGCGCACAACACAAAAGTATAGATTAGATCGTCTCATTTGGAACAAAGCATTGCATATCCGCTTGTTTGAAAGATGGTTTGAAATTTGCTACTCGCAAGTAGGCTAAAACACGGATTTCAACGAGTTGTTCCAACTCAAACAATTCAACCTTCACCCACAGGCATTCAGGCAGTTATATCATTTAAGCACATAGCCTCATGGTAAAGCATGCTAACATGGCAACACTCACACGCATGCAAGGATGCTAAAGCATAAAAGCTTACTGAGTATTCCGAGCCAAAACAAAAACTAGTTAGTAATCATATGCATGATCCTAGTTCATGTTGAGGTGGCTAATGCAACACATGCAAGATGCAATTACTATAGGCTCGGCTATTCTAAGATGGCATATGATGATGCTACAATTAACATGTATTCAACTTAGAATTGAAATACAAATGCAGTTAGTATGATGCGCCGAGCCTGGTGCGCGCAATACGAATAAATGTATGCAAACATGTTATCACAAGTATGCTAATAGAAACATGCCCTAAACTAACCATCGAAAGCTAGTAAATAAAAGGGAAGAAAGACGTGGGGTTGGAAGACATACACACACTCACGCACACTTTTTACACAATTGCCCTCACTCGGAGGGTCCGAATAAATATTACAAAACGAATAAATACTACTAAATTAATTATTACAGAACTTCTAATTAATCAACAAATTAAATGCAGAAGGAAGGTGGCCTCAGCCTTGCCTCGGAATGCGTGGATGATGCATGCTTGACTCGCCTTGCTCAAAAACCCGTACCATGCCACTGTTGCCTCTGTTTACACTGCCTGGCTCCTCTGAAAATTATGAAAGTTTCCAGAACAACTTTGAGTTTCCTTCTAAGTGCTGTGGAGTGCCACCGGCTAGAACAAAAGGCCACCGGCCATGGGAATGGGATCATCGGCCAAAGATTGTGTCATCGGCTGGACACTGATGGCTGGTCGACACTAAAAGTAGCTGACCGGCTGTTTCTTCCTGCAGAATCCTGCAGTTGTTGCAGCAGAGGGCAAACAGGGCATGGCATGGAATTTTCAAGCAAATGTGTGCATGGCCACACTCCTTATCATGCAATGAACTCAAGGGAGCATGACCCTCGGTACTCGGGCCATCAATCGCACATTTCGATGCGTGATGGCCAAAGACACCAAGTTCGCAACTCAATGTAAATGCATGCAACAAAAAAAAATGAGTGCTAACGCCCTATCATGTTGAGATCAAGGGCATCGACGACCAAGGGTTGAGACGTGTTTCGTCATTTTGAGTACGAACACTCCTCAACCCTCATGCTTGGTTTGACACCCCAAACCAAGCAAAATGCGATGCATGTGTGCCACATACAATGCAAAGTAATGCGGCTAATGCAATGTACTGTGAGCATGCTAACTTTATGGAATGCAATGCTACCTATTCATGCAAGCTAAACAAATGCAATATGAACATGTCAAGCATACAACAAGACCATGTAATGCAACTAACTAAACAATATGCAAACATGCAAACATAATACAATGTAAGCATGCAACCAATGCAATGCAACATGTCAAACATGCAAAGTATGCAAAGATGGACTTATACTGAAATGAGAAGGCCTCAGCCCACCCCAAAACAGTGGCCTAAGAGGTGCAAGAGGCCACAAATCATGTATGCAAGCATGCACACATCAAGGCCCATCACTTAAGCAAGAAAGGGGCAACCTTTCAAGGTCACTCAAAGATGATATGCATGGACATTAAACACTCATGCTAAACTCTGAAAAGCATGCGGAGGATGATGCCAAAACATGCTAGGAAATGGATGCGCAAAGGAAGGCATTCGAGGCCACAAAAGAGAGCATTGCTCAACATCTACCCCAAGCAAGAATGGCATGAATTTTTCAACACAAAACAGGGTTTTAGCATGCAAAAGGGACCCCCGAAACCCACTGATATGGCAGCTAAGAGACATAAATCACAAGGCATGCACAAAAACCCAAACATGGAGCATAAGACCACACCTCTTCAAGGCATTGAAAGGAGAACAAATGTAAGTATGTAAGCACAAAACATGGGCTGAAATGACATAATAAGTGATTCCAAATCACTGAAATAGCCAAGGTAATGCATGCTAATGACTCACACACCCGATGCCAACATGCTAGAATGCAAAGGGACTATACAAAGCATGAGAGGTATGACCAAATCAACACCTAACATGAAACATGACCAAAAGCTTCACAAAGCTAGGCAAAAACATGAGAGCATGGTAGGCTATATGCATGATGCACTTCTAGGCAAAATAAGGGAATACAAAGCAAGTATATTAAGCATGCAAGGGGCCATTAATCCGACCAAAAACAGAGGTATAACATGACCAAATAACACCCAAAAACCTCTGAAATGAAGCCAAAAGCAACTACGCATACATGCTACCCTTATGAACCAAAAATGCAAACAAAAGAGAGACAAAGGGAGAGGGGTGTCCCTCCCCTATGCAAGACCTCAAAACCCCTTCTTCACCACTGAAAATCTTCTGGATTTCAGTGGTGAGAAGGCCAATGCACAAAGGTATTCAAAGCTTAACAAGGAGAGCACAAAAAGGGCCAAACAAGGCCTAAGAGGGGGGGAATCGACCCCCAACACCAAAATGACCTTAATAAAGTATCTTAAGCATGCAAATACAAGACTTTTTTTTAGTTATACACAATGCTTAAATCAGTATGCAAGATAGGTTAAAGACTTGTGCAAGATTGGGGAAAATAAAGCAAAAGTGTTACCCTTGAAGAACTCTTCAAGAACAGCAATTGCAGCCCCTTTTTCTGATCGAAACCAGTCCAAAACCTCCAAGAAAAACCTCTCAAGAACCGAAATATGGTGTAATACTATGTGTTCTAGTGCAAAACTAAGAACAAATCACCCTTTTAGGCCATCTAACACACACAAATGAAGAGAGAAAGGGAGATATAGAGATAGAGGGTGATATGTATTAGAGATATATGTAATTAGGTTTGGTTTTTGCTGAACCCCTTCAAAGGAGAGGGAAGGTCTCCTTATATAACCAAGGTAAAGTGTTAGGCTTCTTAGAGAAGCTAACAAAAGGGTCAAGGCTTCTAAGGGAAGCTAAGGCAAAGGGGCCAAGGCTTCCTGAGGAAGCTGGGACAGGGGTGCAAGCTTCTTGAAGAAGGTAAGACAAAGGTCCAAGCTTTCTCAAGAAGTTAGACCAAAAGGGTGCAAAGGGTGCAAATTCCTCCATACACGTGTATGGAGGACAAGTCCGTGCACTCCAACTAGCACAGCTGGCATGCACCATGCCTGAAAAAGGCAAAAAGGAGGTACCGACCAGAAAAAGAGTCCATCGGCCAAATATATGGTCGGCCGACCACACAAAGAGCCGACCGGCCATCACCAATGGCCGGTGGAAAGGAAGCAAGGCCGGTGGCCCTAAGCCAAGGCCGGTGGGTACCAGGGATAGCTAACAAGCTATTCTCTACCCTCAGGTGCAAGAAACAAACAAGTGTTTGGTCCAACCAAGCACAAGACAGTCGAGTTGGGAGATCCCGAGGCAAGGCGCGTAGCCGAGACCTCCGAGAACTCGAAACGAACACAAACACGGATGATCACCGAGTGATCAAACGGTGACGTCCAAGTCTTGAGGACGGTCAAAAATGGGGTGTCTATAATATTAAGACAAGATCATGTAATATATGCAAGCATGACTAGAGTAAAGTGAGGGTTGTTACGATCTAGTTGCAGCTTACCCTTTAATGAACCTTATCATTATTTTTATAGCTTGTTATTATATGCTAACGTCTGGATAATATGAATGCATTTGACCAAAAAAATTATCCTCAAATTTGTTATAGGACCCTTACATACTCTGCTGGGACATACGCTAACATAGTTCTACATTTTCTAGTCTGTGTTGCTTTAAATGGCTGGTTCTTTCTGTTCATGCAAATTTTGGACATGTTCTACCTGAAAGGATCAGACTGCCGTAGATTCTACCTCAAAGAAGGTTGACTCAGATTCTGAAGAGGAAGAGCAGGATACCTATCAAAAAGAGGAAGGTGTCTCTAATAAAAAGAAAAAGGTTTGATTTTCAGTATCCTATTTTTTGATTGTTGCCGTTATTATTATGTTTACCTTGAACATATGGGCTAATTTTTTGCTCATGTTCTTTCAACCAATATGTTAGTTTGGATCAGTTGCCAAGCAAGTTGATATGTTAAATCATTAAAGAAGGTGAAAGGCTTCAAGTTTTGTGTCATGTTGGACCTCAAAGAGGATATAGCTTTTGAGAAGACATGCTTACTAAATTCAATTTGACTTGAATATGCCCTGTGCTGCACTACGATTACTTATTTTCATCTTTATTTTAAATGGAATTCAATTATTGTTTGATGATTTAGTGAAGTTACAAGAAAGAAAATTTGTTAATTATTGTTCCTAAGCTTTTTCTTTTTTAAATGTTATTGTTCCTTAATTGTGGTTGGGTTGAATGAATTTTTTTCGATATTGGATTGAATGTTTATAAACAAAAATAGATTGTTCTCAGAAAAAAAAAAAAAAAAAAAAAAAGATTTGGCGACTAAAAAATTGGTCGGCAAATTCTACACTTTGCGACTAAAATCATTGGTCGACAATTCCTTACCTTTTGGCGACTAAATTGTTAGTCGGCGATTCCCCGAATTTGGCGACAAATCTGTTTGGTCGTGGAATGTGACAATTGGCGACTAAGATATTTGGTTGGGAAAATATCACTTTTTGCGACCAATGTGTTTTACCGACAAAATGGATTAGTCGCAGAAATGATATATTTAGTGACAAAAAATTTAGTCAGCAAATCCAACTTTTCTCGACCAACAAAAATTTTAGTCGCGAATTACTTTTGCCGACCCTCAATTGGCGACCAAAGTAGCGACTAAAAAAATTGGTCGTGGATTACTTTTGCCGACTAAAAGTGGGCTTTTAGTGACCAATTTTTTGGTCGACAAAGGTGCTATTTCTTGTAGTATGGGTAGGGGTGTGCACCAAATTCGTCAATCTGATCAAATCGATCGGCTTTAACTGAATTGAAATGTAATGATCGGTTTCAATCGAAAATTCGATCAGCCGTGTAGCTTGGCATTCCGAGCTCCCTTTCGGAAGAATGAAATAGCCCCTACAGTTCGGACTCCACTTGTGTTGGTTCTGAATCTGATTTCACAAGTGCAATGTGAAACAGTGGAAACACGAAAAGAGTTCAAATCCAACAATTGCTTTTGAAAAATCGATGTTTTGAATCAAATGCCAAAAATGGACTACTTTGCCAGATATCAGAGTCGCCACCTAAATATTTATTTTGGGAAATTTAGGAAACCCGTGACTCGTGCCAAAGGCCATCAGTCCTTCATCACCAAAGTGACTTGGTTCGGGAACTTAGGTATGAGAGGGGAAGGTCAATAATGAGCACCCCACTCACCCGACCAAAAATCGGCCTCTACTAATTATGATGTGATTCTTATGTACAGTATATGTTCTTATTTTATTTTTAACATACAAGTATAGACTAATTTCACTAAAAGTTGGAACGTTTGATTTCATGTTTGTTTTGAAAAAGTGTTTTGAATATGTACCACTTGAAAAAGTGATCTCATATATATACATTGAATCAAAGTATCCCAATTTCAGTGAATAGCCTTCATCTACAAGCATTCAAGCAGTTTAACAATTAAGCATTTAGCCTCATGGTAGTATGTTTGATACGACAGCAATCACACTTATGCAATATGCTAAGGCAGAAAAACTTACCTCGTACTCCAAGTCAAAAAAGGAACTAGTTAGAAAAATGCATGATCCAACTATGTAATATGGCTAATGCAACACATACAATATGCAATTAATAAGCTCGGCTACTAGAATGGCATGCGAGTCAATTCAAGGCATGTGATAGCGCACGTATTTAAGTAAAGAGTTTGAATTTGACATTTGAATAATATGATGAGCCGAACTTTTATGCATGCAATACAAATGGATGCAAACATGAGTATGCTAAATTAAACATGATGTCCTTAAACTAACCATCATAAGCTGGTAAATAAAAGGGAGAAAGACGTGGGGTTGGAAGACATACACATTATTACATATTTGTCCTCGTGAAGGAGGGTCCGAATGTCCAAGTGTCTGAATAAATAAATATTACAAATCCGAATGAATAATAATGAAAAGGGGCTATCTAATTTATTACAACAAATAATATGTAATGATCGCGCGATGCTCCTCAGGAATTACTCTGTCTGCCTTGTTGAGATTTGTTCTGTTTCACCTTATCATTGCTTTCGACCAAAAGTGTATATTTATTGGAGCCATGCCGACTCAAAACAAGACTTAGTCGAGCCCTAAATAAATCCAAGCATACCTTGTTTTCTTTGCAGAAATTTGTTTTTTTTTTTTTTTTTTTTGTGCCTGAGTTGAAACAGTGCAAACATGCAGACATGGTATTCCTGGCCATATTTGTCTCTTCTACTCTTCTCTATCATGGAAAATACTCAAGAGAGGAGCGAACTCGGTTCCCAAACCATCTATGGTTGCAAGTTGGTTTGCAAGATGATTTTGGACACGATAGGACAAAGATCAATAAATGTAATGCATAATGACCACCCCTCCCTCCTATCATGAAGCAAATTCAAGAAGGGAAGTGGAGACGCTTCAAGATTCATCAAAACATTATGGACTAATGTAAGACAAGCCTTGACACAATAAACTCGGTATAACGTCCGACCGAATTTAATCAATCATATTGGTTCTTTATGTTGGTTGATTCATTTTAAGCTAAATTTTGTTAGCCTCTTTTATATTACCTTTCTTTATCTTTAATCCATTAAGTCCACGGTGATATTTACATCCACTAAGTTCGAAATGCAATAAAGGAAAATAAGTGTCGACTTAACCCGAGGAAATAAACCTTATTTTATTCGGGGAAATTACAAAGTGTAGACACCCCATTTTTGACCGTCCTCAAGACTTGGATGTCATCGTTTGAACACTCGATGATCATCCATGTTCGTGTTTGTTTTGAGTTCTCGGAGGTCTCGGCTACGCGCCTTACCTCAAGACCTCTCAACTTGTCTGTTTTGTGCTTGGTTGTGGACCAAACACTTGTGTTTTTGCTTCTAAGGGAAGAGGGTGGCTTGTTTTCCATCCCCTCAACCCACCGGCCAGGGCGTGATGCCACCGGCCCCTTTTTCTTGCCATTGACCAAGAGTGTTGGCCGATCGGCACTATATTTGGTCGGCCGGCACTTATGTTGGTCGATCGGCCATTTTTGGTGGCCGAACCCTGTTCATCTGCTTTATGCAGATATTTTGTGCCAGCTGGTGCAGCTGGCATCCACAATTCACCCCCTCCATACACGTGTATGAAAGGATTTGCCCTTTGCTTAGCTTCTATTGGAAACCTTAGAATTTGAACCTCTATAAAGAGGGAGCCCCTCCTCCCTCCTTCAAGGTTCAGAAAAATTGTTCTTGAGAGGATAGATATAGTGTTGTATCTATTCTTCTTTGTTTAGCTTTGTTTTGTGTCTAAAAGAGTAGTATTGTCTTACTATTGTACACAAACACACACTAGAACACCATCCTTGGTTGCTGAGGTGCTAGGAGGTTGATTTCAGTGTTCTTGGGTTGGTTTGAACTCAGAAAACTTGCTGGAGCTTTGTTCTTGAAGAGGTTCTACAAGGGTGAGTTCCTTGCTTTAGATACCCCATTCTTGCTTAAGCTTTTATCCCTTATTGCTTATTGTTTTAAGCTTAGATTATAACTGATAAAAGTTCTGATTTTTAGTGCTTAAGACCTTTGTTTAAGTTCATTTTTGTGTTTGGGGTTGTTTATCCCCCTCTTAGGCCTTGTTTGGTCTTGTTCTTATGCTTTACTTTTAAGCTTGGAGATCACCTTGCTTTGGCCTTCTCACCACTGAAATGGTGTTTTAAGGTCTCAAATAGGAGAGGGTCATCCCCTCTCCTTGTTATCTTTAACGCTTGCATAAATGGCTTATGTTAGTATCATGTTCGCTTAGCTTGTTTTAGCTTCATTTCAGTATATATTAGGCTTTGTTTTGTCATGATATAGCACTATTTTGACTTGGTTTAGACATACCATGCATGCTTTGTATACTTGTCTTGTAATCCCATGATTTGCCTTAACATGCACCATGTTGTAACATGTCTTTTTAGCATGATTTTGGTTCAACTCCATGAAGCTTTTAGCCATGTTATGACATGCTTAAGCTCTGATTTTGTTCTTCTTGGGCATGCTTGCATTGTTTTGTATAGCTACCATGCAATCTAGCGTGTTAGCTTTGAGTGCTCAAGCCATTAGCATGCTCTATTTCAATCATTTTCAGTGGTTTGGCATCACTTGTAATGTTATTTCAGTCCGTATTCCATGCTCATATGCTTGCACTCATGGCTCCTTTAATGTCTTAAAGGGTTAGTGTCTTATGCCTCATAAATGTGTCATTGTGTATGCCATCATGCTTAGGCATTTGGGATGCCATCTAAGTGGGTTTTTGGGCTCATTTTGACATGTCATAACTCTGTTTTTGGTTGCTTAGGTCATGCTATGTTTGGCTTTGATAGGTGTAGTGTAACACCTCTTTTGTGGCCTAGTTTGCCTCATGCTTTTGGTCCTTTGTACTAGCATGTTTTGGCTTCATTCCTTGCATGTTTTAGGATCATCTTGGCATGATTTAGGACTGTTTTGGGTTACATTTGCCATATGCTCCTTGTTTTGTGTAGCTTTGGTTCAAGTCCCTTCACAAGCCTTGGGCTTTGAGCCTTAAGCATGCCATGCTTGACTTGTTTATGTGATTTGGCATCACTCCTAGCATCATTTCAGAGTATGTAATGTTGTTACACTTGCATGCTTTTCATTCCTTTTAAGTATTCTCAAAAGTTACCCTTTGATGCTTAAGTGTTAGGCCAATTACCATGCATGTTTGTATGTGCTTTTGTCCCTATTTCCATAGCATTTTGGCCACTGATTTGGACCTATTTGAGAGCTATCCATTTTGGTTTAAGACCATCCCCGCATGTTGTTGCATGCTTGCCTTGCATGTGGTTGCATGCTTGTTGCATATTTGATAAATTGCATGTTGTAGCATGCTAGTTCAATGGTGCCTCATTGTATACTTGATCCATGACATGTTGTTGCATGCTTGAGTTGCCTCGCATTTGGCTTTCTTCTTGTTAAGTTGCTTTGCATGTTTTCATGCATTGTCCCTTCAATGTTGTCACATGCTTTGCATGTTTGCATGCTTGTTTAGGTTGCATTGCATTCGGCATGCTTGTTACCATTAGCCTTGTATGGCATTGCAATTAACATGCTCATGTTGCATTAGTTTTTCTTGCATGTTTGCATCCCTGGCCTCTTGATCAACCATGATAGAGGTTGGGGGCCCCTTTAGGTGTTTTGTGTGCATTTCATTTGATATTGAAGTTGCACACTTGACTTCTTTGGCCATCATGCATTGGAATACGTGATTGATGGCCCGAGGGTCGAGAACCATACTCCTTTGAGTCTCAAATATGATAAGGAAGGTGGTGGTGCAAACATTGCCTTGAAAATGCATTGCCATGCTCTGTCTGTCTTCTGTTGCAGCAAAAACAGGATTCTACAGGAAGAGATGGCCGGTCGGCCATATTTAGTGCCGGTCGGCTATGCATTGTTGGCCGAGATCCCCACAAATGGTCGATGACTAGTTCCTCTTGGCCGGTGGCCTTGAATTTCGGCCAGTGACATCCCACAGTGCTCAGAAGGTGATTCAAAAGCATCCTTGAGACTTGCACAGTTTTCAGAGGTGCAGAGCAGTGTAAATAGAGGCAACATGACATGGCGATGGATTTCCGAGCAAAGCCGACCGAGCATGCATGCATCTCTCTTCCCGAGGCTGTTTTACCGCTTTAGTAGCTCAATTAATTTGTTTAATTAGTTAAGTGTTGTGTAATAATTAATTAGCATGTTAGTTAGTTAATTATGTAATTTGTATTATTCTTTCGGTCCCTCCGTCGAGAGGGCGCAATTGTGTAATAAGCGTGTGTGTGTGTGATGCATGTCTTCCAACCCCACGTCTTTCTCCTTTTTACTTAACCGCTTATGATGGTTAGTTCTAGAGTACATTTCAATTAGCATCCGTATGCTCGCATGTTTGCATCCATTCATTCGTATTGCATGCACCGGGCTCGGCGCATCATACTAACCGCATCGTATTTCAATACCAACTTGAATACGTGTATCGAGTTGTCGCATTTCACATGCCATTCTTAGATAGCCGAGCCTATTCTAGTTGCATTTTGCATGTGTTGCATTAGCCATCTTAACATGAACTAGGATCATACATTGATTACTAACTAGTTTCTTTATTTTGGCTCGGAATACACTGTGAGTGTTTATGCTTTAGCATCTCGCATGTATGTTAGTGTTAACATGACAGCATGCTTGCCATGAGGCTAATTGCTTATGTGATATAACTGCTTGAATGTCTGTGGGTGAAGGTTGGATTACTTGAATTGGAACGATTCATTGAAATCTGTGTTTTAGCCTACTTGCGAGTAGCAAACTTCAAACCATTTCCAAACAAACGGATATGCGATACTTTGTTCCAAATTAGGCGATCTAGTCTATACTTGTGTGTTGTGCGCATCACATAGTAATTCTAGCTAATTAACCGGAATAAGAACGCATGTGTTTTCAAAAATAAGATATCATGTTTAGTATAGGCCAATCTTTGATCGGGCGAGCGGGGGTGCTCATAGCTGACCTTCCCCAATCGTACCCAAGTTCCCGAGCCGAGGCAACTTTGGTGATGACAGACACGTGGCCTTAGGCAACGAGTCAGGGTTTCCTAAATTCTCCCAAAATAAATATTTAGGTGGCGACTCTGTATCTGGCAAAACAGTCCATGTTTGGCACTTCTCTCTTAAAAATCAGTTTTGCAAAACGATTTGGCGGATTTGGACTCTTTGGTGATTTATCAGTCTCGCATTGCACTTTGCGGGATTAGATTCAGAATCGTGACATTTGAGTCAAAACTGTGGTAAGCAAGGCCCTCGGGGCGCGTCCACAGTTTCTGGTGACTCCGCTGGGGAGTTAGAGAACTTGACTTGAACTCATGATATCTTGTTTTGATTACACTTATGTGTTTCTTTGCATTGCATGTGCATTGGTGCGCCTAGGACACCGTGTTTGCCGTATGCTATTCCTGAACGGTTTACCGAAGGCTTGCTTTGAGAAGTATGCCATAAGGCTAACCGGTTGTGGGCTCTGCCACGACGGGAACATAAACCCTGATTTTTACCGGGGCACCCTTTTTGACCATTCGACCTAGTGCATATTCGGAATCCATAAGTGACTATTCCAAACTAGGACAGGTTGCTTACCCGATTGTAGGTTGTTTGAAACCGCTGTGTGCGTAGTGAAACCCTAGCTCCTGACAAAATAAGACAGGGAAACCCTACCCCAACATTAGGGTGTTTTGGCTCCCATTTGCTTGTTATGTGCTTTTAGAGTGTACCTCTACAGGAATGCACGTATCAGTTTGCAAGTCTGGATATCAGGCCTGCGGGCATCAGTGTTTTGAGAATCAGTTATATCTGCGGGTATCATATTCAGTTTTGTTACAGTAATTTGGGAACAGTGATCAGAGGTCGAATACAGTTATTCAGCTATGCTTATGTCTGTTCGGGTGAAATTGGGCTGAGATACTGCCTGTTTTCTCTTTCAGGGGAGGGGCGTTCAGAGATTAAGTTTAGAACAACCAGTGTTCTCCTTCGCTGAAGCAAGGCAGACATCTGATCCGTTAGCTACCGGTCACATCACCTCCGTTCAGTTCGGCGGATTTATGATGGCACAAAATTCAGAGGAAATTGTGGTTATGGCAGCCGCATTAAACCAAGGAATCATCTTACAAGGTGAGACCGATGTTGAGGTACCACACCCACCCAGGTCACCTGTCGCGCACCCGATCTGGGAACCCCAGTTGTTTCAAGCTCGTGAACCCACCACATTTGAGTTAATGGGAATGATTGGTGACCTCCAGAGATCGGTGGCTGATCTGGCCTATGGAATGTTGGCTCCGCTACCAACCACACCGTATGCCGGGAACTTTATGTCGAAGGAGCCCCCGTTACTAGGGCGAATTGTAATTGAGCTCAGCTAACCTGAAGCTGTCTCAAGCTCTGGCAATGACATGTCGACGACAACAGGGCTTCACATTGAAGTAGCAACCCAAACCGTCCACCAAGCTGAGGCTAGTGGAAAGAACAAGATGAAGGCGAACACCGATCCCTATGAACAACTCCAGCAAGCTGTTGAGGCTCTGAAAGCTGGGGGGTTGAATAAGCAACAAGTACTCGCAGTTGTGGCTAAAACTGCGGATGACATTTTCCCTACTCAGGCCGAGAGCAGTTCAAGCCAAAGGGAAAATCAGGATAGGGACCGTCGTATCAGAACAGTTCTTTTCAATCCTAACCCTGCACCTGGAAAAGAACAGAGAGCCAAGGCAGCACCTGCCGATCCTTTTGCTAGTGCGTCCAGCAAAGGTCCACCGGCTTCGAAGTATCTGCCCCGAGGCCGCAGGGTCTTTCATGCCCTCTACATGCCTTTGTCCAAGGCTCTTTGAATCCTCACTGAAAAAGGTCATCTCAAACCTCTTGAGCCTCGGCCTCTCCCGAGTAATCTCCATCTCTCACACGATGCTACCCAGTACTGTGCGTACCATCAACAGGCTGGTCACACCACCGACAATTGCTTTTCTCTTCGCCACGAAATGCAAGATTTGATCGATAATGAGGTCATCCTTCCACCTAGCTCAGCAAAGTCTGTCACCACTGAGTTTGTGGACTTCGAGGATAATACAAGTATGTGATCAGGGGTTGGTCCACCTGCGGGCGGCGCTCAGTTTATCTCAGATGTGGCGTTTGGCATGCACTATTTTGGGCATTTGCGAATGCTATTTTTTTATACTTTCTGACTTGGGTGTTAAGTCAGTTCTGTGGTTTTGTTTTGAGTCTGTCTCGTTGTTTTGAGTCAGTCTCTTGATTAAGGTCTGGCTTGTTGTATCGAGTCAGTCCTGTTGTACAGAAGTCGGGTGATTTCGGGAGTGTTACCTCGGACCTCACTGTCTTGTTTTGTGTTTGTCTTTTTGCTTTTTTGAGTCTGTTTCTGCCATGGAGCCAATTGTGCCAATAGATCTAAATGAAACAGCAATAAATTTTCACACTCTTGTGTTTACTTCTGCCTTGCGCTAGTTGTGCCAGAAGTTTGAATGGAACGGTAGTGCATTTCACCTGCCCTTCTGTGCCTTGAAATCATTGCATTGACCTAAATTTTTCAAAACTTTTTGAACACTGTGATGAAAATGAAGAGGAAGGAATTCCTTGAATTTTGCAAAATTTGATCAATTGAGAGAAAGAGAGGCATGCTAAGCCCTTAATGAATGAGATCATGTTTGTTAATGTGAGTACTAAGAAGGATCCTGGCTTGATCTAGATTGGTTCTACACTGTCTTCAGAGCGAGCGATTTGTCGCTTTCTTAAAAAATTTCAAAAAAATGTTTTGCGCCGTCTTGCGAAGATCTATGTGGAATCGCTCTTGAGATTGTGCAGCTTAGGATCGCTCTCAGCCTCGAGACTCGACCCCCTTACTTTCAAACAATTGAACTTGGATTCAGAATGTTCAATGGTCAACCACAATGTGAGGCTTGTATGGCCGAATCAGAAGCACCCCTTGAACTAGGGGCAAAAGATGTCAGATAATGCACTCGAAGAGTCAAAGACGAAGATTGGCAAGAATGAAGAAAGAAGAAAGTTTTGTTGAAGAACAACCGAATTCCTATCCACAACACTAGGGGCAAATTTAGCCCCCATTGGATGGATTTCTACATCATCAGCAGACAGCAGCCATTCTCCTAGATTCGGATGGCTTTGAGACCCTAAAAGCATTTGGCATGGACAAAGCTACACTTTTACCCTTGAGAGGCTTGTTGGGCCAAAAACCCGGAAGGGCGACCCAGGCAAAAGTTAGAGCAAATGAAAAGAAAAGAAAAAGAACAAAAATAGAAAAATGCAAAAAAAAACAATCAGAAAAAAAAAGAAGAAAAATGAAGAAAATGAAAAAAGAAAGAAGAAAAAAAAAGAAAAGAAATGAAAAGAAAAGAAAAACAAAGCTCACAAGGTTGAAAACCCGGAAGGGCGGCCTTGGCAAAAGTTAGAGCGCAAAAGGTGAGATTAATACCCGAGTGTACCTTAACCGGAACTACGTAAGGCTTGATTCCCATGTTTGGGATACGTAGACAACTTCATCCTGAAGTCCAACCACAAACACTTCCAAATTGATTGTGCCCATGTAATGGTTTTAATCATCTTTGCCTTCTCTGTATCCAAGAATTTGGTTGTGTTCGTCACTCTGAGGACTGACTACAATGCGCTGCGATGCCATTCAAACAAGGGGCAACTTTCTGTTGCCATACAATGTGTTGTGGTGCTATTCAAACAAAGGGCAACTTTTCGTTGCCGTGCAGCTCTCTTCAAGTAAGGGGCAGTTTTTCATTGTTATGAATTTGAGGTTGTGCATCTCAAGAGTGGGTTCCATGCTCGTTGAGCGGTGGCCGTTTGTAAAAAAGTTTTTGAGAATTTTTACTGAGGTTGACTAATTTCTCTCAAAAATTATTCCATTTTCCAAAACTGGACAATTTCTTGGACCTAGAAAAGGGAAAATTTTCAGTGCTCATAGCTTGACTTGCATGATTTTGAATCAGAAAATCGAACAAGCATGTTAATATAAATCTCATATTGATTAAAATTGTTTTAGTGGAAAGCCAAAACAAAAAATGGTCAAAATGATGAGCTAGGGGCACAGTTGAGTCAGGTGTTCTATCTTTTCCCCCATTGTCAACTTATTTGCCAAAAAGGGTATTCTACCTGCCAGGAAAGGGCACCACTGAAGGTAACAGCAAATGGCCAAAAGCTCTCTCATCCTCCAAGCAGCGAGGTATCAAGCCAAGTGCGAAGCACAAACTCAAATGGAACAGGATATTCCACTCCCTCATCTGGACAGATCTAATCATGTCCAAACTCCCCAGCAAAGCGTCGTCAACCGATGTCAACTACAGATTTGCTACACACCTAGTTGTAGCGTAACCCCACTGTGAGAAAGTTCACTGTTGTGAGCAGAAGAAAGAGAATCTAGCAAAATGCTAGGAGCATAAGCCCGCAACTTCCTGTTCATCCATTAACCACCCAGGGGAGGGATGAAAAATGAGAGATTGAAGAATAGAGAGATGTGCAATGAGAGAAAAAGTGAGAAAAGGGCTTTTTCAGAAAAATAGAGTTTGAGGGCCGAGTGATGTGAGAATCACAAATAAGAAAGGGTGGGAAACAATACCCAGAGAAACAGGCTCCATGTGCACGTCTGAGTGTCGTGTCTTTTGTTTTGTCTCGATTCTTGTTTTGAGTCGTTTTGAGTGTTTCTCGATGTGTTTAGGTTGTTCACCTTTTGTTTTTCTTTGTTGAGTTGTAGTGCGCTGTGTTCAGTCGTAGACTCAAATACCTGGTCAAAAACTCATCTCTCAATTTCGAAATAAAATCGTTTTGTGCTCAGAGTGCTGTGCCATTCTCCATATTTGTGCAAAACAGGTTTTGTTCTCTCACAAAACTGCAGGGTTCAACCCAGGTCAGGTGAGAACATTAGATCAAGGACCTATCTGAAGCTACGTGGGTTCCAGACTACAAAGCAAAAGAAAAGAGGGAAAATGTGGAGCATCTCAGTGTGTTTCAACTCCAGTAAATTCCTAGATTTCATTTCAGGTGCACCTTCTTAGGCCTCACCCTTCTTGAGAGTATGAGTGTATCTCAACCCCAAGTGTAAGCCTGCTTCAAGTCAGAATGGTAGTCCAAGCAGCACCTATGGTTTTCACATGCAAATGTTATCTCTTGCCAATATAAACAGGGTGTACCCTTTTCGTTTTTCTTTTTTTTTGAGCAGAGTATGTTGCAAAGCCCTCCGAGAGATAAATCGGAGGCACCAGAGTACATGTTTAATGCCCCTCTACTGCATAGAATGCGCACTTTCATCTACACTTCTGTTGCATGCGTGCCGCGCATCGTTCATGCATAGAATATGCTTTCAGTGTTGCATATAATATGCCTGTCTATTGCATAAAATATGTTTGTTTTCAATTTTGCATAGAATATGCTTTGCTTGTCTCACACATTGAAAATGTGTTTGCTTACCGAGTTGTTACTCATTTGTCTATCGAGTTGTTGCTCATTTGTCTATCGACTTGTTGCTCATTCGTTTATCGAGTTGTTGCTCATTTGTTTATCAAGTTGTCGCAATTTTGTTTATCGAGTTGTTGCTCTTTGCTTATCGAGTTGTAAACTTGTCAAGGTCTTATTGTTGCTTATTAAGTTAATCTGTTTTGGTGGTTATGTTAGTTCATTACCCAACTTGGTAATACATGCGTGTTCAATTTCCATTCGATCCCATTGTTATGTAATATGATGCGATGCGATGCATAAAATGTACAAATGTAACACTTTTTGAACAAAATAGCTATTTCATTTCCATCATGTCTTTTGCAAAAAATACATAGTTTTGAGAAAGTAAAACCTGCCTGAAGCAGTACAATGTGCTCAAAATACCAGTAAAAAGGAAAATAAAGCACAACAAGGGAGAAAAGCAACCAAATGTCTGAACAAAGCAAAGAAGAAAAAAAAAGCAGTGGAAAGTCTGGATCAATATCAGTCGTCTCAAGTATGGGGGTCGGTCTTGGTCCTCTTCCTGGATGAGGGTCCAGGGTCACCACCACCATCTCCATAGTCAGAATCTGAGCTATCTCCGGCCTCGCCCTGGGACGACGCTGCCTCCTCGTCAGAATCATCGAGAGAAGGCTCTCATGAATTGCTCTCAGCACGGGTGCGCCTATGTCTGCCTCGGTTGTGGATAGTCATCCTCCACCTGACTCCCCCTCTTCCTCGAGCAGGAACAAATGGTCCAGCTAGAGCGCCTCCCACGGCCGGAATCTGGAATGGGGCCTGAAAAGGACAAATGACAAATGCATCAGTTACAGATAAAGCAGAATGTGAATACCAAAAACAATGTGTGAGTACAGTGTATGAATGTCGTGAGCAACGCTGTGAGTAGTATGTGGGTTACGGTCTATTAGTACTATAAGTGCTGTGTGTCAAGTGCCGTGTTGATAGTGTGATGCATCAGATTATGTATGAAACAGATTAGGCGGAGTTTGAAACTGCAGTTGAAAGAACTTACCGGGATATTGTAGATGGTCAACAAGTCGATGCACCGCTGCAACATCCTTACCGCTGAGGCTGTCAACTCCAGGGACTGGTAAGTGTACTCGACGGAAGCCTGCAAAAGTGTTGAAGTCATTAGTATTATGTGGGATATCAAATGAATTGAAATGACTATACAGAATGCAAAGTTTAGTAGTGCATACCAGGGTCGAGCCGTAGACTCCGACGGGCTCATGATCAGCCGGAGGAGGAGCAAAAGGAATCTGATAAGTCTCCCCACCCTGTCCTCGGCATGTGATCATCGTAGGCAGCTCTGGCCATCCAGCTTCTTGTCCCCTCTGGGACCCACTCCTGCCTCGGGCTGGAGGTGCCCTCGATGCCCCTGCTCTCGCTGCTGGTGCCGCTGGCCTCTCTCGCTCAGCTCAACGAGCACCAGTCAAAGGCCGCATGATGTAAGCTTGAATGTACTCGACGTAGTCACCCTCGTCCCTGAAAGGCTCAGAGTCCCAGCCAATCGTATAGTCTATCATCTCCTCCAAGGTGTACCTCTTAGTGTGCCTCGTGTGGGTAACAGGAGGTGCTGGAATTGTCTGCTCGAGCACGCCCAAGGTCTGCCACAGGAAACGCTCCCCAAAGTACCAAGCTCGACAAACTGGGCCCTCCAGTAGAACCCTGAATCGGGCAATCTCCCGAGCACCGGCATACCGTTCCCGAACTGCATCAGGCAACGGGGCCCAAGGCTGCCAGGTGATCTGCAAATAAAACACAGTTTGTTATCTACTGATATTGAGAGTACAATGTAAAGCGAAGCTTAAATGAACTGTAATGTTTGACATACCTCGGCTGCGGCGATGGTATCAAAGTAGCGGCGGAAGAACATGAAGGACTCCCGTGGCCTCCACTCGCATCTCACGTCAAAGCGGTGAGAGAATGGAACACCAAGGGGGACCTCCTCGTCTGGCATTGGGGCAAGCCTCGGGAAGTAGGCATATACCCACAACTGCAAAGTATAACAGAGCAAACATCAGTATGCTTATCAGATAAAGTAGAATGCAGAATAAAGCGGATTATGTGTGTACCGTGTATGCAGTGTACAACCAGTGTGAAGCAGACTGCATGTGTGCAGTGTGTAGAGTACAGATAATGTAAAGCAGAAATGTAAAACAGAAAAAGAAGGTGTACCTCCCAAGCTCGCCAGTAACCTCCGAGCAACTGTCCGCTGCAGCGGGAGGATGAGCTCATATATCCACACAGAGTGGCCAAGCCCGCGCCACCCCAGTCGAAGCGGCGGATCCGTGTCACATCTATAAGCGCACTCAGTAGGTAGAGGGCGACGGTGTTAGCCCGGTCGACGGAGAGCGTGGTCCCCAGCAGGAACATAATGAAGCCACGAGCATACTGCTCCTCCTCCTCCCGGGTAGTAGGCGCCTGGATCCGGAAGTGATCCTCGAACCATGAGTACCTCACAAATCCTGCCCGAGCGAGAGGTGGCTGAGTGCCGAGCAAGTATAGTTGAGCGGCGTCCCACTCGTCCATATCTGTGTCAAAGGGGATCAGATCACCCCCCACTCCGATGCCTGTGAGCATGGAGAAGTCAAAGGGAGTCATCGTCATCTCCCCGGTAGCAGAAAGGTGGAAGGAGTCGGTGGTGTCCCACCACCTCTCCACCAAAGCAGCAAGAAGGGGCCTGCTTGTAGTGAGGCGGGAGAGTCCCATGCAGAAGGTCCTAAAACTGGCTTGGTCGACAATACAATGAACTGCGTTAGGTAGCTCCATGTACCAACCTCGGGCGGCAGTGTTCCCATACCCCCGGAAGGCATGGGAATCTCCCTATGATCAAAACAAACAGTTGCGAAGCAGTGTTACAAATTACAGTGTTGAATGCGCTCAAAATTGATGAAAATGCAGTGTGTGTGCACGTGTTCAGATTCAAACAGATATTAGGTGTGGGCGTCCTCACAGTGAACTACAGCATATGATGTATCAGTGTGTTTGAATTGTTTAGTTGAGAATGCAGCGTGTGTGCACGTGTTCAGATTCAAATAGATATTAGGTGTGGACATCCTCACAGTGAACTACAGCACATGACGTATTAGTATGTTTGAATTGTTCAGTTGAAAATGCAGTGTGTGTGCATGTGTCAGAGTCTACACAGATATTGGGTGTGGGCGTTCTCACAGTGAACTACAGCGTATGATGTATCAGTGTGTTTGAATTGTTCAATTGAGAATGCAGCGTGTGTGCACGTGTTCAAATTCAAATAGATATCGTGTGTGGGTGTGCTCACAGTGAACTACAGCATGTGATGTGTCAGTGTGTCTGAGTTAAGTAGTTAAAGAACAGAATCGACTATCGCAGTTATGTGTTCTACATTGCAGAAAATGAAACAAGGGAAGAATGTACCTCAGAAGCGCCGTAGGACAGATGTGACTCTAGCTCGCGCAACAAAAGCTCTAGTGGCGCGCCCCGCGCATAGCTCCTGAAGTGGCGGATGCCATCGAGAGGCAACACATGTATCACCGGCCTGTAAGTCGCCGAATCGAATGGCCGGATGTGAAGAGGTAGGAGCTTGACCTCGGGATCCACGTCCATCTCCGGGGGAGTCCCACCACGTGGAATGTTGTTCGCCATCTCAAAAGGAGCGTGAAAATGGCCGAGAATGTGAAAAATAGGCGAGAATGCCAAAAGTCAACCCAAAAGTCAACCTCGAGAGGGTGAACAATGAGAGGAAAGGTCGGGGTGTGGAAAAGGCACGAAGATCGAGGTATGACTCAGGGAAAACAAACCCCAAACGGTGGAAACCAAGAAAAGGGCACTGAAACCAAGATTTGTTCGGTTCAAAGTGTGCGAAACGGTGAGGGTTTTGCGAATCGAACGACGGAAAAACGTCAAAAATAAGAGAAAAACGAGGATCGAAAGTTGGAAAATCACCTAGAGAGAGGGGAGGGTTTTTCGAGCTAGGAGGAAGTGAAAATATAGGGATTGAGGCCCTATATTTAAAGACCCGTGGCTAAATGTCAAAACTGCCCCGACATTGCCATTTTTGGCCGGTCGGCCAAGTTGTTAGCCGATCGGCTAAATAGTTGACCGATGAGCTTATTTCGTGGCCAATGGATGGCCGATGGCCTCCCCTTGTGGTCAGTGAACCTCCTACACCCTTGGTTGGGTCAATTATGTGGTTTGGGACCTTCATCTCTCAAGGCAGTGCAAGGAAGTGGACTTTTGAAGTTTAACCGGCTTCCGTGTTGACCTCAAACCATGTCTTCTGTATGCGATGCTCGGTACGCGCAAGGTGTATCCTTTGGTATCTTGCGAGATTCAATAACTGCTTTAAATGCGTTGCATTACAATGTTTTGTCTTGCTTATGATAAACATACATAGGTTGCATCGTTATGCACGTCTACACGCGTTGTAGCGCACACAACTTGCATTGTTATGCACTGTTCACTTGCATCGTTATGCACGTCTATATGCGTTGTAGCGCACGCCATGCTTGCATTGTCATGCACCTCCCTTGGGTCGCATTGTCTTGCACCCCCCCTCCATCCGCGTTATTTCACGTGTTTCATTCTCATCATCATGCACCTTATCAACAACTTGCATTGTCATGCGTGTCTCATTTGCATTGTCGTGCATTCTAATAATTTTCATTGTCATGCATTTCAATAATCATGCATCGTCATGCATTTCAATCCATGCATCGTCATGCTTGTCTCATTTGTATCGTCATGCATTTCAATAATCATGCATCGTCATGCATTTCAATCCATGCATCGTCATGCGTGTCTCATTTGCATTGTCATGCATTTCAATAATTATGCATCATCATGCATTTCAATCAATGCATCGTCATGCGTGTCTCATTTGCATTGTCATGCATTCCAATAATATGCATTGTCATGCATTTCAATCCATGCATCGTCATGCATGTCTCATTTGCATTGTCATGCATTTCAATAATCAGGCATTGTCATGCATTTCGGTCCATGCATCGTCATGTGTGTCTCATTTGCATTGTCATGCATTCCAATAATTTGCATTGTCATGCATTTCAGTTCATGCATTGACATGCGTGTCTCATTTGCATTGTCGTGCATTCCAATAATTTGCATTGTCATGCATTTCAGTTTATGCATTGTCATGCATTTCAGTTCATGCATTGTCATGCGTGTCTCATTTGCATTTTTCGTGCATTTCAATAATTTACATTGTCATGCATTTTGAACAATTTGCATTGTCATGCATCTTTCGTTTGCATTGTCATGCATTTCAACAATGTGCATTGTCATGCATCTTTCGTTTGCATTGTCATGCATTTCAACAATTCGCATTGTCATGCTTCTTCCATTTGCATTATCATGCATGTCAATCTCTCGCGTTGTTGCATATTTCATTCGCATTGTCTTGCATTCCCTATAACTGGTATTGTTTTGTTCGATTATGTACGTTGTCTTGCGCCCCTCTAACCTGCATTGTTTTGCAAACTCATCTAACTTGCATTGTTTTGCAAACTTCTCTAAATCGCGTTGTTTCGCATACCCTTAACTTGCGTTGTTATGTTCATTTTTTACATTGTTATATACGTCTTTAACTCGCGTTGTTTCGCATGTTCTACCTGCATTGTTATGCACACTTTACTCGCGTTGTCACGCAGTTTTAAATTGCATTGTTATGCATGTTTCTAGCAAAATTGTACCTATTAAGTCTCTTTCTTTTGACAGGCACGATATTGTATGTACAGTTCATTCAAGAGAAGCTCCGATTCAGTTTGACTCTAACCTCTTCTCCACTCGCGTGCTGCGTTTGGACGTAACCCTTTCTCCACTCGCGTGCCGCGTGTGGACGTAAACCCCTTCTCCACTCGCGTGTCGCGTTTGGACGTACCCCTTTCTCCATTCGCGTGCCGCGTTTGGACGTACCCCTTTCTCCATTCGCGTGCCGCGTGTGGACGTAAACCCCTTCTCCACTCGCGTGCCGCGTTTGGACGTAACCCTTAAAGGAAGAGTCAAACTCATTTACAAGCGATAAAGGATTTCAAGTCAAACTCAAGATGCGCAACAAGGACTAGGCAAACTCAAAAGAGTGATAATGACTTAGAAAAACCCACCGTGAGTGATAATGACTTGAAATCCAAACTTGATAATAAGTGATAATGACACTTTCCTTGGTGATTTCCAAGGGTCAATTAATCTCTTAAAAGTAAACACACTGATGATAAATTCTTCAGGGGAAATTACAAAAGAAGAGTCAAACTCATTTACAAGCGATAAGGGGTTTCAAGTCAAACTCACGATGCACAACAAGGACTAGTCAAACTCAAAAGAGTAATAATGACTTAGAAAAACCCACAGTAAGTGATAATGACTTGAAATCCAAACTTGATAATAAGTGATAATGACACTTTCCTTAGTGATTTCCAAGGGTCAATTAATCCCTTAAAAGTAAACACACTGATGATAAAGAGAACTAAAAAATAAATGATTGTACTTTAGTATAAGAAAGTTTTTATGCCTTTGATAGTGAACTTCCGAAGAGATTAAACCAATAAGCATGAGAAAAATTTCTTTCTTGTACTTGAACCACAACCTTAATTTTTCACAACTCTTTAATCAAAATAATCAAAGAATGGAGGGAGGTTGCAGAGATGATTATGCAGAATTGATTAATTGGTTAATATAACACAACATAATATTTAAAACAAAATTATTGAAATAAATTAAACAACCCCCCTAAATAGCATAAAATAGTGCTGAAATTAAGCTAACAAAAGTGAACAACTATGAATAGATTAAAGCAAGTGAACAAGTTTAAGGAAGGGTGGCTAACCCCTCCACTTTTGGGACTTCTAAACCATATTTTAGCCTCTGAAAATAGTCTAAAAATAGCCCCAAAACAGTGTATAAAACAAGAAAAAGAGAGGACAAGAGTAAGAGAAAATTGTACATTTGAAAGAAAGGTAAGCTCTTAATTAACAAACTTGATTCCAACACCCTCAAGCTTCTTCGAAGGAAATGATGAACTCCTTAGTTTACAAACTCCATCTTGATCACCCTCAAGTGTAGGAAGTGTGTTCTCAAATCCTCAGTAGCTATGGAAGTTTGGAAGTATTTTGGCTCAAAATTGAAATGTAAACAAAATTAATCTCCTTTCTCTCTAACTCACTTGAATCCTCTCTTGTCATCCAAAAAAAAAAAACCTCTCATATAATCAAAAAACCTCCCCCTGGTGATTACCACCTCTTTATATAGCCAAAAATATAGAATATAATAATATATACTAAAATATAATAATATATGCTTAATATATAATACTATTATAATATATAATAATATATCTTATATAATATATATAATAACATATATAATCCTGAGGTTTGATGTCGGCAGCCGAGGGCTGACCGACATCAAACAATTTTTTTATTATTTTATTTTATAATATATATAATATAATATATATAAAATATATAATTTATACCAATTTATATAAAAACACCAAAAAATATATGAACAAACACATAAAATTATGCAAAATTTCAAAATATTAAACTAAAGAAATATTTAGTAGTTTAAAACAATTTAGCCATAATGGTAAAGGTTAGGATTCAAGTTCAAATTTTATCTCTCTTACTGAGGATTCTGTGAGAAACACATTCTAATTGTCATCATTGGGTAATAAAAAAAAGCGCCCAAGTCTTAGGGCCGGTCAAAATGGGGTGTCTACAGTTGCCCCTCTTTGACAGAACTCGGAGTCATAAAATGACAAGAGTGAATGTCAAAGCCCGAAGATGACCCATTTGACGAGGTCGTAAGACTTGGGAAAACAAACAAATGTGCAAACAATTGGTTGAACCTGAGGGTTGCCTACATATCCTTGTACAAGGAATCAAACCTGCGTAGCTCAGGGGCAGAATGCAAGTGATATGCACTTGAAAGTTAGACACACACACTTCGCAAAGCCGACTATTTGAAAACTTATGATCTTGCAATGAAGATGCAAAGTAATAACAGATGCAACATATGAATGAGCAGGTTCAAGCTTAAAATCAATACATCTAGAACATATTCTAAACACCCCAAAAAGTGGGACGAGGAAAGAAAACACCGCTTAGGATTGTGTTTCACACATCCAAAGAAATCAAGAAATGAAAACCACTCGAGGTTGCGCTCACGCGTACCGAGATAGAGGCAAAACACGTCCAGGCTCGCGGTTCACACGTCCTGAGATATTCTAATCACACTGAAATCGTAAGAAGAGAAGAAAAACTGCTCGGGCTCGCACTTCATGCATCCCGAGATGAAATACGCCCAGGCTTACGGTTCACGCGTCTTGAGATACTCTAATCACTCTAAAATCGTGAGAAGAGAAGAAAAACTGCTCAGGCTCGCGTTTCATGTGTCCCGAGATAAAATATGCCTAGGCTCACGATTCACGCGTCCTGAGAGACAAGAAAAACCGCTCGGGCTTGTGTTTCACACGTCCCGAGATACAACCCGCCCAGGGTCGCGCTTCATGCATCTTGGGATACAAGAAAAATCGCTCAGGCTCGTGTTTCACACGTCCCGAGATACAATCCGCCCAGGGCCGTGCTTCACGCGTCCTAAGATATAATAAAAACTGCTCGGGCTCGTGTTTCACACGTCCTGAGATACAACCCGCCCAGGGTCGTGCTTTACGCGTCCTGAGATACAAGAAAAACTGCTCGGGCTCGTGTTTCACACGTCCCAAGATACAACCCGCCCAGGGCCGCGCTTTATACGTCCTGAGATACAAGAAAAATCACTCGGGCTCATGTTTCACACGTCCCAAGATACAACCCGCCCAGGGCCACGCTTCACACGTCCTGAGATACAAGAAAAACCGCTCGGGCTCGTGTTTCACACATCCCGAGATACAACCCGCCTAGGGCCGCGCTTCACGCATCCTAAGATACAAGAAAAATCGCTCGGGCTCGTGTTTCACACGTCCCGAGATACAACCCGCCTAAGGCCTTGCTTCACGCTTCCTGAGATATTCTAATCACACTAAAATCGTAAGAAGAGGAGAAAAACTGCTCGGGCTCGCACTTCATGCGTCCCGAGATGAAATATGCCCAGGCTCACGGTTCACGTGTCCTGAGACACTCTAATCACTCTAAAATCGTGAGAAGAGAAGAAAAACTGCTCAGGCTCGCGCTTCACGTGTCCCGAGATAAAATACGCCCAGGCTCACGATTCACGCGTCCTGAGAGACAAGAAAAACCACTCGGGCTTGTGTTTCATATGTCCCGAGATACAACCCGCCCAGGGTCGCGCTTCACGCGTCTTGGGATACAAGAAAAATCGCTCAGGCTCGTGTTTCACACGTCCCGAGATACAACCCGCCCAGGGCCGCGCTTCACGCGTCCTAAGATATAATAAAAATCACTCGGGCTCGTGTTTCACACGTCCTGAGATACAAGTCCTGAGATACAAGAAAAACTGCTCGGGCTCGTGTTTCACACGTCCCGAGATACAACCCGCCCAGGGTCGCGCTTCATACGTCCTGAGATACAAGAAAAATCGCTCGGGCTCATGTTTCACACGTCCCAAGATACAACCCGCCCAGGGCCGCGCTTCACACGTCTTGAGATACAAGAAAAATCACTCGAGCTCGTGTTTCACACGTCCCGAGATACAACCCACCCAGGGCCGCGCTTCACGCATCCTGAGATACAAGAAAAACCGCTCGGGCTCGTGTTTCACACGTCCCGAGATACAACCCGCCCAGTGCCGCGCTTCACGCGTCCTTAGATACAAGAAAAACCACTCGGGCTCGTGTTTCACACGTCCCAAGATACAACCCGCCCAGGGTCGTGCTTCACGCGACCTGAGATAAAAGAAAAACCGCTCGGGCTCGTGTTTCACATGTCGCAAGATACAACTCGCCCAGGGCCGCGCTTCACACATCATGAGATACAAGAAAAACCGCGGGCTCGTGTTTCACACATCCCGAGATACAACCCACCTAGGGCCGCGCTTCACACGTCTTGAGATACAAGAGAAAGGTACGAGACTGTACCACAATTGTAATGAAAGTGTGCGCTAGATGCACAAAGTGAATGATTGCGATAGATGTAAGTGTGATAGATACACAAAATAAATGAGGAAAGATGGTGTGAACACCAGGCGCACCTGATGTTTTTTAAACCGAGTGAATCAACAATCTAACATATCGCACACGAAAGGAGAAAAGATGGGGTGATGTGAACAACAGGCGCATCTACTGTTTTTAACCGAGGAAACAATCCTAACACATCTCATTCGATAGGAGAAAATGTGGACTTGAGATCCAAACGTGTCTCACGCGAGAGGAGGAATAGTAAACTGGAGGTCCAAACGCGTCTCACGCGAGAGGAGGAATAGTAAATAAATCCAAATGTGTCTCACGCGAGAGAAGAAATAGTAGTGTAACCAACAGACGTGCCCAACCGCATCTCATGCGGAAGGGAGGGTTGTAACCGGGGTAAATGTTACATCCTAACACGTTTCACGTGAAAGGAGCAAAGGTGGATTCGAAGTCCAAACGCGTCTCATGCGAGTGGAAGAAGGTATGATTGAATGATTTTTTTGCTGACAAGGGGTAATCTCTATATGTAGAAGCCACTGATGCTGCTTTTCTTCCTGATCATATTCACAACTTTTCCTATTCTCCAATAGGGTGACAGACTAGGTTGGTTCAGTATCTAGAATTGAGGCACATACAAGCTACCTCAACCAATGGGACTGCCTTATAGATTTCAAGCCGAGGATACACCTCTGGGTATTTAAACCAGCCTTTAATCTCGGAAATTCCAAACATTTGCGTTCTAGGCATCGCCATTCGAACTCTAGTTTCCATCGTCATAGTTGGTCTCCTAGGAACTCATTACGAACACAGCCAGGGTAATACACACAAATATTTACATATAAATACGTACAGATATGTACATATGGTATACACATATGCATATACAGACAAAATACAGACAGATATATACGGATATATACATAGACATATACAATATATATAGAGGTATATACGACACAGACATATATGGACCTATACAAAAACATATACGGACAGATGGATAATATTCCGCTTGCGGCCGTCAGCAAGAAGATACCGTTACAAAGAAGGCATATTTTGTTTGCTGACGTCAGCACACGTACGCAAAACACACACAAAAAAAAAAAAAAAAGAAAGGAAAAACACGAAATGCATGGATGTGGGGATACGGGGTTTCGACCCTCTGATCTCAAACTTGGCCTCCGAGTCCTCAACCACTGAGCCACGCCACTCTTGTGACAAGATATGCAAACAAATATAGATATACTTATACAAGACATATATACACAAAATCAAATCAAAACAAAGAAACACTCAATGTGGGGTTCGAACCCCTGGCCTAAGGCTTAGCCTCTCACTCTTCAACCACTGGGCCAAACCACTGAACCCAAGCCACTCTCGTGACAGAAACAATTCAAACAAATATATATATATATATATATAGGTATACAAGACATATATACATAAAACCAAAACAAAAACAAAACAAAGAAACACTCGATGTGGGGTTCGAACCCCTGACCTCGGGCTCAGCTTTTCAATCCTTAACCACTGAGCCAAACCACTGAACCCAAGCCACTCCTATGACCCAAATGTTCAAACAAATATATATATATATATATATTACATAGCTATACAATATATATACATATATGCATACACATACATTCCCGCGTCTCTCATTTTTTTTATTTTATTTTTATAGTTTAAACACTAGCTTCAGATAGACTCCTGATCGGGGTTGGACCCATCAGTTTATGAAAGTTTTTTTTTTTTTTTGGATGATGTCCTCGCATAATGTGTGATGAATAGCATGTGATGAATAATAGTATCGTACAGAACTTCAAACTGTGAATACCTACTCTTGCATTCGTTCTTGAATCGGATAACGACCCACAACCGAACAAATATGTAAATTACAACTCGATAACAGGAAAACGAAATGAAAACAACTCGAAAATACTGAACGACAGTTGGTACAAACAAAACAGTACTTAAAACATAACCGCGATATGCTAGAACAAAGGGCCAGCCTTTGCTGCATCTGCACTGGTCTGGGTCACCACCTAGACCCGGACGGGCCTCAAAAAGAGGTCGGTTAGTGCTGTCTAGCTGTCATGCACTGTTCCTTCTAAAACTCAATAAATGGTGTTCCCATGCTGTTTATATTTTGCTCTCAAGATGGAGATGTCGCTCATCAATAGGCTCCGAGACTGGATAGCTACTTTGGATGGCTCGAAAAAGATGAATTTTCGCAGTTTCGGCCTCAACGCCCTTTTTCCTTTGAGCTGTACTTCGTTTTGCTTTCCATTCCTCCATGCCACAGTTCGATATTGGAACCCGGTCACACATGTATTTCACTTTGAATCACAAGAGATGTGTCAAACACTCAAAGAAGTTCAAGCACTGATGGAATCCCGGTGTGGCAAAGCAATCATGCCTCAACCCCATTTTGGCAATGCCCAAGATTTGGGACGAAAGTGCAAATTATCAGTGCAAGAGGCTTGGTCTTTGGCATATGATGGGGAGCTAGACGTCCCAGGTTTAGTTCATCGTTTTCTGCTATTGGAGATAGGAGTGACCTTCTTTGGCGCAGCTACTGACAAAATGCTTCCTGTTTATGCCTACTTGCGCAATTCCCAATTGCCCCTAGTTATGGCGGAGCCAGTATCCGGTTGATCGAAGTGGCCCAATGCCTGAAAGAAGGTAAGAGTTGTATTTGTTTGGCATTGGCCAAAACCTTGATGGGCCTGGATGCTATTCATCGGCGGGAAACCTCCAAGTTTGCAGGGAGTCCGCTACTTCTCCATGTATGATTTCCCACCCTTCTGATTTATGATTCTAAAATCACTCAACACTTAAACTCTGTTTTTCTCTCAAAACCCCCTCTTTACTTTTCTCTCAATGTACATCTCTCTATTCTTTAGTCTCACTTAATTTTTATCCTGTCCCAGGTATGGTTAATGGACAAACTGAAAGTAGTAGACCCTTGCCCTGAGTACTGGCTCGAGCTTACTCCTTTCACCAATAGCTAGTGGATTTCCCGAACGAGGGATAGTGGTACCAATGGATGTGCCACAGGTCTGCTGTTGACATTGCTTGGCGTTGCCCCTGGTTTGATCTGCCCAAGGTGAGCTACAGCATGACTCGGTCACCTGGCATTCGGCTAATTGGATTGACACATTATGTGTTCTACTTTTCGTTCCGATTCAGGCGTTAGTTTGGACATGACCAGACTTGCCCAAAAGAGGGGGTAGAGTACCTAGTTTCATTCCCAATCCGAGGTTCACAATTGGCTAGATATCCCACTGCGTGGAGGAAGAGAGAACTTCTGGCTGTTGCCCCTAGTTTCATCTGTGCCCTTTTCTGGCGAGTGCCTGACTTGGCTCGAAGATGAGGCACAAACAGGGCCCACTTTAGCATCAGAGGCTTCCACAAGCACAAGCAGGGGACGCAGGAACACCTGACTCATCTATGCCCCTAGTTTATTTGCTTTGATCTTTACTGTTCAAGTTTTCTTTTGCATGTAATAAAAGCAACTTTGATTTGTATCGAGAGTTGGAGAACTTTGTATTGAAATTACTGAAATTAGAGTTGTGAACACTGAAAATTTTCCTTTTGGTCCAAAAATGGTCTAAGTTGTAAAAAGATTAATTTGAACGTAATCAACTTTTATTAAAACTTTTCAAAACCATTTTCGATAAGGATCAAAACTTGAAACATATGGAATTTATCTTCGAGATGTACAACCCCGAATCCAAAGATGGAAAATTGCCCCTTGATTGAATAACTCTGCTAAGCACTATAACCAGTTCTTCTCTCAGAGTAAGGATCACAATCGAACTTTTAGATAAAGAATAGACGAAGATGACGTGATCAACATATTGGACATGATAGTTGAGTTGGAGGTGTTTACGGCCAGACTTCAAGATGAAGTTGTCTACGTATCCCGGAAATGGAAATCAGACCTTACGTAGTTCGGTTCAGGTTCACTCGAGTATTGACTCTCTCCTTTTACGCTCTAACTTTTGCCAAAGTTGCCTTTTAGGGTTTTCAACCTTGCGAGCTCAATTTTTCGTAATGTCTAATTTTTTTCATGCTCTAACTTTTGCCTAGATCGCCCTTTCGAGTTTTTGACCTAGCGAGCCTCTCAAGGGTAATATTTCTTCAACTTGTCCATGTTGATTGGTTGTGAAAATTCCAGGCCGTCTAGATCCATGAGAATGACTGCTCCTCCTGACCAGATAGACTTGATGATGTAGGGACCAGTCCAATTGGGTCTGAACTTGCCCCTAGGTTCATGGATGGGAGCTCGGTTGTCTTTGAGCACCAGGTCTCCTTCCTTGAGATTCCTAGACTTAACCTTCTTGTTAAAAGCCTTAGCAATTCTGCGTTGGTAGCCCTAGACATGATACAATGCCTTAAGCCTTCTCTCATCAAACAACATTAACTCCTCAAATCTACTCTGTTGCTAGTCGGCCTCTGCTATCTGACACTCAGCCATAACCCGCAGTGATGCTACTTCAATTTCAATTGGCAGAACAGCTTCCATGCCATAAACAAGAGAATAAGGAGTTGCCCCTGTAGACATCCGGATTGAAGTTCTATAGCCTCAGAGTGCAAATGACAGTTTATCTGGCTAGTCCCTATAGGTTTCTACCATCTTCTGCAAAATTTTCTTGATGTTCTTGTTCGCAGCCTCAACAGCTCTATTAGTCTGCGACCTGTAAGTTGATGACTTGTGAAAAGCTACGTTATACTTTTCGAGCAGATCTATCACCTCTTTCTTGAAATGTGAGCCGTTATCCGATATGATCTCATTCGGAACCCCGTACCGGCAAATGATATTGTTTCTGATGAACTTAGCCACATGCGATGCTTTCAATACTGCATAGGACTGGGCTTTCACCCACTTTGTAAAGTAGTCGATCGCTACCAGAATGTATTCATGCCATTCGACCCTTTTGGTGTGACTGCGCCGATAACATCAATTCCCTAAACCGAGAAAGGCCATGGTGAAGTCATGTTGTACAGTTTTGACGGCGGGATATTCAAGCGATTAGCGTGAATTTGGCATTTGTGGCATCGCCGCACAAAACCAATACAATCCTCCTTCATAGTGGACCAGTGGTAACCTTGCCTGAGAATCTTTTGGGCTAACATCACCCCGTTCATGTGCGTTCCACACTCTCCTCCATGGATGGCCTCCATCAGTGCTTTGATTCCTCTTCTGCGACACACAACTTGTGCATTCCCAGATGACCTCTTGTATACAGTTTACCTCCGCAGATGATAAATTGGACGGCTATTCACCGTATTCCTCTTTTATCCTTGGTATTTGCCCCTAGTGGATAAACCTCCTTTTCCAAGAAGTTCCATATATTGTAGTACCAAGGGTTCTTGTCTTGCACTTCATCTATTGCGGTGATAGTTTCATAGGCCGGCGTATACTTCTGCTCAATGATAATCGAACGCATCCGGACTCCAAGTGGAATATCTACCATAGAAGATAGAGTTGCTAAAGCATCAGCGAACCTGTTGTTCTCTCTTAGAAGATGCGTGAAAGTCAGTTTTTCAAACCTAGGAATTAGAACGTCCAGGGTCTGATGATAAATCTTCATCTTTTCTTCTTTGACTTTCCAGTCTCCATTTGCTTGAGACACAACTAGGTTCGAGTCCCTGATAACATCCAACCTTTTTGCCCCTAGTTCTAGGGCAGCTTCTAAACCAGCGATACACGCTTCATATTTTGCTTCATTATTAGACACCTTGAATCGGAGTTTGAAGGCTAAAGGTATATGAGCGTCGTCAGGTGCTATCAACAACACACCTATCCCATAACCATATTGATTGGACGCTCCGTCAAAGTACATCGTCCAAGTCTCCTTTTTAACATGCTGAATGGCCTCATCCGGGAACAAGTATTCTACTGCATCATCTTCTTCTACCGGGTCGTCAGCTAGGAATTCTGCTACAGCTCTTCCCTTGACCAACTTGCGGGTGACATGTTTGAGATCAAATTCGGAGAGAAGAAGCAACCAACAGGATAGCTTACCCGTAAGCGCCGGTTTCTCAAAGAGATATTTGATGGGATCTAATCTCGAAACCAGGATTACAGAGTGAGCTAACAAGTAGTGTCTCAACTTGCGGGTAGCCCATACCAAGGCTAGAAAAGCTTTCTCCAATGGAGTATAGCGGGTCTTATACTCCAGCATCTTCTTGCTCAAGTAGTAGATGGCCTTCTCCACCCTATCTTCAGATTCCTGAGAAAGCATGCATCCCATAGTTGTGTCTGTTACTGACAGATACAGAATCAAAGGCTTTCCTGGCTCTGGCGGTGATAGCACAAGCGGATTCTGGAGGTACTGCTTGACCTGCTCAAAGGCAAATTGACATCTATCGTCCCATCGAAATTTCTTTCCTTTCTTCAGGAGACCAAATAGTGGTTCACAAGTCAAGGTTAATTTAGAGATAAACCGTCTTATGAATTGCACTTTACTTAGAAAGCATCGCACCTCCTTTTCAGTCCTCGGTGGTGGCATTTTCAAGATGGCCTTGATCTTGGATGGATCAACTTCAATTCCCCTCTGTGTGGTCAGAAAGCCCAGCATTTTTCTTGCCGTTACGCCGAAGGTGCATTTCTGCGGGTTTAACCTCAATCTGTATTCCCTGATCCGGTGAAAGAATTTTTCTAGAGCAGTGTAGTGGCCCTTTCAGTCTTTGGACTTGACTATCATGTTGTCCACATACACTTCGACCTCTTTGTGGATCATATCATGCAGAATGGTGGTTGTAGCCCTCTGATAGGTAGCCCCAGCATTTTTCAATCCAAACGGCATCACCTTGTAGCAGTAGGTTCCCCACGGTGTAGTAAATGTAGTTTTCTCTCTATCCTCAGGAACCATCACAATCTGGTTATACCCGGAAAACCCATCCATGAAGGAAAGCAATGCATGGCCCGCGGTGAAGTCTACCAACTTATCAATATGCGGTAGAGGAAAGTCATCCTTCGGACTGGCTTTGTTTAAGTCCCGAAAGTCTACACACCCAGATTCTACCATCCTTTTTCGGCACTAGGACGATGTTGGCCAACCAAGTCGGATACTCAGATACTAGCAAGAACCCTGCATCAGTCTGCTTGGTGACCTCTTTCTTAATCTTCAAAGCCCAATCCGGATGGATTCTACGTAGCTTCTGCTTGACGGGTCGGGCCTCGGGGTTAAGAGGGATCCGATGCTGTACAATCTCAGGATCGATTCCAGGCATGTCTTCATAGGACCACGCGAAAACATTTTTGAAATCTTTTAATAAAGCGACTAAGCGCTCGCGTTCCTCTGAAGACAACGTGGACCCGATCTGGACCATGCGTGGATCCTTCTCAGTACCCACATTAATGGCAATGATTTCATCAATACAAGGTTTAATATACCTCTCCTCCTCTCGATTAATCAACTTTTTCAAAGCAGAGGAATTTCTTCCTCTTCGTTTTCATTAAAAGTTTGAAAGTCTTGGTCAATGCAATAAACAAGTGGCACGGAGAAGTACGCAGAAACGATAGAGTTCTTGTTCATAAGGTCCAGCTTTTCAGTTACAACAGACTCAAAAGTAAAAGAAAAGGAAGACCTAGACAGGACTTTGGCATCCGGGTTACCACCCCCGGGAATGCCAGACTCAAACTTCTCAAACTGACTGGAATCTGATCCGAACCCCACAGACTCTGTGGAATCAGATTCTAGCCCATTAGCCGATTCAGAAATGGAAAAGTAGCCTTTCTCCAGTTGCTAGGTAAGAGTTGGTGCCCTTGATGCATCCAATATGCCACTGGTTGGGTTTACGCCTGGCTTTTCCCCGATCACAGAGACAGTAAGGTCATCCCTCAAGTTTTCTAGGTCGATCGTAGGATCTGTTAGGAGACATGCCAGTGCTGCCCCCATTCCATGCTCGCTGTTGTTCGAGTCACTTTCCCTGCTTTTGTCAACTTCAGTACTTGGTTCAATCTTTTCCTCAGCACCACTGTCTTACAATTGTAGGTCAAAGAAGATTTCAAAACCGGGAACACGCTGATTAGTGGAATTCACCCAGGGCTCGGGAAAGTCGCAAAAAGGGAAATCTTCTCCCTCCCGAACAAAACGGCCATTCAGTGTCCCCTGAATCGGCCTGTGGACAAGCTCATAGTGTTTCCCGGCGTGCTTAGCCCTGGCTCTACCTTTGACTTCTTCTCTTTTCCTGATCCAGTCCTCTTTGGTGGGCACATAGCCCAAACCAAAGGAATGTGGATTATGCAGCACATCGGCCAATGCTGCAACGCCCTTCCGGCCACTTCTTCCAAGTCCCATTCCTGGCACATACTGGAGTTTATTCATGACATAGATTGAGGGCACTGACATACATGCCCTCGTCAGCGGCCAAGATATTCTGCACTACCCGGGCCTCAGGCAAAGTGAATCCCGAGAGGAATAGATCCTCTTTGCCATGAACGATCTCCAGCACTGGTGTAGTTATTTCTGGCGGGGGATGGATAGACGAATTCCCGAAGACAATCGCCACCCCTTTCCCCTGAGGATATTTCAGCATTTGATGGAGGGTAGAAGAGACTGCTCTTACCAGGTGCAACCAGGGTCTTCCTAGTAGTAAATTGAAAGTGGCCGGGACATCCAGAACATGAAACTCGACATCCTGTTGAGCTGGGCCCACTTGAACTCTGATATTTACCGTACCCATAACTTTTCTACTTGTATTGTCGTATGCCCGAATTACCTGGGCAGTAGACGTAAAGTTAGCCGGTTTAAGACTGATGGCATGAGTTGTACGGGAAGGACAAACATTGATCGCTGAACCGATGTCTATCAACACCACTGGCACCTATTTCCCTCTGCACTCAACAGATATGTACAAGGGTTTGTTGTGTGCTGAGCCTTCTGGTGGTAGTTCCTTGTCAAAGAAGGTTAAGGTTGGGCTAGCACTGCCTGGGAAAACCAATCCCACAAGCTGTTCAGGGGTAGTGTCAATGGACAACTTGGTCTTGTCCATTGTTGATAGTACTGCATGTCGATGCACCCGGGAGGCCATAAGCAGACCCCAAATCGAAATATCGACTTGCATCTTCTTCAACTGCTTCAGCACAGCCTCTTCTTCCGATTGCTTCTCTTTTTGCTTCTCAATCTCTTTATCCTTCCCAGATGCCTCAGCCTGATCTAAGTGCGGCGGCTTGAAATACCGTCCACTCCTTGTCATGTGGTCGATCTCTTCCACATACCAGGTATTGTCGGGAAGGTCCTTACCCCAATCTTCATCGGTGTGAGCCAAATGTAAGTCATCGTCATCCCACCAGACTCCTTCAGCAATCGACGAACAGTTGTCCAGCTCCGTTCGGATTACCCTTACATTTCTAACATCCCCCATGGGATTTTGAGTCATTATGGTTATTAGGCTGTCTTCATTTCCTTCTTGTGCAAACTGCTTTAATGTAGCTTCCTGTTCTATGTCCACAATACTTACAATGCCCAGTTCTGAAGTTTCCACACTGGTGTTTGCCGGTAATTTCCCCTTTTCATTGACTATTCCGGCCATCACAGTAGTTCTTGCTGCCTTTTCCTTTGGTTTTGTTTTGGTTTCCTCTTCCTTGTCTGGCTCACTAAGCCATCCAGAATTGTCCATTAATCCATGCAAATCAAATCAGGCAATCCGCACATCTTTTTGATCTTGTTCATCAAAGAACTGCAGATTGTCTAAATCCTCCTCTAACTCTGCCAAATCATCCAAATCTTGGTTTGGGCCATCCGCTCTAACTACGTTTACCTCCACTGCCATTGGCAATACTAATTCTGGTTTGATTTGAACAATCGGCACGATATAGCAGCTTGGATCATACATTCCCCCGGATAAGTCCTCGGAACTCTCCGGTAGCAAACTTGTACCTTCTTCCAAGGCCGACTTCCTGTCTACTGTAAGTGTCACCAGAGGTTTAGGTTGGTGGTTGGATGGATGGTTGGACGTGTCCATTATGCACAGATCTGTACTTTCTGGAATGAACAACGTTGGTTTTGGTAGATAGGAGGGGGTAATATATACGCTAGGGTCATATGGGACGGCCAGTGTATGGATCAGATTTAGGTTTCGAGGTGGAGGGATTTGATTATAAGTTAGTAGTGGGTTAGTAATTGTATTTGGTTTCTCGGGTGGTACGATCACCTTGTTGTCAATGAGGTCTTGAATCTCATGATGCAGTCGAAAACATTGGTCAGTATCATGACCATGTTGTTGGTGAAATGCACAATATTTGGCTAGGTTGTGTTTGGGTGGAAGAGGATCAAGCAGTGGGAGAGACTCTAATGGTTTGAGGTGCCCCTTTTTGATCAGCACCTTCATGGCTTGAGATAGGGTCATGTAGAGTTGGGTGAATGTCCTGTAGGATCGAACAGGGTTGGTTGACGGTTGTGGAATTGTATTAGCAAAGGGATCGACGGTATTAGTTGTGGTGACAACACTTACATCTGGTCTTGCAGCTGTGCTACCACTGGCAGCATTGGAACTGTGAACAAAAGGCCTCTTGACCTGCTCTCTCTCATCTGTAAGCAACCCCTATTTCATAGCATCTTCAATTTAAACGCCTATTTCATGGAGTTCTGAAAATGTAGATATCGGGATGACAATCATCTTTTGTAACAGCTTGCCTTGGAAATTACGGACTACCATCCTTATCTGGTCTTTCTCTAAAGGCCTTGTGGTCATCATTGAAGCCTTAGCCCTCCACCTTGTCACAAAGTCTGAGAAGCCTTCTTTTGGCTCCTGGTGCGTTGCCTCAAGATCACGAGTTGTGATCTCGATTTGTGTGTTGTATGAGTATTGTACGATGAAGGCTTCGGCCATTTCCTCACAATTCTGTTTAACAGAATCCTCCAACTTTGCATACCAGATGGCTGCTATTCCTGACAAGGTCCGGCCGAAGAAAGATAACTTTTGAAGCCTGGTCAGGCCCATAGGCCTCAAGATGTCTGAGAATAGACACAATTGAACCATGGGATCTCCAGAGCCATTGAATCGATCAATATGTGGCATCTTGAACCGATCTGGCAAGGTTACTGCTGAGGCGGTATACCCATCTTTGATGTCAGGGATTGAGGTAACACCCTGTGCTTTCTTGAAAAGCTTCTCTAGCTTGTTGATTTTAAGCATAGTCGAGTCAACTTCAAATTCAAACGGAGCCTCGGTTTGGTACATAGGTGCCTTAGAGGCTTGTGGTAGGATTGGGTCTACTGGAATGCAGTGATTCTCAGCCTGGACATTAGCAGTATGGATTGGGGCTGCAGGTATTGGGATGCCCGCAAGAGATGCATGAGATGCAGAAGCCGCTGCCGGCTGTGTTTGTTGTTATTGCAGCTGGTTTATCACTTCAGCTTGGTGGGTTGCAACTTTAGCTTGGCGGGCAGCATCTTGCTGCATGGTTTCAATTGTTTGTTGGAGATGACGGATCATGTCCTCCATACTGACTGCAGAGTACTGAGTCATCTGAATAGGCAGGTGATTTCTTGCTGGCCTAGATGTAGAAGACTGCCCCTGACTGGATACAGGTGAGATAAGGGGTGACTGCTGAACAAACCGAATTGGTGAACTCTGCTTGACTCTTCCTTGTCTTGTAACCGGCGGGAGTGAAACAAACACTGGTTGTCCCCTAACAAGATCTCTGGCTCTGTAAAGCCTTCTAACACGGGTCCAGAATACTTGAGGGATATCCGAACTTTCTGAAGCTATGGTGTTAAACTACCTAGCAAAAGGAATAAAGCAAAAAAAAGAAAGCAGTAATCAAAAACCACACAACACCTTAACTCATATGTTATCAACACAGATGTAATCAAAGCTGTAGGACTGTACTCAACACTGAATTCTGCCACCCAAAATAGAGACCAAACTTGCAACTGATACGCACATTCCTGTACAGTTTCACTATAAAGCACATACCAGTTAAGTGAGAGCCAAAACACCCCTATGAGGGGATAGGGTTACCCTGTCCTAATTTTGTCAGGAACTAGGTTTCACTATTTCGAAAAAAGCGGTTTCATACAATCCTAAATTTCGGGTGAGCATCCTGTCCTAGTTTGGAAAAGTCACTATAGCTTCACTATATGCAACTAGGTCGAATGGTCACAAAGGGTACCTCAGCAAGACTACCTAATATACCTCTCACACCTAACACTGAGAAGTGAAAGGAGGATCAAACGGTACAGTGGTAGTCCAGATCCAAGGGTTGTGTTCCCATCGTAGCAGAGCCCGCAACCGGTCAGCCTTTTGGCAAGCTTTTTGGGCGAGCCTCCGGCAAACCGTTCAGGAATAGCAGATGGCAAACACAGTGACTTAGGCGCACCAATGCAAATGCAATGCAAAGAACATATAAGTGTAGATAAAAAGTCACATCATAAACTTCAAGTCAAGTTCTCTAAATTCCCCAGCAGAGTCGCCAGAAACTGCAGCTCGGCTTTCCGCGCTCCCTTTCGGAAGAATGAAATAGCCCCTACAGTTCAGACTCCACTTGTGTTGGTTTTGAATCTGATTTCACAAGTGCAATGTAAAACAGTGGAAACACGAAAAGAGTCCAAATCCGACAATTGCTTTTGAAAAATTGATGTTTTGAATCAAATGCCAAAAATGGACTGCTTTGCCAGATATCAGAGTCGCCACCTAAATATTTATTTTGAGAAATTTAGGAAACCCGTGACTCGTGCCAAAGGCCATCAGTCATTCATCACCAAAGTGACTTGGTTCGGGAACTTAGGTATAAGATGGGAAGGTCAATAATGAGTACCCCACTCACCCGATCAAAAATCGGCCTCTACTAATTATGATGTGATTCTTATGTACAGTATATATTCTTATTTTATTTTTAACATACAAGTATAGACTAATTTCACTAGAAGTTGGAACGTTTGATTTCATGTTTGTTTTGAAGAAGTGTTTTGAATATGTACCACTTGAAAAAGTGATCTCATATATATACATTTAATCAAAGTATCCCAATTTCAGTGAATAGCCTTCATCCACAGGCATTCAAGCAGTTTAACAATTAAGCATTTAGCCTCATGGTAGTATGTTTGATACGACAGCAATCACACTTATGCAATATGCTAAAGCAGAAAAACTTATCTCGTACTCCAAGTCAAAAAAGGAACTAGTTAGAAAAATGCATGATCCAACTATGTAATATGGCTAATGCAACACATACAATATGCAATTAATAAGCTCAGCTACTAGAATGGCATGCGAGTCAATTCAAGGCATGTGATAGCGCACGTATTCAAGTAAAGAGTTTGAATTTGACATTTGAATAATATGATGAGCCGAACTTTTATGCATGCAATACAAACGGATGCAAACATGAGTATGCTAAATTAAACATGATGTCCTTAAACTAACCATCATAAGCTGGTAGATAAAATGGAGAAAGACGTGGGGTTGGAAGACATACACATTATTACATATTTGTCCTCGCGAAGGAGGGTCCGAATGTCCAAGTGTCCGAATAAATAAATATTACAAATCCGAATGAATAATAATGAAAAGGGATTGTCTAATTTATTACAACAAATAATATGTAATGATCGCGCGATGCTCCTCAGGAATTACTCTGTCTGCCTTGTTGAGATTTGTTCTGTTTCACCTTATCATTGCTTTCAACCAAAAGTGTATATTTATTGGAGCCTTGCCGACTCAAAACAAGACTTAGTCGAGCCCCAAATAAATCCAAGCATACCTTGTTTTCTTTGCAGAAATCTTTTCTTTTTTTCTTTTTTTTTTTTTTTTTGTGCCTGAGGTGAAACAGTGCAAACATGCAGACAGGGTATTCCTAGCCATATTTGTCTTTTCTACTCTTCTCTATCATGGAAAATACTCAAGAGAGGAATGAACTCGGTTCCCAAACCATCTATGGTTGCAAGTTGGTTTGCAAGATGATTTTGGACACGATAGGACAAAGATCAATAAATGTAATGCATAATGACCACCCCTCCCTTCTATCATGAAGCAAATTCAAGAAGGGAAGTAGAGACGCTTCAAGATTCATCAAAACATTATGGACTAATGTAAGACAAGCCTTGATACAATAAACTCGGTATAACGTCCGACCGAATTCAATCAATCATATTGGTTCTTTATGTTGGTTGATTCATTTTAAGCTCAATTTTATTAGCCTCTTTTATATTACCTTCCCTTTTCTTTAATCCATTAAGTCCACGGTGATATTTACATCTACTAAGTTCGAAATGCAATAAAGGAAAACAAGTGTCGACTTAACCCGAGGAAATAAACCTTATTTTATTTGAGGAAATTACAAAGGAAGAGTCAAACTCATTTATAAGCAATAAGGGATTTCAAGTCAAACTCAAGATGCGCAACAAGGACTAGCCAAATTCAAAAGAATGATGATGACTTAGAAAAACCCACCGTGAGTGATAATGACTTGAAATCCAAACTTGATAATAAGTGATAATGACACTTTCCTTGGTGATTTCCAAGGGTCAATTAATCCCATAAAAGTAAACACACTGATGATAAATTCTTCGGGGGAAATTACAAAAGAAGAGTCAAACTCATTTACAAGGGATAAGGGGTTTCAAGTCAAACTCACGATGCGCAACAAGGACTAGTTAAACTCAAAAGAGTAATAATGACTTAGAAAAACCCACAGTAAGTGATAATGACTTGAAATCCAAACTTGATAATAAGTGACAATGACACTTTCCTTAGTGATTTCCAAGGGTCAATTAATCCCTTAAAAGTAAACACACTGATGATAAAGAGAACTGAAAAATAAATGATTGTGCTTTAGTATAAGGAAGTTTTTATGCCTTTGATACTGAACCTCCGAAGAGATTAAACCATTAAGCATGAGAAAAATTTCTTTCTTATACTTGAATCACAATCTTAATTTTTTACAACTCTTTAATCAAAATAATCAAAGAATGGAGGGAGGTTGCAGAGATGATTATGCAGAATTGATTAATTGGTTAATATAACACAACATAATATTTAAAACAAAATTATTGAAATAAATTAAACAACCCCCCTAAATAGCATAAAATAGTGCTGAAATTAAGCTAACAAAAGTGAACAACTATGAATAGATTAAAGCTAGTGAACAAGTTTAAGGAAGGGTGGCTAACCTCTCCACTTTTGGGACTTCTAAACCATATTTTTGTCTCTGAAAATAGACCAAAAACAGCCCTAAAACAATGTATAAAATAAGAAAAAGAGAGGACAAGAGTAAGAAAAAATTGTACCTTTGAAAGAGAGATAAGCTCTTAATTAACAAACTTGATTCCAACATCCTCAAGCTTCTTCGAAGGAAATGATGAACTCCTTAGTTTACAAACTCCCTCTTGCTCACCCTCAAGTGTAGGAAGTGTGTTCTCAAATCCTCAGTAGCTATGGAAGTTTGGAAGTATTTTGGCTCAAAATTGAAATGTAAACAAAATTAATCTCCTTTCTCTCTAACTCACTCGAATCCTCTCTTATCATCCAAAAAAAAAAAAAAAAACCTCTCTTATAATAAAAAAAAACCTCCCCCTGGTGATTACCACATTCCCCTCTTTATATAGCCAAAAATATAGAATATAATAATATATAATAGAATATAATAATATATGCTTGATATATAATACTATTATAATATATAATAATATATCTTATATAATATATAATAACATATATAATCATGAGGTTTAATGTCGGCAGCCGAGGGCTGACCGACATCAAACAATTTTTTTATTATTTTATTTTATAATATATATAATATAATATATATAAAATATATAATTTATACCAATTTATATAAAAATATCAAAAAATATATGAACAAACACATAAAATTATGCAAAATTTTAAAATATTAAACTAAAGAAATATTTAGTAGTTTAAAACAATTTGGCCATAATGGTAAAGGTTGGGATTCAAGTTCAAATTTTATCTCTCTTACTGAGGATTCTGTGAGAAACATATTCTAATTGTCATCATTGGGTAATAAAAAAAAAAGCGCCCAAGTCTTAGGGCCAATCAAAATGGGGTGTCTACAAGCCGCGATTGTAAAATTGTTAAAAAAATTTCAAATCAATCGGGGACGAGTATGATAAAGAAATGGTTGACTAAATCGATCCAACCAATAAAATACAAACACATGTCTTTTTCTGTTCTCTTAACTACTCTCTCATTTACGGTATGTCTCTCTCTTCCCATATCACCCCCTTTGATTTCTCTCTCTATAAAGACAAACATTCATCTTTGATCTTCCTTCCTGAAACATTTTTCTCTTTTAATCTACCTCTATTGCTGGAAATCAATTGTAACAGTGCTGATTGACAGTCGTGATGATGCTATTCAACACCGACGATGGTGATGGTAGTACTCAATGAATATGGCAATGATGTATGTCGATGGTGGCTATGAACGATGGTGATTGCCTTTTGAACTAAAGGTTTTGCCTCAGTCGATTTCGAATGGCTTGTGGGTCGGCATCAAGTGACAATTCTTCAATTTGATACATTCGGTTCGGTTGCCAGGCTGAGGATAAATCCAAATCAAACTGACCCGTGCACACCCCTACTAGAGAGTACTGTCTAAGTCTATAAGGTTCATTATAGGTTATGTTTTGATGATATAATTTTTTATTTTGTATAATTTTGTGTCAAAAAAAAATTATGTCGATCTGATAATCATAATCTATTCAATTTATTATGCTTATCACACACACACACACACACACACACACACAAAATTGCATATTTTAAAAAAATACACTACGGTCTATTTTTTTTGTAAACATATGCAATACATTTAATAGATAAATATTATTAGATCGATCTAATTTTTTGTCAATAATATATACGAAATATTCTCACAAAATAAACAGTTCAAATCATCAAAACGGAACTCATGATAAACCCATAAGCCTAAACAACACCCTCCAATTCAGATCTTAAACCGAAAGAAAGACCAACCTTTAGTTTAAATTGTAAGAATGATCACTTTTATTTTATTTTTTTTGGTTTATTAATTTAATAAAAACTAAGGTTGCGTTTGATAGAATTTTAAACTTAGGATTTAATAATAGAGTTGTATTTTGAGTTTGTGAGTCACTACAATAAATAAGAGTTTTAGAGACCAAATATTTGGTTTCTAAAAATGAAAATTTTGTTGCAAAAGACATTTAGAGACCAATTTATATCGTCATAAAGATAGTAACTAAAAGACCGTTCCAAAAAGTCCAAAATAAGGCTTTTAGCGACAAAATTTTAAAAATGTCACTAATAAATAGACTTTTAGACAAAATAATTTGATCTCAAAATAAATTATTTTTTGAGACAAAACTTGATCCCGAAAGGATAATAATTCATCACTAATGTCTAATTTTTGTAACTAAAAATATAATAACGGCACTTTTCGAAACAAAACTATTTGGCCCCTAAAAAATAATTTTGTCCTTAAATTTTGAACTCCAAAATCTTAATTTTTTGTAGTGAGTTTTGGAATTATGATTTAAAAAAAGAAAATTTGTTTGGTTATGAGTTTTAAAAAGAGATTTGAATTGAGTTTTAAATTTTTGATTTAACATATGAAATGAGAAAAGTTATTTGGTTATGAATTTTGAAAAAAAAAAATTCGAAACTTAATTGAAAAACTTATAATTCATAACCAAACACAAAACTCAAAATTCTATTGAAAACTCATAATCAAACTCATTTTAAAATTCATTTCAAAAAAATAATTTGTTATTTTGGTTTACAAAAATAATTTCTATATTTAAAAAATATCAAAAACAAATATAATTTTTTGTTTTCTAAATGGCGATTGACAATTGCAAAAAAAAAATGTACTATTTCGGTCAATCGACCAAACGACTAGACAAACATCCGAAAGGATATTTGGGTGGACGGTCGGATAAATAAAAAATTTAAAAACTACTTAGTTTTCTAAATATGTTTTAAAAATATATTTTAAAATTAATTTGGAACCAAATATAGTAATAAAATGTAAGAGTGAAATTAAGTTTAGAAAGTTAGACCAAACACCACCTAAAACTTTATCCCCTTTAAAATAGAAGAATTGAAGTATTTAAACCCACAAAATCCTAACCTTTCTATAAAACCCCAAGTTGTGTAATCCGTCAGCAGCAAGCTATGGCTGCCAAAAACTTGCAGGTAGCCATGTTCCCATGGTTTGCCATGGGACACCTAACCCCTTTTCTTCACATCTCCAACAAACTTGCACAGAAAGGCCATAGAATCTATTTCTTCATACCCACCAACACAAAACCCAAGCTTGAGCATTTCAATCTCCACCCAGACCTCATCACCTTCATTCCAGTCACAGTTCGACATGTTCATGGCCTCCCTCATGGTGCTGAAACAACAACAGATCTTTCTTATCCATTGCACTCTCTCCTCGTGACTGCCATGGATCTAACACAACCCTCCATTGAAGCTTCTCTGAAAGATCTCAAACCCCACTTTATATTCTATGATTTGGCTTACTGGGTACCAGCCATGGCTCGCGGTTTAGGCATCAAATCCATACTTTATTACGTCGTTAGCCCAGCAATGGTCGCTTACACGCTCAAACCCGGGAAAAAACTCCATGAAAACTATGAGTTGACAGAAATTGATCTGATTCAACCACCACTTGGTTTCCCACCTTCTTCTTCCATTAGACTAAGTTCACACGAAGCTCGTGCCATGGCTGGTCTAAGGCTAGTTCGATCTGGTACTACTGGCATATCATTCATGGAACGCATTATAATATGCCGAAGTGACTGTGATGCCATCAGTTTCAAAACTTGTGCAGAGATTGAAGGGCATTTCTGTGATTACGTTGGAAAGCAGTATGGAAAGCCAGTCATCCTGGCCGGGCCGATGGTTCCGGTGCAGTCAAATTTAACCCTAGAAGAACGATGGGAAAAGTGGTTGGGAGGTTTTGATGCAAAAACAGTGATTTTCTGTTCATTTGGAAGCGAATGTGTACTTGAAAAAGAGCAGTTTCAAGAATTGGTTCTGGGTTTGGAGCTCACCGGTATGCCCTTTTTTGCCGCCCTAAAACCGCCACTAGGGGTGGAGAAAATTGAGGAGGCATTGCCGGACGGGTTTCAAGAGAGGACTAAAGGAAGAGGGGTAGTTCACGGAGGTTGGGTTCAACAACCATTGATTCTAGCACACCCTTCTGTGGGGTGCAATGTGACTCATTGTGGTTATGGTTCTCTATTGGAGGCTTTGGTGTGTGAGTGTGCATTGGTGCTAATGCCACAATATGGAGATCAGATTATCAATTCAAGATTGATGGGCGGAGACTTGGAAGTTGGAGTAGAAGTGGAGAGAGGTGAGGAAGATAAGATTGGTAATGGAGGTTGATAGTGATGTGGGGAAGAAGGTAAAGGCTAATCATAGCAAATGGAGAGAGTTCTTGTCAAGCAAAAATCTTGATAGTTCTTATATTAATGGTTTCATTCGGAAACTACAAGACATGTTGGGGTGATCTCATTTCGATAATGAAGTATGCATAATCAATGAGAAAATATTGTTGAATTTACAAATTAAGAAGGGTTAATGTACTATGCATTTGTACCACCATGAATTATTTCGAGAAGTTTGTTATTTAATTTGAATGGTTGGCTGGTTTAAATTTTCAATTCCAAGTCTGTAACTGTAATTATAAGGAAATGCTACTATGCACTCTCTTAGGATAAGAAATTTATAAATTTTATCATATTTTCTCTTTAAAAATTATATGATTTATTTTTAAAATCATGTTATAAAAAAATATTATAAAATTAAATAATTATGGATATTAAATTGTTCTCATTTTTCCTTTGATCTTTTTTTTTTATTATTTTTTTATAATTTTTTTTTATGTGTGCATGATCTATACAAAATAATAAATAAATATGGGTAAATTACAAATATACCTTTGAAGTTTGATTAAAATACAAATCTTCTCAGTGATTTTGAAAAATACATTCCATCTCTTAAGATTTTTAATTTTATAAGAAATCGCTTCTTCTATTAATAAATCATCAACTCAATTAACAATTTTAATGATGTTAAAAATATATTTTAATTAATAATTTAGATAATTTTATTGTTGTATGAGAGAATAATTATGAATTTTATTTCTTTTAGTTAATTTTGTTAAATAAAAAATTTTAATAAAGAAATATTTATAATTCTTTAAACTATAAAAGAGTAATTTATATTTTAAATTAATTTTAAAAATATATTTATAATTTACCCAATAAATAAATAAATAGTTTAGATGATTGCAACGAGAGTAATAGCGAACGTACATGAGTCGGAATAATGCCATCCAGTTCAATAATTGTACCAGCGACACTGTTCTCTTCCTAAATAATTGAAAGAAAAATGATGCAGACCATTTAGTTGCTCTAATTATATGGCAGTGGGTCTCACCTACTGTCACATGTATTTTTTGTCTTAGTTTTGTTTTTTTTTTTTTTTTTTTTGCTTTCCACATCATTAGTGGTGGTGTTAGTGGTAAGAATTTAGTGGTCTGTAGCACTGTTGTAATTGAAATGATATGTTAGTGAAAGAATCTCACCCACTCACTTTTACCGTTTAGGCCCTGTTTGGTAGGGTTTATTTCCAGTTTATTTCAACTTTTAGCTTAATTTAAGTTATTTTTGATGTATTTGATTCAGCTTAACAATACAGGTTATAACTTTTTATAAGTCAAAAATTAACTTATTCTTTGAGTGGGGGAGGAGAAACTTAATTTATAAGTCAAAAATCAACTTATGTTCACAGTTATAAATTATAAGCTGTTAAACTATAAGTTATAATCACTTTTCCACAACTCTACCAAACAAGGCCATTATCTTAATTCAGATGGGAGGACGCTATTTGGGTTCATATAGCATATTATGATTTGAATTATTAATTTTATGAAGTATTTTATATTTTTTATTTATATAAAAAATTAAATCGATTTAATAATTGTAATTTATTTAATTCATTGTGTTTATCACAAAAAAATAAATGATACATTTTTAAAAATATAATTATTGTCTATATTTTTTGATAATAAATGTAATAAATTATATAAGTTATGATGATTAAATCAATTTAATTTTTTTATAAATAAAACACACAATGTCTAATAAAATAAATAATTTAAATTATTAAAATAAAATTTATAATAAACTTTATGAATCTAAACAGCACTCTTCAGTACAACGAACAAGGACACAGGGTTTCAACTCCTTATTCTATTAGATTTTTATATGCTTCAAATTTGCTCCATATTATTCCAATTAAATCCCTACAACTTCAATAGTAGAGATGGTAACAGAATCTTTTCGCAATCTTAGGGGTGGTTTGGCATACACTAATGTAGTTTATCTTTTTATTTTTTTTAATCACATCAATCAATATCTTCTCTCTACTTTTTTACACACCTTTTTATAAAAAGTCAAAAAGTACACTTGTTTAGAACATCCCAAACAATCCCTTATCATATCTATATCTATATTAATAGTAGAGATCTTAAAAATTTTACTAAATATTATGACACTCATACAATGTAGATTCTGTGTGTATTTTACACTTATATAAAATATTTTATAAAAGTTTTGATAAATTATAAAGCAGTGAAGTATTGAACCGTGGGAGCTTTTATTTGCGCACACTATTTCCCCTATTCCCACGTACTTAGGCCAAGTTTGGCCTATAAAAAATAATTCATCTTTTTATCTTTTTATATTTTTTTCATTACATCACCTCTCTACTTTTTTGCACATTTTTTCGTAAAAAGACAAAAAGTGTACTTATTTAGGTCATCCCAAACAACCCCTTAATGATATTTTTTTTATTAAATTTTTGTCCTAAAATAAAATTACCAAAATATCCATTTTTTCTTCAACCAAAACCCTAACCCTAATCACCCCCTCCGTCGCCTGCCCTACCCCCTCTGCCGTCTCTCCCACCAGCCCCCCTCTTCTCGAATCGAAGCCTCTCCCCATCCCATCGCTCGTCGCTCACACTCTCCAATCCCTCTTTTCTCCCGTCGAAGCCCCCTCCCTGTCATCTGCAACTCCCTCTCTCTCTCTGCGGCCGCCAAGTGAATCGCCGCCGCCTCTACTTTATGCCCCCTTTGAACCAAACACATTGATTCGGAAGTACAGTGTCGAGCCAATGTGTTTCGTTCGGATGTTGAAGATCAAACCAATGTGTTTTGTTCGGATGTTGATGGTCGAATCGACATGTGATTTTCGACCCTAGTTTAATGAACGGCGGGTGTGTCGCGATGGTGGGTTGCCACTGCGATGGTGGTAGTAGTAGGGACGAAGGGTGGTCGGTAGAGGGGTTGGACAGGTGTATGGGCTACGATGATGGGTGGAGGAAACGGTGGGGTGTCACCGACGGTGGCTGGTTTAGGGTTAGGGTTTGGAGAATGACAAAGGTAAGGAAAGGTGGGTGTATTGAGTGGGTTGAAAAGTTGTGTGTATAATTGGAATAATGGTATGTGTAATTAGTAAATATATATATTATTTATTTATTTATTTATTTATTTTGGTGTGTGAACTAAGAAGAATGTGTATAAAGAGAGAGTGGTGTATGTAAATAGATGTTCCCGTAAATCGTGCTCTTTATCCTTTGTGAAATTACTCAATTGACTTATTTGCCTTGTGTTTAATGAATAATGTTATATGTATCAATTAATATGTTAATTAATATATTAATTGATGATGTAGCATAATTTAAGAGATTTTTAAGATTTGTAATATAATTAATAAGTGAAGTTAATAATAATATTATAACTAATATTAGTATACTAATTAATATACTAATCTCTGTTTGGAAAGATGCTTTTAGGGCTTTTTTGACTAAAATAGCCACAAAAAATAAAATAAATTTTTTAACCCAATAAGACAAAACATCACATCCAACTTATAATTATTATATTATTTCTCTTACAAAAAAATTAAAAAAGTCAAAAATCTTTTCCAAATCAAACGTTTTAACCCTAAACTAAAATAATTAAAAAAATTTAAAAATCAAAAATTTAACCCATTTTCCAAACGACACCTAACTGATATATGTAACACCTCCTGCTGTATTTGATAAGGCTAATTGAGGCGCCCAATGCAACAAGACAGACCTCACGTGAAGACTTTCGTAACCTGCGCTACATTCATTGTATATTTGTGGACCAGAAATGCTGCAGATCCCCACAGCTCTCAGACCCATAGCATTTATGAGAGAGAGAGAGAGGAGGCATTTATGAGAGAGAGAGAGGGGAAAAAAAATAATATAAGACATTTCTTAATTTTATTTTTTTAAGATAAATATTTTATATTTTAAATATTTATTTATTTATTTTAATGTGTATTATATTTCATATATTTGTATATTGTATTTTTTAAAATATTTTAAATATATTTTGTAAATATTTAAAATTTCAAAAAAAATTATTTTTTATGTTAAAAATATAAATTTTATTTTAAATATTTTTTATTTTATTTTATAAATATATTTTTAAATATTTTAATTTTTTAATATTTTAAATATTTTTTTACTTTTTTTCAAATATATATTTTTTAATTTTGAAAACAATTTGGATCACCATATATATCTAAATCATAACAAATTATTTGGCCAATAATAACACAAAAATATTTTTTGAAAAAATAAAAAAATAAGAACATATTTTTATTCAAAAATAAAAATAAACAAAATATTTTTTCAAAAAAATATAAATAAAAAATAATTTTAAAGGACAAAATAAAAGATAATTTTTTTAATAGAATTTTTAAAAGAGTTTGATTATGAGTTTTGAAAAAGTTTTTGAATTAAGTTTTGAATTATGTGTTTGGTTATGAGTTTTGAAAATAATTTTTGAATTGAGTTTTGAGTTCTGTGTTAGATTACGATTTGAGTACAGAGTTGTGTTTTAAGTTTAAAATATCAAAAAAATAAAATAAAATATTTTTTAAAATTATATATTTAAAATAAAAAATTAAATTTTTTTTACACACTTTTAAATATTTTTAAAAAATAAATATAAAAATTTTCAAAATAAAACTCAAAATTCAAAAACTTAGGGATCGTTTGACATTAGCTAATATAGCCAACTTTTTTAACGTAAGACTTTTTTTGCTTGGCTTTTTTATTCTCGTTTGATTTTTTTTTATTCTTGGAACTTTTTTGACTTTTGTGAGAGAAAACGTTTAATGATTATGGGTAAAAAGTAATATTTTGTTTTATTGACTTGTATAATTTATTTTTTCTTTTTGTGTTTTTTTAGTCCCAAAATATTAGTCAAACGAGCACTTAAAACTCAAAATACAATTGAAAACCTTTTTCAAAACTCGATTCTTTTTTTTCAAATTTCAAAATTCAACAACTATTTTCAAAACTTATAATCAAACAAATTTTCTTTTTTCAAAACTTAACTCACAACTTTACACTTAAATCACAATTTCAAACTCAAATCATAATTCTAAAATTCCAGCTTCATCCAACGCAACACTGATAAAAAACTTTGCGGAACATAAACTAAAAACCATTAAGGATTCAATTCTATACATGAAAACTATATGAATTTCTACAATACAACTTAAGTAAATGCATATCTTGATCCATGATAGTATGAAATCCTCTTGCAAGAAAGAGAAACCTTGAATGGAAAACCTTGATCTTTAAGTTCTTGGCTTGTCTAAGATCTTCAAACCACTTCTCTCTCTCTCTCTCTCTCTCTCTCTCTCTCTCTCTCTAGGCGATGGGAGCCTTCTTGTGATGACAACTTAAGTTTTTTATGGAGAGTATGGTTTGGGACCTTACACTATTTATACCAATATTCTTCCCATCAAAGAACCATTCATTCAATGAACTTCATTAAATAAATTAATGTATCTTATACATTCATGATACATAATGCATCTTCTATATTAATGAATTCATTAGATAAGATTAATGTATCTTACATATTCATAATAGATACATAATGCATCTCTAAGATTCATTCATAATGAATCCATCACATTGAATGTGCATCTCTAAGATTCATTCATAATGAATCCATCACATTCAATGTGCATTAGCATTAGTCTTTTATACATTGTATATATAGGTGCATTCATCAATAATTAGTCACCATCTAATTAATGTACATGTATCTTACTTAATGAGATGAATCTAGTATAATCATGCATAAGCCACATTAAGCCATATATTGTAAAAATTCTTACAATCTCCCACTTGGCTTGCATGATTATATTATGTCACTAGATTATCATAATATGGCCAACGTTTTCCCACTAGAAGATTGCACCATCACCATTAGATTCTATTCAATGAAATTATTAGCACCAAATCATTGTAGTCAGTGATTTATACATTGATCAAGACTGTACAATGGTTATAGTATTAATATTTTCCATCAATATGAATAAGCGAATCTTAAAACACAGAGATGACATTAGCAACATAATGGTGATTAATGCTAATTCATCTATAACGGTCCCGTTGTTTACATCTTCTTCTAAATTGTGCACAAGTATGAAGAATGAAAACAACAAACATAATCATTATTAACAGAAGATGATTATAACATAACATTTATCACGAACATAATACACTCATTTCAAATCTAAACATGAGAAACTTTCTACTAAGCCCATGCGCGCAACATGTTCTTAAAAGAGCTTAGATGTGAGACCTTTAATTAAAGGATCTGCTAACATGAGTGTAGTACCAATATGAGAGATGGAAACAGTTTGATTCAAAACCCTTTCTTTAACAACTAGATACTTGATATCAATATGCTTTGATCCTCCTGAAGTTTTATTATTATTGGAGAACCGCACAGCAGCATCATTATCACAGTAAATCTGTAAGGACTTCGAAATTGAATCGACAAGTTGTAATCCAGATATGAAATTCTTTAGCCATACTGCATGACATGTGGCTTCATAGCATGCAATGAACTCGGCTTCCATAGTGGAAGAAGCTGTCAGAGTCTGCTTATGACTCTTCCATGAAATAGGTCCATTAGCAAGCATAAAAATGTATCCAGAAGTGGACTTTCGAGTGTCTTTACATCCAGCATAATCAGCATCTGAATAACCAACCACTTCAAGGTTGTCTGTTCTTTGATAAGTGAGCATGTAATCCTTAGTGCCTTGTAAATATTGCAACATTTTCTTAACTGCTTTCCAATGATCAAGTCCGGGATTGCTTTGGTATCGACCCAGCATACCAACTACAAATGCTATGTCAGGACGTGTATAAACTTGAGCATACATAATGTTCCCAACTGTAGAGGCATAAGGAATTTCTTTCATTTGTTCCCTTTCTAAACTATTTTTGGGACACTGAAATTCACTAAATTTATTACCCTTAACTATAGGGGCAACACTACTTGAACAGTTCTGCATGTTGTACCTTTTAAGAACCTTTTCGATATAGGCTCTTTGGGACAATCCTAAAATACCACGAGACCTATCTCAGTGAATTTCTATCCCAATGACAAAAGAGGCTTCACCAAGATCTTTCATTTCAAAATTTCTCGTAAGGAATTTCTTTGTCTCATGTATCATTCTCAAATTATTGCTAGCAAGCAATATATCATCAACATACAAAACTATAATGCAGATATTGCTCCCACTGATTTTAAGGTAGACACATTGATCAACTACATTATCCTTAAAATCAAATTTGGTGAGAACTTCATGAAATTTAAAATACCATTGTCGAGATGCCTGCTTTAGACCATATATGGACTTCTTAAGCCTACAAACCATATTTTCCTTTCTTTCATCCTGAAAACCTTCAGGTTGGTCCATGTAGACCACTTCATGCAAGTCACCATTCAAAAAGGCTGTTTTAACGTCCATTTGATGTAACTCTAAATCATAATGAGCTACTAAGGCTATGACTATTCTCAAGGAATCTTTATTAGAAACAGGAGAATAAGTTTCCTTATAGTCTATCCCTTCTTTTTGAGTGTATCCTTTAGCAACTAATCTGGCCTTGTATCGTTCGACATTGCCTTTAGGATCATGCTTGGTTTTAAAAACCCATTTGCATCCAACAGTTTTGGCTCCCTTAGGCAATTCTACAAGATCCCAGACATTGTTCTCTTTCATGGATTTTAACTCATCTTTCATGGCATTTAACCATTGAGTTGCATTTCCATTTTTCATGGCTTGGGCATAAGAAACAGGATCGTTCTCCAAACCTATATCACACTCATTTAGGTAAACCTCATAGTCATCTGATATGGCTGGTTTCTTTTCTCTTTGTGATCTGCTTAAAAGGTTGTTCTGTAACTAGGACAACTTCTTTTTCAATGTGAGAAATCTCTTGTGTACCAATAGGTTCAGGTACAACATTTTCTTGGATAATCGTGGAAGGCGTAAAATCACGATTTTCCTCCGAAGAAATATTTTTGAGATTCATACTCCCACTAATGTTTTCATCCTCTAAGAACACAGCATTTCTAGTTTCAACAATTCTAGTGCTATGAGTGGGACAATAGAATCTAAAACCCTTTGATCTCTCAGAATATCCAATGAAATAATAACTTATAGTTCTAGGGTCTAATTTCTTTATTTGTGGGTTGAAAATTTTTGCTTCAGCAGGACAACCATACATGTAAATAATTCAAATTAGGTTTCCTACCAACCTACAACTCATAAGGAGTTACAGGCACAGCCTTACTAGGAACCCTATTAAGAACATGTACAGCAGTTTTTAAAGTTTCACCCCACAAGTAATCTGGCAAAGAAGAGTTATTCATCATGCTTCTCATCATGTCCAAAAGAGTACGGTTTCGTCGCTCAGCTACACCATTTTGCTCAGGTGGACCAGGCATTGTGTAGTTAGCAAGAAGACCATTCTCAGCCAAAAATAAAGCAAAAGCACTTGGCTTTTGACCTGACTCAGTGAATCTACCCTAATATTCACCACCTCTATCAGATCTTACACTTTTAATCTGTTTGTCAAGTTGATTTGCAACTTCAGCTTTATAGAGTTTGAACATGTCCAGTGCTTCTAATTTTTCACGAATAAGATACACATAAGTATACCTAGAAAAGTCATCAATAAAAGTAATAAAATATTTATGTCCAGAAATAGTTAGGACAGTAAAGGGACTACATATATCAGTATGAATTGTGTTTAATGATTCAGTAGTCCTAGTAGCACCATTTTTCTTTGTCTTTGTGTATTTTCCTTTAATGCAATTCACACAAGTGCTAAAATCAGAAAAATCAAGTGAACTTAAAATTCCATCTTTAATAAGACGTTCCATCCTTTCTGTTGATATGTGGCCCAAGTGCTTATGCCACAACATGGATGAATTTTCATTTACTCGCTTTCTCTTTTTATTTACCAAGTCATTTACATTAAAGGATAAAAGAGATTGTGCATAAGTGGAATCTAAATTCAATGAATAAAGATTACCATATAAAGTACTAGAACCAATCATATGAGAATTGTGAAATAAAGAGACTCTATTATTTCCAAACTTAAATTCATAACCACAAAAATCAAGTTGTGAAACAGAAATTAGGTTTCTAGTAAAAACAAGAACATAAACTGTGTTTACTAAATCTAAAATGAAACCAGAGTCTAAAATTAGACGGAGGGTGCCAATAGCCTCAGCGTCCACTTCTATTCCATTCCCAACCGTAATGGTTCGTTCTCCTTTATTTAGTTTCCGACTTGTAAGGTATCCCTGCAAGGAATTTGTTATGTGAATACTTGCACCAGTGTCAATCCATCAAGAATTTGGTGAATCATCTACCAAAAGGGATTTATAAGACACAAAGCATTGAGTGTTACCTTTCTTGTCCAACCAACTTTTAAAACCTGGACAGTCATTTCTTATGTGACCTTTTTTTCGATAGAAATGGCATCGAATCTTATTTTCTTCATTAGCCTTGTGAGTTTCATCATTTGCATTCTTCCTCTTCTTACTTTTGCCTTTCTTGAAAATCTTTTTGGTTGGACCCAAGGTGGTAAGGTGAGCCATATCAGGCTTTTCAGCTTTAAGCCTCTCTTCTTCTTGAACACACATGGCAATTAACTCGCTCATCTTCCACTTATCTTTCTACATATTATAATTGATCTTAAAAGGACCAAATTGCGCAGGAAGAGAAGTCATAATGAAATGAACAAGAAAACCTTCAGAAATTTCCATGTCCATTCCCTTTAATTGAGAGGCCATGTCATTCATCTTTAAGATATGTTCACGAACACCACTCAAACCATCATATTTCATTGTCATCACTTTAATCATGAGAGTACTAGCAAGGGATTTGGAAGTTCTAATGAATTGTTCTTCAATAGATTTCATATAGCTCACTGCACTTTTAGAAACAGGAATTGCTCCTTGAATTGCAGGCGTAATTGAGCCTTTCATAATCATTAGACTTAAGCGATTAGAGTGTTCCCATTTTTCATATAAAGCCATGTGTTCCTTAGAACTTGTATCATTAGGCTTTGTAGGAGCTGGCTCTTTTAATGCATAGTCTAATTCCATAATTCCCAAAACAATTCCAATTTGTTCATTCCATTTCTTAAAATTAGTTCCACTCAAAGCTTCAATACCAGACAAGTAACTATTAATGGAAGTAGGATTCAATGCTGCAAACACATAATATCCATTACATAATATAATCAAGAAAACTACTTTTCACATCTCATAAAAATAACACTACAAGTTAAATATATTTAACTATAAAACATAATTAGTTAAATACGAAATCAAGTTATCCTTTCGTTGGGCCGAATAACAATATATTTTAACAATTCATAAAAGTAAATGAGATGACTAATAAAAATAAACAACATAAAATAAAATAAAATAATAATTAAGACCGTAAGGAGTTTATCACCGTTGGGTAGAAAAACTCAAATGTCTCTTATTTTATTTTATTAACTAAAGCACGTGAGAAGTTTATCACCGTTGGGCAGAAAAACTTATTGCTATATTTATTATACTAATCATCTCGGTTGTTTAAACATACATAGTGTTGAACCTCCGTTGGGCTGATCAACAATGTTTCAACTCATAAGGTGTGTAACAAAACATTATAAGTGCATAAAACATTATCTTAATTACCAATTGTTCAATAATTTTCAATTTTTTATTTTAATATCAATAGAATAAAAGATTGGCCAAAAATAAAAATAAAATTGGACAAGTGTAAATCAAGGTTTTGCACTTGTTACACCAAACATCATCATAAAATGAAATTCATACTTATACGTTTTATGCATCAGAATTGAGAACCTTGCTCTGATACCAATTGATTGAAAACTTTGCGGAACATAAATTAAAAACCATTAAGGATTCAATTCTATACATGAAAACGATGTGAATTTCTACAATACAACTTAAGTAAATACATACCTTGATCCATGATAGTATGAAATCCTCTTGCAAGAAAGAGAAACCTTGAATGGAAAACCTTGATCTTTAAGTTCTTGACTTGTCTAAGATCTTCAAACCACTTCTCTCTCTCTAGGCGATGGGAGCCTTCTTGTGGTCACAACTTAAGTTTTTTATGGAGAGTATGGCTTGAGACCTTATACTATTTATATTAATATTCTTCCCATCAAAGAACCATTCATTCAATGAATTTCATTAAATAGATTAATGTATCTTATACATTCATGATACATAATGCATCTTCTATATTAATGAATTCATTAGATAAGATTAATGTATCTTACATATTCATAATAGATACATAATGCATCTCTAAGATTCATTCATAATGAATCCATCACATTGAATGTGCATCTCTAAGATTCATTCATAATGAATCCATCACATTCAATGTGCATTAGCATTAGTCTTTTATACATTGTATATATAGGTGCATTCATCAATAATTAGTCATCATCTAATTGATGTACATGTATCTTACTTAATGAGATGAATCTAGTATAATCATGCATAAGCCACATTAAGCCATATATTGTAAAAATTCTTACAACCTTCACTCATTTCTCCTTCCAGATCTGTTTCTTTTCTTTTTCTGTTTCTTCTCTGGGTTGTTGCTGATGGAGGATCAACTTTGTTGTATTCATCGACTTTGTGGTATTTTTTTACTTTAGGCAAGAGACAGAAGATGCAAAGGAAATAAAAAAAAAATAATAATAATAAAATTATGTAGAATCTTTGTCGAATCCTGCCTAATAAAATTAAGATTTATTCATCTTCTCTATATTATTTTGTTTTGTTCAAGAAAAAATGATGTTTAATTTTTTTCATTTTTGTTCCTTGTTTTTAATTATTATAAAGTATGAGGTTTCATCTTTAACTTTAATTAATAATTTGGTTATACATCATTAAATAAAAAATTAAAAGAATAAAAATATTAACCATTAAAATAAAACTTACAAAAAAACTTGAACTTTCTCTCCAAAAGTTCTCCCCCTGGTCCCGTTTGGTAGAGCTGTGAGAAAGTGTTTATAACTTATACCTTAACAATTTATAGCTTATAATTATGAATATAAGTTGATTTTTGACTTATAAATTAAGTTTCTCCTCTCCCACTCAAAGAATAAGTTGATTTTTGACTTACAAAAATGTATAAGCTGTATTGTTAAGCTGAACCAAACATATCAAAATAGCTTAAATTAAGTTAAAAGCTGAAATAAGTTAGAAATAAGCCCTACCAAACAGGGCCAATAAATGTAACACGTCTTTATACAGAAGAGAAAATTTAAACCTAATCCTAAACCTAATACTAATAATAATAAACTATTATTAAATAATAAAAATACAATTTAGCCGCCGTTTGAGAAGTAGGTTAGCTTTTTAGTTTTTTGATTTTTTTAGTTATTTTAGCCTAGCTAAAAAGTTTAGTTTGGGAAAGACTTTTTGGTTTTTTGACTTTTTAAACTTTTTTTATGAGAGAAGAGTGTAATGATTATGGATTGAATGTGATATTTTATTTTTTATAACTAAAATAATTTATTTTATTTTTTGTGACTATAATAACCAAAAAAGTCCCGTTTAGCTCTTTGCAAACGGAGACATATAATAATTCCGTGCGGCTGCTTTCACGGCGGGAAGAGGAGTTATTGAATATGATCCGATGCTGTGCGGCATTGGCAGAATTGGTGTCTGCTAAGTTGGGCAAAATATAAATAATTTTCTAGGAAACCTTGAAACACAGACCTTCCACAATCAAAGGCTCCAAAATACCAATTAGGCATCTGAATTGCTCGTCCCATTTAATTATTTAACTTCTTTCCATGCAAATTCCAATCTCAGCCACGTAAGAGCATTTTTCCATTAAGGTTCCATATAATACCTAAAAAACATAAAAATAAACATAATGAGATGAAATAATATATAAAATAAGTCTAAGAAAGTATAAATTAGGCATTATCATGGACACATCAATAGCAAACAAGCCAAGACATTCAATCACGTTACACTCTTTACTTTTTTTTACATATTTTTTTAATTTTTTAATTTTTTAATTTTTATAAAAAATTAATTAAAATAGTTAATTTCCAAACACCCCTAACATTTTTTTAATTTTTAATTGGAAAAACCATTTTAACCTTACATATCTATCTACTATCCACTTATATGTCCATTTATCCGTCCATATGTCACCTCACTACTTGTCCATGTATCATTGTTGTTGCTCATGGCTGTAACTTTGCCGGTGAACTTTCCTGCGTCGATGGCATTTTTAGAAGCCATTCAGTGGTGGTTTGACAGTGGAGTACAATTGAAAAAAAAAACTTGTTCAATATATATATATTTTATCTTCTCAAGTAATTTCATTAAACATGTCATTATCACCAAAAAAATATTATAAAATATTACATCAAATAACATATGACTCAATGGGGTGTGGACATTTTACCAACTATTTTCTTTTTAAATATAGAGTGAACGAACCTTATTTGGTTTGTCTCTTTAGAAACAATTTTTGTTAAAAAAAAATCAAAAATTTGTTTGATTGAAAATTTTTGAAAAAAAAAATTCAAAATCACTTTTCTCTTACTACACATCAATCAATCACTTTTTCCCTTAGGCCCCGTTTGTTTTCCACTATCACAGTCCACTCTAGATTGTGATAGATGAACGATGAAGATAACTCCCGTTTGTTTTGGTTTTGGAGGTTTGGATTCGTAGTTAGAAGGGATTATGATAGGCCTTGGTAAGGGGTATTAGCAGTCTGGACTGGGAGATGGTATTAGCAAAATAGTCCGTTCGGATTGGGTGTTACTGAACGTCCACCCGGAGGTCCGGCAGGACGTCTAGCCAGTCAACCGATCAACTAAATTTTTTTATTTTTATTTTTTTTCACTTGTTGGGCATTTTTTTTAAACATTAATGTTTAATGTTTTTGTATTTTTTGTTAAGTAAAAATCATAATTTTTTTTTTGTTTTATTATTTTATATAAAAATAATTTAACAATCCCCACACTAACAACTATCATCAAAACAAACACAATTTTACTAATCCCCTCATTATCAATCCACTCACTAATAATCACCCCACTATCAACTTCTTCCATTTTACCTCTGAAAAAAAATAGGGGCCTCATACTCATCTATTCAACTACAAAAATAAATTAAAGGGAGAATTACAAAAAAAATAAAAATAAATAATAATAAAATAAAAAATTCCCATAATTGAGCATTTTAACAAAATAAACCCTAAATTTTTAATTTTATCAATTTAAATTCTAATCTTTTAATTTATTTTCAATTTAAACCATTTGTCTATTTTCGTTAAGGCCACGTTTGGTAAGTTGTTTTTTTAGCCAAAAAGTTAAAAAAATCACTAAAAAACCAAAAAGCCAACAATCCATACCAAAAAGTCAAAGATTTTTTTTTCTTTCTACTTTTTACACATCTTTTCGTAAAAAGCCAAAAAATCATCCTAAACATAATAGTTTTTTTTACATTACATTATAGCTAAAAAGCCAAAAAGTTACTAAAAAAGCATGTTCCTAAACGAGACCTAAGTAAAATCTACGAAAAAATAGTATTTTAGTCATTAAACTCAATGTAAATATATATAAAATATCTAAAATAAACCTTTCATTAAGTTTAATGATTAAAATATCTATTCTTTCATCGATTTTACTTAAAGGAAATGAGTTAATGGTTTACATTGAAAACAAATCAAAAATTTAAGATTTAAATTAAAAAAATTAAAAAATTAGCGTTTATTTTGTTGCAAGGCCTAAACCTTAGGGTTTTTTTTAGTAATTGTCCCAAAATTAAATCATTCCAAAGTCCAAAATTATTTTCAAAACGCACAACCAACAAATTTTTAAATTTTACAAACTCTTTCTAGAAAATTATTTTTCAAAATTGTTTCACAAATACAAACCAAATATAGCCTACATATTTAAACCAATCACACTTTATGTATTATTCATACACTAAAAAAAATGAGTGAATAAATTTATTTGATCAATCTTAGCGATTTAAAAAAAAAAAAAATCAAAAATTTTCACCAAAAACAATGGCATGAGTGTTACAGGTATGTGAAACGCACACTTACACGAGTGTTTGACAAAAATTTTGACAAAATATCTGGAGTGTCTTATATTTTTAAATTTATTTTTCAAAATATTTCATATCATGTCTAATAGCCTATTTTTAGAATTAGGTTAGAAGTTAATTTTTTAATTTTTTAATTTTTTTTAAAAAAAAATGTGTAACCCAATTGATGCTCAATGCAACCACTCAGAGGACACCTACTAGGGGTGTGCAAGGTGGCATGGAGACATTACCAACACCTGTTCATATAGGGTTTATGCTGTGCTTAGTTGGGGGATTTGAGGAAGAATTTGGAAAGAAAAATAAAAAAGGTAGGTAAAATGTGAACAAAATATGTCTAAATCTCACATAATTTCACACACATTTTTTCTTTCCTTTTCTAAATCCATCTCTAAATTCCTCAACCAAACATAGCATTAGTGTCTCAGCAAATTTCATCTTTGGACCAAACAGACATGGAAGAATTAGAGCCTAGTGGATGCATGTGAGAGTCGATGTCGAAGTTGGGCTGTAGCCCCACCTCAGTCCAATCCTATCTAAAACTTAATCCAGTACCAGCCAAACACCAGCCTATTTCTAGCCCAGACAAACACCACATAATCCATAACAAAGCCCAAACCTACCCTATCCATCTCTTAGCCCAACACCAACTCACTGACAACCCAGCTCAAGACCAAAGACCAAACTAAGAATGGACCTACTTATTTTGCATACACCAAGCTGGCTAGCTACTTTTGTTTATGCCCCTCCTCGTTGACCAACGAGGAAACTTTTTGGCGTTATCTTCAGCATTTGGCATCGGAAAATAGAGGCTCAACGGGGTGTAACAGAATGAGAATGCACTGTTTTCAGGATCTACTATCTAAGTGCGAACTTATGGACTTGGAGTTCAAAGGAGCACTGTATGGGAAAAGTTAGGGATTATGAAAATTTTGTCATAAAAATGATTATGAAAAATTTATGATTTTTGGATTACCTTGATTAGTGTGTGGTGCTTTATTCTAAGTGTAATCCAAGGGTCATAAAACTTTCATGATTATTTTTATGAAAAAAAATTCATGATACCTAGCATTGCTGGCACTGTATACTTAGACAAAAAATGGGCTCAAGAAATGTGAGGGAAAGACTTGTTAAAGTACTAGCCACGGTGGATTGGAGGCATCTATTTCCTTAGGATCAAGTGCACCACGAGGCCTTTGTGGGGTCAAACCACTGCCCACTTCTACTTCACTGTCATATCCCACATAAGAGGGTTCCTCGCCTCTTCAAATTTGAGTCTATGTGGACAACGAGCCCCGAATGTTCTGAGATAATTCAGCCCCATTGGTTAGAAGAATCTTTTGGTTCTCCTATGTTTCGCCTCACACAAAAGCTTAAGTAATGCAGTAAGGGGCTACCTGCATGGAGCAAAACAAAATTTGGTGATAATAGGCTCAAGATTATAGCTTTGAAATATGAGATTTTGGACATTCAAGCCTGACCTTTCTCTGACGATAACTTGTTAAAATTGCGTGAACTCCAAGGGAAAATGGAAGTAGTCTTAGCAAGAGAAGAAATGTATCAACACTAGAGGTCAAGGGTAAATTGGCTCAGATATGGAAACAAGAATACAGCTTTCTTTCATGCAACAGTGATTCAAAGGAGACGAAGAAATCAATTAGTAAAACTCAAATCTGAAATGGGGGAATGATATAAGACAGATGCCGAGATCAATAGTCACCTTCTATCCTAAGTAGGGTGAGCCAAAACCAGTAGAAACAATCTAGCACAATATATGAATCTTAACAAAGATATAAGTATGATATGTATATCCAATGCTCATGATAAAACAATTTATAACTCTTTTACAAAACCGTGCCATGCCAACCTTTATATCTCAATTCATAAGTCATTGATCATTTCATTTAGACAATCAAACTAAGGATACAACTCAATGAATCTCTAACCAACAAAACCAATATACCAATACTTCCATTTTGCCATTTTACGGATATTTCATCCGTGGGAATCGGCACCCATGTATACACGCGATTTTCAGGACTTTTATCCTAGACACACAAGCCAACTTAATTCAATGGAGTCCTTCCCATTTCTTCTCCCAAACATGGAGTACATCCCATTTCTTCTCCCAAACATCATACATTTACAATGTATTAAAAAAATATTCATATTCAATGACAACGAATAAGAGATTAGTTTCAATTCACCTAATCCTTATGCAATTTCTACAACAATCATAACTATCCGCCATTGATAGCCCAAAATAGATATTTCTAAACAGATATGCAATCTTAAAGACAAATAAATTATTCAAATTTCCATAGGTGAGAAGAAATTCATATCTAACTCCATCATTTATATAAACATCCATCCAATTTCATATTCCCAATACCAATTTCATTTATTTATACAAAGTAACCATTTGAGACATTTAGGGCAAAACTCCATTTTCTTCCAAAATTCATTCCAGTATCAAAATCAACAAATTTATCACAACACAATCTCACATCTACTCCCATAACCATTTTTAACACATACATTTGAAAATCCCTCTTTTGATTTTAAACAAAAACTCTAGGTTTGTTCAAAATCAATCCAAATTCCAATATTCTTTACACATCAACAAATAGTTAAGTTAAAACTCATAGAAAAGTGTAAAAAGTCCCTACCTCAAGTTTAGAAGACAAGCAAAATAAGGAAGAAACTTCAAAGACGCCGAAACCAAGTTTTGTTCGGACGAAAATGGAGCTCTTGAGATGCTCTACCTTTTTCCCAAAGACACTAGGATCGAGAAACCAATGGATTTAGGTGAAAATGTAGAGAGAGAGTGAGTTTTAGAAAGAGATGCTCTAGATCTAGGGTTTTGAGAGAAAAAGATATGAAAAAATGATGTAAAAAGGTGCTACTTCGAACTGATATACGCACAGTCCGCTCGAGCACAAGAAGTGACGCTCAAGCGTCAAACACAATAAGTTGTTCCACTCGAGTGCAAGAAGTGACACTCGATCACAAAATGCACACTCCCAGTAGTTTTGTAGATAACGGACCCAATGCTCGAGCGCAAGAAAGGTCGCTCGCGCCGAGACCGCTCTAGCACAGAAAGCACCGCTCGTGCATAGAATACACTCTCCCAGCAGTTTTGTAGACCTACAAAAGTACTAATAGCTCACAAACCTCGCTCGAGCACAAGAAGTGCCGCTCGAGCAGAAGGGTAAAATTCTGAGCAACAAAAGTTTGAAAATCAAGCAACCGACCTGTTCCAAACGTAACCATTACAATCCAATAACCAAACTCAAGGAAGTATGAGTGGAAAAAGATATCAATAATATTAAGAAACCACGAAACTCGAGTCCAAGATACAAAAGGGTCGGGTTAAAACCGGAATCGTTATAATTCTACTCTTGTATGGTGAAAAAATAATAGAAAAAGTTTGCAATAAAAAATGTGTACAAAAATTATAAACATGATAACTCTACTAACATAATTTTTAATTTATATATATACATATATATTTTTTAATTCTAATTTAGGGGTTTTTACATTATAATTGGTGGGGTTATATTATTAGTGTATTTTTTGTACACTAGGGTTGTGAATTATACTTGGTGGGTTTATATCATTGAAAAACATTTTTTTCAAAAATTATATTGCCAACACTTTGAAAAAATATATATTTTTTAAAAAACTATACAGGTTATTCATTTTTATTTTTTAAATCTACCTAATGACAAAATAAAACATTTGCTGCAACAAAAGAATTATAAAAGTATGTCTAAGGGACATTTAAAAGAAAATTGTTGACTATTATAATTAATATCATTTTATTGTAGTCACTTTAACAAGCTATTACCATAGTTATTTTAACAAAATTCTTGAAGACAAACTTCATTTAGGGAGCCTTGGCATGCATTTTAGAGTTTCTCCAGTGCTATAAGGTATGTTACCTATCTAAAAGTTACTATAATTTATATATTTTATTTTATTTATCCAATTTTTTGTGTTTTCACTCTACTTGCCTTTTTATTTTAGATATTTATCCAAATACTACTCACTTTATGAAAAATCACATCAACAACAACAACAAAAAAAAAAAAAAAAAAAAATTGACGGAAATGATTATAAGGGTCAAACAGATTTTGCTCAGTCTTTGAAGGCTAGCTACATTTAGCTAGTAAATATGAGTTGAAGTAAAATGCATAATCATATACCTACTACATTAAAGTTGAAAAAAATGAGTTATACTAGGCATTTTAACTATCAATCAATGTTTTCAAACCCGGACCGGACTGGCCGGTCGAACCGGTTAGACCGGGAACCGGGCCTTGTTTCGGTCTGGTCAACCCCCTAAACCTGGAGTGGGGCCAAAACCGGGAAAAACCGATGACCTAGTGGTTGAACCAGCAAAACCGGTGACCCAGACCGGGTCGGGAGGGCCAGACCGGTCCTTTTTTTTTTCGGTTTTACTTTTTTATTTTATTTTCTTTCTTTTTTTTTCTCTCTTTCTTTCTTATATATATATATATAGATATATTTTAAAATTTTGACTAAAAATTCTTATTTCAAAAGTCTCCTCTCATAAGGAAGAGTTTCATTGAAAGCTTGAGAAGATTATGAAAGTCTATTCCTATTTATAGGAAAAGATTTTTCAAAGAGAACCTACAAAATTCTATGTGGGATTCAATCAAATTATTTGAAACATATTGATTGGAGGGAGAGTCGAAAATTTCATTTCCCTCCAAAATTAGATCTAGCATTCAATCAATTTATTTGGAGGGAATGTTTAAAAAATTTAATTTCTTTAAAATAAGTGACTTTTTTTTTTAACAATTATGACTTTATTAAATATTATTAATAAATACTATACAACAATTTTTATTCTCATTTGATTATTTATATATATTTTTATTTATTTATAATTTATAATTATATTTTTTAATTATATAATATTAATTATGACGTCATGGTTCGATCGCTTTGACCCGATGGTTGAACCGGTGACCCGTCCACCCGATCTCTTTTTCGGTTCGCTCACCGGTCCGATTTTGAAAACATTGCTATCAATAACTCCAAGGGAAGTGACAAATTGGGAATTTGAGGTTGCAATTTATGCATTCGGATCCTCTAGAGTTTCTTCTTTTCTCTTTATAGTTAGATCCAATAGTTGATATTAAGGGAGAGAAAACAACATCGTTTTAATATTAAAAAAAAAACACCCAAATGTTTGTCTCTGTTCTCTCACCTCATCAACCCTTCAACCCTAACCCCACTCTGGCTAATGACCTCTCCCGCTATCACAGCCCTGGCCAACAACCTCTCTATCGTTGCTCGCCCATCCCCAGCCTAGATCCACTGCCCCTGCTTCTCCCCCAGCCACCATCCTTCCCCACCATCCATCGTCGTCGACCCCTTTCACTCTCAATACGAAGAGAGAGAGAGAGAGAGAGAGAGAGAGAGAGAGAGAGAGCCTCCTCCATCACCAACACAGTCTCATGGGTTGACCTTCTCCTTCTTGTTCTTCCCTCTCTTGCCGCGCCCTTCTCTCATCCTCCTCTTTTTCTTCTTCCCCCAAAATGCTAACTCTAGATCTAGGATTTTCAATTTCGTTGCTCGAAAATTCGACTATGCGCCATTTTCTTTAGCTAATCTTTGCTATGGCTGCATTTTCAAATGATTTTTGATTCACTTTAGGAGGTTCAAAAATTTGGATGGACAATGTTTATTTCATTATTCAACAACAACAATAGTTGTAGAATACAAATTGATGCTTTCAAAACATGGGTTATCCTCTAAAAGCTATAATCATCAGCAATTAATGAGTTTTTCTCAGAGCATAGTAGTTAATATTCAAGAAAACAATAGTTGTAGAGTACAAATTGATGCTTTCAAAACATGGGTGTTGACGCGCTCCCGGGAACACATCAATATCCGCACACGGCCTCTAGGAGAGGGGCGCGCGAATTCTCGTTTTGTTCTCTAAGCTACCACAGTTCGGACTCAAATGTCACGGTTCTGAATCTAATCTCACAATGTGCGATGTGAGACCGAGAAATCACCAAAGAGTCCAAATCTGGCAAATCATTTTGGAAAACTGATTTTTTATAAAGAAGTGCCAAACATGGACTGCTTTGCCAGATACAGAGTCGCCTTAAATATTTTATTTTGGAAAAATTTAGGAAACCCTGACTCATGCCGAAGGCCATGTGCCCGTCATCACCAAAGTTGCCTCGGCTTGGGAACTTGGGTACGAGAGGGGAAGGTCATGCAATGAGCACCCCCACTCGCCCGATCAAAGATAGGCATGTACTAAGCATGATAACTTGTTTTTGAAAACACATGTGCTTTTATTCCGATTAATTAGCTAATCTTACTATGTGATGCGCACAGCAAACAAGTATAGACTAGTCCGCCTAATTTGAAACAAAACATTGCATATCCGTTTGTTTGGAAAATGGTTTGAAGTTTGCTACTCGCAAGTAGGCTAAAATGCAGGTTTCAATGAATTGTCCCAACTCAAGTAATCCAACCTTCACCCACAGGAATTCAGGCAGTTAATCACATAAGCAATTAGCCTCATGGCAAGCATACTTTCATGGTAGCATTAACACACATGCGGTATGCTAAAATGTAAACACTCACAGTGTACTCCGAGCCAAAATAGAGAACTAGTTAGAAATCAGGCGTGATCCTAGTTCATGTTAAGATGGCTAATGCAACACATGCGGAAATGCGACTAAAATAGGCTCGGCTATCCTAGAATGTCATGTGAAATGCAACTTGATACATGTATTCAAATAAAAATTGAAATACAATGTAGTTAGTATGATGCGCTGAGCCCGGTGCATGCAGTACAGATGAATGGATGCAAATATGCGAGCATAAGGTATGCTAAATGAAACATGTCCTAAAACTAACCATCATAAGCGGTTAAGTAAAAGGGAGAAAGAAATGGGGGTTGGAAGACATGCATCACACACACGCACGCTTATTACAACAATACGCCCTCTCGCAGGCGGGATCGAAGGATAAGGGGTCACTGCTGTGCGTGAAGCACAGCAGTGACTGTGGTGCCTCCATTTGAGGTGTATTATGGCCTTATTTTTATTATCCAAACCGTCCATTTTGTAGGGTTTGTTGAGTACTTCATGCTTACCAAAAATCATATTAATCGGATATCAACAACTATATGATCGAATAGCATATTATTTATGTTATTTCTCAAAATAAAACTTATTATTTATTTTTTTGGTTATCGATCATATAGTTTTTGATATCCGATTAATATGATTTTTGGGAGGCATGAAGTACTCAACAAACCCTACAAAATGGACGGTTTGGATTATAAAAATAAGGCCATAATACACCTCAAATGGAGGCACCACAGTCACTGCTGTGCTTCACGCACAGCAGTGACCCCTTATCCGGGATCGAATAAGAAGCTAACTAGCTAATCTAAGCTAATTAAACTAATTATTACATAACAAATTAATTAACTAATCCTAGTTAACTAATTATTACAAAACAATTTGAAATAGCTAAACACATTAACTAATTAAAGTACAAACCAAAGCAAAAGCAAGCTATCTAAGCAAGGTAACTAAGGAAAGCAATAAAATAGGAGCTCTCAGAGGGAGAAGATTGGATGCATTCTCGGTCGCTTCGTTCGTAAATCCAATGCGATGCCCCGATTTGCCTCTGTTTTCATCTGTTCTTAGAACACCGCACCAAGCTCCAGAAAGATGAAACTCCCCCTTGGGAATCCTTTGGGAGGGTGGCCGACCACTTTTGGTCCCTCCAGATACTTGCCGACCACTTTTGGTTGTTGAAAAACCAAAAAAGTGGTCGGCCAACTAGTTTTTCTGGCTGGCCAGCCAGTTGTTGCTGCTGAATCCCAGTTTTCTGCAACAGAGAGCAAGAAAGGACATGGCAATGTATTTGCAAGATATGTGTGCACAACTACCCTCCCTATCATGTCATGAACTCAAGGGAGTGTGGTTCTCGACCCTCGGGCCATCAATTGCGCATTTCAATGCGTGATGGCTGAGAGGCAAAGTTTCACAATTCAATGTAAAATGAATGCACAAGTAAACACATAAGGCCTAAAACTCTATCATGTATGATCAAGAGCATCGGCGACCGGGAATTAAGGTAAGTTTCATCACTTTAAGTATGAAACGTCCCTCGTTTCCCGTGTTTGGACTAACACTTATTCCAAACACAATGCAACACATAACATGGCATGCTCAATGCAATGTAATGCAACCTTAGCATGCAAACATGTAACTACATGAACAACCTAACAAGGCTAATGGCATGCACAATGCTAATGCATGCAAACTCAATGCAAGACAACATAAGCATGCAACAATATGATACAATGCAACTATATGGCATGCACAATGCAAGTCACAACATGGCATACACAATGCTAAGTGTTGAGAACTAGATGGCATACTCAATGCAAGGCAACCGTAAGGTTCTAAACACAATGTAATGCATGCATGCACAATGCAATGCAACAAGGGCAACAATATGCAATACACTAAGCATGCAACATCATGTAAACCACATACTCAATGGACTTAAACTGAGATGGACAGACCTCAGTCATGCCAAAACAGTGGCCATAATGCTAAAATGAAGGCACCGAAAACACATACAAGCATGCATGCCAATTGGCTCACCAATTAAGGCACTAAGGTGCAACTCTGAAGAGCACTTAAAGAGTGAAAAACATGGAAGTGTAACAACACTAAGTGCACTGAAATGAGGTAAGAAATGATGTCAAATCATTCAAACAACACAAGTAAGGCATGCTAGGGTCCTTAACGCATTAAGGCTAACAAGTAGGACTACAAAGGAGGAATGCAATACATGGCAAATATGCATGAACAAAGTATGAACAGAGCTCAAATAGGCCTTAACAAAGACCAAAACATGCTGAGATGAGGGCCTAAAGGCCTAGGCATGCAAGCATACAAGCTAAGCCATAAACTAGGCGACAATGCATAACACTCAAAGGTACTTAAAGCATGATTGAAATGGAAATATGGCAATGCTATAAGCTCTGAAATGTTATGTTAAGTGATGCCAAATCATCTACACAGCACAAATGAGGCATGCAATGGTGCTCAAAGCTTGAGGCAAGCAAGAGCATTTATACTACAAGTATACAAAACATGAAGCATGTGGTTAAGGCAACCCAAAACAGTCCTAGAACATGTCCAAATGAGTCTAAAACATGCAAGGAAGGAAACCAAAATGTGCTAGCATGAGGGGGCAAAAGACATGGAATATGCAAGGCAAATAGGGTGGATTACACTACACTTATTAGAACCAAACATGGTATGACTTAAGCAACATAAATTAGAGTTATATCATTGCATAATAACCCCAAAAACACATTAAAATGATGGCTCGCAAGCTAAGGCATGAAGGCATGCGCAATGGTTCATGTTAAGGCATAAAGGGGCAAACCCTCCAACGCATTGAATGAGTGACAAATGCAAGTGCATGGCCATGAAACATGGACTGAAATCACATGATAAATGATGCCAAACCATTAAAATAGTCTAAGTAATGCATGCTAGAGGACTCAATACACAAGGCTAATAAGCTAGATTGAACCATAGCTATGCAAAGCAAGTCATACATGACCGAAACAACCAAAATCAGACCTTAAACATGTCAAAACATGAACAAAGTCTTCTCAGAGCTAAGCCAAAAGCATGCTAAAATGACATGTTGAAGCATGATGCATGTTAGGCTAATTCATGGGATTGCACTACAAGTGCATGAGGCATGCAAGGGCCAACCAAACCAAACCAAAACAGAGTCATGACATGGCAAAACATCACCAAAAACATGCTGAAATGGAAAGAAAACAAGCTAGAATGACATGCTACTTCATGAAGCATACAAAGCTAGTTTGTGTGATTTACACTACAAGTGTATTAACCATGCATGGAGTGACCAAACCAAGAAAAAATAGTGGTATGCCTCAGCAAAGTAACCACAAATACAAGCTAAGATATGGCCAACAAAAGCTTAACAAAGGTGCTCAAACATGAGGCATATGAAGCTAGTAAACAAGACACAAAGGAGAGGGGATGACCCTCTCCTATTTAGGTCCCTAAAACCACCTTTCCACCATTGAAAATCCTTTGGATTTCAGTGGTAGCAAGGTCATGCAAAGGTTGTAACAAGAGCCTAAAGGGATGGCTCAAAACAAGGCCTAACAAGGCCTAAGAGGGAGTAAATCACCCCAAACGAAAAAGTGACCGTAAAAAACTATTTTAAGCATGCAAAAATAGAACTTTTTCTAGTTAATAGGTAAGCTTAAAAACGTATGCAAGAAGGGCTAAAAGCTTAAGCAAGAAAGAGGGTTTTAAGGCTTAGAAACTCACCCTTGTAAAACCACTTCAAGGCTGCAACTTCAGCAAGTTTTTGAAGCTCAAACAAACCCAAGAACACCAAAAACAACTCCTTAGCACCTCAGCAACCAAAGGATGGTGTTTGAGTGTGTGTTTGTGTGTTAAACTAAGACAAATCTACACTTTTGATGCAGAAAAATGAAGAAACAAAGCAATATAAAGACAAAGCTATATCTATCTCTCTAATGGCCATTTTCTAAACCTAGAAGAGGGAGGAGGAGCCTCCCTCTTATAGAAACCAAAAGGCAAAGCTTCTTGGAGAAGCTAAGCCTCAAACAAATCCCTCCATACACGTGTATGGAGGATAGCCCAAATGCCCTCTAGCTGTGCCAGCTGGAGGAAAATATCTTCAAAAAGGTGTCAAAAAGCAGCCGACCAGTTGAAGTGGTCGGCCTGCTAGTTAAAGTGGTCTCCCAGAATAAAAATTGGTTGGCCATGGTGGGAGAGAGTCTAGGGCATGAAAGCAAGCTAATGATGTGGTGGTCGACCAGAAAAGGTGGCCCAAAGAGTAAGAAAGCCAGTTGTCCGACTGAAAAATTGGCTGCCAGAAGGAAAAGTAGTCTCCAAGGAGAAAAAGTGGTCTCCCACCCTTGTACCACCTTCCAAACAAGGAAAACAAGGTTTGTACCAAAAACAAACCAAAGCAGATGCAAGACGAGAGAACGGGAGGCAAAGCACGCGGCCAAAAGTCCCGAAAACTAGCTGTCGAGCACCAAAAGTAGTATGCGACCACAAAGGTGGTCTCCCGGACCACAGTGTCCCTCTAGGCAGAGGCAACAAGGTGTGGTTCAAAAACCACGCCAAACGGAGAACGTTAAGCAGTCCCGAGACAAGGCGCGCGGCCAAAGGCATAAAGAGTTCAGAGGCCCGGAGGCAAGGCTCTTAGCCAAAACTCTGGAAACTCTAAATGAGCACAGCATGTACCATCACCGAGCGTTCAATCGATGACGTCTGAGTCTTAAGGTCGGTTAAAAATGGGGTGTCTACAGTTGCCCCTCTTTGATAGAACTCGAAAGTCATAAGATGACGTGAGTGAATGTCAAAGCCTAGAGACGACCCATTTTTGACAAGGCCGAAGACTTAGACAAACAGGCAAGATAACAAAGAGATGCGCCCGCAAGCTGGGGAAAAATGCAAAGAACATGCACGAAGCCGAACATAACTTATGATCATGCAAAGAAAGCTGTAATGAAGCAGTTATACACAATAAATGCAACAGTTTAAGCAGGCGAATACAAATCAAACTACATTTCATGCAGAAAGGATGTAAGAGAATTATACAATTCTCGCTACGTCTCACACGGAGTGCATACAATGCCGTTGGGTTCGTCTGGTCGTGCCAGCTTTAAATGAACCGTACATACAATATCGTGCCTGCAAAAGAAAGAAACTCAACAGGTACAATATTGTTAGAAACATGCATAGCAATGCAAGTGAAAAGTGTGTAACAAACGCAAGGGAGGGGTGCATGACAATGCAACCTAAGTGTGACGCATAACAATGCGGAAGGGATGCATGACAATGCAACCTAAGTGTGACGCATAACAATGCGGAAGGGATGCAAAACAATGCAACCTAAGTGTGTACTAACAAGTGCAGGTAAGGTGCGCAAGATAGCGTGAATGATACTATGTAATGCACAAAATAGTGCGATGCGCTAAACAGCGCGAGTGCACAAGACAGTACGATGCGCTAAACAGAGCGAGTGCACAAAACGGCGCGATGCGCTAAATAGTGCGATGAAATGCAATGCACAAAACAGTGCGATGCGCAAAATAGCACGAATGAAATACAATGCACAAAACAGTGCGATGCGCAAAATAGCGCGAATGAAATGCAATACACAAAACAGTGCGATGCGCAAAATAGCGTGATGCGTAAAATAGCGTGAATGAAATGCAGTGCACAAAACAGTGCGATGCGCAAAATAACACGAGTGCACAAGACAGTGCGATGTGCAAAATAGCACGAGTGCACAAGATAGTGCGATGTGCTAAACAGCGCGATGAAATGCAATGCACAAAACAGTGCGATGCAAAAAATAGCGCGAATGAAATGCAATGTACAAAATAGTGCGATGCATAAAATAGCGTGATAAAATGCGATGCGCAAAATAGCGCGAATGAAATGCAATACACAAAACAGTGCGATGCGCAAAATAGCGCGATGCGCAAAATAGTACGAATGAAATGCAATGCACAAAACAGTGCGATGCGCAAAATAGCGCGAATGAAATGCAATGCACAAAACAGTGCAATGTGCAAAATAGCGTGATGAAATGCAACGTGCAAAATAGCGTGATGAAATGCAATGTACAAAACAGCGCGATGCGCAAAATAGCGCGAATGAAATGCAATGCACAAAACAGTGCGATGCACAAAATAGCGCGATAAAATGCAATGCACAAAACAACGCGACGCGCAAAATTGCGCGAATAAAATGCAATGCACAAAACAGCACGATGCACAAAATAGCGCGAATGAAATGCGATGCACAAAACAGCGCGATTCGCAAAATAGCGCGAATGAAATGCAATGCACAAAACAGTGCGATGCGCAAAATAGCGCGAGTGCACAAGACAGTACGATGCGCTAAACAGCACGAGTGCACAAGACAATGCGATACGCTAAACAGCGCAATGAAATGCAATGCACAAAACAGTGCGATGCGCAAAATAGCGCGATAAAATGCAAGCACAATGCAAGTAAAGTGACATATTCCAACCATGCTGGAATCACTACAGGAGGAAAAACAAATCCAATCAGGAGCGTGCTCGACGTGACCTGAGATAAATTCCAAACACTTTGAAATCGTGAGAAGAGGAAAGTGAACACTCAAACCACGCTGAAATCGTGAAAGGAGGTCCAAAAACAAACAATCAGGAACGTGCACAACACAACTTGAGATAAATTCCAAACACGCTAAAATCGTGTGAGGAAATGAACAAACTCTAACCACGCTGAATTCGTGAGAAGAGGTAAACAAATTCCAAACACGCTGAAATCGTGTGAGGAAGGAACAAACTCTAACCACGCTGAAATTGTGAGAAGACGAAAGGGGACACTCAAACCATGCTGAAATCGTGAGAGGAGGTCCGAAAATAAACAATCAGGAACGTGCACAATGCACCCTGCGATAAATTTCAAACACGCTGAAATCGTGTGAGGAAAGGAACAAACTCTAACCACGCTGAATTCGTGAGAAGAGGTAAACAAATTCCGAACACGTTGAAATCGTGTGAGGAAGGAAAGGGGGAAACATAGGGACATATCCTGATGTTTTGGAAAGAAGAAGAAACATAGGGACGTATCCCCGTGTTTCGGAAAAAGAAGAAACATAGGGGCGTATCCCCGTGTTTCGGAAAGGTACGAGCATTGGAACGTATTCCAAATGCTCTAAACCAAAGAGAGAGAAACATAGGGACGTATCCTAGTGTTTCGGAATGGTACGAGCATTGGAACGTATTCCAAATGCTCTAGACTAAAGAGGGAGAAACATAGGGACGTATCCTAGTGTTTCGGAAAGAAGAAGAAACATAGGGACGTATTCTCGTGTTTCGGAAAAAGAAGAAACATAGGGACGTATCCCCGTGTTTTGGAAAGAAGGAGAAATATAGGGACGTATCCCCGTGTTTCGGAAAAAGAAGAAACATAGGGACGTATCCCCGTGTTTCGGAATTGTACGAGCATTGGAACGTATTCCAAATGCTCTAAACCAAAGAGAGAGAAACATAGGGACGTATCCCAGTGTTTCGGAATGGTACGAGCATTGGAACGTATTCCAAATGCTCTAAACCAAAGAGGGAGAAACATAGGGACGTATCCCAGTGTTTCGGAAAGAAGAAGAAACATAGGGACGTATCCCCGTGTTTCCCGAAGGAGAAGGAAAACCTTTCAGCGTAACACACGTGAGAGGGAAAAGAGAAAACCTCTCAGCGTTAGCACACACGAGAGAGAAAAGGGAAAATCTCTCAGCGTAGCACACGCGAGAGAGAAAAAGGAAAACCTCTCAGCGTAGCAGATGCGAGAGAGGAAAGGAAAAACCTCTCAGCGTATCACACGTGAGAGAGAAGGGGGCTGTGCAAGAAAGCGCAGTCATCCAAACGCGTGCCAAATGCGAGAGGAGAAAGGTATCAGTCAAACTGAACCGGAACTTCTCTGAATGAACAGTACATACAATACTGTGCATAAATGAGAAAGAAACAAGATAGGTAGAATGCAATACAATGCAAGATGTTTAAGGAATGCAATAAACAAACATAGCGGCGCTCTAGAAAGCACCTCACGGGGTAAGTGGCGATAAACCGCTCTACTTTGCCGGGGATCCCCCCCTCGTGTTCTTCGAACAATTACCTTCAACTCACAGTACAAAGGTGCTGAAATGCTGACAAGGAGCATCATCTATTGGGGAAGCCACGGATGCCACTTTTCTTCTTGATCATACTCACAACTTTCCCTATTCTTCAACAGGGTGACAGACTAGGTTGGTTTGGTATCCAGAATCGAAATGCACACCCGCTACCTCGACCTATGGGGCTTCCATACAGATTCCAAGCCGGGGATACACCCCTGGGTATTTAAACCAGACTTAAGTCTCAGAAATTCCAAACCTTTGTGTTCTAGGCAACAGCCATTCGAACTCTAGTTTCCACCGTCACAGTTGATCTCCTAGGAACTCATTGCAAACACAGCCAAGATGCCTCTGGCAGGGATTGGTACTCTAGGAGAGCACTTCTGATTGCCATTCTGGCATGAAAATAGTCGACACAGCATTCTGTTCACTTTGAACACACAGCTCGTACAACAAACTGCTTATTCTGAACACACAGCTCGTAACACAGAACTTTATTCATTCTGCTCACGGCTCATACAGCACGCTGCTCACTCTTAACACACAGTTCATAATACAGTACTCTGTTTATCTTGAACACACAGCTTGTACATGACACTGCTTATTTTGAACAAACAACCCATTCTGAACACTACTCATTCTGAACACACAGCCCATAACATAGTACTCTGTTCATTTTGAACACACGGCTTATTCCGAACACTGCTCATTCTGAACACACAACCCATTCTGAACACTGCTCATTCTGAACACACAGCCCATAACACAGTACTCTGTTCATTTTGAACAAACGGGATGCGAAGACGGAACTTGCAGAAATCGAAACGAACTCAGATGCTCCGAATTTTCCCTATTTTCTTTTGCTTCGCAGTCTGGAACCCATATAGCTTTAGATAGGTCCTGGTTTTACTGTTCTCACATGACCTGGGTTGAACCCTGTGGTTTTTATGAAAGAACAAATCCTGTTTTGCACAAATGTGGAGAACGGCACAGCACGCTTGAGCACAAAATCATTCATTTTGAAATTAAGAAATGAGTTCTTAACCGGGTATTGAGCCTACGACTGACTGCAAACAAAACGACTCAACAAAGGAAAACAAAAGGTAAACAACCTAAACAAATCGAGAAACACTCAAAGCCACTTAAAACAAGAATCGAGACAAAACAAAAGACACGACATTTAGACGTGCACAGGGAGCCTGTTTCTCTGGGTATTGTTTCCCACCCTTTCTCACATATATTTCTCACATCACTCGGCCCTCAGGCTTGGTTTTTCTCTCAAAAACCCTTGTTCTCACTTTTCTCTCCACGTACACCTCTCTATTATTTAATCTCTCATTTTTCATCCCCCCCTGGGTGGTTTGATGGATAAACAAGAAGTTGTGGGCTCATGCCCAACATTATCAGCTCACGGCTACTTCCTCCAGTGACGTCTAGTCGATGCCTCGGATGAGGGAGTGGAGTATCTTGATCCATTCCAATTCGTGCTTGATGGCTCGCTGCTTGGAGGATGAGAGAGCTTTTAGCCCTTTGTTGTTAACTTCAGTTGTGCCCTTTGTGGCGAGTAGAGTGCCCTTCCTGGCAAGTATGTTGACAATGGGGAAAAGACAGAACACCTGACTCAATTGTGCCCCTAGTTCATCATTTTGACCATTTTTTGGTTTGGCTTTCTACTAAAACAATTTTGACCAACATGAGAGTTAGATTGACATACTTGTTCGATTTTCTGATTCAAAATCATGCAAGTTAGGTTATGAACACTGAAAATTTTCCTTTTTCACGGCCAAGAAAAGGTTCAATTTTGGAAAAATAGAATAATTTTTTAGAGAATTAGTCAACCTCAGTAAAAATTCTCAAAAACTGTTTTTGCAAACGGCCATTGCTCAACGAGCACAGAACCTACTCTTGAGATGTACAACCTCAGATCCGAAGGAAAATTGCCCCTTGTCTAAATGATACTACGTGGCAACGGAAAGTTGCCCCTTGTCTGAATGGCACCACAGAGCACTGGATGGCAACAGAAAGTTGCCCCTTGTTTGGATAGCGCTGCAGCACACTATAATCAGTCCTCAAAGTGACGATCATAACCGAATTCTCGGATACAGCGAAGACAAAGATGACCAGAACCATCGCATGGACACAATCAATTTGGGAGTGTTTATGGCTAGACTTCAGAATGAAGTTGCCTACGTATCCCAAACATGGGAATCAAGCCTTACGTAGTTCCGGTTAAGGTACACTCTGGTATTTAACCTCTCCTTTTGTGCTCTAACTTTTGCCAAGGCCGCCCTTCCGGGTTTTCAACCTTGCGAGCTTTGTTTTTTTTCTTTTCTTCTCAATTCTTTTCATTATTCTTTTTTTGTTCTTTTTTTTTTTTTCATTTCTCTTTCTTCATCTTTTCTTCATTCTTTGCATTTTTTTTTTTGTTCTTTTCTTTGCTCTAACTTTTGCCTGGGTCACCCTTCCGGGTTTTCGGCCCAGCGAACCTCTCAAGGGTAAAAGTGTAGCTTTGTCCATGGTTTTGAGATCTCAAAGCCATCTGAATCCAGAAGAATGGCTGCTATTTGTTGATGATGTAGGAGTCCATCCAATGGGGGCTGAATTGCCCCTAATGTGGTGGATAGGAACTTAGTTATCCTTCAGTAATGCTTTCTTCTTTTCTCCCTTCTGGGATTTGGCATTCTTGACGATCTTCGTTAGCTTGAGAAATGTCCCAATTTTTGACTCTTCGAGCACATCTGACATTCTTTTGCCCCTAGTTCGAGGGGTGCTTCTGATTTAGCTTCTCAAGCTTCTTTTGATAACACCTGATCTTCTTGATCTGACTTTTCTTGCCCCTAGTTCGTGGGCTGCTTCGAATCTGGCCACACAGGCCTCCTTTGATGGTTGACCATTGAACATTCTGAATCTGAGTTCAAGACTTAAAAGCAAAGAGGTTGAATCTTGAGGTTGAGAGCGATCCTAAGCTGCACAATCTCAAGAGCGATTCCACACAGGTCTTCGCAGGACGGCGCAAAACATTTTTTTCAAAATCTTTTAAGAAAGCAACTAGTCGCTCGCGCTGAAGACAACGTAGAACCAATCTGGATCAAGCCAGGATCCTTCTCAGTATTCATATTAACAAGCATGATCTAAATCATCAAGGGTTTAGCACGCCTCTCTCTCTCTCTCTCTCTCTCTCTCTCTCATTTGGTCAAATTTTGCAAATCCCGAGGAATTCCTTCCTCTTTGTTTTCACCACAGTGTTCGAAAAGTTTTGAAAAACTTAGGTCAATGCAATAATTTCAAGGCACAAAAGAGCAGGTGAAATGCACTACCGTTTCAATCTAAACTTGCTTGGCACAACAGGCTCAAAGTAGAAATAAGCACAAAAACATAAAAACTACTGCTGCTGCATTCTGATCTTCTGGTGTAACTGGCTCCACGGTAGAAACAGCCTCAAAAGAAAACGAAAAGACAAACACAAAACAAAATAGTGATGCCCGAGGTAACACTCCCGGAATCACCCGACTCCTATACAACAGGATTGACTCGACGTAACATGACAGACCCAACCGACTTAGTAAGAAAAGACTGACTATGTACAACACAACAAGACTGACCTAAAACCCAAGTCAGAAAGTACAAAAACTAGCATTCGCAAATGCTCAAAACAGTGTGTGCCATACCGCCACGTCTGGAGTAAACTGAGCGCTGCCCGCAGGTGGTTCATCCCCCGATCACATACTCGCACTATCCCCTAAGTTCACTGATCTAGTGCCGATAGACTTTGCTGAGTTTGGTGGGAGGACGACCCCGTTGTCAAACAAATCCTGTACTTCGTGGTGAAGATGAAAGCAATTGCCGGTGCTATGACCGGTTTGTTGATGGTATGTACAGTACTGGGTAGTATCATGACCGGGTGGAAGATGAGCAAGGAGAGGCCAAGGTTCGAGGGGTTAAGATGCCCCTTTTCAGCAAGGATTTGAAGAGCCTTGGATAAAGGCATATAGAGAGCATGGAAGACCCTGCGACCTCGGGGTTGATACTTCAAGGTTTGTGGATTTTTGCTGGGTGTGCTGGAAAAAGGGTCGGCATGTGCTGACTTGTTTTTTTGATCTTTTCTGAGTGCAAAGTTAGAGCTCAAGGGATCATTTCTAGGATGACGGCCGTTCTCCTGGTTCTCCCCTTACTTTGAACTACTCTCATTCTAAGTGGGGAAAGTGTCATCCACAGTTTTTGCAGCAACTGCGAGCACTTGTTGTTTGTTCAGTCCCCCAGCCTTCAAAGCCTCAACAGCCCACAGGAGTTGTTCAAAGGGATCCATATCTGCCTCTACCTTGTTCTTTCCACTTGCCTTAGCTTAGTCGAAAGTTTGGGTTGTTGCGTCAGAGCGGAGCCCTGTTGTTGTTGACATGTCATTGCCCATACTTGGGATGGCTTTAGATTGGCTGAGTTCAATGAAAATTCGCCCCAAGAGTGGGGGCTCTTCTGGCATGAAATTCCTGGCATGTGATATGGTCGATGACGGAGTCGACATTCAAAGGCTAGATCAGCCACAGTTCTCTGAAGATCGCCGATCATTCCATTAGCTCAAAAGTAGTGGGCTCACGAGTTTGAAACGGTTGGGGTTCAAAGACTGGATATGCGGTGGGTGCCCTAGACGGGCGTTGCATTTCAACATCGGTCTCACCCTGCATGGTGATTCCCTAGTTTAATGCTGCTGTCATGACCACAATTTCTTCTGAACTCTGCATCATCATGAGTCTGCTGATTTGCACAGAGGTGATGTGACTGGTGACTAACGGATCAGATGAACCGATGAGCCTTGATTGGCCTTTCTCCGCCTTGCCTCAGCGAAGGAAAACACTGGCTACACTTGAACTGAATCTCTGACCTGACAAAGTCTATCAGCACAAATCTAATGAACCTGGGAGGATATCGGAGCCTTCTGAAGCTATAGTTCCAAGACTACCTAGCAAAAGAGAAAACAGGCAGCATCTCAGCCCAATTTTACTAGAACAGATGAGCATAGCTGAATAACTGCGCTCTCTACTAAATTCTGCCCAAAATTCTGCCTATAACTAATACCCTCAAGTAAGACTGATTCCCAAATACTGATGCCCTTAGGCCTAATACCCAAACTTGCAAACTGATACATGCATTCCTATAGAGGCACACTCCGACAGCACATAGCAAGCAAATGAGAGCCAAAGCACCCCTATGTTGGGGTAGGGTTTCCTTGTCCTATCTTGTCAGGAGCTAGGGTTTCACTACGCACACAGCGGTTTCAAATAACCTATAATCGGATAAGCAACCTGTCCTAGTTTGGAATAGTCACTATGGATTCCGATATGCACTAGGTCGAATGGTCAAAAAGGGTGTCTCGGTGAAAACTGAAGTTTGTGTTCCCGTCGTGGCAGAGCCCACAACCGGTCAGCCTTATGGCACGCTTTGTAGAGCAAGCCTCCGGCAAACCATTCAGGAATAGCATACGGCAAACACGGTGTCCTAGGCGCACCAATGCAAATGCAATGCAAAGAGACATATAAATGTAATCAAAACAAGATATCATGAGTTCGAGTCAAGTTCTCTAATTCCCCAACAGAGTCGCCAGAAACTGTGGACGCGCTCCTGGGAACTCATCGATATCCGCGCGCGGCCTCTGGGTGAGGGGCGCGTGAATTCTCGTTTTGTTCTCTGAGCTACCACAGTTTGGACTCAAATGTCACGGTTATGAATCTAATCTCACAATGTACGATGTGAGACCGATAAATCACCAAAGAGTCCAAATCCGGCAAATCGTTTTGGAAAACTGATTTTTTATAAAGAAGTGCCAAACATGGACTGCTTTGCCAGATACAAAGTCGCCACTTAAATATTTTGTTTTAGGAAAATTTAGGAAACCCTGACTCGTGCTGAAGGCCACGTGTCCGTTCTCACCAAAGTTGCCTCAGCACGGGAACTTGGGTACGAGAGGGGAAGGTCATGCAATGAGCACCCCCGCTCGCCCGATCAAAGATCGGCCTGTACTAAGCATGATAACTTGTTTTTGAAAACACATGTGCTCTTATTCCGATTAATTAGCTAATCTTACTATGTGATGCGCACGGCAAACAAGTATAGACTAAATCGCCTAATTTGGAACAAAACATTGCATATCCGTTTGTTTGGAAAATGGTTTGAAGTTTGCTACTCGCAAGTAGGCTAAAATGCGGGTTTCAATGAATTGTCCCAACTCATGTAATCCAACCTTCACCCACAGGCATTCAGACAGTTAATCACATAAGCAATTAGCCTCATGGCAAGCATGCTTTCATGGCAGCATTAACACATATGCGGTATGCTAAAGCGTAAACACTCACAGTATACTCCGAGCCAAAATAGAGAACTAGTTAGAAATTATGCGTGATCCTAGTTCATGTTAAGATGGCTAATGGAACACATGCGAAAATGCGACTAAAATAGGCTCGGCTATCCTAGAATGTCATGCAACTTGATACATGTATTCAAATAGGAATTGAAATACAATGCAGTTAGTATGATGCGCCGAGTCCGGTGCATGCAGTACAGATGAATGGATGCAAACATGTGAGCATAAGGTATGCTAAATGAAACATGCCCTAAAACTAACCATCATAAGTGGTTAAGTAAAAGGGAGAAAGAAATGGGGGTTGGAAGACATGCATCACACACACGCACGCGTATTCCAACAATACGCCCCCTCGCAAGAGGGACCAAATAAGAAACTAACTAACTAATCTAAACTAGTTAAACTAATTATTACACAACAAATTAATTAACTAATCCTAGTTAACTAAATATTACAAAACAATTTGAAATAGCTAAACGCATTAACTAATTAAAGTACAAACCAAAGCAAAAGCAAGCTATCTAAGCAAGGTAGCTAAGGAAAGCAATAAAACAGGAGCTCTCAAAGGGAGAAGACTGGATGCGCATGCTCGGTCGCCTCGTTCAGAAATCCAATGCGATGCCCTGATTTGCCTCTGTTTTCAATTGTTCTCAGAACTCTGCACCAAGCTCCAGAAAGATGAAACTCCGCCTTGGGAACCTTGTGGGAGGGTGGCCGACCACTTTTGGTGCCTCCAGATACCTGCCGACCACTTTTGGTTGTTGAAAAACCAGAAAAGTGGTCGGCCAGCTAGTTTTCCTGGCTGGCCGGCCAGTTGTTGCTGCTGAACCCTAGTTTTCTGCAACAGAGAGCAAGAAAGGGCATGGCAATGTATTTGCAAGATATGTGTGCACAACCACCCTCCCTATCATGTCATGAACTCAAAGGAGTGCGGTTCTCGACCCTCGGGCCACCAATCGCGCATTTCAATGCGTGATGGCCGAGAGGCAAAGTTTCACAATTCAATGTAAAATGAATGCACAAGTAAATACATAAGGCCTAAAACTCTATCATGTATGATCAAGAGCGTCGGCGACCGGGAATTAAGGTACGTTTCATCACTTTAAGTATGAAACGTCCCTTGTTTCCCGTGTTTGGACTAACACCTATTCCAAACACAATGCAACACATAACATGGCATGCTCAATGCAATGTAATGCAACCTTAGCATGCAAACATGTAACTACATGAACAACCTAACAAGGCTAATGGCATGCACGATGCTAATGCATGCAAACTCAATGCAAGACAACATAAGCATGCGACAATATGATATAATGCAACTATATGGCATGCACAATGCAAATCACAACATGGCATACACAATGCTAAGTGTTGAGAACTAGATGGCATACTCAATGTAAGGCAACCGCAAGGTTCTAAACACAATGTAATGCATGCATGCACAATGCAATGCAACAAGGGCAACAATATGCAATACACTAAGCATGCAACATTATGTAAACCACATACTCAATGGACTTAAACTGAGATGGACAGACCTCAGTCATGCCAAAACAGTGGCCATAATGCTAAAATGAAGGCACCAAAAACACATACAAGCATGCATGCCAATTGGCTCACTAATTAAGGCACTAAGGTGCAACTCTGAAGAGCACTTAAAGAGTGAAAAACATGGAAGTGTAACAACACTAAGTGCACTGAAATGACGGTAAGAAATGATGTCAAATCATTCAAACAACACAAGTAAGGCATGCTAGGGTCCTTAACGCATTAAGGCTAACAAGTAGGACTACAAAGGAGGAATGCAATACATGGCAAATATGCATGAACAAAGCATGAACAGAGCTCAAGTAGGTCTTAACAAAGACCAAAACATGCTGAGATGAGGGCCTAAAGGCCTAGGCATGCAAGCATACAAGCTAAGCCATAAACTAGGCGACAATGCATAACACTCAAAGGTACTTAAAGCATGATTGAAATGGAAATATGGCAATGCTATAAGCTCTGAAATGTTATGTTAAGTGATGCCAAATCATGTACACAACACAAATGAAGCATGCAATGGTGCTCAAAGCTTAAGGCAAGCAAGAGCATTTATACTACAAGTATACAAAACATGAAGTATGTGGTTAAGGCAACCCAAAACAGTCCTAGAACATGTCCAAATGAGTCTAAAACATGCAAGGAAGGAAGCCAAAATGTGCTAGCATGAGGGGGCAAAAGACATGGAATATGCAAGGCAAATAGGGTGGATTACACTACACCTATTAGAACCAAACATGGTATGACTTAAGCAACAAAAATTAGAGTTATATCATGGCATAATAACCCCAAAAACACATTAAAATGATGGCTCGCAAGCTAAGGCATGAAGGCATACGCAATGGTTCATGTTAAGGCATAAAGGGGCAAACCCTCCAACGCATTGAATGAGTGACAAATGCAAGTGCGTGGCCATGAAACATGGACTAAAATCACATGATAAATGATGCCAAATCATTAAAATAGTCCAAGTAATGCATGCTAGAGGACTCAATACACAAGGCTAACAAGCTAGATTGAACCATAGCTATGCAAAGCAAGTCATGCATGGCCGTAACAACCAAAATCAGACCTTAAACATGCCAAAACATGAACAAAGTCTTCTCAGAGCTAAGCCAAAAGCATGCTAAAATGACATGTTGAAGCATGATGCATGTTAGGCTAATTCATGGGATTGCACTACAAGTGCATGAGGCATGCAAGGGCCAACCAAAACAAACCAAAACAGAGTCATGACATGGAAAAACATCACCAAAAACATGTTGAAATGAAAAGAAAACAGGCTAGAATGACATGCTACTTCATGAAGCATACAAAGCTAGTTTGTGTGATTTACACTACAAGTGTATTAACCATGCATGCAGTGACCAAACCAAGCAAAAAAAATGGTATGCCTCAGCAAAGTAACCACAAATACAAGCTAAGATATGGCCAACAAAAGCTTAACAAAGGTGCTCAAACATGAGGCATATGAAGCTAGTAAACAAGACACAAAGGAGAGGGGATGACCCTCTCCTATTTAGGACTCCAAAACCACCTTTCCACCATTGAAAATCCTCTGGATTTCAGTGGTAGAAAGGTCATGCAAAGGTTGTAACAAGAGCCTAAAGGGATGGCTCAAAACAAGGCCTAACAAGGCCTAAGAGGGAGTAAATCACCCCAAACGAAAAAGTGAACTTAAACAACTATTTTAAGCATGCAAAAACAGAACTTTTTCTAGTTAATAGGTAAGCTTAAAAACGTATGCAAGAAGGGCTAAAAGCTTAAGCAAGAAAGGGGGTTTTAAGGCTTAGAAACTCACCCTTGTAGAACCACTTCAAGGCTGCAACTTCAGCAAGTTTTTCAAGCTCAAACAAACCCAAGAACACCAAAAACAACTCCTTAGCACCTCAGCAACCAAAGGATGGTGTGTGAGTGTGTTTGTGTGTTAAACTAAGACAAATCTACACTTTTGATGTAGAAAAATGAAGAAACAAAGCAATATAGAGACAAAGCTATATCTATCTCTCTAATGGCCATTTTCTGAACCTAGAGGAGGGAGGAGGAGCCTCCCTCTTATAGAAACCAAAAGGCAAAGCTTCTTGGAGAAGCTAAGCTTCAAACAAATCCCTCCATGTGTATGGAGGATAGCCCAAATGCCCTTCAGCTGTGCCAGCTGGAGGAAAATATCTCCAAAAAGGTGTCAAAAAGTAGCCGACCACTTGAAGTGGTTGGCCTGCTACTTAAAGTGGTCGGCCGACCACATAAAGTGGTCTCCCAGAATAAAAACTGGTCAATCATGGTGGGAGAGAGTCCAGGGCATGAAAGCAAGCTAGTGGTATGGTGGTCGACCAGAAAAGGTGGTCCAAAGACTAAGAAAGCCAGTTGTCTGACCAGAAAACTGGTTGGCAGAAGGAAAAGTAGTCTCCAAGGAGAAAAAGTGGTCTCCCACCCTTGTACCACCTTCCAAACAAGGAAAACAATGTTTGAACCAAAAACAAACCAAAGCGGATGCAAGACGAGAGAACGGGAGGCAAAGCACGCGGCCAAAAGTCCCAAAAACTAGCTGTCGAGCACCGAAAGTGGTACGCGACCACAAAAGTGGTCTCCCAGACCACAGTGTCCCTCTAGGCAGAGGCAACAAGGTGTGGTTCAAAAACCACGCCAAACGGAGAACGTTAAGTGGTCCCGAGACAAGGCGTGCGACCAAAGGCTCTAGAAATCGGAAACTAGTCTCCAAACGGGAAAAGTGGCCTATGACCATGAAAAATGGTCTATGACCATAAAGAGATGGTCTACAAGACCTCTCCCTCCCTCTGGGAAGAGAAAACAAGATTCGGTCCGCAAACGGAGCCAAAGCACAAAGAGTTCAGAGGCCCGGAGGCAAGGCTCTCAGCCAAAACTCTAGAAACTCTAAACGAGCACAACATGCACCATCACTGAGTGCTCAATCGATGACGTCTGAGTCTTAAGGTCGGTCAAAAATGAGGTGTCTACAATGGGTTATCCTCTAAAAGCTATAAACATCAGCAATTAATGAGTTTTTCTTAGAGCATAGTAGTTCAGATTCAAGAAATTGATCGGTTAAGATTTACAATCAAAACAAAAAGAGAAGAACATATCTTTGATTTGCTTCAAGAGACAACAATGGACAATAGTGGAAGACAATGAAGGACGGAGGTCGGTGCTCACCGCTGGAGAACGTAGGTGATGGTGGTTGTGTTAGGAATTCTCGTTCTCTCTATCTCTCTTTTTGTTTCTCCTCTTCCTTCTTCTCTTTTCCCTTTTCCCTTTCATGTTTTTGTGTTTTTGTGTGTGTGTGTATGTTTTTTTTTTTTTGGATAATCAAAACTATGTTGTTTTCATAGACTGTAGGAACAATTGTAGAGAACAGACTCTAGAGAATTCTCATGCGCAATTTATAGTCTTCAACAAGCTCTGCAAAGCTATAAGCATTTTTTGTTTTGTTCTCTTTTTGTTTTTTTTTTTTTGTTTTTTTGTTTTTAATTTTCACTCTCCACATGTAGCTAGTGTTAGAAGTTAAGCAAAACTTTCTCTAGCCCTCCAACAATTACTTCTTCTTCTTCTTCTTCTTCTTCTTCTTCTTCTTCTTCTTCTTCTCTCTCTCTCTCTCTCTCTCTTTAAGAACATGATCACGTAAAAATATTATTTAAAAAAATTAATAATATATTTTAAAAAAAAAAAATATTTGCAAATGTCACGTTAGCAACCACATCAACACTAGGTGCATATGTGGCATGTCATAAAAAAGATTGTATTTTTTTATTTATGTTTTATAATATTTTGCTTTTGAAAATTAATTAAGTTAGTTTGATAAATTAGCTAAATTAAAGAATATTGTTGGAAAACACACTAGCTAAATTAGTAAGGCAAAATAAAGAGAGTATTTTTTTTTTTTTTTTGTGTGTGTGTGTGTGTGTTTTTGTTAGGCATATGTGTATGAGCATTAAATGAGAAAGATAAATTTGAAGTATTAGAGCCTGGAAAAAGTTTTAAAGACATGTTCACAAAATTTACATACAAAAAAATATAATAAGAAACATAATGTATGCTTTAGATTTAACTTTTATATAATAAAAAAAAGAATAAAAAAATTTAAGAAAATATGTGCACAAAATCTATATAAAAAATATACCCCCAAAAAAAATTGCAAAAGAATATGCGTGCGTGTATAAATTTCAAGTAAAAATTTAATTATTGGTTGTTTGGAAAGTAAATATGTTACATAAAAAATTAAAAAATTAAAACAAAATATCAATTTATTATCTCTATTTTTTTTACAAACTTTTTTTTTATTTATAAAAGTAACAAAAAAATTAATTCCTAAACCGACCGATGTTTGGGATGAGCAAAATTTGGTAAAATAGCCAATAAAGACATGTTACAGGTGGAAAAAATGGAAGCTTTGGAGCTGAGCACATGATCAAGACTAGCAGTGGCAAAATTAGTTAGTTGTTTGGGTTTGTTAAGACAGTTAATGTTATAGTGGAGCAATTAGTTCACTACAAGAAATCTAGACTATTATGATGAAATTTGCTGATGAAATTTTTTTGTCTTAAAATTTAACTCAAAGATGACAAAATATTAATTTTGTTGTTTGTTTTAATTTTTCTCAAACGCATAGGAGATGAAAACAAAATTTCATCTGCAAAAATTAGACACCAATTTCATTTTCATTGGCGTGAATTATTTTAGCTTATTGGAGACGAACATTTTTGTCACAATATATATATATATATTTTTTTTGCGACGAATGTAATCCGTCACCAATAAATTCCCTACCTATTAGACAATGTCGTTGCATATTTCCATTTATTGGGTAACAAAAATATTTTTGTCTAGGAATGACAAATTATGGAAGACAAAAATATTTCGTCACCAATAAACACGCCGTCATGCAGACAATGCCGTTTCATCTTTCTATTAAATGGTCGATAAATATATTTTTGTCTTGGAAGAATAAGTTGTGGGAGACGAAAATATTCTGTAATTGATAAATTCTGATTGATTGCACGACGAATATATTTTTCGTCTCATAAGGCTATGTTGTAGAAGACAAAAATATTTCATCACCAATAATAAATTCTCTATTCTTGTATTTAAGGAGACAAAAATATTTTACTACTAATTATTTCTCTTTATTAAAATGCTGTGGTTTTGTGTTTCGGAGCACTGAAACCGTGACCCCAAGAGACACTCTCTGACCCTTATCACTCATTTTCATGTACACAGACACTGAAGTCATGACCCAAGAAGACACTTTCTACAAACCCTCATTTCTCTCTCGCACTTGAGTCTACTCCTCTCTCACAAGTATTGAAGTCGTGATGCAAGAAGACACTCTGTAAGCCATTTCTTCTATTTCACACTATAGCTCATCTTATGTCTCACACTTAAGCCCTTCATGCATGCCAGTATTGAAGCTATTATCCAAGAAGGCACCATATGCAAACCGACTATTCTTTCTCATAGTGAAGGCCCCTCTTGCATGCAAGCACTTTTTCTCATTTGTTTGAACCAACTTTACCCTTTCCGTCTAGAACACCCATTTTAGAAAAATCACAGGTCAAAACCCCTCTCTAGGAAATATATATATATATATATAATATTAATGTAGCTATTTTTTTGTGAGAAAAAATATGGAGGAAAAAATAATAATAATTTTTAAATTTTCAAAATTAATCGAAAACATTACCTTATTTAGTATGGAGTTTTCAATAATTAATTTTTAATTTTTAATCTGTATTTTTTAGTGACCATTTTTTAATAGTATAATTTTTTTTTCTTTTTTTACTTTTTAGATCCCTTTAATTTAGATAAGGGCAAATTGCAGCAGTTGGCCTGGTATTTTGGTTATTGTGTCATATAAATGACATGTGTCATATATTTTTTTTATAGAAAATTATAAATTTACTAACCTTAGTAAGTTAATTTCAATCAATTCAGTGATTATTTTCATTTAAAAACAATAACGGCATTATCAATGGATCAAAGTGACACAAAATTTAAAATTAATGATCAAAATTATGCCAATTGAAAGTGCAGGGACCAAAATGATACAAAAGACAAAGTATAGGGACCACCTATGTAATTTTCCATTTAGATAAACTTAAGAAGTACAAAATTTATGAAAACACTATAAAAAATTCACTACAAACAAAAAAATATAAAAATTTAGTACATTGTCATTTTTTTATTGATATATTTTTATTTTTTTCATAAATATTTTATTTTTTAAGTATATTTAAAGTAAGTGTATCTAAAAAAACAAATAACTCCAACTTGATTGTTTTTCATATTATTGTTCGCTAGTTTTTGAACCTGATTTTTTTTATATTTAAATTCTCATAAATTATTTTTAAACGTGTTTTCGTTTGTCTTTGTTGAACTTTTTTGATATTTTAGGTAATTTTTTATTTTTTACTTATTAGATGTACAACTAAAAATTAAAAAAAAAAGTGACTAAAATATATATAAAAAAAAAATCACTAAGGCTTGCATTTAATTTAAAAATCATTTTCAAAAAATGAAACCAAATAAAACTTTTAATTTTGTCATAAAAATCAAAAGAAAGGGTTTTCTTTTGGAGACGAAAATTTTAATTTGGTAAGAAAAAATTTTTGTCACAAAAAGAAGCCAAATATTTGGCGCCACACACCAAAAAAAAAAGGCGCCCAAAATTGGGGATTGGTGACAAATTATTTTGTCTTAAAAAAAAAAAAAAATTTTGGGCCCATTATAGACAATAAAAACTTCCTCACAATCTGATATATAGAACAATCAATACATGTATCTAAAGACAATTTCTTTTCTTTTAAGGGCTGAGAAGTTGAAGGGTTGTGATCTTTAGGACCATCAAATTTCATCTGTCCCGCTTGATACCTCTGCTCTTTCTCTGGTTTGCTTCCCGTTGCAACCCATAGCAAAGGGACCGACTCTTTGCTGAAGCATTCTTCCATAATCTAATTGGAAGGGACTCTCACGGCACACATGTATCTCTCTTTTCCTCCCTCTCTTCCATCCCACTATGAACCCTAGGTAACATTTTTTTTTTTTTTTTTTTTTTTCGTATGTTGTTCTAATGGGTCTGAAGTGCTTGGATTTTCTTTGTTCTTTGTTAAATAAACTAAGCTATCGGTTCTGAAGGGAGATGATCCACCACAAACCAGTTGGGGCTGTGGTTACCATAAACAATTAGAAATTACCAACTATAGCACTATGGCTTCATCATTTATGGGGAGAGAAGATTTAAGAAGACGGTGGCTAAAAAAATCTGATTGGTTAGAGTACAAATAAACTTCCATTCTTATAATCGTTGTATTTTGATCAGACGGTATTATGTTGTGGTAAGCTTTTAATTTTGATGACTACATATTTTCCCCTCCAGTCTTTTGTTCACTCTACTTTTCCTTTTATACCTTAATTTATGCCATAACTGATATGTGTTTCATTAAGATTGCATTCCCTTTGTTTACAAAAATAAAAATAAGATTGAACACTGTGGAAAAGAATATTGGATTATACTTATTTATTAATATTCGTCTTGCATCGATATTAAGTTAAAATACTCAGCCTCTTTACAACATCGACCGTAATTTATTTACACATTATTATCTTAATTTTCATTGAAACAAGCAGCTACTAAAAGCAAACCACTCCCAGATTTCATGATAATTTAAAGGCCCAATTTTTGGATAGCTTTCAACATGTAAATCACAAAGCTCCCTGTTTGGGTGTCTTCTCATATTTGCTGCTTTTGGGTGTGATGTGAATTGTTCTTATTCTTTATCTTGTATCACTGCATTAGGTAATTATTTTTTTTCCTAGCTGGAATAGTTCTAGGCACACAAACAAACCCTCTTTCCTTCCTTTTCTTAAGCCAAGAATGCTCCAATTGATTGTGTGCGTGTGAGGTGTTTGTTAAAAGTTGTAAGCCAATTGGGTTTCTTCCAAATTTAAGTCATACCATGCATGTGTTACATTTGAATAGTTCAATCTTTTGAATGAGTTGGTAATTACCAATTTAATATAATATCAAAATAGGTAATGAATTCTACATTTAAAAATATTTTAATAATTTGATTGTATACTTGAGATAAATTAGAATTTATTTAAGGATCAACTAAGAAAGAGATAGAGACTAATAACATGAAGTAAGGATCAACTAAGAAATGGAAAATGGGATTACACTCCATAACTTTCTTTCCATCTTCCTCTGTCTACAGCCAGACTACCAATTTAGTAAACTCTAAATTGGTGAGCAGCAGCAACAGCAACTTTGTCCATGGAGAGTAGCAGCTGCTCTCAGTGGTCTGGCACATAATCTGTTGAGATGGTCTCGTTCATAATTTGTTATGTTTTAGCATTGTGGGTGAGCAGCTATTGCATCTATCATTAACCTGGTGAGTAGCAGCAGCAGCAGCATTGGTCTGGCCCTGGTTCTTACCCTGCTGATGTGTGCTTTTGGTGCTTACTGTTATGGGTTCTAAGGAGTAAATAGTCCACTAAGTGGGGTTGGAGGAAAGATGATAAATATGGAGATGAAGATTTGGAGTGCTATTCTATTAGTTGTGCTTTGTGAGTTGATCAAGATTAGGACTGCTTTGTGGGTGAAACCATATTTTTTGTTCAAGATTAGAACTGCTTGGCTTCGTCATTATGCTTGGCTTGGCTCCTTTTGTTTTGTTTTGTTTTGTTTTGTTTTTTTTTTTTTGTTTTTTTTTTAAAAAAAATTCTTTGTTGCTTTTCCTTGTATGGCTTTCTTGTAGTTAGTTGTTTTTCTCGTATCTTAGTTGTTAGCTTAGTTTAGTTGGTTTGGTAGCAGTGTAGTAGGGTTTTCGTTGTTCTATTTTATGACTTAATTACCAATTTTTTTTTTTCTTAGATGGCCAAATTCAAACAATTTGAAAATACATTAGTCTATAGTGTGCTTTGCAACTTTACTACTTAAATATGTTCCATCTCAATCTATGTTATATACTTGGAGAACTAGAGAAAGATACTCATGGATTTTTATTAGAGATAGACGAAGTCATATGATTTTCTTTGTATGATACACATTGTGCATTCCCAAATGGAATAGGTTAATAGTACACATGATGCTTTTTATGACATAAACAATTAAAAAATCTTGATCTTTCATTTGTGATCAGACACAGACAAGAGTTGGATTGCATTGGGTAAGACGCTTGATGGAAAGATGAGTCAACAATTTATTGATGGAGTGACATCATTTATTAAATTTGCAATGGCAGTTGTTGACTAGGAATGTAAAATTTCATGCCCATGTTTGAGCTGTGTGAACTATTATTCCCAAAATCCTCGAAATGTGCAAATTCATTTGCTTCAATATGGGATTATGCAAATGTACACTATTTGGCATGAGCACGGGGGACCATGTGTATCAAATGAGGCTCACCATGAAATAGCAATTGATGAAGATGAGGTTTTAGGTGATATTGATGCCTTAGAGGAAGATCGAATAAGTGGAGAACCCAACGATGCACCCCACAATGAGGAAGTACAGATGTTTGATAAATTATTGAATGATGCCAAACGTGAGGTGTACTTAGGTTGCACAAATTACACTATGTTGAAGTTTGTCATCGAGTTGCTTAATATGAAAGTAACAAACCATTGGAGCAATAAGTTAGTTGACACACAGTTGGAGTTTTTAACAAAACTTTTACCGAAAGATAATTTGGTTCCAAAGTCATTTTATGAAGCTAAGAAAATACTTCATGGTTTGGGCTTGTCATATGAGTTAATTGATGCTTGTAGAAGTGATTGTGTACTCTTTTGGAAGGAAAATGCAAGGTTGGATAAATGTCCAAAATGTAAGGCATCCAGATATAAGATCAATCATGGCAGGGGTAAGAAGATTCCCTACAAGGTGTTGCAATACTTCCCATTGATACCAAGGTTGAAAAGATTGTACATGTCAAGGAAGACTACTGAGGACATGAGATGGCACAAGAACAAACGTATAGATGACGGAGTATTGAGGCATCTTGTCTGAAAAATCTAGAAAACCCCTAGATATTGATTTGTGATTATGTATCAATTTTAAGCAATAAATAACAATCCCAATCAAACAATTAAGACAAATCAACACAATGATTTTAACGTGGAAAAACCACAATTGGAGTGCTTCCAATTGTGATAAAAAACCACGGGCCAAAGCCACAAAACAATCCACTAAGAAGACAAGGAATTACACAAGTGTACTCTCAATTACCTAGCGAATCCATGCCCAAATTGAACCAATCCCTATATGCCTCTTCCACCACGGTCTTCACCTCGGAATCATCCTGCCCAACGTTGAATCCACAATGCCGATGTCGAATCCACAACGATGAGCCACTCCAGAATCCACCAAAGCTTCAGGCCCAAATTCCACGGAATCCACCAAAGAACAACTCTCTCTTTTGTATTGAACAAAACAAATAATCATTTAATGTATACTTTTCAAACCATGAGTTAAACTCAAACAAACATCAAAGAAACTAGCAAAGAAGCTCTAGATATAAACCCTAATATCCAAGAAGAAGATCTGGAAGTCGTAACTGTAAAATCTAACTAAAACACATATTTATAGAAAACAGGTCCTCAATGGTTGCTCGAGCGAGGAGACTAAAATGCGTGTTTTTCCAAGTGTCTTCGCTCGAGCCACCAAAGTGCCTCTCGAGCGAGAAATGCAACTTCTCAGTATTTTTACAGTCAGCAAAAACTTCTGGGACCAATGATTCTTCGCTCGAGCGCACACTCCTTCGCTCAAGCGACCAAACAACTTCGACTGCAATTTTGCTTCATCCTCGACATAGTTAGTGAAGTGGAAAACATGAAAGAATAGACATCAAAAACTTCTCTACAAGGCACAATTCGGGTTGGATTCGCATCTAAAACTCATAGCCTCACTAAAATAAAAGAACGAATAAAATTACAACTGAAAGGAGTTTTGTCAAACGGGATTACCAAGACTAAAAACCTAACACCGCCGATAGTGATGAGTGGAAGGAATTTGATGCGCAACATCCTCAGTTTTCCCTGAAGCCTCGAAATGTGAGGCTAGGGTTGGCTATTGATGGGTTCAATCTGTCTGGAAACATGAGCAACTCATATAATTTGTGGCTTGTAGTACTCATTCCTTATAACTTGCCACCTGGGTTGGTTATGAAAGATCCCTTTCTTATGCTATCATTACTTATTCCTAGAGAATCACAACTAGGGATTGATATTGATGTCTACATGAGACCTCTAGTGGATGAGTTGAATGAGTTATGGAAAAATGGTGCATTATCTTATGATGTCTTAGCTAGTGAGTCTTTCCAGATGCATGTAGCTTTGATGTGGACTATACATGATTGGCCTGCATTTGGTGACATATCTAGATGGAGAACAAATGGTCATTATTCTTGCTACGCTTGCAATGATGAACCATATTTTCAATCCTTGAAAGGTAAGATTGCATACATTAACCATCGATGCTACTTGCCTTAGAACCACCCGAAAATGCGAAAGAGTAAGGCTTATAATGGTAAGGATAAGAAGTGAAAGAGATCTTTAGAGTTGCCAGTGGAAAAGATATTAGAGCAATTAGAAAAGAGATCTTCAATTATGCTTTATAGTTGGGCAAAATGGACACTACAAAAAAAAAATAGTTGACCAAACCAAGTACCATAACTAAGAAGGTAACGAACTATGAGAAACAAAGAATGAAGACAATTAGTAAAAACCATAAGAGAATGAATGCTCTAGGAATGAAAAATATAACAACTTGTTTGAAGGCTGCAGTCCAACATAAGAAATTGAGAAAGGAAAAACAAATACCAATTGAGGAAAATGACGATGATTATCGACCGTTAGAGGTCAAAGATGGTAGTGACACTGAATCCTATGATTCGTTTGAGCATGAGGTACTACACATTTATGCATTGTGAAATATATTCTTTCTTGTTACTTTCAATTCATACACACATATACATGTATATCTTCGTACATATATTCATATTTTATTATGTTATTCAGCTGTTAGAGATACCATTGAGAGCCCGTTCACAATCTCATCTTGAGGCATTGACCCACGCATCAGAAGAGAGGAATACCTCTTCACGTCCTAAGGTGGGTAGCCATCCCTCACCACCTCTCAATGTGGAGCCTCAACTTGAGGTGACTGCTGGTAATACTATTGGTAAGACACACTCTTTATTTACATTGATTTGAGATCTTAATTAAATTTGTTCACATACTATTTCAATATTATGGCTTCACAATATCAGCTGCTAAGCGTGTTCGTGGCCCAACTCGAGGCAAAGAGGTTCAAGGCCTTGTTGATAGAGATGGAAAGCTTAACGTGCCTATCCCTCTAGAATTTTGTGCACCAGTAGGGGACTATGCCCCAAAACTAGCCTCAAAGATTGGTGTAGAAGTGCGAACACGTTTACTTGATCCAAGTGTTCATAGGTGGAAGTATGTTGATGCCTCTGTTAAGGAGGTGATGTTTCAACGCTTGAATGTAAGTTCACTGTCTATTCTATTATAGGACATTTTACTCATCTTTATAATAGGTTAGAAATCTTAATTATTTATTGTAATTTTGTTTTTATTTAGGAATTATCTATGACTTATCTATTTTTTGCAGGATCAATTTGATTTACAAGGAGACCTTGTTGATCTAGAAAGGGCAATGAACACAAAATTTCATTGGAGATTGAGTAACCACACCTATAGGCTGCACAAACAATTCATGGAGCCGAAGGAGGCTAAAGGGGAGGAGTATGCAAGAAACCACCCACCGAAGGATGTCGATCCTACCAAGTAGATTGATCTTATTGATACAAAGTGGAACACTAAAGAATTTCTGGTAACATTCTCATATTTTTTTATTATATCAGGGAAGAAAGAATTTGATTAGAATAGGGAGAGATTCCAAAAAAATAGAAAGAACGCAATCAATTTGCTATGAAATTTCATATGTATTCTTTTCCCTTTATCTTGTAGGCATGTAAGTGGAACATAATAAAAACCAAATAAATGGGAAAATGAGAAAGGGAAACTAGTAAACATGGATTGGAAGGCTCGCATAATAGGAGATTAATTTATGGTTCCTTAAAGTGCACCTTTCACATCTTAGAATAAAGAACTAAGATTTCAGTTCTATGATTGTATTTCCTGTTTGTTCTTGGGTTTGATCTGAAGTTTAATGATAATGGTAAGCAACTAGTTGAGTACTAATATAGGGTATTGAGATAGAACTTTAGATTTGATAGAGTTGTGGAAGAAAGAAAGGGTTATGAGTTTGGTATCAGTAATTGTTCCATATCTTGTGAAATGTAAATGGATTTTTTCACAATCTATCTTGCCCATGCTTATATGCCCCCTATTTGTGAACGGTGTAAATTTCTCGTTTTTCTTTTTTCACCTAGAAAAACCATCTTATGATGAAATCTCAACAAGTCCTCTAATCTAATTTTCAAAGAATTAAATGATACTAGTGAATAATTTGAAATATCTTTTAAGTTGAAATGATATATAGGAAAAGTATAAAGAGGAATAATGCAATTCCTTTATTATCAAGCATTAAATTTGTCTTACTAATGATACATTTCATTGTTATATTGGTTCATTCTTCCTTACAGGAGCAATCAAAAGCCAACATATTTGTCTTACTAATGATACATTTCATTGTTATATTGGTCATTCTTCCTTATAGGAACAATCAAAAGCCAACATCGCAAACGGAGAAAAGATGAATACAAAACATAGGTGTGGTTCTAGGTCAATCCTTGTTAGAGTAGAAAAACTAGTACATATCCTCGCACTTTAAGAATTATGTTAGATTCTTAACTTTATTTATTGAATATTTGGTCTATCAAATTAGGCACGAGAAAAGAAGATGCTACATGATCTAACAGAGTTTTGCAATGAAACTCACTATAATGAGAAAACACATGAGTGGATCTCGTCTAAAGCTCAGTGTAATTATGTGGGTACACATTGCAATTTTTATTAACAAAATTTTAGAATACTATTTGTTATAATCTTATTTAATTTTCTAATAATTATTTAATTTTTTAATATTTGATAAGAAAATATGATACGGGCACAGGCTGATCACCTCTCACAGCTGGGATCAATCCCTTTGACTGCAGAAGAGTTGTCAATCAAAGTCCTAAAGCCAAGGTCTAGCTATATGTAGGGACTTGGCATGAGACCTTCATCCTCTATTAGGAGGACCACTACCATATATACTGAAACAAATGATTATGTGAAGCGCCTTGAGATGCAAGTAGAGACATAGAAGGAATAAATACAAATGCAGAACAATAAAATAGAAGATTTGGAAGAGGGTAGAAAGAAGCAAAGGGAGATAATGGAAGATGTCGCCAACTTTATGAGGAGCAAAGGATTCACTGGATACTTTGGAAGTGGAGGGGACTTATTCACAAGTGGACATACTAATTGGTAAAGTATATTTACTTTAATATAACAAATTTTATAAAAGAATAAATGTTTGAAGAATTAGAAAGTAATGGAAACATGCATAGGACATCCAATTTGTACAGGTGCACGGGATGTATAAATTATGAATTAGTCTAAAAAATACTTTTTTTTTCAATACTTAAAGCTTCAAAAAAGGCCGTCAAAAAGCTAAATTATCACACAACCATAGATTAGTACAGGAACAAACAGAAACACCTTAGGAGGGACCAATATAAGCTGTATGAACTTACGGCACATTAATGGGATGCACCATTTGTGAATTAGCCTTAAAATTAATTTTTTGTTCCCATAATCTCGAAAAAAAAGTCTGTTAGAGGGATAAATTGTATAATTGATCTAACTGTAAATTGATTGGTTACTAATGTTTTTAATCTTTTGTATAATTGATTAGTTACTAAAGCTTTTAATTTATTTTTTTGCAAATTGGATTGGGGTGGCGTTTTTGACGTGCAACAATGATGTAATTTGCTTGAATGTTCATTTTTGTTTGATAAGGATACACATAGTTTGTGGAGTTACACTAGTTATTGTTGGTTTGGTGGAATTACACTAGTTATAACTTTTGGATATTTTGTGGATATTGCACTATTTTATTGTATTAGGTTGAAATTATTTGTAATGATGAATGGATATTTTTATTTTGTTAATTCGTAAATGTGTTGATAGCAGATTAGGTTAAGTTGTGATGGAATTGTTATATTAAACAGGTTTCAACATGAACAGGGTTATATTTGTTGAACTAAAATTCAGATTTTGATAAAATAGATATATGATGTGGAAAAAATATTATGGAATTAGTGACAAAATTTTCCATCCCTAAAGAACGTTTTTTTGTCCCTTATTTGGCTTAGGTGGATGACTAATTTTGTCATGAATTCTTTATTTCGTCGCTAAATGAATTTGTCATGACGAAAAATATTGTCACATTTTGTCACTATTACCCTCAATGTGTAATGAATTTTTTTTGACATTATTTGATCATTTTTAATGATGAATTTGTTTTTGTCTCTATTGGTAGCCTCTTTGACAAAAATTTTTTTGTCTTCGTTTATATTGAACGCAACAAAATTATTTTGTTTCCATTTCTTATATTTATGACAAAATACTTGTCTTTAATTTCTTCCTTTAATGACAAAAGATTTTATCGTTAATTACTTACAAGTATGTTCCCAAGAATGTATTGGAGACAAAAAAATGTCACAAATTTATCCTTTTCAATGACGAATTTATTTTTTCATCTCTAAGACCTTTTAGCGACGACGCTTTGGCGACAAAACGGGTGACGAAAACTTTTCATCGTCATTAGTTTGGGTGACAAAATGTGTACATTTTGGGACAAATTTCTTTTGTCTTTAAATCTCAAATTTCTTGTAGTAGTTTGTTAGATGTAGTTTCTTAGAAGCAGTTAATATGGATAATAGAAGAGAGTATAAAGTAGGTTAGGATTGTATTAAAAAAGGGGGAATTTTTACCATTTCTCTTTTTCTAGTTCTCTCTTTTCTCTCTCTACTGCTATTTTCTCTATTTTCTTTTATGTCAATTCCTTGAATTAAATTAGTGGTATCAAAGCTAACAATTCTTGGCTACCACCTTTCTTCAACCATGGCTGATGGAACCAAGACTCAAGAGCATATCAAAAGAAATGAAGAAGCAATACGACAATTGAAGAAAGGAATGAATGCATCAATTGATGAGCTTAAGCATTTGATTTTGGAAATGAATCTGAAACAAGACCGGAGATATGAACAAATTGCAATCAAAGTGTTTGGAGGTTCTTATGATTAAACCGACAGTTCACAGCAAAATTCTTAAGAACAACCTACCAGTTCTTTCAATTCTGTGCAAACTAGGTATACCAAGGTGGAATTTCTTCACTTTTAAGAAGCAGATCCTTTTGGATGGGTCTTTAGATGTGAAAGGTTTTTTTTTTAATTCAATAGAATTGAAAAAAATCAGAAGGTCAAATTGGCAACCATACATTTGGAGGAGAAGGCGATTCAATGGCATCAGTGGCTGGAAAAAACCTCGAAGCAAATTACATGGAAAGACTTTGTGTATGCTCTTAATGTGAGGTTTGGGCCTTATTCTTATGAGGATTCAATTGGGGAACTCACAAAACTAAGACAAGATGGATCAGTTAAGGATTAACAAGAAAGGTTTGATGGAATAGCAAATAGAACACATGGGTTACCAAAAGAGTTCTATTTGAGTTGCTTCATAAGTGGATTGAAGGATGAGGTCCGGACGAGGGTACACATGTCCAACCAACTAACATCATACAAGCAATTAGACTAGCTCATTTACAAGAAAAAAGTATTGAAGCATTGGCAAGGAAATCAAGAATTTCCACTAGATCTACTCCATTTCCATACCATAGAGCCTCAACTAGTCAAGTGGTAGTGCCTTAGAAAGGAATACCGAAATATTCAATTCTTCAACATCAAAGGGAATATTGGAAAGTACTCCTACTACTGCAGTAACTATGCACAAGATAACTCCTAAGGAAATGTATGAACGGAGGGACAAAGGATTGCGTTATTATTGTGATGAAAAATATGTTCGAGGGCATCGATGCAAGAAGAAACAATTGTTCTTGGAAAGGAAAGATGAGTTAGAAATCAATGAATCAACCAATACATTGGATGATGAAAGGCCATATAGGGTTTAGGAGGAGGAGGACATTTAGATTTTTGTTCATGCTATATATGGATCCACTTCATATAAGACTATGAGGATACAAGGGTTTGCTTAAAAAATACCAGATAACAGTTCTTATTCACTCAGGAAGTACTCATAACTTCCTTGATCCATCTATAGCAAACAAACACAATGTGAAGTTCAGGATACTCTTCCATCAATGGCAACTATTGCAAATGGGAACAAATTGTGTAGTTGTTAGGTCCCTACTTGTTGCCAATTCTGTGAACAAACTTAGTTTAATTGAGTTGTAATTTTTCCTGGCTTTTTGCTTGTCCCGTTCGAGCGGGCAAAGATGTGCTCGAGTGGAGTTTGCACCTCCTCAATAGTTTTGGCTTGTCTGTAAAAATACTGAGAGGCGTGTTTTTGCGTTCAAATGTGAGTTTCAGCGCTCGAGTGTAGACCGGTTTTATCGCACGGGTTTTAGTGACTTCGCTCGAGTGGCAAGTCCTGTGCTTGAGCGGGGTACGCGGTCCCTATTTTCTATATATTTGTGTTTAAGTCCATTTTTAGGTTGAATGCTTCTAAATCTGTTTAGGGAGCTCTAGGGTTTTCTTTTGGAGCTATTTTGCTAGTTTTCCTTTGATGTTTGCTTGAGTATTAAACTCACATGGTTTGATAATTCACATCAAAGGGTTGTTTGAGTGATCATCTTCAAGAGTGTTCTTCTTCAGTGGAATCCAGAGATTCAAGCGTGGAGTGTTCGAAGGTGTTCGAAGTTGTACACGGTCGTTGAGTCGACGTGGATGTTATGGAATCAACATCAATCTAATCAATTCTGAGACGAAGGTTGTGGTGGAAGATATACAAATCGTTGAAGACAAATTGACAGAGTTTGGATAATTTGTTTGGGTATTTTGTATTCTTTCTTTCCTTCATAGTGGATTGATTTATGGCGTTTCGCCCGCGATTTTCTCATCACAATTAGAGATGCTCCAATAGTGATTTTTTCCACATAAAAAATTGTTTGTGTCAATTTATTGTTTTTGAAACAACAATCTAAATCACTTCGTACGTGCTTGATGATTTAGATTGTTAGTTTTAATTGTTTGGGAATTGGTACAATTAAATCTTGATCTAATCACGAATCACTTAGGTTTTTCAATTGGTATCAGAGCAGGTCACTCTTTATTTTTATCAAAACTATAGGAGTGTGATTTTGTGTGATTGGTGATATGGATTCAATTTGTGAAGGTAAGTCGACCTATAGACCTCCGTTACTTGATGGTAAAAACTATTCTTATTGGAAAGCTCGTATGAGAGCGTTTTTAAAATCTATCGATGAGAAAGTTTGGCACTGTGTGATCTTTGGGTGGAGTGAATCTGTTGTCACCATTGATGGTGTTGATATTCTCAAACCTCTTGATAAATGGGACGCATTCGATTATCAAAATTTGAGTTGGAACAGTAAGGCTCTCAACTCCCTCTTTTGCTCCGTCACACCTGAAGAGTTTCGTCGTATTTATACTTGTGAGTAGCAAAAGAGGCTTGGAATATTCTTGAAACTATTCACGAGGGTACTACTTCTGTTAAAAGGTCGAAACTTCAACGTCTCACCTCTTCTTTTGAAACTCTTTTTATGCATGATGACGAGACGTTTGATGATTTTTATGCTAAACTTAGTGACATCGTGAATTCCTGTTTCGCACTTGGTGAAAAAATCGCTGATGCTAAGGTAGTCGGAAAAATTTTCAGGTCTTTACCCAAGAGGTTCCAATCAAAAGTTACAGCTATTGAGGAGGCTCAGGATGTTGATACCCTAAGCTTGATCAGTTGGTTGGAAACTTTCAGACTTATGAAGCCCACTAGATTTCTAAGAAAAAACAAAAAGATAGTGTGGCTTTTACTAGTGCTCATGAGACTGCAAAGACCCCTGAGATTAAGTTAGATCTAGAGTCCAAAATGACGGTTATGTTTACTAAACAGTTCAAAAAATATTTAAAGAAAAAGAAGCCTAATTTCAAGGACCCTATTTCAAAAGATAAGAGTAATGAAAAACCCAAAACTTTTCCACCAAAAATTGCTCCAAAAACTGAAAAGAATACTGTGATGGGGCAAGGTGTCAAGTGTTACGAATGTCAAGGGTTTGGACATATTGCTCTTGAATGTCCATCGAAAAAGAACCGGAAGAAAGTCTATACGTGACTTGGGATGATGAAAGCGGGTCAGAGTAAGAACTCGAAGAAACCGAATCCGGTGAAGACAGAGATAGTACTTACATAGCATTCTGGTCTACTGTCACTCAACCTCCTCCAAAGCCAGTAGAATTTGCTGGTGGTCAGAATCTGCAACGTGCTCCTACCTTTGATGGGAGTAATTACATGTTTTGGAAGATCAGAATGAGGATGTTTCTGAGAGCTCACGACCCTGAGGGCTGGCAAGCCATTGAAGAGGATGTTGAAAGCACTGACAATCTGAGCAATCAAAGAGTTCTGATTACCATTCGTGAGCAATTTCTATCGAAGAATAACAACGGATTGCTTACTGCACAAAGGTCAAAGATGCATGGGACATTCTGAGTCAATTTCATAAAAGAGAAGAGTCATCTTCACCACCATCTATCAACTTTCATGCCTTAGTTGCTTGACTGGATGAGGTCTAGGAGAAAGAAGAGCAAAAAGAAGGTGATGAAACCTCAGAAGACAATGATGAGATTGATGGTGATGATCTACAACAAGCTTATGAAAAGCTTTACGACGAATCTCTGAATTTGTCCAAGATCAATGACAAACTCACTCTCAAGCTCAAAGAATATGAAAGCGAGAATGTCAAGCTAAAGCGAGATATTGAAGCTGCAAAAAGGGATGTCATCAAAATCTCAAATGACAGGCAAGACCTCTGCGGAAAGCTTCTAGCTTGTGAAACCGAAAGGAATGAACTTCTGAGCATCTATGCCATATTTGAAGAGAAGATTGGAATCCTTGAGATATCACAAGCCACGTTGGAAGAGCTAATTGGTCAAAAAGAGGAAGAACTCAAAGTTGCTAGAGCCACGATTGATATGTAGAACAAATGGTCAAAGACACTTGGAGGCATCATTGGGTCTCAATAAATGAGTGGTGATAAAAGTGGGATAGGCTATACTGTTACAACACTTCAAAAGGGACAGGCCTCTACATCACATGACCTGAAACCTTAAGCAAAGGGAAAGCTCAAGGGTGATACTTCTCTTCATCAACCCAAAGGGGGTAAGATCGACAAACTGGAGGTAAAACCTGTGTTTGTTTTTCATCATTGTGGGAGGTATGGCCACATTCTTCCTTATTGTTTTGAGTTGTTTGGTAAAGTGTCTAAAAAGGGTAGAAATTCTAATACTTCTTGGGATAGGAGACAACCTTAAATGTCTAGGCGGAACACCAAGATTCATGAGGGTGTTCACAATGCTAAGACGTCTACCAAGACTGCGAGTCCTGCTTCCATTAAGACCAAAAAGATATGGGTTAGAAAGAGTGACTTAACGTGTTTCGTTGTTCACACTGCACTGAAAGCACGTGACTCACACATATGGTATCTTGATAGTGGGTGCTCTTGTCACATGTCTAGTGACAAATCCTACTTCACATCTCTTTATAAATATGAAGGAGGAATTGTTACCTTCGGAGATGGTGTCACTTCTAGAGTCATTGGTAAGGGCTCTATAAGTGTTGCTGGTCTTCCTAAGCTTGAAAATATTTTGGTTGTTGACGGTCTTAAAGCTAATCTGTTAAGCATTAGTCAAATGTGTGATTCCCATCATGAAGTATTATTTTCAAAAAATAAATGTGAAATTTTGGATAAGAAAGGAAATATTGTCATGCATGGGGTTCGCACATTTGATAATTGCTATGGGATTGTTACCACTAATAATCTTACTTGTCACTCGGCCGTCATAAGTAACATTGACCTGTGGCATCAAAGATTAGGTCACATGAATTTCAAAGATCTAACTAAGATTGCCAACAAAGAGCTTGTGAGAGGAGTACCCAAAATGGGTAAGAATGTGAACCATGTGTGTGGTCCGTGTCAACTTGGGAAGCACACTCATGCTCCTCATAAAAAGGTGAACAGTTTCACTACCAAACGTCCTCTTGAATTGGTTCATATGGATCTTGTGGGACCCACTTGCACTGAAAGCATTGGAGGTAAAAGATACATTATTTTAATTGTTGATGATTATACTAGTTTTTCATGGGTAAATTTTTTAAGAGAAAAATCTGATACGTTTGATGCTTTCCAGGCCTTAAGTCCTTAAAATCCAAAATGAACAGGGTGTTTCTATTGGGCGTATCATAAGAATCCGAGCTGATCATGGTTGTGAGTTTGAAAATAGTTCGTTTTTGGATTTTTGTGATATGCATGAAATTAAGCATGAATTTTCTACACCGATTACTTTGAAAACAAAATAGAGTTGTTGAGAGGAAGAACAGGGTTGTTCAAGAGATGGCTAGGGTCATGCTCCTTAATAAGAAAGTTCCTCTAAAGTTTTGGGCTGAAGCCTTAAATACCGCTGTTTATGTTGTAAATCGTGTGTATTTAAGGCCCGACATTTTACAAACTCGATATGAATTGTGGAAAGGATTGAAACCTACACTACTAGAATAGTGGCTTTTTGTGACTAATTTTTTGCGACTGATTATTTGACAGTCGCAAAAAATAATATTTACAACCTTGATAATTTTTTCTTTTATTTATATTGCCCTTTTCTTATACCTATGACCTCACCCTTTTCACACTCCCTACAATTCACAAACAGAGAAAAATTTGATTTCGCTCAAATCTGATTTCGCCCAAATCTAATTTCGCTCGCTCAATCGTTTGAAGAAGAGACCATGATCATGATAAAGAATTTGATTTCGCTCGATCATGAAACCTGAAACCTGATTTCGTTTGCTCAAACGTCTAAAGAAATTGGTTGTGATCGATTCTCAAGAAATATGGGATTGCTTGAGATCGATTTCGCTCTATAGATCACCAACAATATGAACTCTCTCTCTCTCTCTCTCTCTCTCTCTCTCTCTCTCTCTCGTCTTAATGAGTCTCTTCGAATCATGCATTCAATCTAACTCTTTTTTTTCATCACTGTAATTTGATCACTGTATCATTCTCACTGTAATTCGTTCAATCATTCATTCTCATTGTAATTCGATCACTTTTTCGTCAATCTAACTCTCTTTCTCTCTCTCTAGTCATAACCATAGATCACCTTTCGATGAATCTTTGGTTTGAATCAATCCTTCCTCATCTGCTACAGGTACAAGCTGAACCATTCAATTCTTAATTGTTGTCGCTTTACCTTCCAATTATCACCTCTCTCTCTCTCTCTCTATATATATATAGCATTGCTTTGAACTTGCTTGATTTTAGTTCTGAATTCGAATTATTATTATTATTATTATTTTCTGTCATGTTAGAATGTGGTGTGTTTTGAGGAAAATATCAAAGGTTAAAAATATCAAAGATGTGAACTAAGTAATGTCATGAACTAAGTAATGATGTGTATGAGACAATTTATGATGTGTAAATAAAATTTTCGGCAAAGTAGTGCATTTTAGTGCACAGATAGTGAAAAACTTGAAGAGATATGATGCTGATTTTTGAATCTTGAATCAGAGTTTACATTGGCTCACATATGAGCCCCCAAGGCTACTATATATATATAATGTCAATGATGGGACTGCTATTGAGAAATTTTGGCACAGATGGTTTGCCCTGCTACTTCTCTATTTTATCAGTCCAGAAGTTCAATGTTCTTCCATCTCCTAAACTGGTTAGTTTCCTTGGTTTTTGTTTCTGTTTTGCTTCTCAACACCTTCATCAAAATTTTTATTTTTATTTTTATTTTATCTAGTTTGCTTTCAAATTTGAATAAAAAATTTGATTTTACATGAATTATTTCAACTCTTTCATCAAAATCTTTTTAAAAATTTCCCTCTTATTTCAAATTATGCTTTATCTTTTTTAATTCTCATCAAATTCTAACTTGATGATGTATTTGATGAGTTCTCATTTTGATGAAAAAAATGTCACTCTTAGAGATGTATTTTTATCACTTTTGGTCAAATTTAAATTTGATAAAAATAATAAATAAATAATAAAAGTGTTAAGGATTGGAGATGGTTCAGTGAACTTGTATCCTGTATATTTGTATATTTGTATGGAATTTTATTTAGCTTATACTTTTCTATTTATTTTTATTCCTTCGATAAATTATTTGTCTTTCCTATTTGATGTATATGTATGGTTGTCTTAGTTCGTCTGATATTATAACCATACATGTGTACAAGGGTTTGACGTTGGGGATGTCCATGAGAAATGTTACAAGGAACATAACAAATACATAAGCATAATAAGGATATAGGACAATACATGTGTACAAGGAACATAACATCATGTGTACAAGGAATGTAACAAATACATAAGCAGAATAAATTTAGAAGTGAGGGACTTATATTTATTTTTGTTATTACTACATGTGTACAAATACATAACAAATACATAATCTAGAAGTTAGGGACTTACATTTATTTTTGTTATTACTACTATGTGGCAGTAGGGAATGATTCAATGTCAAATGAGTAATGCTAGAGTGACCGCATTTGGATGAAACATTACATTGAACTCACTACATCAAATGAAAGGGTTTTTTAAAATGTAATCGCCAGAGCATTACTCATGTCAAATATGTACCTCGGTCCTAGGCTTATACTTATTTTGGGGATGTTCTAAACTTCTACTCCTGTAGGATTTGATTTTGGTTTCCATTGGAAAAACGTTTATTCATGTTGAGTTCTAGTGCCTTATCTTAGTTCATGTGATTTTGAAAATGGCAGGTCAGCCACAGAGGCACCTACTTCAACATGGTTAGAGTGTCTTTGTAAGCTCTAAAAGGCTTGTTGCCAGGGATGCTTTTATAATTTTTAAGGTGTTCAAATCATTTTTACATTTTCACATTCCAAGTTAGCTACTTGTTACTGACGTATGGATGATTTTAACATCGGACTTTTAGAGGTGAGAATGGGGAACTTCGCGTTGGAGTAAGACGAGCCATGAGACAGCAGGCTAATATTCCATCATCTGTCATATCCAGCCACAGCATGCATATTGGTGTCCTTGCAACAGCGTGGCATGCAGACAGGACAGGAACATTTTTCACAGTCTATTACAAGCCGAGGTTTGTGTCTTATACTATATGTTCACTTCAAGGATGAAATTGCACTAAAGAAAACTTGTTGGATGGTTCAAAATTTAAGGTTTGGCTGAGTGCAAGTTATGATAGTTCATTAAGATATTTTCCATCAATCTCATTTACTCATCCATCTCTTTTTTCTCTTTCTTAGATTGACTTGCAATTGTGTAACTGTGAGGATTGTGAGAAGTGTTTGGGTTGGGTTGACTATTGTTTAGTATTATGCGTATGTGTCGGTTTAGAATTAACTTTTAATTACTAAATACTTGAATTGAATAGCTTTCTATAGTGTTGAAATATGATCTGCCACACTAGGTTCAAGCCTTCATTATGTAGCAGACTACTACATTAATTTGCTTCTCGAAATCGCCTATGTATTGTCAAAACAGGGGAATGAGATAACAAATATGAAATTACTTGCATTTCTTGTATTTTCTGTTAACTAATTCTTTATTACAGGACAAGCCCTGCTGAGTTTATTGTTTCGTTTGATCAATACATGGAATCTGTCAAGAGTAATTATTCTGTAGGGATGAGGTTGAAAATGAGATTTGAAGGTGAAGAAGCTCCAGAACAGAGGTATGGTTACTAAATGTCAACATTTTTTATGATGATTTCTTGGCATTGTAGGGACTTTTGAAAACTAATTGTTTTTAGATGTTTCTCATAGTGTAATATTTGAGCCTTCATTATTTATAAAACATATTATTCATATAATTTATTGATGAATTGAAGGTTTACTGGAACAATTATTGGGATTGAAGATGCTGATACCAAAAGATGGGCAGAATCTAAATGGAGATCCCTCAAGGTAGTATTTTGTCTATAGTACATAAGGTGTTGCTAATAGTATTGCATACTAAAGACTATGTCATGGTTTTTGAAGGTACGGTGGGATGAGAATTCTACCATTCCTAGTCTGGAGAGAGTCTCACCTTGGAAAATAGAACCTACTTTGACTACAGTTGCACTAAATCCCCTTCCCATGCCCAGACTAAAAAGGCCTCGGTCAAGTATGGTGCCCTCTTCCCCTGACTCCTCTGTTCTTACAAGGGAAAGTATGGTCCCCACTTGAGTTGTAGAGTCTGTTGACAAACTAATCTTTCTTCAGCTTTCATGTGTGTTTTTTGTAAAAGTCCATCATAGATTATGGATCTTGAATGTTCGTATTTTGAATTAGGTTCATCTAAGATGACAATAGACCCTTCACCAGTAAATGGATTTTCAAGGGTCTTGCATGGTCAAGAATTTTTTACCTTAAAAGGCACTTTCGCAGAGAGTAACTAATTGGATTCTACTAAAAAACTAGTTGTATAGCCACCTTCATTGGATGATGAGAAGATTGACATGGTGTCTCCTTCACAAAAATATGGATCAGACAAATAGTTGTCCTTAGTGAGGCATGAATCAACCTTCACAGATCTATTTTCAGGTTTTGAGGCCCAAACCAACTCCTTCCACAAGTTGATAAAAGTCAATTTACCAGATTGGGAAGGCAAGTTCAATTTTCTTGCTAGCAATTGGTCTGTAACACCTTCAGCCCTCTCACTCAACTTGTTACATTCTATCATGAAAGCTTATGTGCAAAGCAGTGATGTGCCTTATCATTCACGAGATGTCAGATATGGTAGTTTTACTAAGTATTCCTTGCTTCCTAGTAAAAAACCCGAGCAACATCAAGGAAATTGGTCGAGAGAACCACCACTTCAACACATCTTCATATTCCCACTCAGTCAAGAGGGCTAATTCCTCAGCCTGTACTGGTACAACAACCTGAAGCAGTGAAACCTAAAGATGGGGATTGCAGACTCTTTGGTATACCACTCATCAGTAATCATATAACCATGGAGCCAGCACACTTGTATAAAACTACTATTGAAACCGATTAAAGGTCTGAACAAATAAAGGGTGTAAACGTGGTAGATCAACCATTTCCTAGTGTTAAGCAGGAAAAACCATCCCAAATGTGTCAGCCACTTGTGAGGGATTGCCTTGGGAAAGTCCAAGGTGGTTCAACAAGGAGTTGTACCAAGGTCCGCACCTATTTATTTGCATATATTTGGCTTTTAATGCCATGATCATTCTGGGTAGTGTTAAATTAATTTGCTTGAATGAATGTTGTGATGACTTCAGGTTCATAAGCGGGGGATTGCTCTCGAAAGGTCTGTGGACCTTACCAAGTTCAGTAACTATAAAGAACTGATTGCTGAGCTGGACCAATTATTCGAATTTAATGGTGAATTAAAGGCACAGAACAAGAATTGGTTGATTGTATTCACTAATGATGAGGGTGGTATGATGCTTGTTGGAGATGATCCGTGGCCGTAAGGACTATTTCTGGGTTTTTTTTTTCTTCACGTTCATTATGTATTAGCCATGAACTTTGTTGTCGGCTATTGTTGTTTGTACTTGCATCTTCCATTTATTTGAATCATCCAGATGCATCAATGCAATAACCTCTTAAAGGGAATCATTCCCCATTTGGTGCTTGCAATTGATTTTTTTTTTTTGGGGTAGCTGTGGGAGCCGAATAATATTATTACGTAGGGAAGCCAATTTAGTTTAAAGAAAGAAATCAAGTTATGTACTATACGGCTCTATCCTGGAGGGACAGAGGCTGAATAACCAAAATGGCCATAGAATCAGCTGTAAGTTGTGCCGGGTACGAATAAGTAGGAGAGAATAGCCGAATAACCAATTATTCTGTGGTTGAAAGGTGGGCCCAACCATCAATATCAAGGATGACTATAAATAAGAGGAGCATCAGCTAAGAAAAGGTATGTGAGAAAAAATAAGATTAACTTGAGGCACAAGCAACCAAGAGAGTATACACTAACTTATCCGTCGGAGTGCTAACTCCGACACCTCCGACTGGAGTGTTCATTCTTTTCAGGTGATTAGCTGAGGATCAAGAGCGTCCTATAGGATCTAGAGAGTATTTCCAAACCATATCTCCATAATTGGCGCTGTCTGTGGGAATACTCAAGCACATCCATGGCGGGCGTGACAGAAGATCCTCCGGTAGTTGCTGACGACCTTACGCCACGAGATGATACCACTCCAAGAAACATGCTTAGGCCAGAGAACATTGTCGCAGGAAGGGCCTTGAAGTTCAACTTAGTTGTCCGAACCTCACCCTCAACATCAGCACATGAGACAATGCAAGCGATTATGGATCAGGTGAAGCAAAATGAACAAAGGTTAGAAAACATGATGGCTGAGAATGAGCGCCTTCGACAGGATTTGGCCCTGGAGGTGGGAAAATCCCAAAAGGCCGCGTGCCAAGATCGGGGACGACCTTTGGGAAAGGATGGTCGATGACCTCGAGTTCGAAGACATGATAGTGGCAGTGACTCTGACTTATCATCCCCAGAATCCAAAAAAAAGAGGACGAGTTGAGGTCTCCAGTTCTTCCGGAGGAAGCCCACATGTGCGGAATAAGCGAAGAAGAAATGATTCAAACGAAGAGGATCAACACGACCCCTTTGTGCGACGGATCGTTAGGGCAGTGCTACCCAAAAATTTCAAAGCTCCATCATTCACCCTATACGAAGAAAAATCAAACCCCACTGATCACATTCATCATTATAAGCAAACCATGACGCTTCATGTAGACGATGAGGCCCTCATGTGTCGAATATTTTCGAGCAGTTTGGGACCATTGGCTGTCAGATGGTATTATAAATTGGAACCGGCATCGATTAAGAGCTTCCACCAACTCCAAAAATCCTTCAGGGCAAGGTTTATGACCAATGAGGTCCAGCCGAAGCAAGTTGATTCTCTCTGGGCAATGAAAATTCAACCGGGAGAAGCCCTTCGTGCATATTCGGCGCGCTATTGGGAATGCTTTAACCTAGTAGACGATGCCTGCAATGACTCTATGGCCATCACCGCCTTTAAGATGGGATTGCATCCTGATAGTGCCCTCCGCAGCTCCTTGACTAGACGGCCCCCCAAAACAATCTGGTCGTTAATGAGGAAAGTCGAGGAATACTGCAAAGTGAAAGATAATGCCCTGCGGGTCAAAGCCGGACACATGGCCAACAAGACGGCCCCATCTGAAATCGTTCAGCCAATAAACTCTGTACCATCACGGAGCCCTGAACCACGGAATCGGCCTAAACGAGAGAAAAGACGAGATTCGCGCCGATCAAGTGACCAATGTTCACATCAAGCTAATGAACAACTTCAAATGGATAGCAGGCCCATAAGGTGCGTGGACAAGAAATATACGAAGTTATTGGAGCCGATCAATGTGGTTATCTCTAAAATCCAATACCTTCCGTTCTTTAAATGGCCACCCAAGATGGTAGGACCTCCCGATACGAGGAGACGGGATAGACGGTGCGAATATCACAAAGACCACGGTTATGATACCGACAGTTGTTATGCATTGAAGGACCACCTTGAGGAGTTGGTACAAGATGGTCAACTTATGCAACACGTTCGAAAGAGCAATTCAACAAAAACAGTAGCTTTACGGCAGGATTTACCTCCACTGGGCGTAATTCATATGATATATAGCTTGCCGACGGCATCCGCGGTACATACAATTCAGTCGCATCCTAACCCCCAAAAGCAAATCATACCAGCAAAACGACCCCATGAAGCTGTGAGTATTACTTTCGATGAATCTGATTTGGTCGGCGTAATGCTCCCCCACACTGATCCCTTAGTCATTGAATTACGCGTAAACCGATTCACTGTTGAACGTGTTCTCATTGACCAGGGAAGTACTTCGGAAGTAATGTACTACAAGACGTTCATTAAACTTGGCGTCACTGAGTCGGACCTGTCTCCAACTGATTATCCGTTATTCGGCTTCAACGCTAATTCGGAATATCCTTTGGGCAAAATCACACTACTAGTTCGGGCAGGCTCCCGATCAGTGGTTGTAGATTTTTTGGTTGTTAAGCTTCCTTCGCCGTATAATCTTATCATGGGACGAACTTGGTTGCATACCATGCAGGCTGTGCCAAGCACCTATCATCAACTACTTCGTTTTCCGACTAAACGTGGCATAAAGTAAATTTGAGGTTCCCAGAAATCGGCGCAGGCATGTTATCTTCTTGCTGGAATGACACCAAGAGAGCAGGAAGTGAATTCAATTGAGGTGCCGGATCGAGAGAGCCTCGACGACGTTGGGCGGCTCCCAAGTGAAAAGGCAATTGGAGCCTTGGATCGGGTTGAAATTGATGGGAATCTTGACAAGTTCTTCATGGTCGACGCTTCCCTAAATAAAGTCGACAGACAAGAGCTAATATCCTTCTTACTCAGCAACCTTGATGTATTTGCATGGTCACCATATGAGATGCCGAGGGTGGATCCATCTGTGTCCCAACACCGCTTAAACGTTGATCCCAAATGTAAGCCAATTATTTAGAAAAGCCGGTGGTCAACCGTGGAACATATTGCTGTTGTGGTTGAAGAAGTTGATCGGTTGCTTGATGTTGGGGAAATCCGCGAAGTGAGCTATCCTACATGGCTGTCGAATACTATAGTTGTAAAGAAGAAAAATGGAACTTGGCATGTTTGTGTGGATTTCACGGACTTAAACAAAGCTTGTCCCAAGGATTGCTTTCCCCTCCCCAGAATAGACCAACTCGTAGATGCAACGGCACATCATCAATGTATGAGCTTCCTGGATGCCTACAGAGGCTACCATCAAATTGCCATGCATCCGGAGGACCAAGAAAAAACTGCATTCGTCACCCCGAGAGGAACCTATTGTTATAAGGTTATGCCTTTTGGGCTGAAGAATGCAGGGGCAAGCTACCAATGACTAGTGACTGCCATGTTCAAGGAGCAACTCGGCTGTACCATGGAAGTATACATCGACGATTTGGTGGTCAAGTCCAAATAAGAGCAAACTCATCTAGCCGATTTGGAAGAGACATTCGGCATTCTTCGCAAATACAAAATGAAGCTGAATGCTTCCAAATGTGCATTTGGCATCGGATTCGGCAAATTCCCTGGCTACATTGTTAACCACCACGGAATCAAAGCCAACCCAAGGCAAATCACAGTAATTCTAGAACTTGGCTCCCCTCAGTCGGTCAAAGAGGTTCAGAAGCTGATGGGAATAGCCGCTGCACTCAACAGGTTCATCAGTCATTGCACAGATCGATGCCGACAATTCTTTCATACCCTTCGGCAGGGTAAAGCTTTTGAATGGAGCCCCGAGTACGAAGCCGCTTTGGACGGTCTGAAAACTTACCTCCGATCAATTCCACTCTTGACAACACCTTCGGCAGGTGATCCGCTCATTTTATATCTGGCAATTTTCGATCGGGGGGTCAGCGCCGTACTGTTAAAGGAAGAACTATGGTAGCAGCGGCCAGTTTATTATGTGAGCAAAGCAATGGTTGACGCCGAAACACGTTACCTTCCATTGGAAAAACTCGTCCTTGCTCTCGTCATGGCAGTAAGAAAATCGATGCATTACTTTCAGGGGCATACCGTTGGGGTATTAACGGACTATCCCCTCCAGTCAATGCTCCGTAGTGCGAAAGCATCAGGGCGCGTTTCAAAATGGGCTCTCGAACTCGGTCAGTACGGTATCCAATTTCTACCCAGAACCTCAATCAATGGGCAAGTGCTTGCTGACTTTGTGGTCGAATTCACTGGGTGTCTCGCCGACTTTAAGTCTGATGAAATTCAACCTAAGTTGAACTGGAGAATTTATGTTGGGGACATTTGGCAGATGTATTGTGACGGGTCATCCAACCAACGTGGCAGTGGGGCGGGCGCAGTGATCATGGCCCCCGACGGGGCAATAATCGAGCAGGCTGTTAAACTGGGCTTTGAAGCATCAAACAATGAGGCCGAATACGAAGCATTATTAACCGGCTTACGGAATGCACTTCTCATTGGTGCTTGGCGTCTGCTTATCTTCTGCGACTCAAAACTAGTCATCAACCAATTGAAGGGGGAATACGCGGCTAAAAATGACCGTATGGCAGCCTACATGAAAACAACGAATTCTTTGCTGGCAAAATTCGACCATCATGAATTGAATCAAATAACCTGGGATCAGAACACACATGCAGACGCCCTGGCATGCCTAGCCTCCGCCATCAACTCAAAAATTAAATGGACAATTGAAGTAGAGTTCATCCCTGAGCCGAGCATTGCCCATTCGGAGTCAATTCAAATCAATATCATAGAATCAGGTCCAAGTTGGATGGACCCCATCACTGCATTCCTATTTTCCGAATAGCTCCCGATAGACAAGAAAGAAACGCACAAACCGCGAAGCAAAGCCGTGCGATATTACTTAGATCTGCAAGGAAAGCTCTACAAAAAATCCCTTTCTGGTCCATACCTAGAATGCGTTCATTCGGATAAAGTCGAGGAACTCTTGATTGAAATACATGAAGGTAGTTGTGGTGCCCATTCTGGCGGGCGTTCTTTGGCCCATCGAGCTGTAACACAGGGGTACTATTGGCCGACCATTAGAGCTGATGCCGAGTGTTACATCAAGAAATGTGAACAGTGCCAGAAGTTTTCCTCTTTAACTCATTTTCCTGCTGAGGAGTTAAGCTTTATCACCAGTCCTTGGCCGTTCACTCAATGGGGACTTGATATCGTCGGACCATTGCCACGGGGAACAAGCGATTCTTGATTGTCGCGACAGATTACTTCACGAAATGGATTGAAATAGAGGCACTAACACACATTTGAGAGACTGATGTTCAGCGTTTTGTATGGAAAAATATCATAACACGATTCGGCATTCCAAGAGCACTCATTTCAGACAACGGCACCCAGTTTGATTGTGGCGTCTATCGAGAATTATGTAGCACGTATGGTATTCGGCCCTATTTCTCCACCCCGGCTTATCCACAGAGCAATGGTCAAGCTGAAGCCTCCAACAAAGCCATTTTGGACGGCATCAAGAAACGGTTGGAGAAAGCCAAAGGCAGGTGGGTCGAAGAGCTCTCTAATGTGTTGTGGGCTCATCGCACTACACCAAAGCGATCCACTGGGGAAACGCCGATCGCCCTACGCTTTGGAACCCAGGCAATTATCCCCCTAGAGATTGGCTTACCCACTCTGAAAACGAAGGTCTTCGACTTGGGCCGTAATGACATGATGTTAGCATTGGATCTGACTCTGGTCAAGGAACGCCGAGATCGTGCCCTCGCATCTATGGCGCGATATCAGCAGTAGCTCACTAAATTATATAATCAACGCATGCAACTGCAACATTATATACCTGGAGAATTGGTCCTCAATAAAATTCATCCCGCTACTCGGAACCCCGCTGACGAAAAACTAGGTCCCAATTGGGATGGCCCCTATCAGGTTGAATCAATCGCCGGCACAAGGGCATACCGGCTCAAAGACATGTCTGGGAGAAGTCTACCATGACCTTGGAATTCCACGCATTTGCGTAAATTTTATCATTAACCCGACTTGTGGGGCATGATAAGTTGTTTTGAATGTTCACCGTGTACAACTTTCACTTTTACAATGCAAGGCTTCTTATTTCCTCGCTATGTGAAATTTAGTTCGGTAAATCGAAAGCCTCCGGATTCGGAGCGCTCTTCGTGGATACCACGATTGGCCAAAATAAAAGCCTTTGAATTCAGAGCCCCATCCGTGAATGACACGTTTGGGCTGAATAAGCCTCTGGATTCGGAGTGCCCTTCATGGATACCACGATTGGCCAAAATAAAAGCCTCCAAATTTGGAGGCTCATCCGTGCATGACACGTTTGGGCAGAATAAGCCTCCGGATTTAGAGCGCCCTTTGTGGATAACACGATTGGCCAAAATAAAAGCCTTCGAATTCGGAGCCGCATCCGTGAATGACACGTTTGGGCCGAATAAGCCTCCAGATTTGGAGAGCCCTTCGTGGATAACATGATTGGCCAAAATAAAAGCCTTCGAATTTGGAGCCCCATCCGTGAATGACACGGTTGGGCCGAATAAGCCTCCAGATTCGGAGCGCCCTTCGTGGATAACACGATTGGCCAAAATAAAAGCCTTCAAATTTGAAGCCCCATCCGTGAATGACACATTTGGGCCGAATAAGCCTCCGAATTCGGAGCGCCCTTTGTGGATAACACGATTGGCCAAAATAAAAGCCTTCGGATTCGGAGCGCCCTTCGTGGATACCACGATTGGCCAAAATAAAAGCCTCCGAATTCAAAGCCCCATCCGTGAATGACACATTTGGGCCGAATAAACCTTCGGATTCGGAGCGCCCATCGTGGATAACACGATTGGCCAAAATAAAAGCCTCCGAATTTGGAGCCCCATCCGTGAATGACACGTTTGGGCCGAATAAGCCTCCAGATTCGGAGCACCCTTCATGGATAACACGATTGGCCAAAATAAAAGCCTCTGAATTAGGAGCGCCCTTCGTGGATACCACGATTGGCCAAAATAAAAACCTCCAAATTCGGAGCCCCATCCGTGAATGACACGTTTGGGCCGAATAAGCCTCCAGATTCAGAGCGCCCTTCGTGGATACCACGATTGGCCAAAGTAAAAGCCTCCAAATTTGGACCAAAATAAAAGCCTCCGAATTCGAAGCCCCATCCGTGAATGACGCGTTTGGGCCGAATAAGCCTCCGGATTCAGAGCACCTTCGTGGATAACACGGTTGGCCAAGATAAAAGCCTCTGAATTCAGAGCCCCTTTCGCGTCACAATTGGGCCGAATAAACATCCGGAATCGGAGTGCTTTGTCAACATCGCAGTTGGCCGCCGCGAACGCAATTAACAGTAATTGATGGTCATGGCTTAATTTACGAACAACAATTGAAACAATATAGACATTTAAAATAAGATGTTTCATTCAAGAGATTGTAAATACATAATTCGCACCAAATTTGTAATAGGACTTGCATATCTTTGATCTGTTTCATTCAATACATTGTAGACACCCCATTTTTGACCGTCCTCAAGACTTGGACGTCATCGTTTGAACACTCGATGATCATCCATGCTCGTGTTCGTTTTGAGTTCTCGGAGGTCTCGGCCGCGCGCCTTGCCTCGAGATCTCTCAACTTGACTGTTTAGTGCTTGGTTGTGGACCAACCACTTGTGTTTTGATTCTGAGGGAAGAGGGTGGCTTGTTGGACTTCTCCTCGACCCATCGGCCAAGGCATGAAGCCATCGGCCCCTTTTTCTTGCCATCGGCCAAAAGTTTTGGCCGATCGGCACTGTTTTTGGTCGGTCGGCCACCTTTGTTGGTCAATCGGCCATATTTTCCAGCCGAACCCTTTCCATTTGCTTTTGGCAGATATTTTGTGCCAGCTGGCACAACTGGCACACACAATTCCCCCCTCCATACACGTGTATGGAGGGATTTGAGCCTTGTTTAGCTTCTCCAAGAAGCTTTGCAAATTTGGTTTTCTATAAAAGGAGAGCCTCCTCTCCCTTTCCAGGGGTTCAAAAAGATCTGATATACAAGTTAGATATATCTCTCTATATCTTCCTCTCTCTAGATTTGTGTGTGTGTTTGAGCTCAAAAGTGTGTTTTGTTCTTACTATTGCACACAAACACCTAGCATTACACTATCCTTCGTTGCTGAGGCACTAGAAGGTTGATCTTAAAGTTCTTGAGGTGGTTTTGATCAGAGAGAGTTGCTGGTCTTGTGTTCCTGAAGTTGTTTTTCAAAGGTGAGATTCTAAACTTTAGATACCCCATTTTGGCTTAAGCTTTTAGACTTACTTGCATATTGTTTTAAGCTTAGCTCTAAACTACAAAAATTTCTGATTTTGTATGCTTGTTATAGTTTCTTAAGGTCACTTTTTGGTTGGGGGTTGTTTACCTGCTCTTAGGCCTTGTTTGGCCTTGTTTTGTGCCTTTGCTTTTGAGTTTTGGAACCATCTTATTTTGGCCTTCTCACCACTGAAATCCAAAGGATTTTCAATGGTGGAGAAGTGGTTTTGGAGTCTTGATATGGAGAGGGACACCCCCCTCTCCTTGTGTCTCATATGCTTGTATTGTTGGCTTATAAGAGTAGCATGTTTGCTTAGCATGTTTTGGCTTCATTTCAGCAAGTATTTGATGTTATTTGACCATGCATTACCTCTGTTTTAAGTTGGTTTAGTGGTCTCTTGCATGCATCATACACTTGCCTTGCAAATCCCCTCATTTGTCTTAACATGTATCATGCATTTGGACCATCATGCTTGCATATTTTGGCTCAACTCAAAGGAGCTTTTAGTCATATTTTACCATGTTTAAGCTCTGTTTGGTGTTGTCTTGGTCATTCATGCATTGTTTTTCATAGCCTTGGTTCATTCTAGCTTGTAAGCTTTGTGCCTTGAGTTCATTTGCATGTGTTACTTGAAGTATTTTCATGATTTGGAATCATGTGAAATGTGATTTCAGTCCATGTTTCATGGTCACACACTTGCATTTATCACCTATTCCTTGCTTTAGATAGTTTGTGTTTTATGCCTTAAGAATAGGTCATTGTGCATACCCCCATGCTTAGGCCTTTGGGATGCCATCTCAGTGGGTATTTAGGCTGATTTTGACGTGTCATAACTCTAATTTTCATTGGTTAAGTCATGCCATGTTTGGTTGTAATAGGTGTAGTATAACACCTCTTTGTTAGCTTTGCATGCTTCATGCCTTATGCCCTTTGTATTGGCTTGTTTTAGCTTTGGCCCTTGCATGTTTTAGACTCCTTTTAGCATAATTTAGGACTGTTTTGGTTGTCCTTGACTCTTTGGGGCATGGTTCATATAGCCTTAGTATAAACTCCTTGGCTAGCCTTAAGCCTTGAGCCTTCTTGCATGCCATGCTTGCATTGTTTGGTTGATTTGGCATCATTCCATGCTTATTTTTAGAGCTTATAGTATTGTTACACTTCCAATTTTGTCACTCTTTGAGCACTCTTGGGAGTTGTGCTTTTAGGCCTAAGTGATGGACCAATATGTGTGCATGTTTGTCTCGCATTTTGGTGTCTTAGTCTTGGTGTTTTGGCCACTATTTTGGGCATGGCTAAGGTCTTCCCATTTCGGTTTAAGCCCATCTTTGCATGTTGTTGCATGCTTGTCACGTTGCATGTTGTTGCATGCTTGCTAGATTGCATGTTGTCGCATGCTTGTTGTTGGCATTGTTGTTGCATGCTCATTACATTACATGCTTGCATGTTTAGGTTGCATAGTATTGTTGCATACTTGTTGCATGCCATGTTGTTTACATGCTAGGTTGCATTGCATTGCATTTGGCATGCTCATATTGAATTACATGGTATTGCATTTCCATGTTGCATTGTATTTCGCATACATGCATTGCATTGTGTTTGGTTTGGGGTGTCAAACCAAACACGAGGAGCGAGGAACGTTCGTACTTGAAATGATGAAACGTGCCTCAATCCTTAGTCGCCGACGCTCTTGATCCAATATGATAGAGTGTGAGGCCTTCATGTGTTTTGTGCATCCATTCCATATTGATTCGCACACTTGGCTCCTTTGGCCATCATGCATTGAAATGCCTAATTGGTGGCCCGAGGGTCGAGGACTATACTCCCTTGAGTTCATGACATGATAGGGGGAGTGGTAGTGCATACATTGTCTTGTAAATGCATTGCTATGCTCTGTTTGTCCTTTGCTGTAGCAAAACAGCATTCTGCAGGAAGAGATGGCCGGTCGGCCATCTTCAGTGCCAGTCGGCTACAAATTTATGGCCGAGAGCCTTACATATGGTCGACAACCACTATCCCTTGGCCGATGGCCTTGTCTCTTGGTTGATGACCTCACAGAATGCCCACAAGGTGGTTCAGAAGTGTCACAGAAGTTGGTACAATTTTCAGAGGTACAGAGCAGTGCAAACAGAGGCAACATAAAGCATGGTGATAGATTTCCGAGTGAAGCTGTCCGAGCATGCATTCATCCCTTGTCTCAAGGCCATTTCAGTGTTTTAATAACTTAGAATAGTTATTTATTTCGATTTGGTTGTGTAATTAATTAATTAGCTTGATTAGTTGATTAATTAATTGATTTGTATTATTCTTTCGGACCCTCCGTCGAGAGGGCGAATTTTGTAATAAGTGTGTGTGAGTGTGTGAATGTCTTCCAACCCCACGTCTTTCTCCCTTTTACTTACCTACTTTGATGGTTAGTTTAGGGCATGTTTCAATTAGCATACTTATGCTTCACATGTTTGCATTCATTCATTTGTATTGCATACACCGGTCTCGGCGCATCATACTAACTGCATTGTATTGCAATACTGATTTGAATACATGATTATCAAGTTGCATCTCATATGCCATTTTAGAATAGCCGAGCCTATTTCTAGTTGCATTTTTGCATGTGTTGCATTAGGCATCTTAACATAGTTAGGATCATGCATTGATTACTAACTAGTTATTGTTTTGGCTCGAAGTACACTGTAAGTGTTTATGCTTTAGCATCTTGCATGAGTGTGAGTGTTGCCATGATAGCATGCTTGCCATGAGGCTATTTGCTTAAGTGATATAACTGCTTGAATGCCTGTGGGTGAAGGTTTGATTACTTGAATTGGAACAATTCATCAAATGTGAGTTTTAAGCCCACTTGAGAGTGGCAAAATCATGTTTTCTAAGCCCACCCGAGGGTGGAAAATACACGTCTTAGCCTACTTGCGAGTAGCATATTCAAACCATTTTCAAACAAACATGAGATGTTTTGTTCCAACTTAGGCGATCTAGTCTATACTTGTATGCTGTGCGCATCACATAGTAATTCTAGCTAATAATCGGAATAAGAACGCATGTGTTTTCAAAAACAAGATATCATGCTTAGTACAGGCCGATCTTTGATCGGGCGAGCGGGGGTGCTCATAGATGACCTTCCCCAATCGTACCCAAGTTCCCGAGCTGAGGCAACTTTGGTGATGACGGACATGTGGCCTTAGGCACGAGTCAGGGTTTCCTAAATTCCCCCAAAATAAAATATTTAGGTGGCGACTCTGTATCTGGCAAAGCAGTCCATGTTTGGCACTTTTTTTTCTTAAAAATCAGTTTTCCAAAACGATTTGCCGGATTTGGACTCTTTGGTGATTTATCAATCTCACATCGCACATTGTGAGATCAGATTAAGAACCATGACATTTGAGTCCGAACTGTCGCATGAGGCCCTCGGGGGGCGCCTACATACATGCGTAAAAAAAAGTCTTGCATATCTTTTATTCGGCACTGTCTTCGTCGTCAGTTTTCTCGGCTTCAAAAGCCGCGAAGGGCAATTATAACTTTGATATAGAGGCGATGCCGAATCAATGCCCGCTGCCTGTAGAGCCTTGGTCCACCCATGCTTGAATCCACGATTTTCGCATCGGCAGACCTCTTCGGCCAGCTTTTCCCACGTCTTCTCTATACCAATCTTCCGACCGTCAAAAAATCCCTCTTCATAGGCCTTTGTCCTTATCCCTTCTTTAGCGAACATGCTCGCCGTATCTCGGTTGGCAATGGCCTGGTTTAGCAGCCGTTGGGTCACCCTTTCCTCTACAATTAGGTTACCTTGACCTGCCGAATGTTGCCTGGCAGTTTTTGGCTGTTTTAGTTCTCGCTCGACTCTCTCTACACGTGCCTCTAAGTTCCGAATGCGCTCATCTTTCTGCTCGATCTCCCGCCGCGCGGCACAGAGACGCATGCCGATTTCATATGACATATAAAGCCCTTTCACTGCTCCATGGACACCCTCCCAAAAAACTTCGAAATCAGGTCGCCCAATCATCGACTGCTGGACTTCCGCCGAAAAAATCTATCGGGCAAATTCAACTGCTATGTTTAGATCACGGATGATCGAATCCACCTCTGTCATCAGTTTGTTCCCTACGAACACTGAAAAGCTCAATAGGCGTGGTGCCTCACTGGTCTCACTTCGCGAGTAAGGAGAGTTCCCCCACTGTTGCCTTTCCTTCCTAGGTGACCTGCTTCGACGACGCGGAGAATGGCGCCTTTCGCGCTCCCCCGACGTCCTACTTCCCATTCGCAACGGTTCGCCACCTCGATTCATCGTTGAATCCAGCTCAGCCAGTGTCTTACCCTTTCCTCTACTATTGTAGAATAGTCTTCTAGACATCTAGTTCAAACCCACTACTCTTCTCTCTCCTGTGATCTGCCAAATTTGGACACCAATGTGGACCATAAACGAACGCAGCCCCCACCCTTCTTATTCATTGCGGGTGCAGCGTTCTCAAAGCGTTCCCTTCAATGCTCTGCACTATGACCTGCCGTTGTTCGGCGACCTTGTTCATCAATTTGCTGGGGCAAGGGCAGATTTATTAATCTATTCGGCGTAAGTATCAGCATGCGCCGAAATGTTATTCTGCCCCAACCAATCCCTGAGCTGCCGTTATTTGGCGGTCCTGTTCATCAATTCGCTGGGGCAAGGGCAGATTTATTAATCTATTCGGCGTAAGTATCAAAGTGCGCCGAAATGTTATTCTGCCCCAACCAATCCCTGAGTTACTGTTATTCGGCGGTCCTGTTCATCAATCTGCTGGGGCAAGGGTAGATTCATTAATCTATTCGGCCTAAATATCAGGTCTATGCGTCAAAATGTTCCTGTGCCCCAGCCAATCCGTGAACTGTCGTTTGGCGGTCCTGTTCAGCAATTTGTTAGGGCAAGGGCATATTCATTAATCTATTTGGCTAAATCGCAGTACTATGCAGTTATTTTAACGTTGGATTAATTCAGTAGTTTGTTCCATTCATGTTTTTACATCTTACTTAGCCAATTAACAAGCACATGCATCAGACAGAAAGGCAAAGGCAATTTTCATTCATAAACTGAGTACAAACAGAAGTCACTTTACAAATGAAAACTACCCTACGATAGCTTCTCACAAAAATAAATAGTCAAAATTTTAACAAATCTAACAAAACCTACATATACACGATACCAAAACAAAATGAAATATACTTTGACCCTAGGTCAGTCTTCAGGGTCAGACTCCAGTGGCTCAATATCTACCTGCTCGTACGGAATCGGCTGCTCCGATACCATATTAGTGGCAACTAAGGCTTTGAGCCAGCCATGTTTGAACCCCCTATTCTTGAACTTAGGCACTTCCTCAACATAGTTCTCTAAGGCTGCATCCTTGCTAGCTTGGAATGACTTGGAAATCTCAGATTCGGCGCTCACCATCGCCCTCTTCGACTCCTCTAAATCGGCCTCTATCTTGGCAATCGTCTCGTTGGCCAATTTGAGCGCTTCTTTACTAGCGTTCACCCTTTCCTCGGTGGCCAATCTTAGTTGGTCAGCGGTCTTGGCCATATCTGCTTCGGCATTGGCCCTCGCTCTTTCTGTCGCCGCTTTCATGGCCTCAGACTCGGCTTTGAGAGAGGCCTCTACTGTCTTGCCCTTTTCATTTTCCACATCGGCTTTGAGAAAGCTGATCTGTTCGATAGCATCATGTTCGCGACGACCAATCTCAACTATCCTTCTCGCCGCCTACAAAACAAGGAATCAGTAAGTTAGCTGATAAAAAAAAAAAACTTTTCTTTTATTTATCCTTGCAAAATTATAAACAAGAATCATGTACCAATATCGCCAATTGAGAAGCTAATGCGATGGACAGCAGATCGAGCTCTGCCCTAAAGGTTGCTCTGTCAACCGGCAGAGAAATGGAGGAGGCCAAGCTCAAGGCCACAGCGGCGTCTTTCACAGCTAATGCATCAGAAGCAACTGGCACATTTTTTATCCTTGGTTTTATTGTAAACGGCACAACCAAGTCCGATTCTTCCATGCGTGGCCATTTATCCACTAGGTTTTCCGAATAATCAGCTTCGTGTTTGGCCGGATGTTTTTCCCCTCTATGCTCCGTCACTTGACCCTTCTGTTAATCGACAACAGGTTCCGTTTCAGCCACATCAGTCTAAACCATCTCCTCAATTGGAGCAGGTGGAGAAGATTCTGCCCTAGTGTCGAGTGGAGGGGGTGGAGGTTCAGTTCGCTTGGCTTCGGCTCTCCTACGGGCAGCCATCCTCTCAGCATTTTTTCGCTTGGCCATTTGACTAAGCAATTCTCTAGCCATGTTGTCAGGATATGAGCCGAGTAGGTCCCCTAACTCAGTGAAAATATCTTCGAAGGACACGTCCGCTTGGCCAGAAGTGGATGGAGGATTGAGGCCGGCTTCTTCAAAAGCCAAATTTAGTGCTGCGTCAACCTCCTTCTCTAGTCCGTTAGATCTGTCTAAGCAGGGTTCATTCAGCTGCTCAGCGACTCCTTCGACTGCTTGTTCATCTATTGGCTTTGAATCTGAAGCTTCAAGACCAATCTGTCTAAGGTTCTTGAAGCTCAGAAAAATAAGCGCCATAAGGTACTGTTCACCCCTTGGAATCGGAATGTTGTCTGCGGTCGAAGAAGTAATGTAGGTCAGCTCGTATCTCAGAAGAATGTGGGCCGCCCTCCCTTGCTTCTGGAGATTCGTACGGCCAAAGAACTGGAGTGCGGTTCTAATCTGCGCAAGTATAGCATCGTCGGCCGAGACGAGAACTTTTTTCAAATCGTTTCCTGCACAAATAAAACGGTAAATACGTAGAATTTGAACCAGGTAAATACTTAATAAAAATTCATGCGAGGTTAAACGGCCACTTGGTTTGCCTCTTAGCTTGGGCACTAGATCTAGGCGATCTTCGCCCTCTCCGAATTCCCAGTTACTACAGACAACGACCATGACATCATCAACACGCTTGCCCGAGCTGGCAAGCATAGTCACCAAGTGATGGTCGGTGTCCTTGGCTTTGAGAAAGTAGCGCCCTTGCCGGCCAGAAGATTTGGCCAAGGCATAACAATGCCAAATAGCAGGGATTCCAAGGTTAAGCCTAAGGCGTCGGTTTAGTTCTATAATTCCCATTATTATTTGGGAAAAATTTACGTTCGGTTGAGAAGGGATTAAATCCCAATGGCGAAGGACAGCCCTAAAAAATGGATGAAGGGGGAAACGGACTCCATCCTCAGCGATTGACAGAGAAGGACGACGATTGTATTCTCATCAGTCCTCTCCGTGTCAACTACGTTCTTCGCCAAGAGTGACAGATGGACGTTAGCGGGGATGGAAAAATGGCGACGGAAAGCAGAGACTCGATCCGCTGAAAGAAGGGCTCTCAAATGTTTCGCCATTATAGCCAATAAAGTGGACACTCTAAATAGAAAACAAACAAGGAAATGGGAGTCAAAATGAGAGAGAGAGAAAAACTTACAAGAAATGAGGAGGACAATGAAGAACGAAAAAAAGTTGCAGAGGACGTTAAGCGAGGGAGGTGAACTGATAGGCAATGAGAAACCTTGTGTATTCAAAAAGCATACAAACGAAGAGACAACACAGTTTCAAATCATATTAAATGAATGAAATGTACGAAGGGGCGGGAGATTATAATCATTACTAAAAAGAGTAGGCGTTCTGACGCTTACATTGGAATAAGGGAAACCGCCGTATTTTTTGACCCTCCAAGTCCAAGACCAAACATGCCGAATAATTGACATTAATAGGATGTTTGGGGGGCAATTGTGGGAGCCAAATAATATTATTATGTAGGGAAGCCGATTTAGTTTAAAGAAAGAAATCAAGGAATGTACTATACGGCTCTATCCTGGAGGGACAGAGGCCGAATAACTAGAACGGCCATAGAATCAGCTATAAGCTGTGCCAGGTATGAATAGGTAGGAGAGAATAGCGGAATAACCAATTATTCGGTGGTCAAAAGGTGGGCCCAACCATCAATATAAAGGACGACTATAAATAAGTGGAGCATCAGCTAAGAAAAGGTTTGTGAGAAAAAATAAGATTAACTTGAGACACAAGCAACCGAGAGAGTATACACTAACTTATCCGTCGGAGTGCTAATTCCAGCACCTTCGACCGGAGTGTTCATTCCTTTTTAGGTGATTAGCTGAGGATCAAGAGCATCCTACAAGATCCAGAGAGTATTTGCAAACCATATCTCCACAGTGGCAAACGTATATATGATTTTATTATAAAAATAATGATTTGCGACAGTAAAAAAATAGTCGCTAATTTTTATTTTATTTTTTGCGATGGAAAAATAACTGTTGTAAAAAGTAGGTTAGGCAGTCGCAAATAGTTTGCGACTGATATTTTGTGATTGCAAAAAGTATTTGCCACCCCCACATTTGCGACCCTCATTTGCCGTCACATGGGCCGTCGTAAAAAGTCTTTTGCGACTGCTTTTTTATTATTTGCAATGGCTTTTAGCGATCACAAAAAGTACTTTTTTTAGTAGTGTAATGTAAGATACTTCAAAACTTTTGGGAGTAAATGTTCAAAGATAGAGAGTCAAAGTGATGAAGGTATTTTTCTAGGGTATTTAACCTCTAGTAGAGCTTTTCATGTTTATAACTTGCGTACTTTGTCTTTAATGGAATCGATTAATGTAGTTATAGATGACACAGGTTCTTCTACTTCAGCGTTAAATGAGGAAGAAAATGGTGAGTCTCCAATGCTGGATACTGAACCACAAAGTCAAGGAGAAGCAAAGGACCAGGCTCAAGAAGGTGAGCCAGCACCAACTTTTAAGGTAAGTCCGAGTCCAAAAAGTGCACAAAGAGACACAACTACTGATGCTCCTGTCACTACAAGTCCAAAATTCAAACCATCAGCAAGGGTGAAACTGAATCATCCGGCTTAACAAGTGATTGGAAGTGTCTCAGATCGAATGAAAACCTAAAGACAAATTTGGGAGGAGGTATCTCATGTGTGTTATGATTCATTAATTGAACCTAGGAATATAAAAGTGACCTTACTAGATGATAGTTGGGTCAATGCTATGCATGAAGAATTAGGTCAATTTGAACGTAACAATGTTTGGACTCTTGTCCCCAGATCTAGAGACATGAATGTAATAGGTACCAAGTGGATCTTTAAGAATAAATCTGATGAGAATGGTACTATAGTTAGAAATAAAGCTAGGTTGGTTGCTCAAGGCTATACTCAAGTAGAGGGTCTTGGTTATGATGAGACGTTTGCCCCAGTTGCATGTCTCGAATCTATTCGTATTTTACTTGGTGCTGCATGTTTTCTTGGGTTCAAATTGTTTCAAATGGATGTGAAAATTGCCTTTCTGAATGAGTACTTAAAAGAAGAGGCTTATGTTGAGCAACCAAAAGGGTTTGAGGACCCAAAATGTCCAAACCATATCTATAAGTTAGACAAGGCATTGTATGGGTTGAAACAAGCCCCTCGGGCTTGGTATGATCGTCTTACTACCTTTCTTCTTAATAATGATTTTCAAAGGGGTAGTGTGAACATGAATTTATTTGTGAAACATACTAAGTCTTATATACTTGTTGCTTAGATTTATGTTGATGATATTGTGTTTAGATCCACTGATGATCATCTTATGAAATATTTTTCGGATTGCATGACACATGAGTTTGAGATGAGCATGATAGGAGAGTTGTCTTATTTCTTGGGTCTTTAAATTAAACAGTCTCTTTCGGGTATGTTTGTCTCTTAGGCCAAGTATGTCAAAAATCTTGTGTCTAAGTTCTGTCTCGAGTCGGCCAAACATGCACGCACTCCCATGAGCACCAGTCTTCACCTTTCCAAAGATTCTTGTGGTATTGATGTTGATCCTACCCTTTATAGGAGTATGATAGGGAGTCTCTTATATCTCACAACCAGTCATCCTGACATTGCATTTAGTGTAGGTGTTTGTGCCCATTACCATGCTTGTCCTAAAGAGTCTCATTTTCTTGCAGTCAAACGCATCATAAAGTATGTTAATGGGACATTGGGTTATGGGATTTGGTTCTCGACTGACACTACAGCTGAAATCACTAGTTTTTCCGATGCCGACTGGGCAGGGTGTGCTGATGATCGTAAGAGCACATCTGGAGGGTGTTTTTACCTTGGGAATAATTTGGTTGCCTGGCATAGTAAAAACCAAAATGCCATCTCTCTTTCGACCACTGAAGCTGAGTACATTGCTGCAGGGAGTTGTTATTCCCAAATGTTGTGGATGAAGCAAATGCTTCATGATTATGGTATAGACTAGTACACTCTCTCCCTCTTCTGTGATAATACTAGTGCCATTAATATTTCTAAAAATCCAGTCCAACACTCTTACACCAAACACATTGACATTTGTCATCATTTTATTCGAGAGTTAGTGGAAGAGGGCCTTGTTGTTCTTGAACACATACCCACTGAGCATCAAAAGACTGATATTTTTACAAAACTCCTTGATCTTCTTAGGTTTGAGTTCCTTAGAAAGACCTTAGGTGTTGTGCTTAGTCACTAGGGTGTGACCTGTTACTAGAGTGGGTGAGAGTGATCGGCTTTATGTGTACTTGGATGCTATAATCTAATTGTCATTGATTTTGTTATCTCTGCATTTAGACTCATATGAACACCTCTCATGCTGCTTGCAAGATTTCATTCTTCTTTATTCATAGCTCATTCTGAATGCCCATGCTCATTGACTTCATGATCTCATTCTGTACACATTCTTGGGAAAAGCTGTTGCAGGGGTTTCCGCACAAGTGATTAAAGTTCTCTATGGACCTCTAACAGTGTCGCATATACATTTTCAGAGGAATTGATCTATATTGGCATATCATGGGTGATGTTGAGTCTCTTAACCATCTACCATGGTTTTTGTAATGACCCCAAAAGTCATTCTTATTTAATTGGGGGTTAATGTGTTTTAATTCAACTACATCCATTGGAATTGAGAATGTTTTTATCTATTTTGGGGTATTGATTGAGGTAGTGGGGTGATCGTAAAGTAAGATTGGACCAAAAACTTTAATTCGAATAATTCGCCTACGATTAGCCGTCACTCTTTTGCCCTTTTCTTTTTTCACACTTTGAATTTGGATGTGAGGTTAGAACCATTGGAAAGATTATTTTCGGGGCTTCAATTTGGGCACAAGAATGACCTAAAACGGAGTCCGGATGAGAGAGTTATGCATGTTTGAAGTTTTCATATCTGTGCTGGAAGCAGAACCGCACGTGCGGGAAATGCGGCGCACGTGCGGCGATGTGCGGGGCAGCAGCTCAAAAACGTGATTTTGAGCTCATTTCTTGCATTTTCTTTTCCTCTCTTCTTCTCCCCTCTTTCATGTCCGAAACCCTAGCTCCCCAAACCTTGATTTCCTTCACTTTTCTCAACAAATCCACCATAGATCTTGCATCAAGGATGGAGAACAAGAAGAGGGCAACATTTTCAACCGATTGAAATTCGAATTTGTGGAGGATTCTTCTCAAAGCTTGCTTTTCTTGCTCGAATCTTGAGGTAGGAGACCTTATTCCCTTTCAATATTGCATTCATGGATGGATTGATGGTATTTTGAGTATGGATTTATGGTATTTTGTGTACATAAATACAAATCTATAGTTTTGAACATATTATGTCTAACTTGAGATTGGGGGATTTCGGGTTTATAATGTTGGAGATGTAATTGTGGGGTTAAGGTGATGGATTATGAACTTTAGACTTATAATCAATGAGGAAATTTGAACAAAAAATAATGGGTTAAGGAATTTGGATTTTTCTTGAAATTCCTAGGTTTTTCTTGAAACCCTAGGTTGATTAATGAAGATAACCAATGATTTGGCCCAAATTGGAAGTAGAATAATGAAATTGAGATATTGAAGTATATGTGGTCAAGTTTAATTAGAATTTGGAAATGTTTGAAAATTATGTTTAAAATTTGCGAATGAACTTTGATATGAACATTGGAATTCATGCTATAATGTGAAGGAAAAATTGGGGAAATAATCTAATAATGATATGCATGATATGAACTTGGTTTTGGAATGTGGAAATGGGATTTAAGGATTCCTCTTGCATTATGTTGAATTATTTAATGATGTTGAGTTGATTCATGTTATCTATGTTGAATTGTGGTACTTATGTAGGATGGTATTGACTATGTTGATTTTGATTTTTGTGACCTAAACTGTGGAGTTTTCCAAAATGGGTTACTCCCAAATTATTTTGCTAAGTACTTGTGGGCTTGCTTAGTTATTAAAATCAAGAGAATGATTTATTTTTGGGAAAATATGGAAGATGTTCATACAATTCCTTCCTATCTTGAAATCAAAGTGATAGATTATAAATTTCATACTATGTTTACAAGAATGGTAATCTTCTATTTCTATATATAGATATATTGAGATGGAGGAAATTGTGGTATAATCGATGGATGCTTAATGGTAGGCTTGTGAAGAATAATGAAGGAAAGAAAAAAGAACTAATGATCAAGTTATATATGTGTACAGGGCACACTTCAGGAGGGACAAACACTCCGTTGTAGCACTGTGAGTAGTAGTACTTCGATATATCTTTAATTGTTAATGATTATTGTTATTGACGTTATGATCTTCGTCGTAAGAATTATGTTGACTTATATGTTATGTATGCTATGTAAGAAATATTGTGAAATTATGGAAACATCAAAGGTGTAGGCTATATGAAGAACATTGTGAAATTATGGTATAAGCTATATGAAGAACATTGTGAAATTATGGAAACATCAAAAAGGATTTGTGAAATATGCATCTCGAATTTGTGAAGTATGGATCACCAACTTGTGAAATATGAAATGATGTGGCCGAGGGCCATTTGTGACGTATGAATTCCCGAATTGTGAATTGTGAAACTATGAAGCCAAGAGCCGAGTTGTGAACTTATGAAACCCAAAAGCTAATTTAGGCATATGTGAATTTATGAGGCCGAGGGCCGACTTATGAATTTATGTGGCTAAGAACCATTTGTGAACTATGAATTTATGTGGCTAGGAGCCATTTGTGAACTATGAACTTATGTGGCTAGGAGCCATTTGTGAACTATGAACTTATGTGGCCAGGAGCCATTTGTGAGCTATGAATCTATGTGGCCAAGGGCCATTTGTGAAATTATGAAGCTATGAGGCCAAGGGCCAAAATTGTGAACTTGTGAATCCAAAGGGCCGAAGGCCGATGTAATAAGTTGTGAATCTATGAAACCTAAAGGCTATGTGAAACCGATAAAGTCATCTGTAATCTAATGAAAATGTGCTTATTTTGTCAACTCATGGGAATGCTGTAACGGTTACCAATAGGACTCCGTTAATTACAAGGCAAGGCAACTATGTTAACATATAAGAACGATTAAACAATGGTGTATACTATTGATTAACAGAGTACATGAATTAAGTTGTTTACCCAAAAGAATTTCTGTTCATTCTTAAAGAATAGATTCTGAGTAAATATAAGAGTAGCTATATGTATCCATATGAATTTGAAGTTATTTTGCTATGTTGCTTATGAATTGGAAGTTATTCAGAAACTATGATATAAGTGCAAAGTTTAACATTATTATGTGACCCTCATGACAATGTGAATTAGTCTCTCATTGTTAAGTGTACGATAATGACATGATACATCAAGAAACGCTCTAGCTATAATATGTTCCATTTGAATTAATGAATGATGTTCAAGTATGTTTCAGGCACGTTTCTAGTACGTTACAAGTTCAAGTATGCTTAGGTATGTTTCAAGTGCATGTTACAAGTTTGAATATGCTACAAGGTCAAACAAGTTTCAAGGGCTTATAGCCATCAAGTTTGTGTTGCAAGATTGGGCCTAAGGCCGTTATGTACTTAGCACAGAATCAGACTATTGCATTGACATGTATTATGTTTCACGTTAAGCATCATTTTATTTATGTATTACTATTCACTGAGCTCGGCTCACTCTCTATTATGTCTGTTTCTGTAGGTAACCAACCAAGTGGTCAGTCCTAAGCCATGACGCTTGTCCTCTTGGGTCAACCTTTCCATGTCCAAGCCTAAGAGAAGCTGCTCTTATTTTCATGAAGTTTTGACGAACTTTGGTTTTACGCCCTAGTTGTTGGCTTAAAGTTGACATGTGTGCAACACTTCATTCTCCAATGTTTTTGATATATGCCCAATTACCGGGCTGGGTCTGTATATATGTTTGTATATAACCAATGTTCAGGTGTATGTTTTAAATTTTATTTGTCTCTTAAGAGTTTATGATCCTGGCATGATAGTGGTAGCTCAATGGAGTTTGTTTCTATTGTCAAATTTTAATATTTAATGCTTCCGTTCAGGCCCCATATGATATATATACCAGGTTAAGTGTCTATCTTCGAATAGGTCATGCCCAAATCTTTTAGGGGCGGGATTGGGGCGTGACAGTTTTTCACTTCCACGGTTCCTCCATCGGTTCATTGAAGTCCGGGCACTAGGAAAAGCTACCTCAGAGGCACCAAGCAGGCCATCCTTATTGATTTCATGCTTCTCTGGTTTGGTCTCCATACTCTTGAGCGTGCATGCCACCAGTGAGTGCCCACAAGCAATAAGAGAAACAAAAAAAAGAAAAAAAAAAAGAAAAAAAGAAAAAGGGACTCATTGATTGAGGGGAAGCCTCCGCTTTTACTTGACAAATACCCCTTGATTTCTAGTGGTTTGAGTTTTCTCAGTGATGGTTAATTACTCTTGTCGGAGGTTCAGCCATCCGATCACTACGAAGATTAACTCTAGCTCTGTGGCCTCTCAAGGATTGCACACACACACACCTTCTTTATGTGAACTCTCATATTTGTCTTTGAGTTGTGCATTCCCATGAAGCTTATGCTCATTGATCAATATTTATCTGACTTGCTCATGTTATTATGCTTTATGTTGTCAAAATTGCGAGTTTGTGGCCTCATGGTTTGTGGATTATCCTATCTTAGTGTCACATACTTGCTATTATGCTCACTTCCTTTTGTTTCAGGTTGCACTTGACAATGTGAGCTGGTTTTATCTTCTTAGAAGGGTGTTTTTTTGCCTTGGTGAGTTTTTTATCCCCTCGAGTGGACAATTTATCACTCGAGCGCGTTTTTACTCCATCCAGTACTTTTGCAGAGTGCGCGAGATTCTGTGAGCAGGATTTTTACGCTAGAGCGTCCGTTTCTTCGCTTGAGCGAAGAGACGCGCATAAGTGAGTCCACTTGAGTGTTTAGTCTCACACTCGAGTGGCAAGCCCTAGTATATATTCTGCAACCCATCCTTTCAGTCTCATTTTTTCCCCTCTTTTCATGATTGTCTCTCTCTCTCTCTCTCTCTCTCTCTCTCTCTCTCTCTTTCCTAGGGTTTCGATTGCGACTCACCTGGGCGATGATTTGGTCATCCCTCTTCTTCTTCCTCCTCTGATTCATCTCTGGTAAGTTTCTCATCTCAGTTTTTTTTCTTATTTTCTTTACTTTTTCTCTCTCTCGATATGTTTTTGGAGTTTGTTAAATTCTTGTGCTTTGGTTTGTTTTCTGACTTGTGTGACTTGGTCGATGCTGGTTTTGTGTTTCATTCACTTGATTCTCACACTTCCACAGAGGGTTTTAAGCATGTTGGTGATTCACACACTTCATTCTTCATTCACTTGGTTCGACTCTCTCTAAGTTGTGGTCTTAATTATTTGTCAACTGTGTGCATCTTTAATATTATTGAATTGGTCTACTTTGTCTGCTCTATGGTTGTTTTTTTACTACTGGCTTATGATTTGTTGGGTTCGACATTTTTGTCCTAATGTTATGGTTAGTGCTATTATTTTTTTTGCATTTTGTCTCATTTGGATTTTGTTTACTAATGGTTTTTTTTTTTTTTGCTCTTAATTGTTTTGGGTTTGGTTCTGGGGGAATGTTCTATTAGGTTAGTGTTGTTTTTTCGTTTTAGGTTTATCGTGTCTTCCTCTAAACATCGTAAGTCCACCGCTAATCGCCCACAGTATAACACTGACTATTTTCCTTCATCTGACAAGGCCAAAAACTTTCAGGAAGCCTACCTTTCTCGGACTGTCCATTTGGAACGCAATGTGAAACCTAATACTTTTGATTCCATTTCAATTAGGTCTGTCTTTGAGCCTTTAGGAGGTGACCTAGTTCTTTCCTTCTCAAGGCGTCAAAACCTGGATTGGGTCAGGGAATTTTATTGCAATATCGAAGGTGTTAATGATATAGGACCATCTTTTAAAACTTGGGTACAGTCTAAAGAAATTTTTGTTGACCAGGACCTTATACACTCTCTCCTCGACATTTTGTTCAATTCTTCATTCTTGGTATCCCTTCTTTGTTCGACCTGATTATGACTTCAACGAGGTGGCCACTGCATTGTGTGGTACACCTCGCACCTGGATTCAAGGGGTTCTCATCAAGCAGAATGAGCTCCTTCCTCAGTTTAGGTTGCTCAATCTTATTGTGTGCGCTAATCTTATTGTCACCACCCATAGCTCTGAATTAAACCGAGAGCAAGGTTATGTCCTAGATTGCATTGATCACCAATTACCCATTAACCTTGACACCCCTATCCTTCACAAAATGATTGATGTTATTGGGAACAAATAGTTAGCATTGCCCTATGGTTGTCTAATCAACTATCTTCTGTCTAGACTTGAGGTCCCGGTTTATGAGGATGATGAATATGCCACTCCCATTAAACCCTTCACTAAGAAAACTGTGTCTCAAAGTCGTGCGCATGTTAAGGGGGAGTCATCTAGGGCATGTCTTTCTTCTATAGGCGATGCTTGTAGACACCCCATTTTTGACGGCCCTTCAAGACTTGGATGTTCTTGCATGTACATCCGGTGATGAGTCTGTTTGCTCGCCAAGCGCTCGAAGTTCTCAGCGGAACGCCACAGGTTTGAACCTTTCAAACCCTGCATCCATTTTGTCTCATTTTTGGACCATGCCTTGGTATTTTCCTCCTATAGTCTATGGTGGCCTGCCGACCATCTATGGAGGCTGTCGGCCAACACTTCCTGTCTGCTGGCCATTGATGTGCCTTACCGGCCATCAATGATGCCTTGCCGACCATCACTGATGGCTGGCCGACCACCAGTGTTTTCTGTAGATATTTTATGCCAGCTGTTTGCACAGATGCTTGCATCTGTCCACACGTGGAGGGCTGGATCTCCTTGTATATAATTCATGTTTTCTATATATAGGGACCCCCTCTCTCATGTTTTGAGGTTAGAAGATTTCAAACTCAAAATTCTCTCTCTCTCTCTCTCTCTCTCTCTCTCTCTCTCTCTTGCAATTTTGTGCACACTTGGCTAGTTATACCACTCTTTTGTATACACATCCTTAACCAAAATTATCACCTTTGAGCTGAGGTCTCTTAAGGTCTTGTTGGAGCTCTTGAAAGTGGTTTTGACTTGTATTTGTGCCTAAAGTTGTGCTTGGCTTCAAGAGGTATAACACTTGTCTTTTAACTTGTTTTAGTACACTTGTTTCTCTATCTTTTCCCACTGTTTTTGGGCCATTTGTTAGCTGTAAAAATCTCTGTTTTAATAGGCTGAAATTGGTGTTTTGAGCCATTTAAGGTTAGGGGGGTGTCTCACCCTTCTTTATTCCTTATTTTTAAGGTTTTTGCACCTTTGTTTCCCATTTTTAAACCAACTTTTTTTGGCCTTTTAACCACTGAATTTCAGAGTATTTTCAGTGACAAAAAACATGTTTTGATGTCCAAAATTGGAGCGGTTAGCCTCCACTCTTTGTGTCTTGTTTGCTAGCCTAGTTCATTCTATATGTTAGCATGTTTTTCTAGCTTTTTGTAGCTATATTCCAGCATGTTTTTGCCTTTGTTTTAGACTGCTATAGCTCTGTTTTGGGCTATTTGGGTCAATTGAGTCTTGTTTTGCATGGTTGTAGTGTAAAGGCCCTCATAAGGATGGTGTTTTAGGCCATTAGACACCCCTTGTTTGAGTTGATTACATGTTTTGGTGTTGTTTTGCACTTCATATCAGCACCTAAAGCTCTGCAACCTCCCTCATTTCTTCACTCTTTATTTGCTTTGAGGGTTGTTTCAAACTTGGGATTCTTTAAGCTTGAGATTGAGGTCCATGCTTAATGGTTTAATCCTCTTTTGAGGATTCATTACCAACGGTATGAAACTTCTCTCATGCCTTAAACCAGCCCTTGGTTGACACTTTTTTTACTTGAGAAAACTCTCACTAATGGACTTAATTGACTAAGTAATGGTTGGTAATTAAAATGAGTAAATAAAAGTGGCAAATGAAATTAAGCAAGATAATAACTTGTGTGTTGTGTGTTCAATTGGACGTTAATTGAACACAATAAAAATTGGGACATTTAATACTCAAAGTGATGAAATGTGTCAAGTTTCCTAGGTCTCCATTGCCCTTGATCATGCATGATAGGGTAATGGTTCTTAAATGCCTTGTTTTGCATTTATTGAGCTTGCACATCTGGAATCACAAGCCATCATGCAATGAAATTGCTTGGATTGGTAGTTTGTGGCTTAAGTTAACAACTTTTTGGATTTATTGATGAAAAGGAGGGGTGAATTGTGCAATCCTTGGAAAAACCCTCTTTTTGCTCTGTTTGTACTCTGCTGCAGCATGATGATCTAGTGCATCAGTGGTCGGCAGACCACCATCGATGGCCGGTAGGTGGCCAGCAGTGCACCACAGATGGCTGGCACCTGGCTGGCAGACTCTACTAATGGCCAGCTAGCCACTGATGCAAACCTCAACATAATGTTGGTAAGGTGGAGCAAAATGGTTCTGGAAGTGTTTAACCCTACAAACAGAGGCTTTCGAGAGCAAAACGGAGGTCTTTTTGGGTGGTATTCGAGCATGCGCATTTTCCATTTCCCGAGGCAGAGTAGTGGCAACGTAGTTATAGACTTTAATGACTTAGTTTACATTTGTGTTGTAACTTAATTAGTTGGCTTACTAGTTAGTTTATTCAAGTGTTGTAATAATTAGTTAATTAGTTTAGCTATTTATTTCATCTTGGTTTGTAATAATTAGCTTAATTAGCTTAGCCTAATTAGTTGCTAGTTAGCTTAGTTATTCATTCAGACTCTCCTTCGTGAAAGTAAAATGTTGTAATAATGTGTATGTCTTCGAACCCCACGCCTTTTCCCTTTTACTTAACCGTTTTTGATGGTTAGTTTAAAAGCATCACGTTTCAATTAGCATACCTTATGCTTACAGCCATTCATTTGTCTTGCATGCATCGAGGCTCGACGCATCATTCAAACTGCATTGTCGTTTCAATAATTCTTTGAATACGTGTTCAAACCGCATGTTATTTAATTGAATCATGTGCCATATTAGTAGCCGAGCCTATTGATTGCCTTCTTTGCATGTGTTGCATTAGTCATCTTGTATAGTTAGGAATCATGCATATTTTTTCTAACTCATATTTTCTTAGCTTGGAGTACTAGGTGAGTTTTTAACACTTTAGCATACTTGCATGAGTGTGAGTGATTTCCATGACTAGCATGCTTGCCATGAGGCTAAATGCTTACTTGTTAAAATGTTTGAATGCCTGTGGATGAAGGCTTGTTGCTTGAATTGGAACGATTCAACAAATGTAAGTTTTAAGCCCACTATGTCTAATGGCAAATTCACTACTTTAAGCCCACTTTGTTTAGTGGCAAATTCGCAAACTTTAAGCCCGCCTGAGGTGGCAAATTCAAACCCTTTTCGCAAAACAAACATGAAATTGAATTGTTCCAACTTGAGCAAACTAATCTATACTTGTATGCGCACATCACATAGTAATACTAACTTAATAACCGGAACAAGAACACGTAATGTACATAAAAAAATCATATCATGATTATTAGAGGTAGATCTTTGATCGGGCGAGTAGGGGTGCTCAATTCATGACCTTCTCCTCTCGTACCTAAGTTCCCAAGCCGAGACAACTTTGGTGATGACGGACACATGGCCTTTGGCACAAGTCATGGGTTTCCTAGATTTCCCCAAAAATAAAATATTTAGGTGGCGACTCTGTATCTAGCAAAATAGTCCAATTTTGGCATTTTTTATTCAAAATCAATTTTCCAAAATGATTTGTCAGATTTGGACTCTTTGGTGTTTATCAATTTCACATTGCACTTGTGAGATTAGATTCAGAATCACGGGAGTCAGAACTATAGGGCTTTCTTTCGAGCTTCCAAAAGGGGGCGCGAAAAAGCCGAGCTATAGTTTCTGGCGACTCTGCTGGAGCTTTAGAGAACTTGACTTGAATTCAAGATATGATATTTTATCTACATTTATGTGTTTCTTTGCATTTGCATTTACATTGGTGCGCCTAAGTCACTATGTTTGCCATCTGCTATTCCAGAACGGTTTGCCGGAGGCTTGCTTGGAAAAGCTTGCCAAAAGGCTAACCAGTTGTGGGCTTTACCACGATGGGAACACAACCCTTGGATCTGGACTACCGTTGTACCATTTGATCCTCCTTTCACTTCTTGGTGTTAGGTGTGAGAGGTATATTAGGTAGTCTTGCTGAGGTACCCTTTTGGCCAACCGGCCTAGTTACATATCGAAAACCATAGAGACTGTCCCAAGCTAGGACATATTGCTCACCCGAATGCAGGATTATGTGAAACCACATTAGTTGAGTAGTGAAACCCTGGTTCCTGATGAAACTAGGACAGGGTAACCCTACCCAATCATAGGGGTGTTTTGGCTCTTACTTAACTGGTATGTGCTTTTAGAGTGAAACTCTACAGGAATGTATGTATCAGTTGCAAGTATGGGTATCAGTTTTGGGGGCAGAAATCAGTGTTAAATGCAGTTCTACAGCTTACGATTGCAACTGTATGTTGTTAGTATCTAAGCCGAGGTGTTGTACGGTTTTGATTTTCGCTTTCTTTTGCTTTATTTCTTTTTGTAAGGTAGTTTTTCACAATTGCTTCAGATGATTCTGTTACCCCCCAAGCACTCTGGACTTGTGTAAGAAGACTTTACAGATCCGAGGATCTTGTTAGGGGACAACCAGTGTTTGCTTCACTCCCACTGGTTACGAGATGGAGGAGGGTTAGGCATAATTCGCCAGTCCAATAGTCACCTTTTACATCACTTGGGCGTAGTCAGGCTCAGTCTTCTACTTCCACTCCAGTGAGAGATTATTCGCTACTTCTGATGGCTCAAAATCCCTCGGTTAGTATGGAAGATGTGCTCCGTCATCTCCAACAAACCATTGAAACCATGCAGCTAGATGCTGCCCGCCAAGTTGAAGTTACAGCTCATCAAGCAGAAGTGATAAATAGGCTGCAGCAACAGCAACCACAACCGACAGTAGCTTCTGCTTCCCGTACACCTCCTGTGAGTATTCCAGCACCTGGAGTCACTGTCAATGTCCAAGAGAACCTGGGCATTCCGGTAGATCCGATCCCACCTCAGACCTCCAAGGCACCAGTGTACCAAACGGAGGCGCCATTTGAATTAGAGGTTGACCCCACTGCACTGAAAGTCAACAAGCTAGAAAAGCTCTTCAGGCGGGCACAGGGTGTGAATTCAATCCCTGACATTGAGAATGGATACATAGACTCCGCATTAACTCTACCGGATAGATTCAAGATGCCTCACATAGGCCGGTTCAATGGCTCCAGTGATCCCATGGTCCATTTGCGGTTATTCTCAGACATCCTATGGCCAATGGGCCTCACCAGACTTCAGAAGCTGTCACTTTTTGGCTGGACCCTGTCGGGTAAAGCAGCCATCTGGTATGCAAAGTTGGAAGACTCTGTGAAACGGAGTTGGGAGGAAATGGTTGAGGCCTTCATCGCACAGTATTCCTACAATATCCAGATCGAGGTCACAACCCATGATCTTAAAGCGACCCGTTAGGAGCCAAAGAAGGGCTTCTCGGATTTTATGACACGATGGAGGGCCAAGGCCTCGATGATGACTATTAGGCCGTCTGGAAAGGATCAAATTAGAATGGTGGTCAACAATCTGCAAGGGAGACTATTACAGAAGATGATAGTCTTGCCATTGTTTACATTCGTTGAACTCCACAAGATAGGGGTTCAGATTGAAGATGCAATGAAACAGGGGCTGATAGCCAATGACAAGGAACAGCCCAAGAGGTCCTTTACACGTAGTTCCAAGGCAACCACGAGTGGTAGCACCTCTGCACGGCCTTCGAATGTGAGCATGGTCACCACCACACCCAAGACGACCAACCCTTTTGCCAGTACATCCAACACAAATCCATAAAACTCGACCAGCCAAGCCCAATCCCAGAGGGTCTTTACCCCGCTTTACATGCCCTCATCCAAAGCCCTAGGGGTCTTGATCAAAAAGAGGCATCTTAAGCTACTAGAGCCTCGCCCTCTACCTGATCCTCTCCCTCTAAAATACAACCCGGCCAAATACTGTGCTTTTCACTAGCAGGACGGTCATGACACTAATCAATGTTATAGGCTACGTCATGAGATTCAAGATCTCATCGACAATAAGGTGATAGAACCTCCCCAAAAACCCAATGTCACTACAAATCCTCTCCCACCACATAATCAAGTCCCTCTACCCCAGCATATAAACCTTATCCACACACTAGCAGTCCCTTATGACCCTAGTATATATATCACCTCTTCCCACTTACCTAAACCGGCGTTGTTCATCCCTGAGAGCACAGACTTGTGCATGATGAACGCGTCTACACTCCAATCTAAACCCGTGGTGGTGACAGTGGTAGATGAAGGAAGGTTGACCTTGGTGGAAAATGTTAGTCTGTTGCCCGAGGCTCTGAGGACTTATTTGAAGTGGTGTACAACCCATACTGCTATATTGTGCTAATCAATCAAACTAAGTCAGAAGTGTTGTTGCCAGCTAGGATGGAGGTCAAGGTAGTTCAAGAGGATGGCCCAAGTCAGGGATTAGATGATCTGGCTGACCTAGAGGAGGATATAGACAATTTGCAGTTCTTTACGGAGCAAGACCAAGGGGACGTGCATATTGATTGGTTTGACCTGAACGGGTCGATAGACAATTCTAGGTGGTTAAGTGATGAACCCGATAGAAATGAGGGAATTGAATTGAAGCTAGAAAAACAGAAAGCGGGAACCGCTGCAATGGCCGGAATGGCCGATGGGAAGGGTAAACTGCCAGAAAACACATGTTTGGAACAATCAGCTCAGGAATTGGGCATTGTTAGTACTGTACATACAAAGCAAGAAACCGCACTAAAGCGTTTTACGCAAGAAATAGGTGGAAACGACCAGAAAGCTAGAAAAGCCCAACACCGTGCGGGGGAGATTTATGACGAGAAGATAATTCAAACAGAGCTGAACAATTTCTTGTTGGCTACCGAAGGAATCTGGTGGGATGACAACGACCTACACCTAGCTCATACGGATGAGGATTGGGGTGAAGACCTTTCTGACAACACTTGGTATGTGGAAGAGGTCGACCATATGACGAGAAGTGGCCGATATTTCAATATTCCAAACCACTGCATCTGGACCAACCCGAGGCATCCAGGAACGACAAAGAGGTTGAGAAACAGAAGGAAAAAAGTTAGAAGAAAAGGATGTGTTGAAACAGTTGAAGAAGATTCAAGCTGATATATCTATCTGGGGTTTGCTTATGGCTTTGCAAGTGCACAGACAGGCTATACTGTCGGCGATGGATAAAGCTAAGTTGTCCATCAACACCACACCAGAACAACTGGTAGGATTAGTCTTCGCGGGAGGCACTGTGCCAACTCTAACCTTCTCGGACAAGGAACTACCGCCGGAAGGCTCTGCACATAACATACCTCTATACATATTAGTAGAGTGCCAAGAAAAGTGAGTACCAGTGGTATTGGTCGACACCAGGTCAGCAATCAACGTCTGTCCTTGTCGCACGGCTTATGTTATCGGCCTGAAACCGGCGGATTTCATGCCTACAACCCAGGTGATCCGGGCGTATGACAATACCAATAGAAAGGTAATGGGTAGAGTACAGATCAGAGTTCAAGTGGGCCTAGCTCAACAGGATATCGAGTTCCATATCCTGGATGTTCCGGCCACTTTCAACTTACTACTTGGGTGACCTTGACTGCACCAAGTAAAAGCTGTCTCTTCCACCCACCACCAAATACTGAAGTACCCCCATAGGAAGGGGGTAGCCATAGTATTTAGGAATTCATCTATTCATCCTCCGCTAGAGGTTACTACACTTGTGTTGAAGATAATGTTTTCCTTTTGGGGTTTACCTTGGCTGAGGCCCGAGTAGTACAAAATATCTTGGTTGTTGATGAGGGCTTGTATATCAGCGCCCAATTTGTATACTTCATGAACAAGCTCCAATACGTGCCAGGAATGGTACTGGGAAAGAGTGGCCAGAAAGGCGTCACTGCATTGGCCAATGTGCCACATAACCCACATGCTTTTGGTCTTGGCTATACGCCCACCAAAGAAGACTGGATTAGAAAAGGGAAAGAGATGGCAGGAAGAGCCAGAGCTAAGCAGATCGGGAAGCGCTATAAACTTGTGCACAGACCTATCTGGGGAACCCTGAATGGTCATTTTGTTTCGGGAGGGAGAAGACTTCCCGTTCTGTGGTTTCCCCAAACCCTGGTTCAACTCAGAGAGACAGTGGGTTCCTGGCTTTGAAATTTTCTTTGACTTGCAGCTGCAAGATAGTGATATGGAGGAAATGGTTGAACTAACAGTTGAAGCTGTGAAAAGCACAGAAAGTTATTCCGACAGCAGAGAACTTGAAGTAGGAGCAACATTGGCATGTCTCCTTTCGAATCCTCCGATCAACTAAGAGAGCTTGAGGGATAACCTGACTGTTTCCATGATCGGGGACAAACTGGCGGTGAACCCTTCTAGCAGCATCTTGGATGCATCTGACGCACCATCCCTCGTTTGGCAGTTAAAGAAAAGGCTGCCTATCTAGCAGTTTTGAGTCGAGTAATGAGCCAGAATCTGATTCCACAGAGCCTATGGAGTCGGAATCAGATTCCGGTTCTTCTGAGTCTGAATCCGGTATTCTTGGGGGTGATAACCCGGATGCCGAGGTCTTGTCCAAGTCGTCCTTTTCCTTTTTTTTTGAGTCAGTTGTAACCGAGGAACTGGATGAGCTTGACTTTGTGAATGAGAATGCCACTGCAGATTCTGAGTATTTCTTTGTGGCGCTTGTTTATTGCATTGATCATGACTTTCAAAATTTTGATGAAAACGATGAGGAAGGAATTCGTCTGGTTTTCAAAAATTTGATTAATCGAGAGGAGGAGAGGTTTGCAAAACCCTTTACTAATGAAATCATTGCTTTTAATGTGGGTACTGAGAAAAATCCGCGTCTGGTCCAGATCGAGTCCACGTTGTCTTCGGAAGAGCGCGAGCGTTTGGTCACTTTATAAAAAGATTTCAAAGATGTTTTTGCGTAGTCCTACGAAGACATGCCTGGAATCGATCCTGAGATTGTACAGCATCGGATCCCTCTCGACCTTGAGGCCCGACCGGTCAAACAGAAGTTACAGAGAATACGCCTGAATTGGGCTTTAAAGATTAAAGAGGAGGTCATTAAGCAGATAGACGCAAGATTCTTGCTGGTATCTAAGTACTCGACTTGGTTGGCTAATATCGTCCCGGTGCCTAAAGAAAGACGGCATAATTCGGGTGTGTGTGGACTTTAGGGATCTGAATAGAGCCAGTCCGAAGGATGACTTTCCTCTACCACACATCGATGAATTGGTGGGCTTCACCGCATGTCATGCATTGCTCTCCTTCATGGATGGATTTTCCGGGTCTAACCAGATTCTGGTGGCGCTTGAGAACAGAGAGAAAACTGCTTTCACTACATCGTGGGGAACCTACTGTTATCGAGTGATGCCGTTTGGGCTGAAGAATGCCGGGGCTACCTATCAAAGGGCTGCAACCACAATTCTACATGATATGATCCATAAAGAGGTCGAGGTGTACATAGATGACATGATTGTCAAGTCCAAAGAAAGAGAGGGCCACTACACCGCCTTGAAGAAATTCTTTTAACGGATCAGAGAATACAGACTGAGGTTGAATCCACAGAAGTGTACTTTCGGCGTAACAGCAGGGAAAATGCTGAGTTTCTTGATTACACGGAGGGGCATCGAGGTAGATCCTTCCAAAATCAAGGCCATCCTAGAAATGCCACCACCAAGGACTGAAAAGGAGGTGCGAGGATTTCTAGGTAAAGTGCAATTCATAAGACGATTTATTGCAAAATTAACCTTGATTTGTGAACCACTGTTTGGTCTCCTGAAGAAAGGAAATAAATTTCGATGGGATGATCGATGCCAATTCATTTTTGAGCAGGGGAAGCCTTTGATTTTGTATCTGTCAGTAACAGACACAATAATGGGATGCATGCTTGCTCAGGAATCTGAGGATAGGGTAGAGAAAGACATCTATTACCTGAGCAAGAAAATGCTGGATTATGAGACCCGTTACACCCCGCTGGAAAAAACTTGCCTAGCCTTGGTATGGGCTACCAAGAAGTTGAGACACTACTTGTTAGCTCACTTTGTAATTCTAGTTTCGAGATTAGATCCCATCAAATATCTCTTTGAGAAACTAGCGCTTACGAGTAGGCTAGCTCATTGGTTGCTTCTCATATCCGAATTTGATCTGAAGTATGTTACTCGCAAGTCAGTCAAAGGGAGAGCAGTAGCGGAGTTCCTGGCAGATCACCCAGTAGAAAGGGATGAAGCAGTAGAATACCTGTTCCTAGATGAAGCTATTCTGTAAGTCGAGGAAGAGATTTGGACAGCGTGCTTTGATAGAGTGTCTTACCAATACAGTTATGGGATAGGGGTATTGCTGATAGCACTTGACAATTCCCATATACCCTTAGCCTTCAAACTCCGGTTTAAGGTATCTAACAACGAAGCAGAATACGAGGCGTGTATCGCTGGTTTGGAAGCCACCCTAGAACTAGGGGCAAAAAGGTTGGACGTCATTGGGGACTTGAACTTAGTTATGTCTCAAGCAAAAGGAGACTGGAAGGTCAAAGAAGAAAAGGTGAAGATCTATCACCAGACCTTGGATGTTATGATTCCTAGGTTTGAGAAGTTGACTTTCATGCATCTACTAAGAGAGAACAATAGGTTCGTTGACACCTTATCAACTCTATCTTCTATGATAAACATCCCCCTTGGAGTCCAGCTGCGTCCGATCATCATTGAGCAGAGGTATACGCCAGGCTACGAGACTATCGCCTCAATAGATGAAGTGCAAGATCAAAACCCTTGGTACTATGATATCTAGAACTTCTTAGAAAAGGAAGTTTATCCACCAGGGGCAAATGCCAAAGAAAAAATGGCAAACGGCGGATAGCCGTTCAATTTATCATCTGCGGAGGTAAACTGTACAAGAGGGGTCAACTGGGAATGCACAAGTTGTGTGTCGAAGTAGAGGAATCAAAGCGCCTAATGGAGGCCATCCATGGAGGAGAGTGCGGACCGCACATGAACGGAGTAATGTTAGCCCGAAAGATTCTCAGGCAAGGTTACTACTGGTCTACCATGGAGGAGGATTGTATCGGTTTTGTTCGGCAATGCCTCAAATGCCAAATTTAGGCCAATCACATGAACATCTGCCGTTGAAGCTGTACAACATGACTTCACCATGGCCTTTCTCAGTCTGGGGAATTAATGTTATCGGTGCAGTCACACCGAAAAGGTCAAATGGGCATAAATACATTCTGGTGGCAATTGATTACTTCATGAAGTGGGTGGAAACTCAGTCCTATGTAGTATTGAAAGCAACGCATGTGGCTAAGTTCATCCGAAACAACATCATTTGCTGTTATGGTGTCCCAAACGAGATCATTTTAGATAATGGCTCCCACTTCAAGAAAGAAGTGATCGACTTGTTGGAGAAATACAACGTGGCTTTTCATAAGTCATCTACTTACCGGTTGCAAACCAACGGAGCTGTTGAGGCCGCCAACAAGAATATCAAGCATATTCTACAAAAGATGGTTGAGACCTACAGGGACTAGCCAGAAAAACTGCCATTTGCACTCTGGGGTTACAGAACTTCAATCCGGACGTCTACAGGGGCAAGTACTTATTCTCTTGTCTATGGTATGGAGGCTGTTTTGCCAATTGAAATAAAAGTCCCGTCGTTGTAAGTCATGGCTGAGTGTCAAATAGCAGAGGCCGACTGGCAGCAGAGTAGGTTTAAAGAACTCATGTTGTTTGATGAGAGAAGGCTGAAAGCATTGTACCATGTTCAGGGTTATCAACGCAGGATTGCCAGGGCTTTTAACAAGAAAGTTAACTCCCGGAATCTCAAAGAAGGGAATTTGGTGCTGAAAGACAACCCCATTCATGGCCCTAGGGGCAAGTTCAGACCCAATTGGACTGGTCCTTACATCATCAAAGCTATCTGGCCGAATAGAGCTGTTATTCTCATAGACCTGGATGGCCTAGAATTTTCCTAACCAATCAACATGGACAAGTTGAAGAAATACTATCACTGGGAGGCTTTCCAGGCCGAAAACCCGAAAGGGCAACCTAGGCAAAAGTTAGAGCACAAAAATTGGAAATAAAGAAAAAAATGAGCTCACAAGGTTGAAAACCCTAAATGGTGGCCTTGGCAAAAGTTAGAGTGCAAAAGGAGAGCGTTAATACTCGAGTGAACCTTAACCGAACTACGTAAGGCCTGATTCCCATCTTCGGGATACGTAGCCAATTTCATCCTGAAGTTCGGCCGTAAACCCTCTAACTCAACTATCCTGTCCATGTGTTGATCAGGTCATCTTTGTCTGTTCTTTACCTAAAAGTTTGATTGTGATCTCTACTACTGAGAGAAGAGCTGGTTACAATGTTGCACAGTGTTATTTAGTCAAGGGGCAATTTGTGATCTTCGGATTCAGGGTTGTACATCTCGAGGATAGATTCTGTGCGTGTCAAGTTGTGATTCTTATCGAAAATGATTTTGAAAATTTTTGATAGAAGTTGACCTTCTTCAAATTTTACCTTTTACAACTTAGACCATTTTTGGACCAAAGGGAAAATTTTCAGTGCTTACAACTTTAATTTCATTGATTTCAATACAAAGTTCTCCAAACTCTCGATTCAAATCAAAGTTGCTTTTATTACATTCATAAAACTTGAAAATTAAGATCAAAGCAATAAACTAGGGGCATAGATGAGTCGGGTGTTCCTGCGTCCCCCGTTTGTGCTTGTGGAAGCTTCTGATGCCAAAATAGACCCGGATTGTGCCTCGTCCTCGAGCCAAGCCAAACATTCGCCAGAAAGGGCGCAGCTAAAACTAGGGGTAGGAGCCAGATGCTCTCTCGTCCTCCAAGCAGTGAGGTACCTAGCCAAATATGAACCTCAGATGGGGAATGAAACCGGGTACTCTACCCCCTTCTTTGAGCAAATCTCATCATGCCCAAACTGACGCCTGAACCAGAACGGAAAACAAAATACATAGTATGTTAGGCCAATCACCTGAATGCCAAGTTGCCGAGTCATGTTGTAGCTCATTTTGGTCAGATTAAGCCAAGGGCAACGCCAAACAATGTCAGCAACAGACCTATTGCACATCCAGTGGCACCATCATCTCTCGTTGGGGAAATCCACTAGCTGTTAGCAGAAAAGTACGGTTGGGCTGAGTATGCGGGGCAAGAGTCCACTACCTTCAGCTTGTCCATTAGTTATATCTGGGGAGGGATAAAAGAAAAGAGAGATTAAAGAATAGAGAGATGTATGTTGAGAAAAAAGTAAGGAAAGAGCTTTGAGAGAAAAATAGAGCATGAATGTCGAATGATGCGAAAAACACATATTACAAAGGGTGGGAAATATTACCTGAAGAAATAGTGGACTCCTCGCAAATTTGTTTATCTCTCGCTGATGGAAGGTGTCTAAGCCTATCAAAGTCTCGGCCAACATCAAACCAATGCAACTCTTGCCCTCTTTTAAACCTTGGGCCACTTCAATTAGCCGAATGCTAGGCCCTCCGAAACTAGGGGCAAGAAGGAAATGAGCCAACATGCACAAACAAAGGGCATGTTGCCGAAAACCCCGCCAAAGAAGGTTACCTCGGTCACCAACGTCAGAAAATTGGTGAATCAGGCTAGGAATATCCAACTCTTCGTTGTGGACCAAAGATCGAACCTTGTGTAGAGTAAGCCCACACATTCGTCCCAAAGCTTGGATGTGGTCAAAACGGGGCTGAGGCAAGATTTCCTCATCGCGCCGGGATTCCATTAACACTTGAAATTCTTCGATTGTCGAGCATATCTCTTGTCCCCCAAAGCTGAAGACGTGTGTAATCAGGTTCTAACATCTAGTCGCAGCATATAGGAACGGAAAACAAAGTGGAGAACGACTTAATAGGAATAGTGCATTTAAGTCGAAACCTTGAAAATTTACCTTTTCCAAGCCATTCAAAGTCGCAATGCAATTCGAGAGTTTTTCGGCGAAAAACGGCTCCATTTGTGAAGAATTTGCAGCTGAAATGAAGAAATTACAAAGCTCAACCTTTTGTAGAAGATAAGGCAGTGAGTGGAAGCCAACTGTCAACAATCTGGAGGTCCTGTATATCGATGGCCGGCAAGCCACATTGGTGGCCAACAAAGGGCATTTGTGGCCAGCAAGCCACCTAACATGGCCGGTACATGGCCGGCAACCTTTGTTTATGGCCAACAGTCTCTTACTTTGACATGCTGTCCCTTTTTGTGTTGAACAATGCTGAAAGCATGTGTTTTGTTTTGCTTTTAGTCTATTTTAAGGTCTTGTTTTTAGTCCTTTCGGCTTTAGCAAGTTTGTTATTTTGTATTGCAGTTGTTGTTGCATAGTTTTGCTTATCGAGTTATATGTTGTTCTATTTATCAAGTTGTCGTTGTCTTGTTTATCGAGTTGTGTATTGCTTTTCATTTCAATTGTTGGACGGTTCATTACCCGATTAAGAACGTTGTGCTAATACAAGTGTGCAGTTTTTAGTATCAAATTCAATCTCATTTCCATGCTAAGTGATGCTCATGATGCAAAATACAACACTTTTTCATTAAAAAAAAATGGTTTTCATTCCGATCGTGGTTGTTTTTACAAAAGTGCAGTACGAGTTTTTAAAGCAAATAAAACTTGTCTGAAGCTGTACGAAGTGCTAAAATTATAAACAAAAAGAAACTAAGTAAAAATGCAAAAAAAAAATTAGCGCTAGTCTCCTCAGGCTCGAGAAGCCCTCTTCATCCTCTTCCTCGGAGGAGAGGACTCTAGGGCACTGTCTCTGTCGGCGCCACTATTTGAATTAGAACTAGAGTCTGAACCAGAGCCATCTCCGCTCTCTGCCTTGGAGCTCGCCTCGGCATCGCCCCCGCTCCCAGAACCCGAGCCGGCGTCATCATCTCCACTCTCAGATGACTCTGAATGCCGACTCACTGCCTTCTTAGAGTCGCTCATCTCAGTATCATCATCTCTCATAATGGGCTCTAAAAGGTCTCTTCCATCTCGGGTGCCTTTAGCTTTGCCTCGACCGCATGTTGGAGCCCGCCTCTCTCTCCTCCCTGCTGCTGGAGGAGGCAATGCTGGTACAAGTGTTACAACTGCCGCTGGCGCCATCGGCATAGGTGGGATCTGAAAAGACAGTTGTTGTATATCAGTTATAACATGTGTATCAGATGCAAGCATAGTGTGCAGAATGAGTATATACAGAAATCAGATACAATGCATGAATACACTATGCAAGCGCAGTGTTTCAGATGTGGTCTATCGATGCAATGTATCAGTACATTTTGGGAAGTTTTTAGTTGAAATGTTAGTGTGTCAGTGTCAGTGTGTCAGTGGAAATTTGATGCCTGAAGTGCAAACTGAAGAATTTACCTGAATACCGTAGAGGCTAAGCAGCGCCTCTCTCCTTTGTAGCATCCCCATCAGCAAGGCTATCAGCTTGAGGGCACCTCCTATATACTCGATCGACCTGTTAATGTAGTTTGAATGATCAGTATTTGCAAATGAATATATCTGAAATGAAACATGGAGTGCAAGTGCTAAAGTGTGGTTCATACCGGAGTCAGGCCTCGAATCCCGACAAGCTCATAACCAGCCACTGCAGGCTCAATCGGGACCTAGTAGGCGTCCCCGGTGTGTCACCAGTAAGTCAACGTGGTGGGAAGCTCTGGCCAATCAGCCCTTTGCCCCGCTTGGGAAGCCCCCCTACCACGGGCCCTACTCGCCCGGGTCACTCTACACCTCGCTCTCGCGGCAGGAGCCCTCACCTTCTCATCTCCACGAACACTGGTCAGGGGTGACATCAAGTGTGTCTAGATGAAAGCTGCATAGTTGCCCTCTGCTTGGAAAAAGTCAGCGTCAAGGCCTACCATGAACTGGATGACCTCCTCAACAAATAGGTTCTCTATGGACCGCATGGACTCTGGTGGAGCCACCAAGACGATCGGGTCAGGCAGGCCCATAATTTGGCGCACGAAGCACTCATCCAAGAACCAAGCCTGGCAGACCGAGCCCTCAAACAGAATGCAGTAGCGGGGGATGGCCCAGGCGCCGGCAAACTCATCTCGAACCCCCTTGGGATTAAGGCCCACGGCTGCCACGTGATCTGCAAACAGGAGTTATACAAATTATTAGTTGCTGTTAGTTGCTAAATGTGTGAAACAAAACAGTTTCAAAGCAAAATGACTGTGTTTCGGAGTACCTCATGGGCAGCTACTGTGTCAAAGTACTGCCTGAAGAATGTGAAAGGCTCACGGGTCCTACGGCGAAGCTGACCATCGTATATCTACAAATAGGAGACTGTCAATGGAAACTCCTCTATAGGCTCCGGGGCGAGAGTTGGAAAGTATGCGTATACCCATAGCTGCAAGGAAAATGTAGTTGTATGTGATCAGTATAGTATCGAGCAGATGCAGAAAGTGCAAAACAGAAAGCACAGTGTATGAATAGTGTTTGAGCAGATACAAAAATACAAAGCGGAAAGCATGTGTTGAAATAGAGGTAAAGTAGAAACTGTAAAGAAGATGTAAAGTGCAAAGAGGGCACTGAGATGTGTACCTCCCAGGCTCACCAGTAGCCTCCAATCAAGTCTCCCCGCAGACGGGAGGTAGAGCTCATATATTCGTACAGCGTGGTGAGGCCAGCTCTGCCCTAGTCATAGAAACGAACTCGAGGAAGGGTCACCAGAGCACTCAGCAAATGTAGGCCTACAGTATTCCACCTGTTCGAAAACAAGGTGGTACCAAAGACAAACATCAGGAAGCCCCTAGTGTACTGCTCGGTCTCCTCTATCGTCTCGGGCTCAATCCCTCTGAATCACTCAAGGAACCAAGTGTATCTAACCATCCTCATCCGGTATATGGGTGGGTATGCCCCTAGTAGCTTGAACCAAGATGCCTTCCACTCCTTCATATCTGTATCAATAGGGATCGGATCGCCTCCTACGTCTAAGCCGGTGATCATGTCAAAGTTGTAAGGAGTCATCGTCATCTCCCTTGCAGTGGAAAAGTGGAAGGATCCCACCACCTCTCCACCAGTGCTCTTAGGAGGGAACGACTCGCAGTGACTCGGGTCAAGCTAAAGCAAAAGAGACCGAAGCCCGCTTCGTCAATAATGTCTCAAACTCCAGCCGGGAGCTCATCATACCAGTCTTGAGCGATCGTAGCACCATAGCCTCTGAAGGCGTGAGACTCACCCTGTGGCAGAAGACAAATGCAATTAGATGAAGACAGTGTATGAAATGCAATCAGATGAAAACAGTGCATGAAATGAAATCAGATGAAGATAGTGCATGAAATGCAGTTAGATGAAGACAATGCAATTTGATGAAGACAGTGCATGAAATACAATCAGATGAAGACAGTGCATGACATGAAATCAGACATAAGGCAGTGCATGAAATGCAATTAGATGAAGACAGTGCATGAAATGCAATCAGATGAAGACAGTGCATGAAATGCAATTAGACATAAGGCAGTGCATGAAATGTAGTAAGATACATGACAGTGTATGAAATGTAGTCAGGTGAATCCGATACAAGGCAATGTAGGAATTGCAACTAGTGAAAGGTAAAATACATGAAAAATAGATGTCATACCTCAATGGCAATGGCTGATAGGTGAGAATCTGGCTCCCTTAGCAAAAGGCCCGCCACTGTATCGCGGGAGAACTCAGTGAAGCGTCTGATGCCTCCGGAAGTGGGCAATATGTATGTTTGTGGGTGATACCTCGTTGAATCGAAAAGCCATCTCTATGGCATTGGAACTGCGTGTGAAAGCCCTCTTAGGTTGCTCTTTCTCATGGTCTATCAGACCCTGCTTCATTGCATCCTTTATTTGTACCCCTATTTCATAGAGGTCGGCAAATATAGACAGAGGTAAGGCTATCATCTTTTGTAACAGTCTTGGTTACAGATTACGGACCACCATTCAGATCTGGTCCTTTTCAGCCGGTCGGATGGTCATCATGGAGGCCTTGGCCCTCCATTGGGTTACAAAATCTGAGAAGCCCTCCTTCGGCTCTTGGCGAGTTGCTTCGAGATCACGAGTTGTAACCTCGATATGTGTGTTGTAGGAGTATTGAGCAATAAAAGCCTCAACCATCTCTTTCCAGTTCCTCTTCACAGAGTCTTCAAGTTTGGCGTACCAAATGGTCGTGATACCCGACAGGGTCCGGCCGAAGAGGGATAACTTTTGCAGTCTAGATAGGCCTATCGGTCGCAGAATGTCTGAGAATAACCGCAAATGGACTATGGGATCACCCGAGCCGTCAAAGCGTTCTATATGCGGCATTTTAAACCTATCTGGCAACGTCACTACCGAATCCGTATAGCCATCCTCAATATCCAGGATCGAATTCACACCTTAAGCTCGTTTAAATAGCTTCTCAAGCTTGCTTTACTTTCAGTGCAGTAGGGTGGACCTCAAACTCAAACGGCGCCTTTGTTGGATAAACCGGTGCCTTGGAGGTCTGAGGTGGGATAAGGTCTGCCTGAATGCCCGCATTCTCCTGGACGTTGATTGTAACCCCAGGTGTTGGGATTCCCGCTGGGGGTGCTTGTGATGTTGAGGCTACTGCAGGTTGTGGCCGTTGTTGTTGAAGCCTTTCTATTACCTCTGCTTGGCAGGCTGCAACCTCGGCTTGGCGAGCATTGGTCTCAGCTTGATGGGTAGCATCCAGTTGCATGTTCTCAATAGTCTGTTGGATTTGACGGAGCATTTCTTCCATGTTAACTAAGGGATACTGATCTATCAAAACTGGTGTGTACTATCTTTCCGGAGTAAAAGCAGATGACTGGACTTCATTGAATAAAGGCAACTGCTAAACCGATGGACTATGTCTGACTCTCCTCTGTTTTGTAATCGGGGGTAGCGAAGCAAACACTGGCTGCCCTCTGATAAGATCGCTAGATCAGTAAAGTCGTCGAACTCAGGTCCAGAGTGCTTGGGGGGGTGACGGGGCTCGTCTGAAGCAATTGTTAAAGACTACCTTGCAAAAGGAAAATAAAGCAAAAAGAAACCAAAAAAAAATTAGAAACCGCACAGCACCTCGGCTCAGGCAGAAACAACACACAGTTGCAATCGTAAGCTAGATAACTGCACTCAAACACTGATTTCTGCCCAAAAAACTGATACCCTCAAACTGATTCCCAGACTTGTAACTGGTACATACATTCCTGCAGAGTTTCACTCTAAAGCACATATCAAGCAAGTGAGAGCCAAAACACCCTTATGATGGGGTATGGTAACCATGTCCTAATTTCATCAGGAGCTAGGGATTTACTATGCAAACAAGCGGTTTCAAACAATCCTGCATTCGGGTGAGCAACTTTTTCTAGTTTGGAACAGTCTGTATGGCTTTCGATATGCAACGAGGTCGATTGGTCAAAAGGGTACCTCAGCAAGACCACCTAATATACCTCTCACACCTAACACTTAGAAGTGAAAGGAGGATCAAGCGATACAGCGGTAGTCCAGATCTAAGGGTTGTGTTCCCATCCTGGCAGAGCCCGCAACCGATTAGCCTTTTGGCAAGCTTTTCTAAGCAAGCCTCCGGCAAACCACTCAAGAATAGCAGATGGCAAACACTATGACTTAGGCGCACCAATGCAAATGCAAAGAAACACATAAGCGTAGATAAAACAACATATGATGAGTTCGAGTCAAGTTCTCTAAATCCCCAGCAGAGTCGCTAAAAACTGTAGACTCGCCTTTTTCTGGCACCCCTACCTTTCGGAAAGGGCTTGAAAAGAAGGCCTCACAGTTCGGACTCCCGTGGTTCTGAATCTAGTCTCACAAGTGTAATGTGAAACTAATAAACACCAAAGAGTCCAATCTGGAAAATCTTTTTGGAAAATTGATTTTGAATCAAATAATGCCAAAATTGGACTGCTTTGTCAAATTACAAAATCGCCACCTAAATATTTTGTTTTTGGGAAATTAGGAAACCCTGACTGGTGCCAAAGGCCACGTGTCTGTCATCACCAAAGTTGTCTCAACTCGGGAACTTGGGTACGAGAGGGGAAGATCCTGAAATGAGCACTCCCGCTCGCCCGATCAAAGATCGGCCTCTACTAATCATGATATGTTCTTTTATAAACATCATGTGTTCTTGTTCCGATTATTAGCTAACATTACTATGTGACGTACACAAGTATAGACTACATCGCAAGAATTGGAACATTTCACGTCATGTTTGTTTGCGAAAATGGTTTGAATTTGTCATCCTCAAGTGGGCTTAAAGATGCGGATTTGCCACTAAACATAGTGGGCTTAAAACATGATTTTGCCACGACAAAGTGGGCTTAAAGATGCGGATTTGCCACTAAACATAGTGGGCTTAAAACATAATTTTGCCACGACAAAGTGGGCTCAAAACACACATTCGTTAAATTGTTCCAATTCAAACAACAAGCCTTCATCCATAGGCATTCATGCAGTTTATCAAGTAAGCACATAGCCTCATGGAAAGCATGCAAAACATGGCAATATGGCAATCACACTCATGCAAGTATGCTAAAGCATAAAGACTCACTGAGTACTTCGAGCCAAGAAGGAAAGCAAAGTTAGAAAAAATGCACGATTCCTAACTATGTTAAATGACTAATGCAACACATGCAATGATGTAACTAAATAGGCTCGGGTACTTAATCATGGTATTTCTAAAACTTTGATAGCATGCTTTGAAACATGTATTCAAATAAGATATTGAATTGACAATGCAGTTTGAATGATGTGCCGAGCCTCGGTGCACGCAATACGAATGAATGGATGCAAGCATACGATATGCTAATTGAAATGTAATCCCTAATCTAACCATCGAAAGCGATTAAATAAAAGAGAGAAAGACGTGGGGTTGGAAGACATGCACAAACGCACGCACACTTATAACAACATTGCACCCTAGCGAAGGAGGGTCCGAATGAATAAGCTAACTAGCTACGCTAATTAAGCTAATTATTACAACATAAAATAAAGAAATAGCTAAGCTTAGCTACTTAATTATTACAACAATCAATTAACTAATCTAAGCTAAACAAATAAATACTGTGCTAATTAATTACACCAAATTAATGAAGTACAAAACCAACTCAAAAATAACAATAGGCATGTTGTTCTAACTAGTTAAACTTGAGATGCATCAAATGCACATGCGCGCATTCGGTTTCCACCTGGAATGCCACTGCTTTGCTGCTGACTGCCTCTATTTGCACAATTGAATTCTCGTATGCTGAAAGGACACTGTTCTGAGAGTACATTAGTGGTTGGCCGGCCACTAATGGAGGCTGTCGGCCATGTGCCTGCTACAAAAGGGCACTGCCGGCCATCAGTGAAAGGCTGTTGGCCATCAATGTATGAACTGTCGGCCACTGATGAACAACTTCATTCTACTGCAATAGAGCACAACACAGAGCAAGAAAGAAGTAGTTTCACAGGTTGTATGTACTGTGTACCACTCCTTATCATCAAAACATCTCCAAGAAGTTGTACTCTTGGCTCCAAAACCACCAACCAAGCATTTTCAATGCATGATGGCTAAAGAACCAAGGAATACAATTTCATTGTATACAAAAACAAGACTCAAGACCATCACCCTATCATGTGTGATCAAGGGCAATGGAGACCAAGGAGATTGGCTCATTTCATCACATTCAGTATGAAATGCTCCAATCTTCCTTGTGTTCAATATAACGTTTGATTGAACACATGTAATGCAACACAATATGCTTATCTTGCTCAAGTTTTACTTATCACTTTTGTTTACTCATTTTAAGTTACTAGCTCATTCTTTAGTTGATTTAGTCCAATGGTGAGAGTCCTCTAAAGAGAAAGAAGTGTCAACCAAAGGATGATGTAAGGCAAGAGAGACTTCATGCCATTGATAATGAACCCTTAAAGAGGATTAAACCATTAAGCACAAACTCTATCTCAAGCTTAAAGAATCTCAAACTTGAAACAACTCTCAAAAGCAATTGAAAAAGTGAAACAAATGAGAATGTGACAAAGCTATATATGCTAAAATTACATGTAAAATGACACTATAACATGCAACCAACTCAAGCAACTCATGTTTAAAGGCCTAAAACAATGAGCTAGTGAAGGAATTTACACTACAACTATGCTAAACAAGGCTCAAATGGCACCAAACAGCCAAAACAGTGGCAAAACAGTGTGTAAAACATGCTGGACTTGAGCCACAAAAAGCTAAAACATGAAGCTATTACATGAGGCTAAATAGGCATGCAAACAAGACACAAGGAGAGGAGGCTAACCCCTCCAAGTTTGGACTTCAAAACATGGTTTTTACCATAGAAAATCCTTTGAAATTCAGTGGTTAAAAGGCCAAAAAAGTTGATTTAAAAGCTTTTTAAAAAAAAGCACAAAAGCTTAACAGTAGCAAAAGGGTAAACCACCCCTAACTCAAAAAAGGCCTTAAACCACCATTTTAAACCATAAAAATAGAGATTTTTTGGGGTCAAAACCACCTTAAAAATAGTATGTAAAGATGGCAAACAAGTATTTAAACAAGAGTAAAATACAAGTGTTCTACCTCTTGAACACAAGATGCAATTTGGAGCAACAAAACAAGCTTAAACCTTCTTCTAAAGCTCAATCAAACCTCCAAGAGACCTCAACTCCAAGGTGAGAGTGTTTGGTTTAGGGTTGATGTGCAAAATTGTAGAGAAACTAGACTTTAAAGCACTAAATAACAAGAGAGAGAGGAAATTCTAGAGAGAAAGAGATTTTTTGTCTTCAAATTTTTCTAACCCTCAAACATGCAAGAGAGGGGTTCTATATATAGAAAACACAAATTCCCCTCACAAAGATCCAGCCACACACGTGTTGGAAGATGCATCAATCTGTGCAAACAGCTGACACAAAATATCACAAAATATCTACTGGAACACTAATGGCTGGCTAGCCATTAGTGATGGCCGGCCAGGCACATCAATGGCCGGCAGGCCAAAAGCCATGGCTGGCAGCCTTCAAGGATGGCCGGCAGGCCATCAACATCCTTATTCTGAAAAGACCTAAGCATGTTCCAAAGATGAGGCAAAAAGGATGCAGGGTTTGGAAAACTCAAACCTGTGGCGTTCTGCCACGAACTTCAAGCGTTCAGTGAGCAATCAAACTCGCCATCGGATGTACTTGGAAGATCATCTAAGTCTTAAAGGGCCGTCAAAAATAGGGTGTTTACTATGTACGGTTCATTCAGAGGAGTTCCAGGTCAAATCATTCATGCCCTTCGAATCGCATTCTTTTACTCTTTCCCCTCTCGCGCGAGACGCGTTAGGATTGCTTCGGTTAAAAACATTCGGGTGCATCACAGTGTTCACACCACCCCCTTTGGTTCAAAACATTCGGGTGCATCCCGGTGTTCACACCACCCCCTTCGGTTAAAAATATTCGAGTGCGTCCTGGTGTCTACACCACCTCCTTCAGTTAAAAACATTCGAGTGCGTCCCAATGTTCACACCACTCCTTCGGTTAAAAACATTCGGGTGCGTCCCGGTGTTCACACCACTCCTTCAGTTAAAAACATTCAGGTGCGTCCTGGTGTTCATACCACCCCCTTCGGTTAAAAACATTCGGGTGCATCCTGGTGTTCACACCACTCCTTCAGTTAAAAATATTCGGGTGCGTCCCGGTGTTCACACCACCTTCTTCGATTAAAAACATTCGAGTGCGTCCCGATGTTCACACCACTTCCTTCAGTTAAAAATATTCGAGTGCATCCCGATGTTCACACCACCCCCTCCTCATCTTGCTTTGTATCGGTTAGAAACATTCGGGTGCGCCCGATGTTCACACCATCCCTTTTCTCCTTCCGCGTGCAACGCGTTAGAATCTCGGTTGAGACCTCGGGTGTGCCCAATGGTTACGTTGCCCTTTTACTTTCATGCGCGTTGTGTAGTTAAGCCTGCATATTTGCTTACATCCTTTCTGCATGAAATGTGGTTTGGGTTTATGTTTCTCACGCATGGCGTGTGGTTTTCTTTTCGTGATTGGAATTGTTGTGCCTTGTTTAAGTTTGTTTAACTGTGGCATTTCTTTGCATAGCATTTGCATTTAAATGTTTCAGTGTACAGCCTTATTGCATGATCATAAGTTATGTTCTTTCATCATGCATATCATTTGCATTTTTTCCCATAACTACGCTGGTTTAATTCCTTGTAAAAGGATACGTAGGCAGCCTGCGGGCACAACTATTTATTTTTGTGTGGATTGTTTGTCCAAGTCTAACGGCCTTGCCAAAAATGGGTCGTCTCTGGGCTTTGACATTCACTCACGTCATTTCATGACTCCGAGTTCTGTCAAAGAAGGGCAACTATGGACACCCCATTTTTTACGACCCTTCAAGACTTGGATGTTCTTGCAAGTACATCCAGTGATGAGTCTGTTTGCTCGCCAAGCGCTCGAAATTATCAGTGGAACGCCACAGGTTTAAGCCTTTCAAACCTTACCTCCATTTTGTCTCATTTTTGAACCATGCCTTGGTCTTTCCCTCATGCAGTCTATAGTGGCCTGCCGGCCATCTATGGAGGCTACCGGCCAGCACTTTCTGTCTACTGGCCATTGATGTGCCTTACCGGCCATCAATGATACCTTGCCGACCATCACTGATGGCCGCCACCAGTGTTTTCTGCAGATATTTTATGCCAGCTATGCCACCTGTTTGCACAGATGCTTACATCTATCCACACATGGAGGGCTGGATCTCCTTGTATAGAATTCATGTTTTCTATATAGAGGGACCCCCTCTCTCATGTTTTGAGGTTAGAAGATTTTAAACTCAAAATTCTCTCTCTCTCTCTCTCTCTCTCTAGATTTCTCTCTCTCTCTTGCAATTTTGTGCACACTTGCGTAGTTATACCACTCTTTTGTATACACATCCTTAACCAAAATTGATCACCTTTGAGCTGAGGTATCTTAAGGTCTTGTTGGAGCTCTTGAAGGTGGTTTTGACTTATATTTGTGCCTAAAGTTGTGTTTGGCTTCAAGAGGTATAACATTTGTCTTTTAACTTGTTTTAGTACACTTGTTTCTCTATCTTTTCCCACTGCTTTTGGGCCATTTTTGAGCTATAAAAATCTCTATTTTAATGGGCTGAAATTGGTGTTTTGAGCCATTTAAGGTTAGGGGGGGTGTCTCACCCTTTTTATTCCTTGTTTCTAAGGCTTTTACACCTTTGTTTCCCATTTTTAAAGCAACTTTTTTTTGGTCTTTTAACCACTAAATTTCTGATTATTTTCAGTGACAAAAAACATGTTTTGAAGTCCAAAACTGGAGGGGTTAGCCTTCCCTCCTTGTGTCTTGTTTGCTAGTCTAGTTCATTCTATATGTTAGCATGTTTTTCTAGCTTTTTGTAGCTATATTCCAGCATATTTTTGCCTTTGTTTTAGACTGCTTTAGCTCTATTTTGGGCTGTTTGGGTCAGTTGAGTCTTGTTTTGCATGGTTGTAGTGTAAAGGTCCACACAAGGATGATGTTTTAGGCCATTAGACACCCCTTGTTTAAGTTAATTGCATGTTTTGGTGTTGTTTTGCACTTCATATCAGCACCTAAAGCTCTGCAACCTCCCTCATTTCTTCACTCTTTATTTGCTTTATGGGTTGTTTCAAACTTGGGATTCTTTAAGCTTGAGATTAAGGTCCATACTTAATGGTTTAATCCTCTTTTGAGAGTTCATTACCAACGGTATGAAACTTCTCTCATGACTTAAACCACCCTTTGGTTAATACTTCTTTCACTTCAGAAAACTCTCACCAATGGACTTAATTGACTAAGTAATGGTTGGTAATTAAAATGAGTAAATAAAAGTGGCAAGTAAAATTGACCAAGATAATAACTTGTGTGTTGTGTGTTCAATCGGACGTTAATTGAACACAAGGAAAATTGGGACATTTCATATTCAAAGTGATGAAATGTGTCAAGTTTCCTAGGTCTCCATTGCCCTTGATCATGCATGATAGGGTGATGGTTCTTAAGTGCCTTGTTTTGCATTTATTGAGCTTACAGATCTTGAATCACAAGGCATCATGCAATGAAATTGCTTGGATTGGTGGTTTGTGGCTTAAGTTAACAACTCCTTGGATTTATTCATGAAAATGAGGGGTGAATTGTGCAAACAATCCTTGGAAATACCTTCTTTTTGCTTTGTTTGTACTCTGTTGCAGTATGATGATCTAGTTCATTAGTGGCCGGCAAGTGGCCAACAGTGCACCACAGATGGCCGGCAGGCCATTTCCATGACCAGCACCTGGCCGGCAGACTCTACCAATGGCTGGCTGGCTACTGGTGCAAACCTCAGTAGAATGTTGGTAAGGTGGAGCAAAATGGTTCTAGAAGTGTTCAAGTTTGCAAACAAAGGCTTTCGAGAGCAAAACAGAGGTCTTTTCGGGTGGTATCCGAGCATGTGCATTTTCCATTTCCCGAGGCAGAGTAATGGCAGCGTAGTTATAGACTTTAATTACTTAGTTTACATTTATGTTGTAATTTAATTAGTTAGCTTACTAGTTAGTTCATTCAAGTGTTGTAATAAGTAGTTAATTAGTTTAACTATTTATTTCATCTTGGTTTGTAATAATTAGCTTAGCCCTAATTAGTTGCTAGTTAGCTTAGTTATTCATTCGGACTCTCCTTCGTAAGAGAAAAATGTTATAATGATGTGTATGCCTTCTAACCTCACGTCTTTTTCTCTTTTACTTAACCGCTTTTGATGGTTTGTTTAAGAGCATCACGTTTCAATTAGCATACCTTATGCTTGCATCCATTCATTTGTCTTGCATGCACCGAGGCTTGGCGCATCATTCAAACTGCATTATCGTTTCAATAATTCTTTGAATACGTTTTCAAACCGCATGTTATTTAATTGAATCATGTGCCATATTAGTAGCCGAGCCTATTGATTGCCTTCTTTGCATGTGTTGCATTAGTCATCTTGTATAGTTAGGAATCATGCATATTTTTTCTAACTCATATTTTCTTCGCTTGGAGTACTAGGTGAGTTTTTTAACGCTTTAGCATACTTGCATGAGTGTGAGTGATTGCCATGACTAGCATGCTTGCCATGAGGCTAAATGATTACTTGTTAAAATGTTTGAATGCCTGTGGATGAAGGCTTGTTGCTTGAATTGGAACGATTCAACAAATGTAAGTTTTAAGCCCACTATGTCTAATGGCAAATTCACTACTTTAAGCCCACTTTGTTTAGTGGCAAATTTTCAAACTTTAAGCCCACCTGAGGTGACAAATTCAAACCTTTTCGCAAAACAAACATGAAATTGAATTATTCCAACTTGAGCAAACTAGTCTATACTTGTATCCGCACATCACATAGTAATACTAGCTTAATAACCGGAACAAGAACACATAATGTACATAAAAAATCATATCATGATTAGTAGAAGCAGATCTTTGATCGGGCGAGTAGGGGTGCTCAATTCATGACCTTCCCCTCTCGTACCTAAGTTCCTAAACCGAGGCAACTTTGGTGATGACGGAGACATGGCCTTTGGCACGAGTCAAGGGTTTCCTAGATTTCTCCAAAAATAAAATATTTAGGTGGCGACTCTGTATCTCGCAAAGCAGTCTAATTTTGGCATTTTTTATTCAAAATCAATTTTCCAAAACGATTTGTCAGATTTGGACTCTTTAGTGTTTATCAATTTCACATTGCACTTGTGAGATTAGATTCAGAACCACGGGAGTCCGAACTATAGGGCTTTCTTTCGAGCTTCTGAAAGGGGGCGCAAAAAAGCCGAGCTACAATGCTGATCTTATGGTAGAGGAGACTGAGATTGATGCTGCCACAGTAGGCGCAGAGGATCCAAATGTACCTCTTCAGACTATGCGTGACCAGCTTCGCTACTTTGAGCAGTCCCTGACTCAGCAGTTGGTTCACCTGGATGCTCCTCTACGCAGTCAGCTGTATAGACCACTCTACAGCTAGATCAGATTCTTTCTTTGCTTCAGTTGCAGCCACCTCTTCCACCACCGGCTGATCCTTGATTGTGATCCTTCTTGGGCAGTTTTGTTTTTTAACTGTTTGTCTCTCGACCAAAAAATGGGAGAATTTTTGGGTCACCTATACATTGTTTCATTTGGTTTAGAACTGCTACAGTTTGATTTTTGATTTTTGATTTTTCATATCTCCTATACATTGTTTCCTTTGGTTTAGAACTGATAGAACTGCTACAGTTGGCTATTTTGTTTCTGTCATATCTATTGCTTTTCATTATCTTATTGAGTTCCACAGTTTTGGTTTTTGTGGTATGTTGATCGTTGTTTCACAGGTGGATGGTTCTAAATTGTTCAAAATGTTTCTCAATCAAATATAGGTCGGATCTTTTGTTTGTGTTAATTAGTGTGTCTAGTGCGTGTGTTTGTTAGGAAAAACTATTAGAACAGTTTTGTTTGAGAATTGACAAAGGGGGAGATTGTTTGGTCCCTACTTGTTGCCAATTTCGTGAACAAACTTAGTTTAATTGAGTTGTAATTTTTCCTAGCTTTTTGCTTGTCCCGCTCAAGCGGGCAAAGATGGGCTCGAGCGGAGTTTGCACATCCTCAGTAGTTTTAGCTTGTCTATAAAAATACTGAGAGGCGTGTTTTTGTGCTCGAGAGTAAGTTTCAGTGCTCAAGTATGGACCGGTTTTATCGCACGCGTTTTAGTGACTCCGCTCGAGCGGCAAGTCCTGCGCTCGAGCGGGGTACGCGGCCCCTGTTTTCTATATTTTTGTGTTTAAGTCAGTTTTTAGGTTTAATGCTTCTAGATCTGTTTTGGGAGCTCTAGGGTTTTCTTTTGGGGCTATTTTGCTAGTTTTCCTTTGATGTTTGCCTGAGTATTAAACTCACATGGTTTGATAATTCACATCAAAGGGTTGTTTGAGTGATTATCTTCAAGAGTGTTCTTTTTCGGTGGAATTCAGAGATTCAAACGTGAAGTGTTCGAAGGTGTTTGAAGCTATGCGCGGTCATTGAGTCGACGTGGATGTTGTGGAATCAACATCAATCTAATCAATTTTGAGACAAAGGTTGCGGTGGAAGACATACAAATCATTGAAGATAAATTGACAGAGTTTGGGTAATTTATTTGGGTATTTTATATTCTTTCTTTTCTTCATAGTGGATTGATTTGTGGCGTTTCGCCCGTGGTTTTTTAATCACAATTAGAGGTGCTCCAATAGTGATTTTTTCCATGTAAAAAATCGTTTGTGTCAATTTATTGTTTTTGAAACAACAATCTAAATCGCTTCGTACGTGCTTGATGATTTAGATTGTTAGTTTTAATTGTTTAGGAATTAATACAATTAAATCTTGATCTAATCACGAATCACTTAGGTTTTTCAGTGTAGTAGAGCATAATGCACAAATTTCAGTTGGGAGATACAAGGTTCCAAATTTTTTTTTTTTCCAGATATCTTGTTGTTACCTTTAGGGGGTTGTGATATAGTTTTAGGGGTCCAATGGCTTTCAACTTTGGGATCAGTTGTGTAGGATTTCAATCATTTGCAAACTGAGTTTATGCTAGATGGCAAGTGACAAATTCTGAAGGGATCTACAAATGAAGGGGTTAAAGTGGTTTCTAAGAAGCATACGGGTCAGCTTTTACACAAATCCGGACAAGGCATAGTAGCTCGACATAGTAGCTCGGCTATGTAGCGTTACCACCACTTTCATTAATACAGTATGAGGTAAGGCAATTTCAGACTTATTGCATGAATTTTCTGATATTTTTGCTAAGCCCACTAATCTGCCTCCACAAAGGACACATGACCATAAAATTCCTCTTTTACCTGATGCTTAACCCACTATTGTTAAACCATATAGATATCTCTATATCCAAATGAATGAGATTGAGAAATTTGTAAAGGAGTTGTTGGTGGCGGTACCATCCTATCAAGCGTCAGTCCATTTTCTTCCCCAGCGCTCTTAGTAAGAAAAAAAAGACAACACTTGGCGAATATGTGTTGATTATTGGGCTTTAAACAAGGTGACCATTAAAGGCAAATTTTCAATACCGCTAATTGATGAACTCTTAGATGAATTGTGCGGTGATAGATGTTTCTCTAAATTGGACTTTCAGGCTGGGTATCATCATATTAGAGTTCACTCACTGAATGTCCCCAAAAACTACATTTCGAACTCATGAGGGCCATTATGAGTTTTTAGTTATGCCATTCGGACTCATTAATGCACCTTCTACATTTCAAAGTCTCATGAATGAAATCTTCAAGTATTATTTGCGCAAATATGTGTTGGTATTCTTTGATGATATTCTCATTTACAGTCACGATTTAAGGAGTCACCTGGCACATTTATGGACCGTGTTGAATGTTTTAAGGACATATAGGTTGTTTGTTAAACAATCCAAATACGCTTTTGGTCAATAGCAAATTGAGTATTTGGGCCATGTCATCTATGCCGAAGGCGTGGCAACAGATCCCATTAAAGTGGAATGCATGCTTAGCTGGCCACGACCAATGAACCTTAAGGCTTTGCAAGGGTTCTTAGGGCTAACAGGTTACTATAGGCAATTTGTCAAAGACTATGGAAAGATATGTCGGCCTCTTACGATCTTACTAAAAAAAAGACGCTTTTCAGTGGACTGCAGTAACTGAAGAATCCTTTATTGGGTTGAAAAAGGTCATGACTCAAACACTTGTTTTGGCCCTACTTGATTATTCAAAAGAATTTGTAGTGGAGTGTGATGCATCAAGTACAGGAATTGGCGTTGTGTTGATGCATGGGGGTCATTGTATTGCTTACATAAGTAAAGCCTTGTCTCCAAAAAATCTGGGTCTTTCTACCTATGAGAAGGAACTGTTGGTGTAAGATTTCTGAACGAAAACTGTATATTAGATTGAATTGAACAAAGAATACATACATCACTTACTTATATAGAACACTAAATCCTAATCCTAAACAAATACATCGCTAATATAGTGTTCTATTAGATATAGAACACTAACACTAATTCCTAATCCTAAAAGGAAAAGGAAAATGAAGAACAGTGTTCTCACACCCCCGCTCAAACTCAAGGTGTTTTAGTAGAAAATACTGAGAGTTTGTCAAGAAAAAACCAAAACCGAGCAGTGGTGTGGGTCTTGGTGAAGAAATCAGCAAGTTGTGGATTTGAAGAAACAAAAGGAAGCGAGATAACGCCAGACTGTAGATGCTGACGGATGAAGTGACAATCAATCTCAATATGCTTTGTTCGTTCATGAAAGACAGTGTTTATGAGCAATTTGAATAGCACTTCGGTTGTCACAATAGAGAGAGGTCGGTGAAGACTGAGGGACACCCAAGTCAGATAAGAGACCACGCAGCCAGACAATTTCAGCAGTAGCATGAGCCATAGCACGATACTTAGTTTCAGTAGTAGAACAAACAACAATAGTTTGTTTATTGTTTTTCCAAGAAATCAGGGAATCGCCAAGAAACATACAAAAACCTGAAGTAGATTTACGATCATTAACATCACTAGCCCAATCAGCATCAACATAGGCCACCAAATCTAATGAAGAAGTAGAAGAGAATAGTAAGCCTTGAAAGATAGTACTGTGAAGATAGCGAAGAATCTGAAGCAAAGCAGTCCAATGTGTAGAGCGAGGAGCAAAAACAAACTGACTAACCACATGGACAACATAGGCAAGATCAGGGCGAGTAACTGTCAGATAGACTAAACAGCTCACAAGCTCGCGATATAACGTAGGATCGTCCAGAGAAACACCATCAGTAGTGTTAAGCTTCACATTAAGTTCAATGGGGGTATCAGAAAGCTTAGTGTCAGTAAGTCCGGCACAATGGATAACCTCGTTGGCATACTTAGCTTGGGATAGAAAGTAACCCTTGGGAGAATAAGCCACCTCAATACCAAGAAAATACCGCAATGGTCCCAGATCTTTCATTTCAAAGGTGCGGAAGAGATGCTGTTTGACGTCAGAGATAACAGAAGAGTCAGAGCCAGTGATGATCATATCATCCACATATAGTAAGAAAGCAACAAAACCAGCCGAGGTATGTCTCAGAAATAAAGCAGAGTCAGAAGCAGAAGGATGAAACCCAAGCTTGGTAATAGCAGTCTGAAAGCGATCATACCAAGCACGAGAAGACTACTTCACATATGTATGCACACCTCGATCCTCGTGCCACCAATCACGCATCTCGATGCATGATGGCCGAGGAGTCGAATTGCACGACTCGATGTGAAATGAATGTACATGACAACACAACAAAGCCTAGACTCCATCATGGGTAATCCGGAGTATCGGCGACCGGGAATTGAGACACGTTTCGTCACTTTGAGTACGAAACGTCCCTCGTTTCCCGTGTTTGGGCTAACTCCTATCCCAAACACAATGCAATGAGATGGCATACACAATGCGACTAACATGCAACCTAGCATACACAATGCTATGGACTAAAATGGCATACACAATGCACGTGACACAACATGGCATACACAATGCACTAACATGCAACCTAGCATACGCAATGCTATGGACTAAAACGGCATACGCAATGCTATGGACTAAAACGGCATACACAATGCAAGATGAACTTACACCAATATGAGTGGACCTCAGCCACACTCACATCAGTGGCCATATGATGAAAATGAGACACCTGAAGTACATGCAAACATGCACGAATGCAATGGACCGATCCTAAGGCACAACATGCAACTCTAACAAGGCATGGCAAGGAATGAAATATAGCATAGGGTGGCGCATGGTACAACTCTGAAATGGCATAAAATATGGTCCTGAAACATGCAAATATGTCACACAATGCATGCTAGGTGGCTCGGGTACCGAAACTAGTGAAGCACGTCACACTAGAGGTACACAAAGCAATGCACCAGTGGTAACACCAACCCCAAACAGACCCTAGGCAGGTCTGAAACAGTGGAGAAATGGCCTAAAATGATGGCTCGGAATGCAACGAAATGGAGCTCATTCAATGGTCCGAAAACAAGGCATACAAGTCCGACTCTCAAACACATTTAAAGAGTACAAAGCATGGCAATATGGCATTCAAACAAGCTCTGAAACATGATGTATAATGAGCCCAAAACATGAACACGCCTCAGTATATGCATGGAATGAACCTCAAAACTCAAAGTTAAGCATGGGTATTGAACTACAAGCATGCAAAACCAACATCATTTAACTATGAGACCCAAAAACAGAGCTAGGGCAGTCCAAAATAAGCACAATATCAGTTTAAGGCATGGCCAAAAAGTATTAAAATCAAGGGTCAACAAAGCATGCAAAGAAAGCTAGTGAACCATGAGTTACACTACAACTATATGGAGCATATGAAGGCTCACAAAACCAGCCAAAAATAGAAGTATGCCATGCCAAAATATGCCCAAATAACCACTGAAACTTAGTCAATGCATGCAAGAATGATGGGCTCCTTTGAAAGGCCAATAAGGGGGTTGTTCTACACATGCATGATGGACACACACAATAGCAAAACCACCTCTGGACAGAGGTTCTGAGGGTCCTAAAACCCACTAAAAAGAGCCTGAAATGGGTCTAGGAAACATGCAAATAAAGGCCCCTTTGAAAGGCCTCGAATGGGATTGTTCTACACATGCATCAAAGACACAAAATATGGCCAAAAAGGCTCTGGACAGAGTCAAGGAAGACCTTGAAACTCACAAATAATGGCTTGAAACAAGACTTCTCAACATGCAAAATGGAGCTCCTTTGGAAGGCCAATGAAGCTAGTAAAGAGAACAAGGGGTGAGAGGGGTCACCCCTCTCTGATTTTAGGGCTCAAAAACACATCTAAAGTGGCTAAAAGGCCAAACCAAGGCTAATGCAAATGCTCAAATGCATGGCTCAAAGCATGAGGACATGAAGCATGAAAGGGGGTAGATGACCCCAAACAGAAAAGAGTCCTTAAACAAACATGTTTAGAAGATCAAAACAAGACTTTTTTCAGTTTATGTCGAAACCCAAAAATGCTTGCAAATAGGGCTAAGTTATGAAGCAAAATAATACAAAAATGGGGGAAATGATGACTTACCCTTGTAGCACAGCAATGCAGCAAGTTCTGGACCAAGAAGGTGAGCCTTCAACATCTGAAAAACAGTTCAAAGGTGATTGAATGGATGGTGGAGGTGGTAGGCTATGAGGTGTAGTGTAAATGGCCAAGAATATTAGGGTTTGGAGCTTGAAGAAGAGAGCTATGGAGGGTGGGGTGTATCTATCTCAGCCAAATGTTTCTAACCCTTGAAAATGGAGAGGGAAGGTTTGTTTTATAGAGGAAGAGAGCCAAGGCTTCTTGGAGAAGCCTCAAGAAAGGGTCAAAGCTTCTCAAAGAAGCTTAACCAAAAGGGTCAAGCTTCTTGAGGAAGCTAGACCAAAGGGGTCAAGCTTCCTCAAGAAGCTTGACAAAAGGGTCAAGCTTCTCCTTGAAGCTAAACAAAAGGATCAAATCTTCTTTAAGAAGACAAACAAAGGGCAAAATCTCAGAGGAAGGGTCAAGTGCTTCACAGCTGGCACAGTTGTGTTGCACTCAAGAGGGCCAAAAAGGAGATGGTTGGCCGACCAGTTCAAGTGGTCGGCCGACCACTTACCTCGGTCGACCGACTAGGGTTCAAAAGGGTCAAGGTGCAAAGATGGTCGGCCATACCAGAAAGGTGGCCTCCCAGATGAGTAGAATACAGCTGTATGGTGAGAGACCAGAAAATGTGACCCAGGAGAGAGGAAAACTAGCTTTTTAGCAAGGTTCAAAAGGGTCAAGAAGAAATACTGGTCGGCCCTACCCATATTGCTGGCCTCCCAGATGAGTACAACACAATGGTGATATGGGAGACCCGAAATTGTGGCTCAAAAGTGAGGGAGACCACCTACCTGCCAAGAAAATCGGGCGGCGAAGAGAAAGGTGGTCTCCAAGAAGAATTGCTGGTCTCCCACCCCCGTACCACCTTCCTAACAATGAAAATAGGGTCCATGCCAAAAATGAACCCACACCGATGCAAAAAGAGGGTTCGGGGGCCAAAACGCACAGCCGGGGGCCCCGAAAACTGACCATTAAGCACTAGAGGTGGTGTATGACCACGAAGGTGGTCTCCCGGGCCACAGTATCCCTCTAGGGAGAGGGAGCAAGGTGTGTGCCAAAAACCGGAGCAAACGGAGGTAGTTAAGCGGTCCCGAACCGAGGTGCACGGCCGACGGCTCCGAAAACCGGAAACTGGTCTCCAAACGGGAATAGTGGCCTACGACCACGAAACGTAGCCTATGGCTATTGAGAGATGGTCTTCAAGACCTCTCCCTCCCTTCAGGAAGAGAAGACAGAGAAAACAGGACCTGGTTCGCAAACCGAGGCAAAGCACAAAAGAGTCCTAAAGTCCGGAGGTAAGGCTCTCAGCCGAGACTCTGTGACCTCAGAACGAGCAAAATATGCATCATCACCGAGCGCTCAATCAGCGACGTCTGAGTCTTAAGGTCGGTCAAAAATGGGGTGTCTACAAATAGGAAGCAGAAAAACATGTATTAGACCAACCCAACCTGTTTGGAGGATGACGCGCTCGAGTAGGATATCGGTGTTCAGCAGGGTCGGTGTCGTCAGAAACAGGAGAAGCAGCAGCAGGGGTAGAGACAACAAATTGAGGAGGTGCCTTGCAATGAGAATAAACTAATAACGGAGGAGGAGAAGTAGCGAGAGGTGAAGCAGGAAGAGAGGATGGAACAAGCTCATGAGGAACAGTGGAGATGTATTCATCAGACGAGACCTCAGAAGGAAATGGTTCAATGTAAACCAAATCCTCTTTGAAAACTGAAGCAGTGAGAGGGGGAAGCTAAAAGTAAGACAGACGTTCGAGAAAGGCAACATGACAAGAGACATAAAGGCGATGAGAGACAGGATCGTAACAGCGGTAGCCTTTCTGAGTAAGATTGTAACCTAAAAAGACACATAAGACAAACCGGGCACTGAGTTTGGTCCTATCTTTATGAGGAAGGAAGACAAAACAAGTAGACTCAAAGATACACAAGAGGGAATAATTGGGAGGTTGAGAATACAGAACCTCATAAGGGGATCGACCAGAGAGTAAGGGAGTCGGCATGCGATGCAGGAGGAAAGCAGCGGTAAGAACTACCTCACCCCAGAATGGTGCTAGAACAGAAGAAAAGATCAAGCTGTCTCAAGGAGATGACGGTGTTTACGCTCAGCACGACCATTTTGGGCAGGGGTATCAGTACTGGAGGTTTGGTGAATGGTACCCAATTTGGCCAAATACTCATAAAATTCAGTTTTAAAGTATTCCCCACCCAAGTCAAACCGGAGTATCTTAATTGTGGCCCTAAACTGTGTAGTGATCATAGACTGAAAGGTACAATATATCTGGTAGAAGTCAGATTTATGAGTCATAAGATAAACCCAGGTATAACGGGTACAATCATCAACAAGGGACACATAATACGCAGAACCCCCTTTAGTGAGAACATGAGAAGATCCCCCAGACATCAGTATGTACAAAGGAAAAAGGGGAAGTAGAATTAGAAATACTGTTATTAAAAGGTAAAGGTATCATTTTAGCAAGTTTACACCCTCGACACTCATTAATTTGACTAGGAGAAACTTTACCTAACAAGCCTGACTGAGCTAAAAACTGCAAGCGGTCAAAGGACAAATGACCTAAGCGAGAATGCCATAAATAAAACTGACTCGACTGAGAATCTAACTGAAAAGATGAAAATGCAACGAGGGAGGTAGACTGAGGAAGATGCAGGCTTTCCACCACATAGAGATCTCCAACTCTACGGCCAGTTCCAATCTGCTTCTTGGATACCTGATCCTGCACACAACAGACAGAAGAAGAAAAGATAACATCAAAACCGAAAGCATCAAGCTGACTGATAGAAAGCAAGCTAATAGACAGTTGAGGAACATAAAGAACAAAGGGAATAGTAACAGCAAACATAGTAGAGGGTAAAACAGACCCAATAGATAAGACAGACATGCTAGTCCCATTAGCAGTATTAATAGTAATGGGAAAGTGAGGGGTGATGAGAGGCACCAGAATCAAAGAGCCAGACAGAGGAAGGAATACCTGAAGAGGACCCAAGCAAACCTGAATAGAGAGAGGTAAGAGCGGAGGCAGATGGAGATGGCTAAGAGGTGGAGAGGATATGCTAAAGTTGTGCAACCTGAGCACTCAAAGTAGCCAAGTCAAGATCGGGAGCCGGAGTAGATACAATATAAGTGGCAGGAGAGTGGAAAGTACCCGAAGTAGGGCCGCGGAACTGTGTCTAGGAAGATGGAGTAGACTGACGTCCTTTCTTGGGATAGTTGTTCTTCCAATGACCCCTCTGATGACAGAAAGCACACTCATCTGGCCCTAATGGTCCTTTCTTGGGTTTCGCAGTGGCTTGAGGCTAATAAGGAGGTGGGGTCGATAACAAGGGAGGCTTGGCATGAGCCAAGAAGACAAAAGGAGGCAGAGTCTGACTGGCCGTCTTAAGACATGTTTCCTCGGAGAGGAGCTCAAGAACAATAGCATCCACAGAAGGAAGAGGAGATCAGTGAAGGATGCCACCTTTGATAGCCTCATACTGAGGGGATAGAGCCGTTAAGAGCTATACTAAATGACCCTACTCCCGAAACTCAATATAAGCGTCCAGTATCTTGAGACTAGGTGGTTCCATAAGAGCCAACTAATCCCAGAGAGCGGTCATCTCAATATAGAAGTCTTGAATAGTTTGATCCCGCTGACGAGCACTCTAAATAGTTGTTTCCAACTCATATCGCTTGGCAAAGTTGGACTGCTGATAAACACCTAGTAAATAATCCCACACTTCTTTGGCCGTATTGTACTTGGAAAACATCATTTCAATATGGTCATCCACAAAATTATGAAACAAAGTCAGAACTTGGGCATTATCACAATCCCAAGTATCACAAGAAGGCAGATACCCTTCCGCCTTCGAGTCCGATGGACGAGGAACAGAACCAGAAAACATAGTCCCATTTTTTTTGACCAAGATGAAAATTCTTCATGACACTGGCCCAATAGGCATAATTGCCACCAGTGAGTTTACATTTGATGGCTTGGATTTTAGTATCTGACATTGTAATAAAACAAAGGTTGTAATAAACAGACAAGTATGGGGCTTGACTGCAATATTCCTTGAAATAGGGTTTTAAATAGAAATACCCAAGTTGAAGCACAGAGAGAGAGAGAGAGAGAGAGAGAGAGAGACTGAAGCTGAGATCGATCTTCAGATGGAGCTCGCGAAGATCTCAGACAGAGATCGCGAAGCACAAAGGCAGATGAACCAGATTTAACCAGAGAGACAAAGTAGATGGCTGTGAATCAAATCAAGCAGAGATCGTGAGGAAGAGTGGGGCCTTCGTGAGACAAACCAGACGAACCAGAGAGGGCTAAGGTTTCAAACCTTTGCGAGTCTGGAGAGAGAAAAATCACGACTCCGATGTGTGATATGCGAAATAGCTAGGGTTTC